>CM067376.1:154400923-155020317 GCA_034510155.1 Eucriotettix oculatus | reverse complement strand
ATTACCCAGTGGCGGTTTTAGAAAATAACGACTATATGACACGGGATAAGGAAAAGGCACACCTACTAAATTCATACTACATTTCAGTATTTAAAGTTAGTAATAACAATTTTCTGTTAGAGGACAATGACGACAGAAATTTTTGAGAAAAGGCAAAAGCAATCAGACATGGATACGTACATTAAAAAACAGTGACGGGGTCCAGATGATATATCCTCATAAATATTAAAACTTGGAAGAGAGGCAGTTATTCCGTATTTAAAAATAATTTTCAACGTATCAATCAGTAATTCGGTTCTTCCGGCTGATTGAAAAACTACAATCGTAGTTACTTTAAATATTTACAAATCAGGTCAAATGATGGATTTTAATAACTATAGGCCCATCACTCTTATTTCAGTAGTGTGTAAGATTTTGGAGGAGCTACTAGCAGCCTATCTTCAAACTTAACTTGATAGTAAAGGATGATATTTTAGTGGTCAGCATGGTTTTTCGGGAAGGGATCTCGCGCGAGAGTCAAATGATAACTTTATTTCAGGAGTTATTAGATGGAATAGATAGTGGGAATAGAATAGATACAGTTATCATAGATTACGCCAAAACCTTTTATGTAGTGCCTCATCATAACCTGTTCAATAAAACTGTGGGGAAAAAATTTAAGCCAGATATTGCAAAAAGTAAAAATCGGACAATAATTTTCTAATTGTAACGTCGGGAGTTCCTGAAAGTTCTGTAATCTGACCATTACTGTCTTTAATATTTATCAAAAATTTAAAATATGGAGTCAGGCTTTTCGCAGACGACTGAATCATCTACAGAAACAAAGATTGATGCGGTAAATAGTTTGACTCGAGAAAATAAAATGAAAATTAATGGAAAGAAAAGCAGCTCGATCTAATATACAAAATATACGGTGATAAATGATACGGAATATAGATTAGGAGGGGAACTAATTCTAAGGGTGACAACCTGCAAATATCTAGGCATATATTTCCCCAATATCCTTGAGTGGGTGAAACACGTGAACTTCACGACCCAAGAAGCGTAGAATTCCTTACATTTCGTAATGAGGAACTTAACAAACAGGTTCAAAATCAAAGGAGGTAGCATATTTAACTTAAGTTATACGAAGTTTGGAAAAATAGGTCTGACGTTATATTTATAAGTCATTATAAAATATTTTCGATCATTTGCACAAAAGCGAATAGAGGAAATTCATAGGTAGGTCTTGTAATGAATAAAAGGCTGGGGCAACGAACAAGGTATTATAATCAATATACTTAAAAGTTTCGAAAACGTTTGAAAGAAAATAGCAGCCAACTACAATAATTCAAGTTTATATGCCCACAAGTATTTGGTATTCTGCACAAATTTGTAGTGAAAATACCTAGTTCGAGACTCGTGAAAGAAGACTCTTCACATGGGAGAAGCCAGGGAGGGGGGCAGGCGCCACCAATTCGACTACATAAAGGTGAAAATTTTAAAGGACTGCGATTATTTTTCTTTAGATTAAAAGTATTTACGTTTCAGAAACTTCATTTTGTATCTGCCACCGGACTTGCGCCCAACTGTAGACTAACAATGAATACTATATAGGAATCATGTGCTTGACAGCAAAACATACCCAGGATCATATGTAAGCTCCGACCACAATCAATTTATTATGAAATACAGGCTGAAAATGAAGAAACTCAAAAAAAAATTAAAACAAAACATTGGAAATTATAAAAATTGAAACAAAAGGAGGTGCTTCAGGGTATCAAATAAGATATCAAGAGTGTATTAATAGATAAATGAGAAAGAAACAGTATAGACGAGACAGGGGCACTCTTGAAGAAAGAAATTACTAGAGAAGCCGACGGAAAAATAGGAAGAATAGCTCAGATCAATAAGAAAACATGGATGCCACAAGAAATAGGAAAAATGATGGTGAAAGACGTAAATATAAAAACGCGAGAGATGAAAATAGTGAAGAGCAGTACAGACGTTTGAAGAATTTGATAGATAGGAAATGCAAAGCAGTTAAAGGGGCTTCGCTCCAAGATAAATACAAAGCGGCTGAAGATTTCATGGTGAAATGGAAAATAGACGCAGCTCATAGAACAATCAAGTACACATTCGGTGAGAGGAAAAATATTAGCAATAACGTCAGGAGAGTAGATGGGAAGCCAGTTCTGGATAAAGAAGGAAAGGCAGAAAGATGGAAGGAATATCGAGAAAAGCTGTATCAGGATGGAAATCTAGATCAGTAATAGAAGAAGTGGAGGACGAAGAGTTGGGGGACAAATTTTAACGTCGGAATTTGATAGGGCGATGACAGACCTGAGCAATTGTAGAGCCAGGATTTGATAATATTCCATCGGAGTTGATAAGATCATCGGGAGAAGAAGCAACATCATGGATGTTCAGGATAGTTTACGAAATCTACGAAACAGGAAGAATACCAGAAGATTTTCTTAAAAACATAATTCATACCGAAGTGGACTGAGGTTGATTGATGCGAACGGCACAGGCCAACCAGTTTAGTATCTTATGCATGCCAAATATTAACGAAAATAATATATAGGAGGATGTAACGACAAATAGAATGTGAGTTAGGAGACGATCAGCTTGTTTTTACGAAGAATATAGGGACAAGAGAAGCAATATTGACTTTGCGTCTAATTTTAGAAGACAGGATAAGGAAAAACCGGTATACGTTCATGGCATTTACAGATTTAGAAAAAGCTTTTGATAATGTGAACTGAAACACGCTTTTAAGGATATGAAGAGCGCTGGAATAAAATATCGAGAAAACAGGCTTATACATAACCTCTACAGAAGGCAGTCAGCAGTAATTAAAATCAAGAGAAGAAACCAGAAATCAAGAAAGGAGTTAAAGGATGCAGTCTGTCGCCCATGCTGTTTAATATATATATGTATATAACAGACGATGAAGGAAGTTAAAACTGAATAAGGGAAAGGAATCATATTGTACGGAGAAGAAATAAAAAAAACAGCGGTTTAGCCGATGATATTTTAGTATTAGGGGAGTCAGAAGAAGACTTGGAAACCATAATAAATGTCATGAACATGTTCCTGGAGAAAGTGTTCAATATAAGAATTAATAGAGGGAAAATCAAGGTAGTATGGGAAAAAGTGGATAATAAAGGGTTCGATATTTGAAGGAAGTTAAGCAATTCTGCTACTTGGGAAGCGTAATAACTAGAGATGGTAGAAGTATAGTAGACATAAAGAGTAGGATAGCACAGGCAAGGAAGGCTTTTCGCGAAAAATAGGGATTTACTTACGGGTAATATAAGTGTGAATATTAGGAAATCGTTACTAAAAATGTCCGTATGGAGCGTGGCGTTATATGGGTGCGAAACGTTGATTGTAGGAGTTACAGAAAGGAAAATATTAGAAGCTTTTGAAATGTGGTGCTATAGGCGAATGCTGAAAATCAGATGAGTGGATATAATCAATAACGAGGAAGTTCTAAAGAGAATAGGGGAGGAGCGAACAATATGGAGGACGTTGACTAAGAGAAGGGATAGTTTAAGAGGCCATGGTTTAAGAATTGAGAGTCTCGTAATATTAGTATTAGCGGGAGGGAATACGCAAGGTAGATTAGGGAGGATATGGGATGAGGAAGTTATGCAGAAATGAAAACGTTTTCGGAGGGTTGGTTTGCATGTAGGGTTGCATCAGATTAGCCTAAGGACTGAATACCACAACAAAAAACTTTATATTATTTACCTATATAACAATAAATTGTGATTTTTTTAAAATGAGTGCATTCGTAATAGAAATTTAAAGACATGGACAAATCGCTAGAATACTCGGTGCACATATTCTGAAGAAACTAAGGAAAAACGCTAGGTGAGTGAGAAACGTGTATCGAATAATAATTTCTTTATAAATTGTATTCCGCAGTATTGTACGGAAGCCCTGGAGATTTCAAATAATAATTTTAGGAATTATATATTGGATTGCAAACTTAAAGAAAATGGTAATAAGGAAACATAGGTAAGATTATAATTAAATATACTTGTTGCAAAGGTTGACGGAATCATTTAAGTGGTAACTATCGAGAATCTTTGATACCTATCTTGAATTTTGTGTATTCAAGATATAATTTCAAAGTATTTAAGACTTTACACTTGATTAATATTGTTTTACATTTAAAGGAAAAAGAATTGCTTTGATGATGTACGCGTATGTGTATGTAAACATTATTGTTGAGGGCTTCGAGGACAGGAGATATAAGCGAGACTTGAGCGAAGTGCGGATGCAACTGAGTGACGTCAGGAGACGTCTTCTGACAATATTAGATTCAGTACAAGTTCTAATATATTATCAACCAGAAACTTACTTATGGAATTATTCACACTTTATAATTATTTCGTTTATAAATATATTCTTCTTCTTTTGTTATATGTTCCACCTCTAAGACGAGAGGCACGCACCCTGTAATTTTTAAATGTCTTGTCTTTGTCTCACCCACAAACAACAGTGTTTCAGGAATGTGTAAGCCGGCCAAGAAGGCCTAACTGTTGGTAATAGGACGACTTTGATGTTCTGTAATATCGTAGGTAACATTCTTGGGATGGCCATGTATAAATGTTAATTACATGAAAGATATTGCTTCTGGGGATAATCCTTAAATCAACATTATTGTGAGATTCTTGAGAGCAGAGAAAGACGCCCCTTATCGCCGGCGTTCACCGCCGCCAATCTAATTTAATCGATTTTCTTTGTTGTGAGTAATTACCGGCGCCTTAATTTGATGTTGAGCCGGGGAGCTGTCGGGGCATCCTGTAGCCTCCGCAAGGCCGCGCCCGCCCACTCGCTTCACACGGCGCTCTCCTCAGATTGTTAACTCCGATGAATGGGTTCGTGATCGCCGGCGCCTCGCTCTTGACAGCGGACCAGCCGCAACACTCTAGGTCTCGGTCTCCGTCTCCGTCTCGCTCTCGGTCAACCTCTACCCGCCTACCTAATCACTACTGCAAACAATCAACTGCAAGTAACCACGTCATTCACTTGTTCAACTTTCAATGTCGCGGTCAGTGCAACAGTCACATAACACATTAGAAACAGATTTTACAGCACTCGACCATCAGGTGGTTAGTTTCTAAAACAAGAGTAATTTTCCTCCAGAGATTAAGAACTATAATAAAAGTTTTGTGAATCAGTGTGAGAATATTCTGTTAAATACCGTGTTTTTACTCTTTTATAGGAGTGCCTTGATCCTACCCCTAATCATTTAAATTAATTTTCCTGCAAAATTGTAGATTGCATTCTTTTGCAAAATATTCTATAAAGTAACTTCAATACTTTCTGCATAGTGTTTCTGTTCGTTACTCCGCTAGTTTCATCTATGGCACGGAGCTACTACAGAAGGTCAGATTCCTCGTCGTGCAGCTCCAGAAAGTGACATTTCAATTAATTATGCGTTTGTGCTTTTTAGGGTGTGTGTCGAATTTTTAGTTATTTTTATACTATGTCTTGTTTACTCGAGTTACGTATGTAAAGATTTTTCGTGGTCAATTGTATCGTATTTCATTTTAGTCTTATAATTATTTATTTGATGTAATGGAAGACGCATCCTACTTCCTCAACCTAGTACTAATTGAAGTAACAACAAATTTATATCAAGATGCACAATAGGTCTCGGAAATGGAATTTTACATGAGAATCGTAGGCAGTTACCTATGTACATACTATCAATGCTTTTGAAAAAGGGTTCCGATAAACCGGGACAACCAACACGAATTTCTTATTTCATAGCCTTGTTCATGTGAGCTCTTGTGCTACTGCACATGATTTAATTTAGGAGGAATTATTTTTTTCGTCATTTTACGAAGATTTAAAATAAAATTTCAGCTTCGATTTGGAATGCTTTACAGTGCCCGCCATCCAGCACGCTCCCTCCCGCATAGATTTTTTATACCACGAGAATCCTTTCTGGAATGAGAAGTGCGTATGCACAGTATTTCATTTTCACCTCCCTGCACGTTCAAGATTTAACAATTATATGAGCTGCAAAAAAGACAGTGCCGGGCAAAGCGTGCGTGCCGACAGAGAGTTTTGAATGTTTTTGACGATATTAATAAAAAGTATTACTGTTTAGGGACTTTTTGTAGTTTATTTGATTTCACCAAAGGTTGTTTAAAACAAAAACGTTTAAAGAGCGCAATTCAAATACTTCCATAATTCTGAGAATCCTGCGATCCTGCATACATCATTCCCATTATATGTGACTTATTCCTAAAATTAATTTTTTTTTAATATGTAAGAAGTAAAAATACTTTCGTCTTAAGAATTTGTACCAATTTAATTTTTAAAAATTCGTTCCATTACACGTAGTGTAGACGAAATTAGAAATGTAGATTATTAGGGTTCGTGGAGTATTATCAACACTGTATATGTTGTAATACTATTCCATATGCTTGTAAAAATTGATCCTTGAGGTGATGTTGCACATACCTTTAAATACTTACGAGCCGCTGATGCAACTCGGTCAGTTTTGGGAGGTGGATACTCTGGGGTCGCAGACGTTGGGCATACGGCAAGAGTTGTCCAAAGTCGTGATCGACACTTACAATAAATTGCTGCAATTCGGTACTACGCAAGTCTTGGTCATACTTGTGTATACTTCAATTACGTTTAAATAATATCTTACTTTATTTTATGTGTGCCTTTTTGTCCGTGGACATTGAACAACCAAAAATTAACTGTTTGAATTACGCATACAAATCGAAACTCTTGGGTCAAATTTAATATGCACTGTTACTTGCGACCCAGAAACAAACATTGTTGGGGTACGACACGTCTACCGCTTCTAAGATCGGGAGCGGAGAGACAGGTATTTTATAGTATGCAAAAACTGCTGGTATTTGCGTCGAATACTTTTTTTGGAGTCAATTGATAGTATTTTCTTTGACCCCATTCAACCTCATTCGGCGTGGGAGTGGAGAGTGACGACGTAAAAATAAAATGAATTCAACTAAGATTGGTGTTGAATCCGGAGTTAAGGAGATCGCTAAGTTAATTTACAACATTCAACTTACCGGTCAAGTTATAGGAGTGGGCTTAGCTATTGGTCTATCAAGTTTAACATACAATTTCGACCAAATGTTGTACACATGTTACCCGCGAAAACGACTATTAACTGTATGGGCGGTGGTGGTGCGAATATTGAAACGTGTAAAAGTGTCGATATTTTCCTCAAATAAATATATTTCGGCGTCTATGAGACTGATAATGTTTTTCCCGAACATAGTAGTCTAAAATTTCAATCACATTCTGCATGGGAGGGGAATACCCGTAGGTCGAAAATAACCCAATATTCCGCGGTTATGAAAGGCTCTGAGTTTAATTCTGACATTCAACGGGCCAGTTCTTTTGTACACATTGACGCGTTGGGGTGGATGGGGTGAAAGTCAATAATCCGAAAGTAACCGGGATTCGTGTCCGTTCCGTAGTTATGGTAGTCTTTTAGAATTCAATAGTGTACGGGGATAATATGAAGCGGGCAACGCCGGGGCACAGCTAGTAAATGAATAAAGCAGCCAAATTTTGCGGAAATGTTTTAATAAAAGAAAAAATTTACGACATATTATTAAAAAAGGATTAAATATGTTCACGACGTATTATTTATAATTTAATGAAGTCCGATGAATTTAATTATTGGTCTATCGAATTATTTAGTGTTAAACCATACCTTTGAATATGTTCATTTAACTTTTCCGTGGCTTAATCATCATTTACGGGATAAGTGAATTATGATTGAAGCGTAGTAATTATAATTATAATAAATAAAGATACACCAAATAAGTGAGAAAATAAATTTTACATATTATTTATATATGCAAAATTAATATTCATTTTATATTTTTTGTGTATAGTTACCCGAAGAAGTCCACAAAGTTAGATGAAACGTTGTATTTATATATTAAATGATATATTAAATAAATTTATTTTGTGACTAATTGGGGCATATTTGTATTTATTTATTATTCAACTTAATATCAGACAAATGAAATTTGAATTAATAATTAAATATTTTATTTATTGAAAAACTGATGCATTAGATATTTCTTTAAGTATGAAATAAAGATATTTCTCGTAATTTTCGAAAAATAAAAATGAAATGATTGCAGATCTACCAAATAAATGTTTATAAGGTAAACTACAACTAGATCGAATACCTTTCACGCCTAAACAATCTTCACATGGTCTCTCAAGATTCTTCTTAACAACTTGCTGAGGAAATGGAATGATTTTTATGCATGGAATACCTTGCACTGTCTGTGTCAATGCAAGTTCTTACAAAACGACTTGTTATGAATTTGACATTGCAGTAAATGAATTGCATCAATTTGTTGCCATTCTAACAGTCAGTAAGCTTCCTCAAAACCTGGTTGAGGCATGGAACTGGGAAACTGGGTCACCACAGGAATCCCCACTCCAGTCATCAGAAGGGCGTAGGAAAAGTACCGACCTACCTGATGGAGGTTTCACTAAGGTTATCCCTGCAGCACATTTAAGGACTATAACCAAGTACCGTACCTAATCTTTGGCTATATTGTTCTTCCTTTCGCATCCGTCGGCTGTTCTGAAAAAGAAAGTTTCTTTAAAAATATTTATTTAAAGTATTAATCTTTCATTTTTCGAGACACGTTTTTGAGTAAAAATTCTAAATTAGTTCATGTATACTAGCATTAATAAAATTGAATACACTTCAATCACGATCTGGATTACTTCTATAAGCAATATTTCATTTAGTTAAATTCAACACTTATGCGTCAAATTTCACATATCATAAACCAAAGGTTTCTATGATGAAGCAGTGGCACTGATGAACAGAGAGATAATATTGATTATAGTTTCATTCAAACTCAAATCGTGACCAAGCTCTCATATTTTGTTACAAAACCCTTTTTTTCCTTAGATCAAACATCGTAAATCTATTTTTATTTTTCCGAAATAGAGGATGGACAAATTTATTTGCTATAATGAAACAGAAGTGCGTCAAAGAAAAACTTATTTCTGTATTTCACTTCAAGTTCGGCTGTATTTATTTAAACATTTTAAAAACCATAACTGAAATATATTTATTATTTTTCTTATTCTTATTTCACCTAAACATTGGATGAAATTTCCTTAAATTTCCAAAGGTTTTGTAAACAATGATGAAGAATTAACAATCCATAAATGGTGTGGTTAATATTTCTTCTCGTAATCGGATGGGCATCATTTCATATTTCTACACGTGAAAATTATTATTAAATTTGAATTATTTTTCCACGTGACAAAAAAAGTAGCTTCTTGGGTTTTTATTTTCCAGTTCGTTGACCCCCTATTTAAGAAGGAGAACTCTGCAAAATAGTTGTGGAGATAGAGATAATATCCAAAAACGAATCAGTTACTTTTGAGTATAAAAGCAACGGATAAATTGTCTAACAATGAAAGCAGCTTTCTCTATGTAGAGAACAAGGTGTGAAAATATATAAATAAAAACCCCTTTTCTCAGAGAATGAAATACCAAGAAATTATTAATGCTAGAAGTAAACATACTTTCATATTTCCGCTTCTTAAACGTAGCAGTGGTAAAACTCAACTAACAACGTTAAAATAAATACAATATTTATGAAACAACACTGTACTAATGAAAGTTCTGGTGTCGAAAAAAGATAAGTTAGATCTCTGTTGTAAACAAACTGAATTTTGGAGCAAAAACTCGTATTATACGAGTCTTCCGTTTTAAAAAATCATTATAAACGAATCAAGACAAAAGATTTAATCATATTCAAACCAATAAGTAATAGGGTGAACTATTCAGTAAACGATTCCTCACTACCCCTCAGAGAACAAACATTGCTCATTTAAACTGGGATACGGAGAACAGCGCAAGAAAACCATTGTCAAGTCACTAGTTGGTTGTCAGCCATAGCCAAGTCTAAAGGTAAGTAAAATTTCAATTCATCTATAACCATAATTTTAGAGAGGTTTTATTGAATTTATTGTACTTTTCTATATATTTTATGTTAGTAAAGGCTTTTTTAGTAGGTGACTTCTTATAATCAAAGATTTGTTCATTCACGGGGTATAAGGTATGTTTTGAAATTCAATGCTTTTTCATAAATATATTTGTACTGAATCTTCCTAACGATGAAAACATTTTGTAAGTAAAATAATTCTTAGCGATACAAAAGTAATTAGCAACAAAAGTATTATTCGGAGCAAATAAAATAAGTATTTGTAGCACGTGTTGAATTAGCCAAAAACAGTCTTCAGAAATAAAATTTTATTTTCAAAAGGAATCTGTCGACTATTTTGTTATTTTCGACCTTAAAAACAAAATATGAACAGTAATTCTTATGACAATAAAACAATTGTATAATTAATTACATGTATACACATGCATACCCATTTAAAATTATGCTTATCAACATCGAAAACGACTTGTCAATATAGTAAATGTAAACTGTGTACAGAAAGACAAAGTCTATAATATCAAAATTACAGCGATCTTCATTTGATTGATATACAATTAATTAAAATAAATATATAAAACTTAAGAACTAATAAACATATATACAATAAAACGTTATAATGTAAGAATTAAATTTGAATCATAAATATTATAATTTTAATTTATTTAAAAGTAAAGCATATTTTCCTCCAATATCGGAACCCCTGTTCCTACATTAATGATGTGGTCTCTTTTTAAATTTACGTGGATGATATCAACAATTCTTAAATTAATTCTGGAGTCACTTTTATGTGAGACGGTAATATTTTTAAAATTTTAATTATGGTTGAAAGTATGTATATATATATGCATTTAATGAAATATACAATTGTTTTATTGTCATAAGAGAAGCAATATTGACTTTTAGATTAATCTTAGAAGCAGGATACGAAAAAACCGGCCTACGTTCATGGCATTTGCAGATTTATAAAAAGCGTTTGATAATGTGAACTGGAACACACTATTAAGGATTCTGAAGAGCACTGGAATAAAATATCGAGAAAGGAGACTGATACATTACCTCTATAGAAGAAAGGCAGCAGTTATGAGAATAGAAGACCAAGAATAGAAAGCCGTAATCAAGAAAGGAGTAAGAAAAGGATGCAGTCTGTCGCCCAAGCTGTTGAACAGGCGATGAAGAAAGTTAAAACGGAAGATGGAAAAGAAATCATACTGCAAGGAGAAGAAATAAAAATCCTACACTTTTCCGACGATATTGTAGTATTAGGGGAGTCAGTATATGACTTAGAAACCATAATAAATGGCATGAAAGTAGTCCTGGAGAAAGAGTTCAATATGAGGATTAATAGAGGGAAAACCAAGGTAATGGAGTGTAGTATGGGAGACAGTGGAATAACAAAGAGTGTTAGATTGGGAAGCGATATTTTGACGGAAGTTAAGGAATTCTGCTACTTGGGAAGCGTAATTGGCTTTCGCGAAAAAGAGGGATTTACTTACGGGTAATATAAGTGTGAATATTAGGAAATAGTTGCTGAAAATGTTCAAATGGACCGTGATGTAAAATGGGTGCAAAACGTGGACGATAGGAGTTGGGGAAAGGAAAAGAATAGAATCCTTTGAAATGTGGTGCTATAGGCGAATGCTGAAAATCAGAAGGGTGGATAGAATCACAAACGAGGAAATACTAAACAGAATAGGGGAAAAGTGAACAATATGAAGGACGTTGACTAAAAGAAGGGATAGACTTATAGCTCACGTTTTAAGGCACGAGGGTATTCTAAATTAGAGGGAAGTCTGTGGAGTAAGAACAGAAGAGGGAGGCCAAGGATGGAATACGCTAAGTACATAAGGGAGGATGTGTGTAGTGCTATTTATAAGAAAATGACTGGCTTGTACAAGGTAGGTTGGCATAGAGGGTTGCATCAGACCAGTATTAGGACTGAATACTACAACATGACAAAATAGTCGAAAGCTTCCTATTGAAAACAAAATTTTATTCTGAAGACTGTTTCTGGTTAATTCAACAATTATTATATTCTACCAGTCTTATTATTAATGTATTATAGACTGAATACCAAAACGAAAAGTGTTAATTCACTTTACTACACTATAACATTTGCTGGAAGAATTCAATTTGAAAAACTCTTTTTTATCATGTTAATAATATAAAAACTAAGAAACCCTTGTAACAGTTACTTATAGAACTTTTATTTTAATGTTATTACATAACAATTTGTCATTTATTTAAATTACCGGAGCTTCCGACATATTTATGTTATATTCATTAGTAAGGAAGTTATATTAATTACAATTTTGAAACAATTTGACTTAGGTTTTTTCCTTTTTAATTCGTCTACCCATTCCTTCCAACAACGCCTTCATTCTGTTATCTATTCCTTTTCTTATCGCATTCTCCCTCTTCCCCCAACAAATTTCCAATTTTCTCAGTTGCTGAACGTTCTCCATTCATGTGAATTAGGTTTTTCTGATAACTTTTTTTAAAGAAACAAATCATTAAAACGTAAAAATATTTTTTTAATGGATGACTACGAACCGACTGAATTTATTATTGATGCAATACAATTGCGGCATTTTAGGTGAGGTTTCACGTACTCGTCGTTACCACAACATACAAGAAGAGATCAGATTGACAGACAATATTTCAGTTATGTATTATGTTTGTATTAAAATTAATTACGTGGAACATCATTAAGGGCGTTTTAATTTTATGGCTTTGGAAGCAATAAAGCACGATGCTTTCCTGATTCTACGGCGTTACTGTCAGAGGAGGTGTGAATACGTATACAAATTGCATGGGCCGATGTGAAGAGGAGGCAGTGCGAAACAGCAGAAAGCTGTTTGGCCGTATGCAAATTGAGTTTGGCAAGCAGAGGAGGACTGTGTTCGTCGACAAGACCAGCTGACTGTCGGCAGGTAGTGGCTGGCTAGAATGAAACGGCTCCAGACAGCGGATGTGACGTCATACGCTGTCAAGGCCTGCAGCCGACTCCTCGTGGTGTTAATTTCAATGAAACCTAAACGTCCTCATGAGCATCAGTAATTTAAACAAACGGCTGTGACCTCGTCACAACTTTGTCTCCCTTTATTCGTCTACACAGGAATTTGCGGCTACAACATAACCAAACGTATTACTTTACATAACAAATAATTAGATATTATTATTTTTGACTTTATAATCACACTCTTCTGGACTCTTTTTGACAAGTAGGCAATATCAAATTAGCGCTATAAATCTTTCTTTAGTCGTGCGACACATGGCTGGTTTGATATAATCTGCACCGTGTAACATGTGCTAAATATGTCGCATACGCACACTCTTAATTAAAATTATATTTGTACTTATTCACGACTGTCGCGCCGTTCTATAAGAGTGGAATATTACGTGCCTCCGAGTGTCTCAGTCATATTATTTCTTATTTACCAATTTGATTTTTTTAACCAAATTCTGTGACCTTCTTCTGTATAGAAGAATATAGAAGAATGTTTAAAGGAACTTCAAGATTTTTCACGTAGCAACAAATAACATTAACGTAACTGGAAAACAATTATTCGATACTGAAATCACTTTCATAATGTAAGGCTTGTACAAAATTCAAACTGTGTTTTTTTTCTCCTTCTTCCCCACACTATTATTCAATAAATTTGTAAAACTGAGACTGATTTAAATCCCGAGGAAATCCTATTACAATTTTATCTCGTTCACAATCATTCATAATGAAATGTGTATTTCTTGAAGAAACGACGTCGATTCCTACGAACCGCAAGCTTCTCAGACAGAAATGTATATTTCGAGCTGAAATTTTGCATGTACTCATCTAAGGCTTTAAATTACCATTTGTCAAAATTTCACCAAAATCTAAAAAGGTTTGCATTAGGATCTGTCATCAAATGAGGCCACTTGGCAACTTCTTAAAGTTACGATCTTATAACTTAAGTTTGAGAACTATCTTCATCTAACTACTATGTATTTTTTCTAAAGCTATCTGCACTCTGTCGACTACTCATATTCCTTAATCAACTCCATTACGTCTTCAACTCACCAACTCGTGCCTCACTCGAAGTGCTGTATCTTAATACCATTTCAGAAATCTAACACACCGCACATTTTTTACATAATAATATTAATTTTTAATTGTATATTTCAATAATGAAATATAATCAAGAACATTCAGAATAAATTTATTAATTGAATTTATGTTTCGGTTTCAAAAGAGAATTCAAACAAGACACAACGTTTCAACTCATTCTAGGGACATAATCACGTGAAATATTTAAATAGTGAAATTTTAATTAAACGATTAAATATTAAAACCAAATAGCCAATTAAATTTCTAATACGGGTTATCCATTTTATCGTTCAACTTAGTATATTTTTTGGGGGGAAAAATCAAATATTAAATTAGAATTGCACAATTCTTTCAAGTTTATAAACCTGTAAATTTACCAAGCAAATGAAATAAACGTTTCGCTTATACTTAATATCACGTCAGTTGCGAATATTTTTAATAAATTACATTCGGAGTATAATTAAATATAAAGAGAAAGGGGAAAAAATATAAATTTTGGACCCGTTACTTTTTTTATCAGTTTACCAGGATTGATGTAGAAAAAATGGTAATGTTCACTTAACGGTCATTTATTTCTATTCTATCTCCAAGGTCCTCATCAGCATTTACAGTATATAGAATAATATTTATATAACGAAAATAAAATTACAAAATTCAGGTTTATTAGAAAAATAAACATTAATTGGTTAGTCGTCTAATGGTATTAGTCAAAATTTTATTCTAATTTGTCATTTTTACATTTCAAGGGACCTTTCACTCGTGACAGTCTGTAAATAAAATTATGAATAATATTATTCGATGACTGTTAAGAAAAGATTTTTATCCGTTTTCTGCCGGTTTGGGGTTTATTTTAAGAAGTATGGTATATAAACGATCGTGATTTATAGTTTACTTGAAAAAAATCTGATCTCTGTTTTTATTTTTGATATTTCTGATTCTAATCGTATTAAAACAATGAAATCAGACTGGTAAATAAATAATAAGCTAGATGAGCGACATTAACAAATCTGCATATGGCATTTTAAAATGCAATATCAATGAGTCCATGAAAATTTGGCAGACGAACCTCAATCGTAGGGGTTATGCCTTTAGACAGATTAATTCATTTTCAAGTTGGATAGCTTTTGACCTGGGTTTGAAATTCCCTCGAAAATTAGCAACATGAAATTTCCGGCGTTTCGTTTCCGACTGGTATATGTTTCGGGACATAAATAGCCGCTCGTGTATTTTGTGTCAGTATACGGCGACTCGTATGTAAATAAACCGCGTCTCCCTGTGTGGGTATGTAGGTCGTCAAGTTGGGGAACAATCGAGGTTAGGCCCACCCGGGAGTTGGGGCTTTTTGTGTGGCCTGGCCGGCCTTGAGGGCGACACGGTCGGCGCCTTATACGTACGACTCCCGCTCTACTCCACAGTCAGGACGGTTGCGTGCCTCGATGGAAACTGTGAATCTGATAACAACGAGCAATTTAAGCAAACGATATAATATAATGCATTGAATTCAATTTTTGTTTAAATACTATCCTACCCCTGTAAGATCAACAAAAAATACACTTAATGGTCTATTAGTACAGATTTATAAGAACGTCAAAAATTATATTCTTTGTGAAGTATAAGAATTAAAACAATCCTATACGAATAAACTCAGTTAATTCAACTCAACCTTAAAATGGTCTGTTCTCTGCTTCCCTTCATACATGAACACAGTTTTAAAATTTTAAAAGTTCGATTAAACTTTCCATTAATTCTCCTCTGACAATTTCTTCTCTATGAGATGTTTGAAAGCCATTGCCAGAAAACTCTAAAATCAGAATAAGATTCCGTTTGGTACTTTTAAATTTGAACCAGATTGACGTGTTGATTCATTTTGAATAACAAACGAACGACAAGTAAACAAATAAAACACAACTCCTTGTGTATATTTAAAAATAGATTAAAGTTAATTGAAATTTCTATCAACTGTATTTTAATATGTTCACCAATTAAATATACAAATGAATCTATTATATCGTCACAAATAATTTGGCAGAATATAAAAGGATAAAACGCAGTTTAAATTAGATAATGTTTTTTTCATATGTGCTGGTTAATTTCAAATTAGTAACACCGACCATACCTTCCTAGAATAGAAACATTTTCACGATACTATTATTTCAATTAATTTTGTTCATTACATTTGAAATTTACACGTTTTCTGAAGAAATAATTATTACACAAACACAATTAATCAATTATCTGACATTATTAGAAATTTGCAAATATACAAGTCACCGAGTGTGTCAGCTTTCCTAGAATATTTAATAAAGCTCCGTACCGGAGCAATTTGAATGCATTAAATCGTATAAAGGATACTAAAAAGTTGAAAAATAATTAAGATAGCTCAAATTACAATAGCTTCATTTTTGTGTATCTTCATTCATTATCTCCGTTTTTATTATTGATATTTAACGGTGAACAATATCAACACATTGGTAAATAACTTTTCGGCCGTAATCGTCTCTGGAAGCAGCCCACAAAGCAAAACTCTCTACTATTTACCTATTTATAACTATTCGCAATTTAATTTTATATTATTTCATAATTAGTTCAAATTATTCACAATTTATATTCTAAAAATTTTATATCAATGATACCACCAGAAAACTCCAGATGTTTTCTCTGCTTCGGGTTGATTCGCTTCTCGTCGACTGCAGCTAGATGAACTGGGTGCATTGATGGCGCCTTTAGTCAAAATATTGGAAACTTCTAGCAAAAATTCTACATCTCCACAGAACTCAATAACTTACCTCACCTCTCGCCAGCGGCCCGCAATTTAATGAATCTCTCTGAGCCAAACTTCAGTCCATTTTGCCGCGTATGGACCCGAATTTTCCTCCTCCCTTCTCCAATAGCCAATCAGCTACAATTTCAAATAGCATCCTTTGGTTGGTATTTACAAATTTGCTGCCATATGTGAACGTGTCTCTTGACATATCTTTTTCATTAGTAACACAGCTATTTCCAATTATCAACGCGCATATTCCGACTGGACATAACAAATTTTTCTTGAATTAGGAACTGATGTCATTCATTTAAGAGATTGACACCCATCGTCTTCTTCCGTATTGTGTGAAGAAATGTCGGTCTCATTGTCACGAAGGATACCGTGCATACACAAAAAATACTTTTCAGACTTTTTCTCGCGTACTTTTAATGTATTACAAATTAGTAGGTGTTAAAAATAACTTCAACGAGTAATATTTCTTAAAATTCCTAAATTAGAGTGAATATTCGTATATTCCCGAATTTATTTATTACTTATTCCTGTTTGTAGAATTAATATGAATGATCAATGGTAACTGAAGAAAAAAGAAAGAGAACTATTGGTTAGGAGTATCTGAAACGGTAAGACGAAATATTATTCATTATTTGATGGGTGGATACGGTAAATAACCAAGTAGTTCCAAGCAGAATAGGGGAAGAGTATTTTGATTAAGAGAAGGGCTAGAACAATAGGTTACTTTTTGAAACATGAGGATTAGCATTAGAAGCAAGTGTCAACAACAAAAACATTTGATTAATAGTCTGAGAGATCAAAGTAATAGCCGGGACACCAAATGAATTCATGACATTTGTTTGCGATAAACGGAGAAAGGTTGTTAAATATAACATAGAAAATTGCATCACAAGTTGTTTACAATTCCAGTTCAAATCGTATTCATGCAAAGGAGATCAGTAACGAAAGAATCAGTGTTTGCTAATCCTGCGTCCTTTTCATAGGTTGTAGAGAAAAGTTAAACAAGACAATCAATTTTAATTTACTTAGGAAGCCCCGCAACTATCAGGAAAAATTTCGATTCTTGTTACATTCACAGCACGTATTTTTTTAATATTTTACGAAGTTGTCTACTTGATAATTTAAACATATCATTTCGTTCTCTCAAAAGTTAACATCCGTTCTAAATGAAAACAGAAGTAAATTTAATCTAATGCAGTATTGGTTTTGGTCGCTGTATCTGCAGAAAGTTGCAAATATAATATATTATTAAACTGTAATTCAGGTAATTTTTTCTCATGAATCGCTAAAATTAGCAAAAAAAGTTGCTTTGGAGCTTGAGTACCATCATTTTTTTCGTTTAAGTATACTGCTCTTGAAAATTATTTCGTTGATTACATAAACAACCTTGTTTCTCGATAAATTTATAATTACTGTATGCTTCAAACCCTCTGGAATTAAGTTCCCATGCTCACGCAATTTTCAATGTTTTATTATTAATACTGTTGTATTGTTTCATTTTTATCTATTCATAATAATCTATTGATTGTCAAAAAGTATAGATTTCTCATTATTTTGTTACTGACAGTAGTTTTCTGATGGATTCCCCATTATCATTCTGTCAAACTATTTTTTTTCCATTATAAAATTTATATTAACATAACACATAATTTTACAGCCGAAATCTCCTTGTACTCTCAATATAAATAATGAAAACAACTAAGACTCCAATATCGTCATTATTTATAAATTAAATTGTCTTATGTATTATTAAATATTGTTACATTTTATTACAGTAATACTTTGAAATGCTAAAAGCTAAAGAGTAGAGGAAATTTATTCTCAGCGTGTACGTTGAATATTATTTCATATTTCCATTTCAACGCTATCTAAATTATTATTTGTTGTTTGTTAAACGACCATATTATTTTTGCTCAGCATTTCCTAAATTAAATAATTAGTTCTGCGGTGATGCTTGATTTATTTATTTGAATGATAAAGCTTTGAGTATTTTAAAACTTGAAATTATATTTATTTAATAAAACCAGTGGTGATTATAAGGCAAAAGGATTTCAATTACTAGCGTTTTACGGACTTTATTTTTGAGGATCACTCAGCTATTCTTCAAAAATTGAATCAGCGTGGCACTACAAATTCTTATAACTGTTTTGAATCTTATCTTAAAAACAGGAAAAAAATTGATGATTTCACAAGGAAGATAAACACAATTATTAGAATCCTAGTTCAGTGTTCAAGGCAGAAATCTGGAGCCTCTCCTTTTCTTACTATTTATAATCGTTCCACAAATCTTACCTAAACATTAACAGTACTATTTGCAGATTATTCCAGTCTTTTATTCACTGCAAGCTCAAATGAAACTTTATAAACCAAAATTCGGCGTTCCTTACTGAATTGGTTGAAAGTGAGTAAACTTTTAAATATTGAAAAGAGTTCTCATTGAGTTCACTCCTTCCTCATTACAATATAAATAACCAGGGGATATAACACTAGGTACCAATAAAATTATTCAGTCACAAGAAATCAAATTTCTCTTTATTTTGATTTACGAGAGACTAAAATAAGTCAAGCATTGAGAATGTGTTCTAAACAAACTCAGTACAGTTTTCTTTGCTTTTCAAGTTCTCAGCACTGTTTGCCCCATAAATACCCTAAGAAGCACATATTTTGCATTAGTTGGATCTCTCATCCTATGGCCTCTTTCACAATAAAATTTTCATCATTCGGAGAAGAATAATTAAGTTCATAAAAGGAATAATCTTATCATCAACAAAACCAATATTCTTACGATTGTGAATTCCACTAGTTCTTTGTATCCATTCACTATAGGCTGCTTGCTTTGTGAATAATATATATATATATATATATATATATATATGTTAATCAATAAGACTATTAATGCACACTGTACAAGAATATCTTACAGCATACAGCTGACTGATCAAATACTATTACTCCATAGAGTATTTCCTATATGCCAAATTGCATCTGCCCACCCACCATACATATATTTTACTATTTTGAAGACATACCAAAAAAGTATCTTTTAGCTATCGGTTAATTAACAATAATAATATTATTTCTATTTAAAATTAAAATATACAATATTTATTCCAATTCCAATGATTTTATAAAAATTACAAGCTGTGTGCCCGGTGATTCCCGGGATGTTAATGCTTAAATATAACAAACGTTTTACTTAAGTTATGACATTTTTATCTTGCGAACGTCGCCGCCGCTGACGCATAGTGTACAAATAGTGTTGCGGGAAACACCGTAACAGTAATTGACCACGAAAAGTAATTGTTCGATTGAAATAAGAAATAATTTCATTTATAAGAATAAAGTAGTTTATCCATATATATGGTCTGTATAGTACGAAATATCTTGAAAATTTAATGAACGTTTTATTTTAGTAACAATATATTTTAAGTACTTAAAAAATAAACATAAAATTTTATCTCTCGAATGCGGCGCACGCTCTAAACCATATAAAAGCGACGCGTTGGGCCACCCACAGACAATTTTATTTTGTTTAAGATTACAAATTCGAATAAAGAATGGAGATTTGTAATTGTTTACATTATTCACATTTTTCCATTTAGAAACTTGGAATAATCTGTCACAATACCGGAATTCCTAGTTGAAAAAATTACAAATACATTCAGAATTCCTGTATGGAGTTGTCTGTATGTTTTATTATTATAATTGAAATTATAGTAGCGTCAGTAGTGGACGGATATATGTTGGTCTCAGTTCCTTAAATGGCATTACTCCAATTCAATAATCTCGGTTTTTAAATCGCGATTAGTCACGCCTCGTGTTAAAATTATTTTAACTGCGACATAATTCATTTATATACATATAAAATCTATGTGGGAGTCTGTTGTGATTCAAATGTATCGACCACCGATTTTGGTACTAATTGAATAGAGCTGTGACGTTATGGATATAATTATTTTCAAAGTTTGAGTTACAATATCTGCAGCTAAAAATCTGAAGTTCTACATTTAATAGATTTTATAGTATCAAACTATAGTAACAATTTCAACTTTGAGAATTAACTAAAAGTTGGTATAAGAATTTCTTAAATATATCAAAAAATCCTCATCCCCGGTAATAAATATCAATACAATACTTTAATTATTTAGACACGCGAAACAAAGAAAACTATTTTGATAGCAACATAATATATTATATAACAATTTGTGATAAATATTATGGCATTGTTATGTAGTGCTTAATTCGAAAAACGTAATGAAATACAGAAATAATAAAAATAAATTTAAATAACAATCATATAAAATGACATTATTTCCTTATACTAGTTAATTAACACAAAACTGTAGAACGTGTTTTTAATGTTGATTTAACAGTCGTGATATTTAATTTCATTACTAAAAGTGCGTCTGGTCACCGTGGTGAATTCCTATATATTTTTTATTGCATTCTTTTGTAATGAACTCCCTTTTCCTGGGGTATCGTCAAAATATATGTACTTTTTTGTTTTGATCATATACGTTATTCATTTCCGCAACCCATTACTGGCCTTCATAAATGCATGTAGCTGTGTCTTTATTTGGAAGTGTCAATGATGAAGTCCTGGAGGAACGGGATAGCGGGGTAGAACGGGATACCCTACTTTTATGTTTTTACTGGGTAGGGCTGGAGGTTAGTAAATAGCGGTGGATCCTTGCGATTGGTCAAGGAAGAAGTCCTGGCAGCCAACTTGACCAAGATCTTACTGCTCTTTCTGAATGAACTCTTGTTTCGGCAACTCACATCTATGAATTCATAATTTTTGCGGCATTTCGACACAACGGAATCTACAAAACGCCTAACTATTACCTCTTTAATGGTATATTTTCGTAAAGTAGGTATCATTAGCCGCATATAAGTTACGTACGGGGTTTAAAATTAGTTTTTATTAAGGCTCTGAGACTGAGACTAGGTGCATGACGGAACGGGATACCGCTGTACGATGCAAAATGTAATGTGTTCCTCAAGAGAAAGGAAAAACAGTCATGCTCACGTTATAAGAATGATTTACAGGATAATACACCCAAAAAGAATAGATCCATATAGAAAAGAAAGGGGAAAATGTTAGCAATGGCTGTGAAGTTGCAGAGAAAGTCTCTTTGCGAAAGAAAAAATTGATAAAGCGTTCAACCGTACGCTAAATAACTGAGAAAGAAAATAAAAAGGGTGTTAAGATTTTTCTTAAATTAAATTTTAATTTCTTGCAGTAATTGAAAATGCAAAACATCCTATCTCTGTTCTATACTTTCATCAAGTGATTTTTCTTTTTCCATAATTAAAAAAAATTGTGAAGCAAGAAGTGTTCCGTCCCACCCCGAATTCCGCTACTCAATTCAGTTACCAAAACCATTAACTAAAATTTGATTTAATTTTAATATTAGAACTTTTTATTTTTCACTCTCTCATTCCTTTCCTTTTTATTATTTTATTACGATATATATAGCGTCAATGATTTTACTTTGTTTTCTTTTAAAATTATGATTTTCTGTGTGTGTGATTTTGCCGACCTCCTGTGGTGTAGTGGCTAGCGTCGCTGCCTCACAACCCAGAGGTCCCGGGTTCGAATCCTGGCATGGGCTTTGGATTTTTGTGTTGTCATGGTCGATAAGACCGGGATTAAGACTGTTAGAGGACCACGTGTCACTCCAAATTCGGAATGTATTATGCAAGATGACAGTCCGCAGTCGACTCGGTAGGCCCAGGCCCTCAATAGGCTGTAGAGCCATGGAGAAAGAAAAAAAGTGTGTGATTTTAATATTATCGTAACATATTTAATGTTTTTCATTTAAGGTGCGTAAATAAAAGACTCCATTATCTATCATGTTAGTGTGGAAAATTTTTACTACAAATTAACAGTTAAATAATTAGATAATCTTGACAGTTTATAATGTGACAAGTAAGAAGGGGAATAGAACTTAAAATAAAGGTTGCGGGGATATTAACACTATGAGCTGGAAGAATGTGACGTGCCACAGAGGTATGTCAAGAATGAAGATTCCTTTTACAGAAAGTGTGAGCTATACCGACAGAATGCTGAGGAATGTTGGAAACCGTCTTTGTAGCGCTATAGAAGCGCAGGCCGAAGGAGCACAAATCCGGCAGGCTCAGTGTAGTCTCACGCCCTTCTTTCATCGGGAGTGCCGTCAATTCGCACATTCTTACTTGCAATAAGACGTGACAATGGAAATAGCAGACCACCGTCCAGTGAACAGCTGGTTTTGACATCTCTTTTTGTGTCCTTTCATAGCTACTTCGCTTAACATGACAAGAGAAATTCTCTTACTTCAACGAAAACTAGCGACAGCAGCAACTAATGTAATCTGGATATTTAAAATTTGTTCTATATCCAAAAAAGAACAATGAATCATTAGTCTACTATATTTAAAATTCATTCTTGGTTTAAATAAACGATTATAAAGCCATCCATTTCATTCAGAATTATGATTTATTTTTCGTAATTTCAAAATAAGCTAAATATTTAACAATTATGTTCCTTTTAACTCTGAACATTTTATTGTTCGGCATAAAGCTCCCATTTCATTTCAAATTAACAGACATTAATAAAGAAAGTTAAACGTGTTTGATAAACATCAGTTAATACGTGCTGTAAATAGTCAAATTTATTTTAATTCATTGAAATAAATAATTAAATCAGACAAATTTCGTCTGAAATGTTTTAATAAAATTTTAAAAAGATTGTATTTTTACGTCTGATAAAGAGCCCCGGGACACCTTTTGTTTTATAAATAGAATTTGTGTAGAAGTGAAACTTGATCGTGATAATTAGGATAAAACCTGATGTATGTCCAAATAAGTACCGAAATGTTTTCATCTATTTGAAAATGTTTTTAAAAAAAAGTATTAAATTCGTTTAAAATTTATTTGAAAAATTACTACATATTAATAAAACTCGCCCTGTGTATCATTTCTGTTTTTGGAACCTGTTCAGGTGCAAATACAATTTTTTATAAAACCGGATACCTAAAAACTCGAATAAATCAAGATTACAAACACATATTCATATATTACATGTAAATTTATAGAACATTATTAAAATAGGACAACTATTTTTCTAATTAAAGAAACATTATTTCATCTGAAGTCCTTATCTTAATCAATTTAATTTTGAACTACATATTCATTTAACAATTTGTATTATCCTTTAAGTTGTATCCTTTATCACCTTTTTATGCTGAAAATGAGATATTTGGAAATCTCGTGTACTTCCTTCATTAGATTTCAAACCATTAAGCTATTTGAGATATGTGGATCATATATTTCGCATCATCCCCAAAATTCACTTCAATAATTTAACTGTATATTTCCAATAATTGCCATCCTAAATTGTAATATTGTTATAAATAATTTCTGGAAATCCGAGAACAATTCCAGCATCTTATTTACCGGGAAAAACTATTAATTTAAGTACGAAAACATTAATTTTCCTAATAGCAATATGAATGTTGGAGTTGTATTCTTTTTAGAAAACGTACAATATCAACTCATTGACTTGTACAATTACAGAATTCGTGTTACTTTTATATAATCCGATAATGTAAACGCAGTAAGAAGGATTTTTAAAAAATTAATATTTTATGTACACAAAACGTCATTGACAATATTATATTTTAACATTTCCTCAACGAAGCTTATACAAAACCTTGATTTATTGATTAAAGAACTGAAATTAAACCAACAAAATTATCCAAACAAATCTTTATAATCATAACTTTGGTGTCAAATGCTGAAATTTTAAATGAAGAAAGTAAATAGTATTCAAGATTGTAAGCGGATCGTTGCACATTTTATCCAATAATTCGACTGTTAAAGGTAAATATGATACTAATCATTTAAATTAAATCTGCTCGTAAAACATTAATTTCGACTGCAGGCGCGTTCTTGAAAATTATCTCCTCTAAATTTCACGAAATAAATTGTAAGTAATGTTCATTAACCTATCACATATTTGTATTATAAATATCATGTTTGCAAAATATTTTCCATTGAATTTTCAGTTTTTTGGATTTAATATTAACAAACATTGCGAACAGCACATGACAATTATTTTTGTATCTCATGAGTGCTAAATATTTTTTTTTGGTTAACAGGCTACATGAGGGTGATCCTGAAACAAGCAACTCCCCTTCAATAACGTAGGAAGAGAATTGAAAAGGGGGGGTGCGGAAGGTAGAGCAAGATAGCCAAGGGTTGACTTAACTAAAATAGTATATAGATGGATGGAACGACAAATAGAATGCGAGTTAGAAGATCAATTTGGTTTTGTACATTTAGAAAAAGTCTTTGATAATGTAAATTGGAACAAAATATTAAGGATTTTGAAGATGACAGGAATAAAACATCAAGAAAGAAGAGTTATCCAGGCAGTCAGCAGTAATTAGAATTGAAGGACAAGAAAATAAAGCAGAAATAAAGAAAGGAGTAAGCAAGGATGTAGTCTGTCGCCTATGCTCTGTAAATTATATAAACAACAGGCGCTGAGGAAAGTTGAAAATAAATATGGAAAGGGAATCAAAATGCAAAGAGAAGAAATAAAAATCCTAAGGTTTGCTGATAATATTGTGGTATTAGGGAAGTCAGAAGACGACTTGAAAACATAATAAATGGCATTAACGTATTCCTGGAGAAAGATGAGGATTAATAGAGGGAAAACCAAGGTTATGGAGTGTATTATGGGAAATGGTGGAATAATAAAGGGTGTTAGATTGGGAAGGGATATTTTGAAGCAAGTTTAGGAATTCTACTACTTAGGAAGCATAATAAATAGCGATGATAGAAGTATAGTGTACATAAATAGTAGGATAGCACAGGCAAAGGACGGCTTTCGCAAAAAAGAGGAATTTACTTACGGCTAATATAAGTATTAATATTATTAAATCGTTACTAAAAATGTTCGTATGGAACTGGTAGGGAGAGAGAGGTATATGATAAGCAGGAAGATATCCTGCTGGGAAATGAGTGAGACCCAGGAGGTTGACTTCCTCCTTCCTGGTTTTCCTCTTTCCCTCCCCCTTGGTCCATGGCCAAGGTAGCTAATTTAAGACTCCTGCAGGCTGAGACGACCTTGGGCAGTTTGAGAGGTGTATGTACGGGGGTCGAAGACCTTCGGCATACGGTAAGAGTTGTTCGCTGATCCTATTGGACCAGTCGGCCAACTGCCTCTCAATACTGAACAAGGCACGGAGGCGGGTTTGTTGCGTTCAAACAGCAATCCAGTCTCCCGTCATCAGAAGGGCGCAGGAGTAGTACCCACTAGCCCGACCTACCTGATGCAGGTTTTCTAGGGTTTTTCCCTGCATCACATTTAGGTGAAACACCGGGTAGGATCCTTACACTATAGCCTGGGGGCCCTAGTCAACCCTGGGCTACCTTGCTCTACCTTCCACATCCCCCCTTTTCAAGTCCCTTCCTATGCTATTAAAGGGGAGTTGCCTGCTTCAGGATCACCCTCATGTAGCCTGTTACCCCCAAAAAAAGTTAGTATGGAATGTGGCGTTATATGGGTTCGAAACGTGGACGATATGGGTTGGTAAAGGAGAAGAATAAAAGGCTTCCGAAGGTAGTGTCACAGAAAAATTCTGAAAATCAGATGGGAGGATATAATTAGTAACCAGGAAGTTGTAAGAATAGGGGAAGAGGGGACAATTTCGAAGAAAATCAGATGAATAGAATTAGTAACAAAGAAGTTCTAAGCTGAATAGGGGAAGAGAGAGTAATTTGGAGACCTTTGACCAAGAGACATGTAGGTCTTGTAAAATTACCAATTGAGGGAAATGTTTGGAGTTAGATCAGAAGAGTAAGTCCGAGATGGAATACGCTAAGCAGATTATGGAGGAATTTGGCTGTGGTAGTTATGTAGAAATGAACAGGCCTGCGCAAGATAAGTTAGCATGGAGGGTTGCATCAGACAAGTCTTAAGACTGAATGCCACAACAATAACATTAACAAACTTTATATTAACGCTTGAAGAGTTCCTAAGAATGTGCTAATTTTATTAATAGGTTCAAATTTTTATTTTATTAAAATTCCTTTGGCTGATTTATTCATTTAATATGTGCTTCTTATATTACGTTAGATATCTGATTTATTTTTCTTAATTTAGTGATCTTATTTCTTATTTAGTAAGAAGCATCCAGTTATGGCGAGTGATCGATTCCTGAGGAACATCGCCTGGGTTTCTTTCTCTTTTCTGCTTCAACGTGTTTAATAATAACTAATTTATCTCAAAAGAATTTTTATGCTAATAACTAATTATTATGTTGCATATTTTCCGCCTGATAGTTATGTAATTAAGTATTTTAAATTAGTAATTCAAACATTATCGTTTCTGTTTTGTATTTTGTTCATTTAATACTAATCAAAATATCTATGTGTATTAAGTATTCTCTTATACTCGTAAATATTGACATCTCTCTAAAAAAAAGAATGCGTATATTTCATTGCAGATAAACGAGGAGATACTTTAAGGGCTTTATCATCAGGTCACCGTTTTAATTTTCTCCCAAAATGGGCTGAAGTCACGCACTGTACGCAGTACATCAGATGAAGACGCGTTTAAACATTCAGGCCATCCCAAAGTGTTGATCCTCGTCTGTAAATCATGAGCCAGTTTAAACGTAGTAAAGGATCGTACAAACTATACACAAGTGGTACATTTTAAGCGCAAGCTATATGTCTTATAGTTTTGGTTGCATAAATTTAGTGGTTTCTAAATCCGTGTTCATTATCCTATAGTATACTTAAACCTTTAATTTTGCATTCTTGTGATAAATAGCTATTATTTTCGTTTCTCTAGGCAAACCTACAAAAAATGTTATTTATTTGCCATTAAGAAAATTACGCGCTTCCCAACTATTACCAAACTCCTCCGACAATTACGAATTAAAAACAAACTAAAGTGAGTTTCTATGTCAGATTCAGATAATATTTAATGAATCTATTTATAAACTACAACTAAGGTTACATTTCGTGGCAGCTACAATTAAATAGAGAATTACGTCTCAATTTAAATTAAAATATAACACAGGAAATAATATTTTACAATGTCTTAAAGCTACTGTTTGCCTGAAAACAAGAAAACTTTCAACCACTCACGAGTACCAGCGTATTATTGATTATGGAACACATTTTCATGAAGACACATCATTCGACTGAGGTAAAATAAATCGTAAGAAAACAGGTTTGCTTTCTTTGTAATCACAAATGTAAAAACTAGAATTTTTATTATAGTTGCAGATAATATGGAGACTGTTAGTTGTAACTTTTCCTTCAAATCAGTAATGTAATATACTAATTCTTCCGCACATAAATGAATTGTTATTGATACTTCGTATAATTTCCATAGGGTACTGAAGAATAATAAATTAATTAGTTTCAATGCACACCCTCTTTCGCTATTAAATTGTCTGAGCTGATAATTAAATTTAGATTTTTTTACTTTTGGTGCCTATAGAAGGAAAAATATATAACAAAGGAATTTTGGATACTGATGAACTGAGTAACATTTCCTAATAAAAGGTAATGAAGTTTTGAAGGGGTAGGGGTGGGAGACATTAGAGTCGGCATTGTTAAAACACTGCTCCGCGACGAGGAATACTAACTTGTCCAAGGACAGACTGGGTAAAAGCGGCAACCTTGGCCCCTGGCAGCAGAATAGCCTTCCCACCAGAGGATCTACCAATTACGAGTGTTCCTCCAAGAATTTCCCACTTGTAACAAGCAAGTCACTATTTTTAAAACACTTTGTAAACATTGTTATCACATCGGGCGTCATAATGTTTACGTGCATCTGAACGGGTGCATATGAATGCATTACTCAGTAATTACGTAATTACTTTCAATATATGCATCTGTTGACTCCATACTATTACTTTCCGAATTTCTGAATAGTACTTTAAAGTTCTTTCTCTGTTATGGACCGAACGGTGTTCACACTATTCGATTGGAATGGATAAATAAATGGATAATAGTTGGCCTCTCATCTAACTTACCAGTTTAGGATACCCCTGTACTAATTAGTCCTGTATATGATTTCTAAACAAATAGTTCACATAAGGCCACTCCAAATTTATTACCACCTATTTGAGAAAATACTTGTCTGTTCAAATCATGTCTTCATTGAAAAACGAACAATTGCAAATCATAGCTGTATTTTACATGTATATGTGTTTTTGACAGTGTTCAAAATTGTAGCGTATATCTCATTGACTGCAAAAGGTGTGTAATAGTAAAGATCTGACTAAACATATTCGTTCCACTCAAAGTTGGGTCGTTTTAATTTGAGACTTCTCTAAAGCATTTTTAACTATCACTGTAAATTTAATGATTATATCTCGACTTTTTTTCCTAATATAGGTGAATATCTATCCGCCTTGAGGTCAGTATAACAGTTATTTAGAAACGTAACCATTTATCAGTAATTGGTTTGGTTTTAGGCTACTATAATCAAATATTTTAATGTATCTCTACCATAGACTCCAAAACAAAGGTCTCTGAAGAGTATCTGTAAACCGATAAAATTAAATAAAATAAGTCGTTACTCTCCCAATGTGAGTCTATAGAAATACCCAAAATTGACGTTGTAGAAGTTCGGTGTGTAACTGTGGGACAACTTGCAGATTTTTTTTCAAACAGAGTACGAAATGAAGGAGCTAGATTGTGTGTTCGCAACATTTGAATGTCCACCTTGAGAGGAAATTAGAAATGCCCCAATTACGCGTAGAAGCGAGGTGAAGCGAGGAGAGGAGAGGCAAGGCAAGGCAAGGCAAGACCACCCTGGTAAGCCCCCCTATGCCGCCCGCGACTCTCCTCCTCGGGCCACCGCTCAGGTTACCCGGGACGCCCGATTTTGGGTGGGCCAAAATCTCTTCGCAGGCGATTACCACTCTGCGGACAAAGGGGAGGAATGCAGCGGAAGGGGTACTCACTCAGCAACAGCTGATACCAACAAAGGCAGCCTACAGGTCAATCCCCTGTCCACCTTACCTTACCAGGTTCTTTGTCTTCGAAGATGGCAAATCGTCGATCCTTTGTTATCGACGTCAAGCTCAACAGCTTATTCTAATTTATTCTAAAGCTATGTCATAACATAGTTACGATTTTCCGAATTTATGAAAGGAGTTTCTAAAGAAATGTCCTACTGATCTACAGTAGGATAACATCACCCATTAACAAGACGGAATTACTGAAAATATGATGACCTATTCAATGACGAGCAAGGTCAGTTGAACTGAAATTCATCAAAGCATCCGTAAGTAGAGAATTGCTGTTTGCGACAGCATTTCCTATTGAAACATTTCATTAACCTCACTCTGCGCTTTATTTCCAAACCCATGACAATTAATGAAAGTTATTCAAATAAGTACCATAACAAAGGAAACGTATTTCAAGTTTATTATTTATAATCATTGTTGCAGTATTTTAAGCGACTAAACTCAAATTAGTGTTTGAATCTCCCCGTCAACTTGATTTGTTTTACCCTGCACTCTAAAATAGTACAGATAAATACGGAGAAGAAGATATAACATATCATAGGTTTGTAACTTCTTCGTGGTGATAAAAACTGAGTCACACTGGTCACGGGTGTCTCTTCAACCAAAATGCGGCAACTTGAAATACTGGCAGTCGTCTCAGTTGTTAATAATGGTCCGAGGCTGTATAAGCCAACTGTCAGATGATTTTTCTTTGTATTATAGTTCGCACTAGCTACTTGCTACATTTACTGTCGAAGAAATTGACTTTTGTTGTAAATAAGTAGCGTTAAAAAGAATATTGCCACTATTTTAATTTACTAGTTATAAATAAGCAATCAGACGTTTGTTATCAGTTGTCTTTGGCCAACAAATTGGGGCCTGAGAAGGGAAAGTTTGAAGCATTTCGGGAGGCCTTGATGCAGTTCACTACCCATTCTGTTCCTCACACTCTGAAGGTTACAATAAATTCCGTTTCAATTTTTGCAGCTTTCTAACCATTCTGATACGGCCAATAATCGTACCAAGAGCGTATTTTAAATTCTATTCTGTAACGTTTATATTTTCCTTTATGCAACGCGCGCCAAAGAAATCATTTCACAAAAAGTTCTTAGTGTAGTAATTAAGGGTTTAAATTCGAAATGTTGGACTGAATACTTAGGATATGATTTATTTAACCTGAATACAATACACATGATCAACTTATGTTTTGTTCACAATATAAACTTCTTTGAATATTATATTGCTCTATTGCCAATAAAGGCAAGCTTAATGTATGCACATATATAATTCGGCTGCAAATGGGATAGATCCACATGGCAGTAATAAAGTTAATGCATGATTAATGTTGAACAAATGAATGATCTTATAATTTTGAAAAAAAAAACAGAAATAATGTCCAATAGATTTATCCACTTGTAACACTTTACTAAACAAAAGGCAAAGAGACAGAAAAAGCTAACAAAAGAAAGAGTTAAATCACTTCTCCTCATTCACTTCACTTCAAGAAAGTATGTAGGTGTTTTAAGTGTCCTTGTTGCAGATAGATTCTTCTCTAACAATTCTGTACATGAATTTATCCAATTGCTTATAGTCCTGTTTAAGGAAGATAATTTCCCTACTCATGTTCTTTGCGGTCTCGCTTTGAATATAAGTTTTTTTGAATATATGTTTTTCCACACTTTGTTCCCCGAGTATCTTCCTTATGTTTGCCAACGATCCACACCCTAATTTCTCTACATTATCGTGCCCGTTATCTCGTTCCAGTATCACTAATTTTGCTGTTCTCGTCTAAATGTGGCGATTCGTATAAAAATCCCAACAACCAGCACCATACTCGAACCAAAGATGTATAAGCAACTTTTTTTATTTTACGGTTTTCATTTCGTAATGATAAGTATAATGAGAATTTTAAAAAGGGGGAGCATCAGATCAAAATAACTAAATCATAACACTCTCATTCGTACCAACAATAATAAATTATGTGATTGTTTGAGCTTACTATGTTTAAGCAGTGTGCATTTCGACATACGATGGTTTATCTTATTTCAAATTTATAATTCCAGTGTCTACAGTTGCACGAATCTTTCATTAACTTACTTTCAGTAATCATCATTTGCATAAAAAATTCATATAATTGAAATCGTGCACTATTTAGTGTATTTGGAACGTTATTTTTGTGAACGCATTAAACTGAAAAATAATTCATAATATCTGTCAAAAATAATTTTTAAGACCTACGTAGCAGACCATAATTTCAGCTCGACTTTTCAAAATCAAATGGAAATTATCTACGAAAATATCATCTATACAATTTATATTATTTCTGTAGTTGTTGATGGATACGATGAAATGGGATTGTTTACCTACATATCGAATTTCCTCCGTGGAACCTTTGTGTGGTTGACAAGACGCTGCAGAATTGTCTACCGAGATCTGTGGTGTTTGGCGTCAGTGAAAGCGCCTTTGAGATTGATACTTAATCTTGCAGGACAGGAATGCCAGGGATAACGGTGCGGACCCAGCTGTGGGAAAAGCCTTGAGGGCCCTTTGAGGCAGCCGCCTCCCTTTAGCCATAAATGTAGACGTTGGCAGCCACCGAGGCTCATTGAACAGCAGGTCCCACTGCAAAGAATTCGGAGGCAGGTCAGTTGTTTTCTGTTCGCCGTCACAAATCATCCTCTGACGTGCAGTCACCTGTTCTCAATGGGGAGGAAGTGGAAGGGTCCCTGTAATCACATTTATAAAAAACCTATTTTCGGGTTTGGGGTCTACTAGAAATGAAAGTTTGTTGACAGATAAAGCACAATGATGGACACAACAGGTTCCCCTCGAAAAGGTTGGCCTTAACGATGCTCCTGAAATAGGAATGGGTAGTGTAACGGGACCCCCTACCGTCTTGTATACCTTATGGTTTTATGATTGTAAACAAACCTAAAAAGCAGGTAAAACTTCATTCTGGTATCATTAAATTTGCCCAATATTCTTTCACGTCTTAAAAGATCGGCGAGGCTATTGGGCGACTGCTCTAAGATTCTGTAGCTTGAAACGGATTTTAAAACATCTCTGTATGATATTCATTGGACGTTATTTTTGGAAATGAATGACAAGCTCGTCAACATGCGAAGGAAACAATATTAGTGTGAGTCATTTAGCAACAATTCTAAAATATTAACTAAAAATGAATAACGTTATTGCATTAACCTACATAAATAGTGGAATTTCACTATGGTATACCAGTATCTGTTTACCCGACAACCATACACGAATAGAAGTATAGTGCCCCTTCTTAGCGTTAGTGTTTTAAATTTCATACTATTTGCAATCCTATATGATTACTTTCTTGCTTGCAGAACAGAAGAATTGTTTTCCATAAATGATATGGAACTGAATTAGAAAATCAGGACGCAGAAAAGTCGACCAGTTTGGGACTCCAACTCAGCTCCTCCACTAGTCGTTTGTAATTCTACCATCTGAGCTATCCGAGAAGTTGCAAGGTTCCTCCATTCGCTGTATAGATCTGAAGCTCAGAATCGCTTTAAACTTTAATGAATCGCGATCTTCGTTGTCTAATTCTACGACATCATTGAAGAATGAATTATATATAAATTTAACATCAGAAAAATTTCTTTCAATGAATCTCAGCCATAATGGCTGGTTGAGGCCCCCGGTCCGGTATGAATTTTTATATCCCGATCATCTAACAAATACTTTGTTTACCTATAAAAATCTGTTCTATAAATTTAACTATGAACTTAGTAGACTTAATTTTAAGTTAGACCTATATATTTTTCATATTTTGGCTGGTTCTGAGGGGAAGAGTGAAAAATACGGAGGACGTAGACCAAGAGAAGGAATAGATTAATATGCTACGTTCTAAGACATGAGGGTCTTGTAAAATTTGCGATAGAGGGAAGTGTGTGGGGTAAGAACAGAAGAGGGAGACCTACGATGGGATACAATAAGCATATTAGGGAGGGTGTGGTAGTTATGTGGAAATTAAAATGCTTATGACAATTGAAGGTAGCCTCAAAGTTATTTACAGCTTCAAAGAAAATCCGAAAAAAATAAAATTCCATTCAAAACGGTAATTTTCGAGGGAATTCGAGGAAATTTCGTCATTTTATCACGAGATTAAGCTTAATATTGCCAACAATATTTTACAAAAATAACAATAGAAAGTTTCAAAGAAAAACTATCCTACCGTTTTATTTCGAAATGCGAACAAAGTCAGTGAGTCGCACGAAAATTTATAGCAGATTGTTTTCTGATCGCCAAAAGCTTAAAAGTCAATAGGCCACTTCAAGAAACGTACTGACCAAAGCATGATCTAATATTTTGATCTGGCGAGATACAAACAATATTGAAAACATAACCAATAAAACCTTATTTTAATTACCAGTAGGTACTATCACATTGTTGAATCTCTTGACAGATATTTAGCTAATGATATCAGTATTAACTTACCAAGAGATATTTACAAATTAATCTTAGAGTACTAGTATGTTTTCAGACATAATGCCCAGGTAAATGTGTTTTGCTACTCAGTTGGCTGTTCTGACATAACAGTAGATGAATTATTACTATATAATAAACGATTAAATCATAAAGAAACGCTGTGTTGTTTATTTCAAATGACAAGATAGCGGGTAGCAGTTTTGTGTTGATGAAAGCTTTCTCTTAAATCTCCATAACGCAAAAAGAAGAGACCGTTTCATTTTAAACAGCGAACGAAGAGTCGTGCAAGCCAGAAATTTTGACTACGGTTGACGAATATCCTAAGGCATGAAACATAAAGGTGTACTAAAATCACTCTATACACAGACAAAACTATTATTTATTTGTATACCACAGATAAATGGAGCCTTAAATTAGTCATTTGCGGAAAGTTGTGAAGCGGGGGCAATCAAATTTTATTTGGGAGTGAGCAAATTGGAATGAAAGAAGTTTCCGGAGTTATCCCCAATATGACCATAAACCGATCACCTATATATTATGCACGTGCGACTTATATCCCTCCTAATACTTTTAGTTTGTGCTCAGTATGCTTTTTCTCATCTTCACTCCATAGTAAAATTCGTAGATTTTATTCGTATAACACCCACCATAATTCATACGCTACTTAAAAAATGTAGGAACACAAAAATAAATATTTAAAATACATGTATCATTCATACTCTAAATACTGAGTGTAGGAGAGGGGTGGGGGTGGGGGGAGAATGTGTTTGGAAGGAAGTAGATGAATGGGCAGGTCAGCTTCCGCAATTCTCAGAAGGTCTTCACGGGGTTTCTTCCTGCTTTCTCGACACTTGTAACATATGCCACTTCCGCTGGAACTTTGCTACCGGAAAATAATGTCTTATTAATATTTCAATTCAATTAGTTCATTAAAAAATTATTCTGGACTCAAAATAAATATACTTCGCTCTCCTATTATGTATGAAATAATTACCCATATTTAGTCATCGCGTGTCACTCATATCTATTCAGAATTTATTTATAAATAATAATGAGTACTTGAAATTGTTATAAATTTTACTCGTACAAGTGTTGCTTTGGCTGTTTTGTATTTGTATAAAATATTAGGTAACAGCTTGCTTCTCAGTATCTAACATTTCCTCAAGATAGTATTTGAGTGAAGAAGTTTAATTTCTTGCTGAATTAATATTCAGTTCAGTAAAATTAGTATTGACTGAGTGATTCCATTTCAAAGAGCTGAGTCACAGGGATGAGCGGATTCGCAATACGGTACTCGATAATCTGTGTGTTGTTGAAGTAATCAGTCCTTAGACCGGTCTGATGCAACCCTCCAAGAATCTGTGACTTTGTATTACTGTATTTTAATTAATAACATTTGGACGCCTCTGTGATCTAGTGGATAGCGTCACTGCCTCTTCAATTTCTGGCAAGGGCACGGATGTCGTATGTTTGGTCACGGAGAGAGAGGGATTGAGAGGGTAGGAGAATCGATACACTGACCACGAATCACTCCAAATTCGGAATGTTCTTACCTCACACACTTCCGTATATTGCTAATTTTACAAGACCCTCATGTCTTAAAACGTGGCCTATTATTCCTTATCTTAGTCAACATCCTCCATATTATTCGATTTTCCCCTATTCTATTAAGAACTTCCTCGTTTGTGATTCTATCAACCCAACTGATTTTCAGCATTCGCCTATAGCACCACATTTCAAAAGCTTCTATTGATTTCCTTTTCCCAACTCCTATCGTCCACGTTACGCACCCATATAACGCCACGCTCCATACGAACATTTTTAGCAACAATTTCCTAATATTCACACTTATATTACCCGTAAGTAAATCCCTCTTTTTCGCGAAAGCCTTCCTTGCCTGTGCTATCCTACTCTTTATGACTAATATACTTCTGCCATCATAACTATTACGCTTCCCAAGTAGCAGAATTCCTTAACTCACGTCAAAATATCCCTTCCTAATCGAGCACCCTTTGCTAACCCACTGTTTCCCATACTACACACCATTACCTTGGTTTTCCCTCTATTAATCCTCATATTAAACTCTTTCTCCGTGACCACGTTCATGCCATTTATTATGGTTTCCAAGTCTTCTTCTGACTCCCCTCATACTACAATTCTTGAGGTATCCAAAATGTAGTATAGTGTAATCCAGTTCAACGACGCTGCGATGCAGTAAAAATTTAACTATTTCTTTGAGTAAAAATTACCCATATAAAAAATTGTTTGTTGTATACTTGTTTGTATGTTTTTAATGCTTCATGAAGATTTAAACGTGTGGAAGGTTGCAACAAAAGCTGGTATATATATCCTTGAAAACCGGAGGAAAAACACTGGGGGGAAGGGGAGAGAAACCCATGGCACAAACGTGGATGGATTTATAGTTAAATATGGGTATGTGTAGGCATGCGGAAAGTTTGTGACGTCACCGAGCATTGAGAGACAGAATATTGGGGTATATGCTATATTGTATTCCGCTCATAATGGTTTCTATTTTTAGTTACTGCTACTGTCAGATTTGATCAATTATATACTGGAACACAAACGCCAGAAGCAAATGATAATAAAAGGCTATTTTAATATAAATGTTTCAAAGGGATAAGCACCAAAGGAGTCCTCCAATTCGGTTAACTTATTTAAGCATCATCGAATTTTTCAAAAGGAGCTGTCTGTCTTTTGCTATTGGAAACTCTGAAATAGAATAATAAAACATATTAGTGTTGCGTTTCACATTAATGTAAGTATTTGTATTATTTTCATTATGACAGTATCATTTGATATTTTCCTTTTTTTTAGAATCGCCATTTCTCATGGCACTACGGCCGATGATTACTGTTTCAACCCCACTTCACCGCAATACTGCAGTTATAATGCAAGGTAAGATAGAATGATGATAAAAAAATTGAAGATTTCTTAATCATTAGATTTAATATATTTATTGCCAATTGCTAAGACTGGCAGAATAATAATTAATCAGTATTTTGAAACTAGAGGCAGGGTTTTCGGAGTGGCTTAAATGCGCACTTATAGACAAGTAGCATTATTATACGACACAAAAGAAATTAATTGCGGTGATATATGCATTTCAACTTTGTCGTTCACTGACGTCACGTCTCGTGATTATCTTATTTTATCTCACCAAAATTCTCGTGTAGCATTGTACGTCTACCTGACATAATTTCGTTTTCAATTACAATGGAATATTTTCTAAAAGTTAAAACACAATGTATAAATAAAGAGAACACGGCTAAATAAGTTAACAGACAAAGAGTCAATACAATTATTAAATGATTTATTCCCTTCCTTACGATACCAAGATTATTTTTGATGTTTTTTGGAATATGACAACATAAATATAATTGTAGAGAAATTATTTTAATATTTTTAAGAAGATGCTAATATTCATAAACCTCTGTGTTATAGTAGCTGCAAGGATGACTAATAAAAAATAAAAATCTTTATGTCATGTACTTTAAGAAAATGTTTGATATCATTTGCATTATTAATATATCAGGAATATTCATTACTCTCTTATCGAGGAATATTATTCTATTCTCCAGGATTATTTTTTCTGCTGTAAGGTAAAAATACTCTTTGAATCTACTACCAGGATTTTTTAGTCTCTTAATTTACCGTGTTTATTTAATGTTCCAGGAGAGATGTGCCGTCTGTCATCGTCCCTGCTAATTTCCCGGGTTAATACAAAGAAATACCCTCACAACGCCTGACGGCCAGCTGGGTATTGATATTTAAATTTGTAACCACTTAGGTTGTCTTCTTCGTTGACTCTGTGTCGAAGGATGGAATACGCTAAGCAGATTAGGTAGGGTGTGTGTTGTGCTAGTTATATGTAACTGAAAAGGCTTGCGCAAGATAGGTTAACATGAATGGTTCCATCAGACCAGTCTTAGGACGGAAAACCAAAACAACATCTCTCAACAATACATCCGTGGTGATCAGTATACTGTCATCTTAAGATACAGCGAAAAACCGCAGTCGCCCGTACCAGATTACCGTCGAGTAAGGATCTTCCTTATCAACTACAGTAGTCTGACTAAATTTTTCTTTTGCGTCATCTGCAACACTCCACCTGAACTTTTATATCCTTTTTATTACAGTATCATTCCTTCGCATTTTAATGGAGGAAATATTTCTTGTAATTATATTTAACATTATTTAACTGCATCGTGGCCAACTTTTGAATTACTCTTCCCCTCATTACTCTCTTGATGTTTAGATTCGTTTAGTTCATCTTTGACGCCTTTTTCTTCATAATGTGACGTCAACTATTAGAGTGAATTTTTGCTTTCTATTTAATGTCTCGTTCATTTTGAGTGCAATTTGGTAAGTCGTCTTATTTTTCATTAATTCATTCATCATACGAAGCTTAAATTCACTTCCATAAAATTATGACCATCCTTAAGGTATAACTCTTTCATGAATATTAACACTGAGTCTCGATATTCTTATAAATACGAAGGAGAACTTTTTTTATCATATTACAAAAGCCAGATAACAAAGTTCACTTATCATCTTTATCGTCGTTTGATACGACGTTTTATATATTTGAAAAGGATATTTTTAAATAATTTAATTTTACTTGTTTGCCTTACGAGGAAGTAGCTTCTTAATGTTTATTATGCTTGTTCCTTCATTTTTAAGATATGTAAGATGTCTCCAAACGTAGGTATTTTTCAGCATTAAAAAGTATTTTCACACTAAATCTATGATCTCCCCTAACGCCTTTCTGGTGTTCCGCTAGTCTGTTTTCGTTTTTCTTCTTCAAGTATTACCAAGTGCTTACAACATTGAATTCTTTCCAAATTCTCTAATTTCTTGAAAAAATCTTTCTCGGTTTTCGGAGCACTTCCCCAACAGTCAGTGAATATTTTAGATGTAACTTCCTTAATTTATCGGACACATTTTCCAAGAACCTGAGTCCTTCAACGCAGTCATACGTGTTTGATACGTTGTTTGCTTCTAAACAGAGTCATGATACAAGGCTTGTTAACGTACCTTAGTGTTACACTTTCAGCTTATATTTTTATTTATTTCTAATGGCTCCTTAATATTTGTCAAGAAAATTACAAGCAATTTTGAAGTTGACAATGACAATTTTTTGTTTCGATAAAGTTATGAGAGAAATGAAATTGATGTGTCATAGCATTTTCATAATCATGAAGCCACATATATTTAATAAGTCACATAAAAAACTCAAGTGTTATTCAGTGGTGAACAGTTGTCGGCGTTTTCCACTGTCAGTTTCATTCCAAACATTTTTTGTATAAAACTCCTACAATAAAAATGTATAATTTAACTCACACGCAGCCATGAATTTATAATTATTAAGTTATTGTCATGCTGACCATCCTAACATATACGTCATTATAAACTGTCCCAAGACCTATTTTAGACAATAATCAATATTAATCCTTTAGTTGTCTCCGGAACATATTAATTACCACTATCCTGGATTCCGGAATTGTTAGCTATATATTACATCGTTTGGAACGTTTATGAACACTGTCGAGGGTTTACACCTATATAAAATTTCTTAAACTAAAAAAAAACATAATTTTATCCATACCAAAGAAGACTGAGGCTGATAGTGCGAACAGCACAGGACAATTAATTTAGTATCCCATGCATGCAAGTTATTAACGAAAACAGTACATAGAAGGATGGAACGTCAAATAGAAACCGAGTTAGGAGAAGATCATTTTGATTTTAGGAATAATGTAGGGACAAGAGAAGCAATATTGCTTTTGCGACTAATTTTAGAAGACAGGATAAGAAAAAACCGGCCTACTTTCATGGCATTTGTAGAACTGAATATGTAATGAAGAAATTACCAAAAATATTAGTCTCAGTAAATTGGTATGAAATTGTTGATTTTATAAAATCCAAAATTTTGTATAACTTTGCTATTATACTTATACGTGAGGTTTTTGTTAGACGAAACAAACTATAGCAAATAGTAAATGGCTTCATGAGCTTCGATAGCCTTTTCAAAAATAATCACGAAAACTTCTGATCTTCATATCACATGTTGTTTTATTTCATAAGGTAAGTAAAATTTATAGCAAGCTGAGCGAATTTCCAACAAAATAGGCAATATGTTAACAATCAATTGATGATAATGAGCCCCATTGAATATTTGTGAGTACAAGCCTTTGGTATTCCACTGTTTCCTATATTACACTCCATTACCTTGGTTTTGCCTCTATTAATCCTCATATAGAACTCTTTCTCCAGGACTACGTTCATGCCATTTATTATGGTTTCAAGTATTCTTCTGACTTCCCTAATACTACAATATCGTCGGAAAAGAGTAAGGTTTTTATTTCTTCTCCTTGCAGTATGATATCCTTTCCTATTCCGTTTTAACTTTCTTCATCACCTGTCCTATATATAAATTAAGAAGCATGGGCGACAGACTGCATCCTTGTCTTACTCCTTTCTTGATTATGGCTTTCTTTTCTTAGTCTTCTAAAGTATTTAATTCCACAAAAATCTCTTTTTCAACGCGAAATCAAACCAGCAGCGAAAGCGTCAAATTCTTGAAAAGTTGACGCAATACTTATTTCATCATAACCAGCGCGATTACACATAGATTCGTATTCGAGCCAAGAAATATACTGGCACCTTTTTTTAGTGGGTTAACAGGCTACATGAGGGTGATCCTGAAACAGGCAATTCCCCTTTAATAACCACACTAACTTAAAAAGAACTGAAAAAGGATATGAGTGTGAGGAAGACATACTTCGAAAGGCTAATATCCACTTTGGTGGCTCTGCCCTATAACAGCGTAGAAAGGGATGGAAACTGTTGAAAGTAAAATAAAGTAGCTATGGGTTAACCAGACTACGAATGTAGTTTATTCACCTAAACGTAATGCAGAACAAACTCTAGAGAAACTTGCGTCAGGAAGGTCAGGCTTATGGAAGATCTAATTTGGTCCCAGACTAAGTAGAGGAAAATTACGAAGGAGGAAGTTAGCCATTAATAACTTTTTCCTCCTTGAGCATCATTGCCGTGTGTGTGTTCGGTCCTGATCCGTTATGTAATGAATTCCAATCATCTGCACTTTCGCTTATAAATCGTTTTAGATATTTAAATAAATTGTTAGATAAAATTACTTCACGTGTATCAGATATATATCATATCGCTTGATAGATTGTGATGGTAATACTCTCTCCTGTTTCATAACATTTTTCCTAGTCTAATTGAATCTACTATCGAGGCAACTGTCGGAATACGAAGAATGTTATACGAATCGCTTGGGATCTGTTCAGCAGTTTTTGAAACTGTCTTGAGGGTGGGAACTTTTCTGGCCTGAACGGAAAGGAAGGAACCGCAAACTTCGAATGATCATCAGATAACTTTTCTAGGGTGAGCAAAACAACGGTATTGAAGTATTATTGCAGATCATGTTAATGGTGTACTTTGCCAGGGATGCATACTTCCAGCTCCTTGTCATAAAGCCTCAGATCGTTCGAAGAGCATGACGCAGACTTTACCTTCCTTCCTTGGCCTGCACAATCACCTGATCTCAATCCAATTGAGAAGTTGTGGGATGAGATCCAACCAGCCATCAGGCAGCTGGATCCAGTTCCATCAAATCTTAAGGAATTGGAAAATGCAGTTCATCAGATATGGACTCAAATTCCTCCTACCGCCAGGAAGGATCCATAGCCAGAAGAATTCCGGCAGAATTAAGAGAAAAAGTTGGCTCAACATTATATGAGGGGGTTTTTATAATAATTTGGACATTCAGTGTTTATATATATATATATATATATCTTTACATGTTTCTTAAACATTATGTGTTGTTTATAAATTTTTGGCGTGTGCGAAAGAGAGATCACTGTTATATTCATTATGTATATAATAAATCACTGAAATTTTTATTCCAGAATAAATAAATTAGACTCTATTCATCCGAAGAAAGTGCAGTTATCTCTAAGTAAGAATTCCAATGTGCTTTAACTTTGACGGAAGATTCCACCCTTAACTTGAAATACGCAGGGAATATAACCTGCCTTTCCTGTAAAAATAAAAACGTAATTTCAAACTTTTTTAACCCCTTTTCGTTTATTCCTCTTCAAACAAGCTTAAACACACTTACGTTAGCCCCTTTTTTTATAAAGATTAAAGCAAAAATATAAGCGATTGCTTACTGATACATTTACCTTGCATAAATTGAATTTAGTCGGTGCACCTCATGAACTTCCTTCCTTCATCTGTCAAGTCATAAGAAAGGCTGACAAATTGAATTAAATTTCACTTTCTTCCATAGACAATTGAATAGCTAAAGAAATGAGAATTCATTATAATATATTGGAGTTTCTCATATTCGAACGAACCGTCAACCAAGTGTTTTATTTATGTAGATATAGAAAAATATTGTACAATCTATATAAACTAACTGTAAAATATAAAAATATCGCCTACTTTTTTCAGGTGATAGTGTTTGAAAACAAGTTTAGAGAGACGTCCTGCATGGTTGATATATGCGAGGGTGGGTTTAGAAAAGTCCAACACAACACGGCCCTCAAATTAATTACCGATTCTCACAGTTTAAGAAAGCTATAGCTATTGAACCTAGAATTTCATATTGAGTTATTCATACCTATTACTAAATTTATTGATTTACAAATTAAAGTGATTATTTTTATTATGAACGTAGAGCTATGAAAGTTTAAACTTTATTGTATTGTTAAATACTGCAAAAGAAATCAATCCTAACGTAATGTCGCAGGGGCGAAGGAAGGTTGCTGCTGGTTTTTTCTTGTGGTCGGAAGTCTGGAAGGACATGTGTTGCCCGGCGACACTACAGGGCGGCAGTTCACACGGAAGCGAAGGAAGACGGATTCCCAGGGCAGAGGGCCTTTGAACTCCAGTAAAAAGTCACAGCCAGAGACAGTAAACACAAGAGGGCCACACATCAACACTGAAACAGGAGGCAGGTTTACGTTGGAGCCTTAACGGCGCCGTTTTCCGTGGGAATCGACGCCATGGTCAGCAGCAACGGCAATACCTCCAATCACTAGTAAGATCCTCTCAAATATGCACCTGGGCTGGTAAGGTTCAGGAATTTTACAATATCGCATGCACATAGATTCTATCGTTCACATAGTATGTCTAACACGTCAGCCTCTTACCCTATCCTGTGCCGACCTACTCATTGCAAAGTTTGTCCTCATCAGAGTACAAGATACTGCACAGGAAGAACTCATCATTCCATAAGCATTTTCCTATAAAAATCCAATAAAATTCAGTGGACGCCTTACCCTGATCTACGCTTTCCAAAGTTTATTATGTTCCTCAACAGGGCATGCGGAAGACTTATAAAAAAAGGATTAGGTTGTTATGTTATATTAATGTGACGTTAATTGAAAGTAGCTCAACAGCTAATTAGTCGTAAATAAAATGAAATTCAATGAGAAAAATTTAGTCCATACCACATCGTGGAATTGTTATTATGATGTGCATTTTCTCATTAAATTTCCACTCATTTCTGACAAATTAGGCTTTTTAACTCATTTACTCCAGTTTTCATTTCGACGACGTACGGCTTACATTTCTTTATATATGTATTTTGGAATTATTTTTTGTTATAATATCCTGAATATTGTTCTTTTCGTTAAAAAACACTTTAGTGTATTGTTTTGTAAAAGAATCACTAGGTTTTTATTCATTTATATAAGTTAGAGATTTATTTTGAGGTTTTAAAAAGCACTTTATTCACTGTGCTGATTTTCTATATTAATTAGTTTAAAATATTTTTAAATATAGATGCTCCGTTTTTGATAGAACTCGTAAATGTGCTGTATTTATGTCTAAAGTTGCCGTTTTTCATTTAATTTTTTACTTCCGTAAATATTGTTTTCTAGAGCTGAAAAGTAACAAACTTTACATGGTTAAACATTGAAAAACTTTGGCAACTCTCCTTTAATAGCATAGGAAGAGGTATTGATTTATTATTACATTTCAGAAATTAATTTCGATAGAATACAATTCAGTTGATATTAAATTTATTATTATAATTAATTGTCTCACTTATCCTTATCTAAAGGTTACTCATTTTTGACATCATTACATTTATAAATTTCTTTCTTTCCCGATCTCAATTTGAATATCCTTTCACAAACTGAACAAATCTCAAAATTATTTGTTTTAGTTTGTTTTTCTTATATTTCAGAGAAATTCTTTTTCTAAACTTGTTGACAAGAGTCGAGTTTTATGAATTTCAAATGTGAATTGAATTCTAAAATAGCAGAATTTTGTTTCTCTATTATGTTTTTTTCGACGAATGTGAATTAAGAGTGGTAGGGAGAAATTTTAATCTATGCTTGAAATTACAAATAGTTACTAGAGAATATGTTATATTTATCTAAAACAAATTTTTGTTACACAATACAACTAAAATAATGTTTAATATTCACAATTAATTAATAGTATTAATAAAAAATATAACTGAATACCTAACTAAACAGAGAAATTGACTTAATATTACTAAGAGTACCATATATGTTTACAGTTTGCATTAATACATTACTCTTTAAGACAAAACAAATGCTGATCAAAGTAAGGGTGGAACTACGCAATAGAAAAGAAGTTCAGAGTAATTTAAACCTCACACATACTAGGAAGCACAAACATATGGACGCACTAAGGACACACAAGTCACTTATGGAAGCTAAGGGACGAGAATTATCGTATTCTGTAGTAAGTTCAAGTCGTCCATAAATCAAAGAAAAGGACAGAAAGCGAAATCGAATATATACAAGTATTCAACCGAGTTTTAGAAAGCAACATATTCAACACTTGCAAGAAAAATTATTTCAAATATTAGGAGAACGGTCAAGATACTTCTGTTGTGAGTTAAAGCACACTTTACAGAAAAATATCCTCACGCTGATTCACAAAAATCTTGTATCGTATTTTGTCTCAGGACTGACCGAACGATAAAATACCGTAGTGATGACAAGAAGTGTTAGTCGGAACGATTACTCTGACAATAAGAGTACTTCGTAAGGAACATTGACATGTAAGCCGGAAACTATTACATAACTATTATAGAACTGGAGCTGGCCTGAACCAAAACTGGGGTCATCCTTTAATGTCTTGTGTTACTCATCGGTATTTAAATAAATAAAGTTTTATTTGGTTTTTAACACTGATCAGATACTATTAATATTAAATATGGATAATACTCATTTTGCTTGGAACTAGGACGTACAGATCGACCACCAGAGCGCATTTGTCGCATCAGTACAGGTGAAGCGATAAGGTTATCAGGTAGTTTCCGGCTCGTCCACAGCCAGGAAACAGTGAAGAAGACCGAAAAATACAAACAATTTTTAAGACATCACTACCAGGGCCGAATGTTGTTTGATAAGGGTCACGTGATAGGAGTGTTTAAGTCTGTTTGGTCTGTAAAGCTTCCGGATGGGGTCTACTGAATCTCCAATAGCCCGTCCGTGCAACTAGTGGCTTCTGGACAATGAGGGCAGTCAACAAAAATTGAAGATCAACATATACTGTGACAAGAACTACACTACGCAACCTGGAGACAACTGCATCTGCCATCAGCCAGACTCTGAATTTATCGTTTTGACAGTGAGGCTTGGATCTATGATGACTTAATTCAGTTATGGCAAATTATGTGAAGTTATATTAACTGTTAGATAAGAGGCATATTGTTCACGTGTTACGCCACCATGGAGCGGGAAAGCATCAGTTACACCTGTCATTGCCCCTCATTTTGCAACCAACCAGCACCGCATTTCAACAAGATACAGTATATTGGCGAATTGCACTTTTATCATAATGCACCTTAGTGTTTTAATATTTATGAAACTCAAACTTGGCTGGGATCAGCTTGGACACTAAATATAACCCAGGGTTAATCTGCAAGATGTGTTATTTTTATGGTATTCAGTCCTAAGACTGGTCCGATACAACCCTCCATGCTAGCATATCTCGCCAAAGCCTATACATTGCCCCATAACTACCACATCCCATATACTCCCTAATCTTCTTAGCTTATTCCGTCCCTGGCCTCGTTTCTTTTCTTACCCCAAACGCTTCCCTCTAATACTAATTTTACGAGCACCTCGTGCCTTAAAGCATGCCCTATTAATTTATCCTTTCTCTTGGTCAACGTCCTCCATATTTTTTGCTCTTCCCCTATTCTGATCCTGAACGTTTAGAAAACAACGAGCTGTAGTCCTTTTAACACAAATTATATTATGGCGTTTGTGTTACACTCCAATAAAATAGATCTTACTTCCCTCTACTGTCTTACAAAAAACAAGAAACAAAATATGCATACGAGAGTAACGGGCAGTTACAATATATAGTATTATATTGTATATATGACTGTCAGATTTATTGTCAGGTACAACATGGAGGCTACTTAAGGTGTAAAGGACGGTGAAGTCAGGTGGCGAGTCCTATACTGGACAACCAACGGACAGTGCACAAGGTTTGGAATGGCATAGAAGAGGGAGGCGGACAAAGGCTCTAAAATATGTGGGAAAGTAAAGGCAGCTCCTTTCATCTGAGTCCACTGACTATGTTTCCTGTAAGTCCTGTGATTCGACTGAAACAAAGAAAGCATGATTATAAATGTAAGGAGAACGACAACTACATAAATACTCAAATATCAGGTATGGTATAATAACATTGATTGTCTGTTGACTCATAGCAAAGGTAATTAATGTAGTGTTATAAGAAGAAGTTATTCAATAAATTATATTTATTGAATTTCACGGGAATAGTGAATACTTCTTTCGTATAAAAACAATAAATAAAACACTGGCAATATAACGGTGGCAATTCCAAAATCATAAGAATAACTCCAAATTTATGATCTTTGGGTCATGCAACGAATTCTTCATATGTTTCTACATTTTGTATATAATTTTTTCCCCTTGAAACTTGTCTCATTCTTCAAAATATTTCCTTTTTATTAATATTATACTGTGTATATATTATCAAATAATGAAAAGAACCACTTAAAACAGTCTCAAAATTTTTTACTTCAACACGTTGAAAGCTTTCGACATTTGTCATAATCGTTCTGTAAAATTCAATGAAACAACTTTTATAGCGATTACATGAATTATTCTAATGTCATTAATTAGTTTAGTATAAAATTATATGTTAAACACCTGATTTAAAAGACTGAATAATGGTAGTGGTGGGCAGTAGTCAGATGGTAAAAACGCTGAATTAAAATTTATCTTGCGTAGCCTAAATTGGCAATTGCCGTTTGCTGTGTAAATGCTCCCGTCAACTGACCGTTAAAGTGTTTTCTTAAACACGTTACAGAAGTCAATCGATAAGTCGACAATATAATATATTATCGTCATAATATACCACATATCTATGTTTTAAAATAATATTACCTTAGCTTATCTATAATAGCAACATAATGCGTCCCTATTTCTGCACCTTCTGTTTTATAATTCATTAAATTAATTCTATTTATATTCCGTAAATATAAGTTTTGTTCTTAGTCTATTTTCATGGTTGATATTTGTATCCTCAAATTTAATTGCACGATTGAGTGTTTTTACTTGGGTGGATAGGGCAGTGTTATTTTTGGATGTAGGTTTGAGGGTTAATTTATGGTGATAAATTCAGGTCTTTAGGCAGGTCGTAGTATATCCTATATAAGATTTATCACAATCGATCCTATAAACTAGATTGTAGTTGTCGAAGGACCTATTTTTGTGAGTAGGTTTTTGGTATGGTTAGTTTGTTTCATAGATAATTTGAAATCATTAATATTGTATTTGTAAAATGTTTTAATAATTTTATTAGTAAGACCATTAATAAAGGTAATGCAGACAAATTTATTTTGAATTATGTTAGAGTTGTTCGGGGTGATATTGTTGCAGGTGTTTATGGTATCATCATGAGTTTCGGTGGGTTGGTATATTATTCGATTAGCAGAATATTATAATATATTCCATTGTTAGTCGTTGATTGCGTAATATGGGCATTAAAACGAAACAAAACAATTTATAGACGCCGTACAATTTAAAAGCGATTTTTATTTACTTGTTGATTTGTGTAGTCAAAATTAACCATTATATAAATAAACATAAAATACATGAATAGGAATAGAAATATAATCGAAACAATAAACAAATATTATCACTTCGACGGTCTGACTGATCGATCAGACTGAGCGGTCGTTTGACTTGTGTGATTGTTTTTAATTTTCAACTGTAAATCGAAGAGGTCGGCCGGGAAATATAGGTGGCGCCAGGATCTCTACCCGATCACTGGTTAATCTTGGTCATCGCAGTTCTAACCTTCTGACCACCAACGGGTGAAGATTACCTACTGTCATCCTTAAAGGACTTCGTATGTATTCCAAGACGATGGTAACTGCAGAAGCCCAACGCTCCACCTATGCAACAACAGACGGCTACCTCAACGCTGTAGCAAATATAATCAACCCTTCCAAAATAAGGTATTTCTCAAAAATAGCTAATCACTGCATAAGCATTTTCCTCGGTAGCAAAAACGAAGCTGAATCGCTAACGAGCAACTATAAAAGCATCAGTATAAATGTAATTCCAGCCAATATTACATCTCTCATGATAAAAATGACTCGGGTGATCATTTATAATGTATGTCCCATTCTTTTAAAGGAACTTTCCAAACTTGGGCTTTCTCCTTCATCCAGATGGATTAAAGACTAATTCGGCGGACAGCAGTTTCGCTCATATTCTTTCCTTCAGAAGTCAATTTTATATTGTTCCAGAACAGGTACATAATCTTCGGAATCCCTCCTATTATCGTTTGAGAATACATCCATCAGAATATTCCTCTCCCCAGATAATGATTGCTGTTATCGGTGCAAGAAAATGGGGCACTATGCTAAAGATGGTCCCCTCCATGACAAAACCTCTCCTCATAATATTTCCCCACCTTCATCTATAGCCGATATCCATACTTCAAGTTCCGCTCCAATAAGGTCATCAGCAAACCCCTATGATTCTGGCCGATAGCAAAAAGAGACCAGCTCCCGACGCATTATAACACTTAGGACAAATCTGACTTTCTCAGCTTGGAAGCTGCTCTCATCAAGAACTAAACAAGCATCGAGATCACAGAAATTAGTAAACATTGAAGAAGCCATTGAAGCTGCGAGATCCAGATATATAAAAGTGCACCAGAGAACGCCCTAGGAGGAAAGAAGGCGGTGACAATCCTCACAGACCACAATCTTTCTGCCGAAGACACCCTAAAGATCATATTAGTTGTCCACTCTGCTTCTCTGGATAGAGGATTAAAAGCCAATTGCCAAGCAGACTGCGGGAGTGACCATGGACCAAGATTCCTCCTCCTGAACCACCCGTTACATTAACCAACTATGTGATGCCTACAACGGAACTGCAACGGATTCCTCAAAAGTAAGAACAAACTAATGAGAATTCTGGACACTTTACGACCGTAATATCATTGCCTTCCAAAATAGATCTTCAAAACAGGATAAAATCGCAGTAACAACTAAAATAGCACATCAGGGAACTAATTAGGGAAATCAGATATTGATGAACTTGTACAGACTATATTCTATAAATTTATTCAGAACAACGTTTCGGCATGTTTTTATGCCTTCTTCAGGGTTTTTCCTCTCACACTAGTGTCAAAACACTGGAGTCTAGCTATAACTACATGTGGAAAGGGAGTTTAAGTATTACGGGTTGCCTCGGATCTCTACCACTATTGTAGGACTTCTGATATGATTTTTTATGTTTTGACAGTGTTGTGGGAGAAAAAACACGGGAAGAAATCATAAAAACATGCCGAAACGTTGTTACGAATAAATTTATAGAATAAAATCTGTACACGGTCATCAATTGCTTCATTCGTTTAGTTAGACTCTGTTACCGAACATTGTAATATTTCCTATGTAATTGTAAACTGTAGTCGCTCATGACCTTTTTGGTTAATGCGCCGTTAAACTATAATTTAAAATAATTATATACTAAATATATAAGAAAATACTACTAATATATAAATGAGAAATTATAAAACAGATCAATAAAGTGACGGAAAGAAAGGTTCCGATGAGATTATTTACAACTTCATGTCACATATATCCGTGAACTTCACTTTTGAAATTAAAACACTGCAAAGAATATACATAATAGGTAAAATTGTGAAATTTTCTTTGTAATGGTAGTTACAATTTCTAAATAAAATATTTGGTGACATATTCTCTCTAGAGCAAAATATATATTTATAAATATTTTTCAGCATGAGAGCGAATACTCCTTATATCTTGTGAAACGGAACATTTATTAGAGCAGTTCTTTTCAAACTTATTCTAAAAGTCAAAAATCAACCATATTGACATCATAAATAAAAATTTTGACCACTTACAGACATTATTCTTAAAATAATTTTAAAAAGAAGAAAACAATGTTTCGGTACTTGTACCTTCTTCAGGTTATAAAAAGTGCCGAAACGTTTTTTTGAAAACTGTTTGTAGAATTTATTTATTATTCCATAAATCAGATGTAAAAATACAACCTTTACATATTAAGATCAATTTTATGTTCAACAATTATAAATAGCAATTAAAAATATTCTTCCTATTATTCCCTATACATCGGATTTTTATATTGCTATTCCTTGTCCGATACGCCAGTTTTGTTGCCAGCGGATGTTTTTGGGAAGGTCCTTGCCGTGGAATGCGAAGATGGGGAGGTTCACCCTCTCAGCTTGACTCCAAGACCCGAGCTCACCGCAGTGTGAAATGCGGGGCTTTGATGGCGCCTAGCCGCTAATTGCACGCGAACTCCTGCACCCAATTCCATTTCAACGTTTATAAAAGAAAAAAAATTGCAAATTTACGCTTCGAAAGATCAACCGACAGCTAGCAATTGTAACCGATTAATACCCAAAAGAATGCTACATCGTATTGGTGAAGCGATTAAGTAAAGTAACTGACAATGTAATTAATCGCTGCGCTTATAAATAAAAAAAATAGACTACAATTTTCATAAAAAAAAGAGTTTGTATTTTAAAAAAGAATATATATAAAGTGTGAGTAGGGTTTTAATTTCTCTTGAGAGATCATTTTCTTTTCATTATAATCTATAATGGAAATTTTAATTCGGAAACGGACACTCTTAACTATTTACTAATATATGGTACTTTTAAAAGACACTTTCACGGTTATATTTGAACATGTATAGTTTCATTAGAAGGTAAAGTTGTATAAATCGTAAGCGTGACAGGCAATGCGTCACGATAGTACATTTACGTGATATTATTGTATGTTTTATGTATAGTTCTAAGAGATGGCAATACTCAATAATGGATATATATTCTCCTATGTTTTAGGTTTTGATAAATACTCATTTAAGTTTATTAATATCCTGTACTTAATATACGAATAAAGGTAAATTTAATGATAGTTTATAACATAAATTTTAAAAATATTTTGTTCAACAAAATTTCAGTATATGTTCATACTTTTATCACATTGTTTATGTTGTTTCTATGGTAAAATGTTTATTATAAATGGTCGTTTAATTTATTTCATTAATAAAAAATAGACATGAAGTGAAATATTATATAAATATTGCGCTCTCATTTCCGTCCGACCTCTCCACATTCTCGTTATGTATTTTCGTATGCATCGTGAACATGAAGATAAAATGTTTCATTTAAAAAAGATGAAAAACTCAAATTTTACATTATGCTTCAGTTTTTTGCGTCGCAAGTCTGCTTTAAGACTTAATTCTGTCTTCCAATCCGGGTAAATAAACACTGTATCATACCTACTTAATACACTTGTATTAAGTTTGCCCAGTATCTGGAAGTAGTGAGAAAAAGCACAATGTAATTATTTAATATTATGAATAATACAGTGAAACAGTAGTTAATTAACTTATTTTATCAATGCTTATTTTCCATCCAATAATGTCGTGTTTAATTAATCAAACTTAAATAGAATCAACAATCATTTCTCTAAGTTCCTCTAAACAGGCCGCGTAGTACCTGTCAGCGAAAATAAACGCCGAAATCTCGGTCTAGGTCAAATTTCACAGGTCCTTCTGAGAAACTTGCACGATTTATCGGCTGACACGAGAGGCGCCACATGGAACGCCCAGAACAGGTAGACGGCCTCTTTTATTCATCTGTCTTCGAACCTGTAGTTCCTCTCTTTGTTCACCCACTTTATTGATGAATCCCTCTCGTTTCGGGCCCACCATATAAATGAAGGACACGCCATTAGCTCAGTCTCAAATCATCCCATCCCGCCAATCTCATAACATTCATCGTCATAATAAACCCATCCGAACTATATCATTGTACACCCAATAGTATAAGCATTCAATTCAAGTATTATTGTTGATTGACAGTCTTTATAACAACAGAACACCAACATTTCTCTTTCTGCGTCTTCCAAGTCTTCACAAAACGTTTTTTCTATTTATGAAATGGAAATCGATATTTACTTGAACCTGTGAACTCAGATCAGTGTATGTATTTGTTATATTGGTCGTCCTAAACCTATTTTTAAGAGTAATTTTCAATTCTGATGACCAAGCTTGACAAAACATAAATCGATTATTTATACAGAAAATAAACTTGAAATTCCTGTAGTATACAAAATCGGGAATGAGGAACTAAAACAAACCAATAACTGTAAATACTTGGGTGTTACTTTGAGTAAGGATTCGAACTGGAGTGATCATATTGGTGCAATGATGGAAAAAGGGTGGAGGGCTCTTCACTTCATAGAGTTCAAAAGGAGTGAAGGAAATAGCACACCGATCATTGGTTAGACCCATAATGGAAAACGAAGCGGTCCGCTGGGGTCCATAAATAAGTGAACAAGCTCAGGAGGCTAAAATGTGTCGTAAAACGTTGGAAAACGGACCTGGGAATCGCTAGCAAACAGGGAGGCCATAATTTCGACGCCGTTTAAAATAAATTCTAAAAAAAAATCAGCCTGGACGGAAATATGGAACCTTACTAGTCGACCAAAGACATCATGGGAAAATATTCGTTTCTCAACAGAAAGATTGGCGATTGGAACGAATTGTCAAGAAAGGTGCTTTCGAAACTACAAAGAATTGTAAATGTCTGAAAAACAGACTAGAAAGTTGTTTTAAGAAATCTGAGGAGTTAATAAAGATTGCATGAATATAATTGTAAAATTTGGAGTTTAAATGGGTGTAATGTTGAATTTTATTGTTAAACACTAGATTTATAAATGTATATTTCATTATAACAGCGACCAAGCGCATACTTAATTACAAGCAATAAATTCATTCATTCAAGCCATATTGAAAATAGTTTTTTAAAATTGGAAAACAGGATAAGGACAACGTGTTATATCTTACTAAATAGAATTATTTTAAGCGTAATTCTAAATAATTACAGAAAGTAATTCAAGCCTTGTCATTCTATTAATTCGTAACATTAAGGGCACCTAAAGAGATTGACGAAATAAATAATCACTCATATTATACCTGAATCCGGACCATCAATTTGGATTCCGAAGTCAACACTATCATCGATCGGGTTGACAGGATTACAGATCAAATTGAGAAGTCCTTGGGAAACAAGAAATACTGCTCAACTATATTTCTTGACGTGACGCAGGGATTCAATAGATTCTGACACCAATGTTACCATCCCATGGAACTCTTAGAATAGTACCTCACTGGAAGATTATTTAGAGACAGGCAAGCTTAAAGAGATTAATGCAGGAGTGCCACAGGGTACCGTTTCGGGACTAATATAATACCTACTTTACACATGAGATTTACAAAAAAAAATTGACGTAACAGTAGCTACATTCACTACAGTACTTGCTACAGCATCACGAGTAGAAGAAGCTACCATCGAACTACAGACAGCTACTAACAGATTCCATCAATGGTCGCAGAAATGGAAGATAAATCTTAACGAGTTGAAAAATGTTCACGGGAATTTACCATATCAAAAAGAAAAGGCAATACTTTAGTGAGCATAACGGTGTTGTTGTACCATATACCAACGCCACATATGGGTGTGAGATTGGACAGAAAGCTCAAATGGAAAGAGCATGTAAAGAAAAAGCGCGAAGAACTCTGTAAAATTGTGATAACTAAATTGGCTTCTGATGTGACATTCCAGAATATCAATACAATATAAACTATTGATATTCAATCAGTTCGTTAATCACCGGTTAGTTAATTCCAATTTACTTTAAAAGCAGGCCCTTAAATCGATCTCGTTATATGCATCCAACTTTGGTGATGTGCGAGTGATACGAACGTCAAGAAAATCCAGACGTGGCCAAACAACGTGCTGTGAATCGTTGTAGACGCTCCGTGGGACGTGAGAAACACCGATCTACACAAAAATCTAAAGATCCCTTTTATTAAATAAGTGATCATGCGGGAAGCACGAAACTATGTTCATAGACATCCCAAGACTTCGAGTGATGGCTGAATAAGAGAACAGGTACGTGGAGTGACTTCCCCGTTAATGTAATGATACGTTGAACGTCTCTGGAAGAAAATTGTATTTAAACAATTAGACTTAAGAAAAACGAGACGTATATTGATGATTGGTTACATTTCACCAGTTTCAGTGTACCGCTCAAATATTACTCCTATTTTTGAATTTAAAATAACTCTTAGTATAATATAAGTTCTGAAAGACAATTGTTAAAATTGGAAAATAAAAAACTAATTCGTCACAAAAATCGGAATACTTCATTTCGGACTTTGGCAGAATAAATATTTATAAAACAAGTCACTTGTTAAAATAACTTTTTATTTATACGTCTGATGAAATTACATCTCATTAATTAAATTGTTAATACGTTTCCTGAGTCTGATACTGCGTCGCTTCTAGTAAAATCGTATCTTAAAAACGGAAAACAGAAGGTAGTAGTCTAAAGTAAAGCTGGCCAACTTCATTTGTCCGATTGGGACTTACAATATGCAGAGTTCCTCAAGGATTAAATCTCGGATCTTTGCTTTTTATTATATACATCAATGGTTTTCTGGGATACTTACATCCCCCCCAAAACGATTCTCTACGCGGATGACATAAATATAGTTAGAGCAGTTGAAAAATTCCATAATATTGCTAAGAAACGGGATAGCACTCTGGACGATCTAAATGTTTGGTTTAGGATTGATCAAATTAATTAACTTAACGACCAGATACAAAGTTTTTATTTAGTTCATTCGATGTTTCGGTGTATATTCGCACCCTGTTTTGGTTTTCCTTTCATATTATTGTAATATCTAGTCATTAAAAATGTGATTTGAAGGAAAATACCTGCTGATTAATGTTGTAAAATGAATTGAGACGAAAAACAATCTTGACATCATGGGAGGAAGTAGATCGTCTAATATAATTATCATTATTTCTCAGGGAATGTGCTCTCTGTCAACGATAGGTTAATTACGGCGTGAAATGTTTAGGATTTAAAAAATATATAGCATTATAGATCAAAAGTATAGACAACCCGCATTCACTTTTTGAAGATCTCGATGGGCGTATGGGCCACAAAAAACTTTCCCATAGAATATTTTTTTGCATTTTATATATTAATATTTTTGAAGATATCGAAATTAAAGGTGCGCGAAAGTTTAAATAAAACCTCCTGTTTTAAACCCTCAAATTATTGAAATTCGTTGAGCCGTTTCGAAGCCTATTGGAGACAAACTTCCAGAGACAGACAATTTTATTTATTGGTATAGATATATCGCAACTCAGTTTTATAAACATTGTAAAGAATAGTTACTTCCGTACTTTATGAAAGCCCATTACTTTGAAACTGGCTAGAAATTTTTACTACCAACAACAGATGGGGGCGGTAGCTTTAAAAAGGTTGACTACCCCTGTTCTGTTATATTCTGTTTCATTATTGACATTGCATCTTCTATTATATTATGTTATATTTTAAGTTACCCAGAACTTTACTTTAGTCAAAAATATTTGATTTTGATGTGCAAAATTGATAGGATACGGGCTTTGCTCTCAATGTTCCAGCTTGTAGTAAATCGAATAATAAGTAGAAATAAGTAGCGAATGTAGAATCATGAAAGTGTTAGATTGATTTTAGTATATTGTTGGTAGCATGGAAAGATACGTTTTATGTTCGAAATTTCCGCCGGGAGGGTAAGAAACGTCAGATTATTGGGGTTATTTTGACAGGGTAGGCCTACTTTTGCAATGTATATCTGAATTATTCGTGTGCAAAGACATGTGAAGATATCCGTAAACCTGGAAGAGCGTTACAACATGGCTGAAAATTATTTAATTCACGGCCAATTGGGGGCGTGTATCGGTCAAAATTATAGACGGTGATTGGTGCTCGAGATCAAACCATGAGATGGTGTGTTGGTGGAAAGGAGAAGATGAGACAGTCTGCCTCCAGAGTCCGAACACTCATCCAGACACTATCATTTTGTCTGCCCGGAGATTTTAGGTGGAATGTTGTAGTCCACCTATAGTTTTCTTTTATTTATTTCTTTGTTAATCTAATCATTACAAAAATTATTGTACTTAGAATAATTTCAATACCTTCATTTAGTTAACCCCTTCCTCTTAATCAATGTGGCGAAATAAATGTGAAATTAAAACTAAAAGGCAGAAATCCGCAAGCGCCATACTTTTATTTAATACTGGCCGCGGCTATAAAATTACTGTACGACTGGTCTACCCCTGGTAACAATTTATTTACCATATAATAACATATCACAGAAAATAAAAAGTAAATTGGACATACTGAAAATAAAATCAGGAGATGGATGACGGTTTAAGATAGCTCTAAATTTGTTTATCGTTTTATACGAACGCGGTTCTACGTTTTCCCTTCAAAACAAAATTCATATTTGTATCCAGTTAACATTAAGTGAAATGAATAGAATATTTAAAAGAAGTTACATAGTAATATTTATAGAACTTCATTGAAATTAAAACGAATAAACCAGCCAAATTTGTCAGAATTATAATTGAATGAAATAAAAAATTAAAACATTAATAAAATAAAAAAATTCACAACCTATCGTTCCTTTATTGAATCTCTTCAGCTTCATATATAAACATAATAAAACAATTACGAAAATAATTTTCAATGTTGTAACTGTATGAGAAAATTAATCTTCTTATAATTAAAATTGATTGCTTGCATGTATGTGCGTACAGATTAATGTTTGTGTACGTTCTCGATATGGACCAAATTTTGAACACCTGTTCTTTCCGAACAAAATAAACACTGTTGTAGTAAGATTGGAGTTCTACCCACATGCGTCGAATTAATACTTTTCCGGACAAATAACATTGCTGCTGTTCCTCCCACTGTTGTTTGTGTATATATTTAATCCCATTCGGCATGGGAGGTGAGGACGCATAGTGATGGTGCTGTAAGAACGATATATAAAAATGTAAAACCTCCGAGATTGGTTATGGAAGTCGCTGTATTTATTTCTGAGATTCGAGATGACGGTTAAGTTATAGTTCAGCCCCTAGGAGTGGATGGAAAAACAAACGTATTATCTTAAATAGAAATTTCTACCAAAATTTTTACACTTTTTCTTGCGACACTGAAACAACCACTGTGGGATAAGAGAAGATAATCCCCAGGTGGTGGGAGGACGCACAGTCGTGGCGTGGCGGGTCGGAGTGGGCGACCACTTTTTGAGTGCAACAAAATTTAGCAAAAAAATTAAAACTTAAAAAGATTGAACCCCGTACAAAGCACAATCACAAACTTATTTTTGCTGGAAAATAGTTTAAAATTTTGGCTGAAACCACTCTATGCCACTGGGTGGGTGGAGGTGGAAATATTAAAATAAGCAAGAATGGCCAATATTTCCGTCAATTAAATGCTTTGCTTGGCCAGTGATAATGACAGTGTTTCTCCATTAAAAAATAATCACATCGTTGGTGAAAAACATGGGCATAGTGAAGAAGTTTAGTTAATTTGAACACGTTATTGTTTACCGTTTAAAAAAAACAGAACAATGACTTCGAAAAAAGAATTATCAAGAACATTGATGTTCCACGACGTTTCGACGGCACACAACCATCATGCTCAAGTGAATTTAGTATTACAATTGCTCCACATAAAGATATCTATGGGTATCGGAATAATTTTAGACAATATCTATTGTCGTAAATTTTTATCAATTAAATTTCAAAGAATTATATGAATTACATTTCAATTTTTTTACTTATAACTTCCTTTGTTAATTTCCATGAGGTTTCGTTACATCTTACTACAATTTGCCGAAAACAAATGCTGTCTCCCATTTCGGAAGGGGGTGGAAGTACTACCAAATATCCGACCTACCTGATACAGTAGTCTCTACAGATTTCCTTGCATCACTTTTAGGGGAATCATCGGATACGAATATAAGAGTTACAGCCCTAGTCAACCCATGGCTATCTTGCTCTACCTGCCACACATCCCCGTTTCCATCCCTTCCTATGGTTTTACAAGGGACCATCAAAGCGCACAAGCAACACCTAATCTGTCTACAGAATTAATTAATAAATATGTAAAATTTATATAAGTCGCAGTGCAGATGATTGACGCTTATTACATAAGTAAGAACAAGTTCTGCACACACTCAATTTTATTTATCCTATTTCTTTTTACTTGGCTCTGCAGCCCATTCAGGGCCTTGGCCTACCGGGTCGACTGTGGACAGTCATCTTACATGACACGTTCTGAATATGGAGTGATACGTGGTCAGCGATTTAACCTAGATATACATATATGTATTTACAATATTTCACGATAATCAAACATAAGAGATGTTCAAATATCTTTCTCTAATGTATAATATTGACTGTTGGGTCCCGGGTTCGAATTCTGATATGGAATTTGATGTTTGTGTCGTCATGGTCTCGAAGACCGGGATTAAGACTGTTGGAGAATCGTTACGCTGACCACGTATCAACAGTCGACTCGGTAGGCCCAGGCCCTCAATGAGCTGTAGAGCTAAACGAGAAGAAGAAGTAATGGTGTCCTACAGTTTTCTGTGCCTTATTCCTTACACTTCACTTCGATGTAATGACTAAAATATTATATTTAATACATAAAAATCTTTTTAAAATATTACTTCTTTTTCCACTTCACTCAATTTTCTTAATACTAACCCTATTATTATTATATTTATCCCTATCATAAATAGTTAATATTTTTTTAATTGTTTCACTATTTGGGTAGGCATGTAGCATGTAGACTATTCCAATCCTGAATTGTTCAATTCAGAAATGAAAATTTTCCTATATAAGTTCTCTGTTTCCTTTGTCTAATCTTGCGAGTGATCCCTTTTATAAAAGTAAGTGGGAGGTAAAAGAAAACCGTTCATATTTCTCCAGGCCGGTTCGTTGTTAATGTGTGCTGTGAATAATGCACAAAGTCTAGCCCGTTTCCTCCTCTGTGACAAAGTCTCTACCTCGTTATGTCCAAGTCTAAAGATAATTTTAATGCCTTGTTCTGAATTTTGTTCAGTGTCTTAATGTGCGTAACATGCTGCCCCATACTCTAGAACATTAAAGTTCTATACTTAATGGCCTTCAATCCTTCTGGAGCGTTTCTTTAAAGCCCTTACTGGCCACTGAATTTACGTGTCTTTGCTAAACGTCACACCCAAGAATTTACAGCTGTTGGCTGCTTCTATTAATTCGCCCCCTACTTTAATTTACTCCCTCACAATTTTTCTGTTTTGTAAACCTAATTTTCATACTTTTTGATGCATTTATTTTTATATTGTTTCTGAAGGACCTTGTCTACATCTGATTGACGAGCGTCAACGTCGTTTGAATGTTTAATTTCTCTATAATAATGCGATTATCCTGGAAGAATTTTATATTGGACTGGATACCGACAGGCAAATCGTTTATATATGCTAAGAACATTAAAGGCCCTAAAACGCTTCCCTAGGGCATCACAGGATGGGACAGTTTAGAAATTATTCTAACTTTGAGTTTTGTGTACTTCATATAGTCCCAAATCCAATTCATTATGCGAAGTCAATCGCACCACGCTTAATTTATCTTTTAGGAGCTGATACGGAACAGGGTCGAAGGCCTTTGAAAAATCTATAATTATGGCATGGATTTTGCTACCTTCATCAAGTTTGTCACACAATTCTTGGCATACCGTCACTAACTGACTTTGGCAAGAGTATTTAGGACGAAAATCGTCTTGGCCGCTGAATAGAAATCCATTTTCGTCCCAGGGCTTTCTTACGTAATCCGACATTAAACTTTATAAGACTTTACACCTGACTGACGTTCTACTTACCAGTCTGTAGTTGCTTGTTTCTGATTTTGACCCGATTTGTAAATTTGAATAACAGTAAAATTTGCAATCCCCTGGAACTGTGGAATTACTGATTCTCCAATACTAAAAAAATCAGTTTTAATCTTCAGTTTAAAATCTCTGATGAATCGTAAAATGTAAATAAGATATCGGAGAGACCTAAGTCATTCGATGTGACTTCATGAGTGTCATAAATCACGATTTCCAATTCCATAATACATTTACTAAATTGAAGCTGAATACGTGTGATGAAAAGTGGCATATATATACTCGTTTAACCGCTCTTTTATTCTTAATTACGTGATAAATACATTAATAAAAATCATTTGGGCGGTACGAAGAAAGCATTATTTCAAATGTTCGCACAGGGCGACAATAACGAAGTAATTAGAGACACCGCCTGCTATTGTAGCCGTAATGCCATTGTGTTGGCTGGAAGATTCCTGGAAGGACTGCAGTGTTATCTCCTGGTACATATCACCGTTTCCTGCTTTGCTGAAGAGCACCGTAGCAGATTGGGGGTTCTTTGTCAAGGCTTTCCCTTCCTTCGCTGGGCGTGACGTTCTGCTTTCAAGGATGCCACATTCAGCCCCAAATGGGGGGTTGCTGCCCTTTCAAAAGTCAAAGGGAGCGAAACAGTTATTTCAAAGCGTCATTGACTGTTTACTTGCCGTAGATGTTTAAATTGTCTTCTGAGGTCCATTCTTGTCCATACATAAACTCTCAGACATTGAAAGGTTTGTTACTTCCCAAAAGAACTTGAGAAACTAATTGGATCGCACATATAACACTTCTGATCACTTAATATTTTAGTGAGATATTTCTGCACCGTAGCCATCTTCAAGGTTGATACCATCACAATGCATATTTCCGTCGATGACCATTGTTTTTATTTCTCCTTATTGTGATAGTTTTATCTTTCAGATCCAAACCTCTTCTATATTGGTACAAATTCCGGCGTTCGTTCTTAGAATTTTCCGTTGGCAGGAAATGTATCAAATATATGATTGGAAATATGTTCAAATAGACCAAATTAAATTACTTAAAAAAATTGAAATTAATACACGTCGCAGTTACTCTTTCAATTTTGACAATATTTTCATCTGCAATTTATAATTAAATTATATGGCCTTTTTGCATCTATACCAATAAACAAAATTGAAGTGTCCATCTGTCTGACTATCTTTCCGTATGTTTGTCTCGAATAGGTCCGAAACGGCTCAACGGATTTCAATGAAAATTTGAGGGTTTAAAAAAATGAGATATAAATTAAATATTCGTGCATATTTAATTTCGATATATTGCAGAAGATATTTATATAATTTGAATATAAATAAAAATATTAATTCCACGGGAAGATTTCTTGGAATTGCTGCGCGAAAGCCGGCGTGTAAACCAACTGCGAGTATAAGTCCTATTGCGCGTTCCTATATCATACATCAAAGGGTAGTTATTTCATATTCGTTTTCATATTATTATTATTAACTGTTGCAGCATGCTGAGAAAAAATGAACTTCTTTGGATTGTCGATACGATGTATACAAAAATTGATAAATAGATTTTTTATTTCTCGCGTCAGATAAATTTTAAAATATAGTAATTGCTACAGTAACATGAAAAAAAAAGGGAACTATCGAGTTGGATTCGAAACCGATGTAATGCGAGTCGCTGTGTTACATTATGACCTTATGCGATTAAAGTACAAATTTAACCATTAAGTGAGGGGAAATTTTTTTTCTGTTAGAATGCTGAAAATATATCTATAGCTGATTTTGTATCGGGGGTATTTTGGACACTCTCGAGTTATAGGGAGAATATTTGAAGTTCATATTGTGACGTTTTCGATGTCGGTTTAGTCATGTGTTGACCAATAATTAAATAATGTACCGACCCGGGCAACGCCGGGTCCCCAGATAGTTTGAGTATAAACCTACAATTATTACTAAAATTAGTTTAGAAACAAACATTATATTTTATTGGTATAATTTTAAAACCATTGACAAAGGAAACATCCTGGTAAACTTTAAAAAGTTGCATATTAAAACTGAAAAAATACCAATTAATGTCAAATGAAACACGCGTTTCAAAGAAACTAGTTTAAGGATCCTACCCGGTGTTTCACATAAAGAGATGCAGGGAAAACCCTAGAAAACTTACATCAGGTAGGTCGGGCTTTTGGGTACTAATCTCACGCCCTTCCGAATGACTTGAGATGAGATTAATTTCTATAAAATTAATTATTATATTATTAACTACAACTGTGAGTAGCGACCGGGATTATAGAAGATTTATCCATCAAATTGCAGGGTTGGTTGAGTTCATCCACGGTTGCAGACGACCGCAATGCATGGGAAAATAATTGATGATTCATAATTAGCCTACGTTCTTAAAGAATAATATCAATACTAATGACCGTATAATCAGAATACATGAAGGTATACAATACAAAAAATACACGTCAAATTTAAAATCTAGTGTTTGTCAATAATTTTTATTTATAGAGCATTAGTTTAATTTGCTTTTGATATTGAGTGCATTCGATGAATGTTCTATTCCACGACATCAAAGGGTAGATAATTTCATATTCGTTTTAAAGTTTACCTAATTATTTAATCCTCACTATTATCAAAAGTCCTATATTTCATGAAACGTCGTCTATGTAATCAAAAGCTATTATTCATGGCTATTAATATTGATACAAATAATTTGTTTTCATATTCATGTAAACTGCGATGTATCAACTAATAATCTTATGATAAAAGTTTTTATATGAAATAAATTTAAAAAAAGTATCATAGGTATCAACATTTATATAAACATACATTTGTTTTAGTTTTGTAACCGCAATGTTTCGCAGTTACATAGCGTTTTCATGTTCCTGTGTTTAAATATTTACAGAGGAACGAAATTGAAATGTTCATAACATTCTATTAAGCATTCGCTGTAACAAGAAAATGGAACGCGGCACACAACACGCGTGAAATCGACATGACAGTTATAACAGGCTTTGAAATACAAATAATTAGCTTTCCAACATATTCATGCAAAGCATGCGGCGGTAGCGATTTTATAGCAAGTTTGTCATACAGAAGTTGTGTTTGAGCGTTCTTTATTCAGGTAAGAAAGTTTGTTTTGCCCCGTGAAAGAAAGAGAAATACCTACCAGGATGTTTCCGACTTGTATGCAGGAAGGATAATGGCAGCCTACCGGGATTTCAGTTTAACGTACCGCAGTATTGCTGCCCTAGTTGATCGAGATCCCATGACTGCAGAATATGGAATCTATAGGAACCAGTACAGTCGTACAGAACGCGATCAGTCTCAGCGAGTCTACATCACTACAGCATAAGGGATCGTTCAATCACAAGAAATAGGGTCGTTACCGTGAACAATTCGACAACCTAGACGAATGGATTGCGTCTTGCAGCCTTTTGACGAATGCAAGATCTGTATAAACAACATAAAGTTAACTTCCTCATGTAGCCTGTTACCCAAAAAAAACTTCATGTTCCCATTGCCGTCACCACGGAAGGATTTAGACATGATAAGGCCCCGAGCTATTTGAAATATGGTACCCTTTATCAGTCCAAATATTCTATGTCGTCGGTGAACACAGGTGGTGAATATGATTTTCGGATGGAAAAAATGTATAATTGAAATACAAGTTAGCAGTATATTGATAATGATATAATAAATATTTAATTCAAAATATTTTGGTGAAGGGTGGTTCTAAGCTAAAGTTTTTTTTGTTTATTTAAATTGTTAATTTACAATTGCAGTGGTCACAGTACATTACAATAAGTAAATTGTATACAAGTATGCCTTAAAACGTGAGTAGGGTAACCGTCCAATGATAATTCCCTAGAAGTTCAATGGTGTATTTTGTTTCTGTCTTGCATCTCCTGAATCAAATCTGTGGGCCACGAATTCTAAGTCTTCTCTGTGTTTCAAGAGTGTAGATTATTTCAGTTACTAACCTATTTTGGTGTCCTTCCATTTGTTGAAAGTAGTGCATCGTTAGTCTTTTGATTTCCTCAGTGAGGAATGGGATATTGAGATTGTTGTATAATGTGGAATTGGAAAACAAACCATGGTGCGTTGGTGATTGTGCGGTGTATTTTTGACTGTATCCTTTGAATTCTTTTTTGAATCGATGGCCTGGCGCATTCCCAAAATTCTACGCCAAAAGCCCATATGGGCTTAATGATGCATTTGTATTATAAAATTTTATTGTCTAAAGGTAATTTAGATTTTATCGCCATTAATCAAGACATTTCCCTTAATTTTAGATTTAGATGTCGTTTTTTTAGGACATGTTTTTTTCCAGGTCTTTTAATTAGCTTCATTCTTTATTGGAATTTGAATGTTATTTAAGTAGACTGGAGGGTACACTATACATCTTGTAGTGAATGTAACTCTTGTTTATTTGGTCTCATTTATTTTGATTTTCCATTTCTTGGTCCAGGTAAGTAATAGGTCCAGATGGTTTTGAAGGTTTTTTGTTGCATTAACTGGGTCAGCATTTACAGATAATAAGGCTGCATCATCTGCAAATGTTGCAATAGAAGTATTGTATATTGTTGCAGGTAGAGCAAAGGGCCCAACACATTACCCTGAGGCACCCCTGATTGTACGGGTTGGTAATTAGAGTAGCTAGAGTTGAATTTTACTTGGAAGAGTCATTCTGTCAAGTATGATCTCAGCACGTGGTAGTATGAATAAAGGAAGGCTTTTTTATCTTGTATAGGAGTTCTTTGTGCCAACCTCCTTGGTCTAGTAGCTAGCGTTGCTGCCTCACAACCCATAGGTCCCAGGTTCAAATCCTGGCATGGGCTTGGATGTTTGTGTTGTCATCGTCACGGAGACTAGGGTTAAGATTGATGGAGAGTCGATACGCTGACCACATATCACTCCATATTTGGAATGTGTCAAGTATGAAAGTCCCCAGTCATTCTGGTAGGCAAAGGCTCGAATGTGGGCTAGAATGCCAGAGAAAGAAGGAGTTCTTTGTGCCAGATCTTATCAAAAGCCTGGCCGACATCTAGGAAGACACCGTTACATAATTACTTTTCTTCAAGACTTTTCTTGATGCTATTAATGATTCTATGTGACAGCTCTATTCGATTGAGTAGTTTATAAATAAACATGGTTATGAACAGCAGCAGTTACATTTAAAATGCTGTGGCCAGTAACTATGCCCTATATTTGAAGCAGGACACGGCACAATTTTATGTTGTTCATACTGCCATGAGTATCCTATTTTTATTGATAAACTTTATCTGTACAATGTAGTTATGATCAACTGGCACACCACCTAATTCCAGTCACTATGCTCGAAGAACTTCTGCACCCATCCAATCTCTGTTTTACTCTATCCACAGGGAAATAAGTGCTGTTGTTGTTGTGGTATTCATTCCTAAGACTAGTCTGATGCAACCCTCCACGCAAACCTGTCTTGTGCAAGTCTTTTTATTTCTGTATAACTAGCACATCCCACATCATCCCTAATCAGTTTAGCATATTGCATCATTGACCTCCCTCTTCTGTACTTACCCCACACACTTCTCTCTAATGCTAAATTTACAAACCTAGCCTATTAATCCATCCCTTCTCTTGATCAACATCCTCCACACTCTTCCCCTATTCTGTTTAGAGCTTCTTCATTAGTAATTCTATTCACCCATCTGATTTTCAGCATTTGTTTATAGCACCACATATAATGCCACGCTCCATACCTGTATGTAAATCCCTCTTTTTTGCGAAAGCCTTCCTTGCCTGTGCTATCCTACTCTTTATGTCTACGATACTTCTGCCATCCCTAGTTGTTACGCTTTCCAAGTAGCATAATTCCTTAACTTCCGTCAAAATACCCCTTCCCAATCTACAAGCCTTTGTTATTCCACTGTTTCCCATATTACACTCCATTACCTTGGTTTTGCCTCTATTAATCCTCATATAGAACTCTTTCTCCAGGACTACGTTCATGCCATTTATTATGGTTTCAAGTATTCTTCAGACTCCCCGAATACTACAATATCATCAGCAAAGCATAGGGTTTTTATTTCTTTTCCTTGCAATATTATTCCTTTTCTATATTCTATTTTAACTTTCTTCATCGCCTGTTCCACATATAAGTTAAACAGCATGAGCAACAGACTGCAACATTGTGTTATTCCTTTCTTGATTGTGGCTTTCTTTTCTTAATTTTCTATTCTAATTACTGCTGCCTGTCTTCTGTAGAGGTTATGTATAAGCCTCCTTTTTCGATATTTTATTCCAGTGATCTTCAAAATCCTTAAAGTGTGCTCCAGTTCATATTATCACATTTTGCTTATTCAAATGTTGAGCTTATTAAATTTATAAGCCAAGTTTCATAAAATGTGTTATTCAAGGGAACTTCTCAAAACATTGAGAATTCCCATTCTAAATTGCCAGTAAATACAATAATTAATGCTGTTTGCTATCAACAGTCATCATCATTTCAGTATTGGTTCAAATGTGCATAGCATACAATGCAAAAATAAAAAGCCATTTATTAAAATGTGGCAAAATACATATATGACCTTGTGAGCAAAGTTATATAATTTAATGATTAATAAATTGTTAGATTCACTGACTGAATGTAAGCCATTTTTGGATTTTCTTTTTTCCTGCCTGCCTATATTTTCCTTGAAACTTTCCATCTGCCTGTCCTTCCTTCTACAGTTTTTTACTTCCATAAATATCATTTCTCCATAGCTTAGATACTAATATAAACTCCAAAGCCACCTAGCTGAAGTGAAATGCTCTTCTTATAATTATTTTTAACCTGTAGGTTACCTGAATTTTTATTTCCCATGTATACTCCACCGTTGGGTTACAAACCACAATTCTATACTCAGGTTACCATGTATTTCATGTCTAGTGTGTAATATTATGATGAAGGTTCACTGTCCCACAGCAAAGCTCCATCTTTATACTAAACATTGATCAGAGGTGTCCAATTAGTTGAACTAGATATGGCAGGACTAAGTTTGTTATAATGGATGGTAGAACTGTACTGTTTGTTGGGAAATTATAGGATTATGATAATGTTGTCCATAAAATATATTAAAAGTGTAGGTTTATTAAGAATTAGAAATTAACACAAAATCAGGTATTACAAATAACATAATGATAGGAAAATTCGCCCCAAAATTAAAGATTGAAGCAGAATAGGGTGAATGAAATGTTATGATTGTTTCAACTGTAATAAACATGTTATAAATAATAATAATGGAATTAGTGAAGAAGCGATTTAATAAAGCAGTAGAACAAACAATAGATCCTAAGAAATTAATGTGTTAAAAAATCTTGGAGCAGTGAAGATATAACCAAACTCCTTGACCTCAGAAAAAAAATATAAAAATAAAGATTAATAGGAGAATAAATATACAAATATATTAAGAGTAAAGATAAAAATGAGAAAAAGGGGAATGCTGAAATAAATGTGTGAATAATATGAAAAATTCATTATATTGGAGAAAATTGATTTCAAATACAAAAAAAGAGCTTTGAGAATTTAAAGCCAAATGTGATAATATCAGGAAAGCTGACAAGAAACACCTGTTAATTGATAAATAGGTGGAAAGAATGCTTTGAAAATGTACATGAAGGAGAAAAATTGTTAATAACTTCAAATAATTTGAAAAATACATTTACATTACAGAATTACAATACAATTGGAATTGAAAAAGTAGAGAAAGATTTGGCAAAAAATTGAAATAATGAACAGTATTGAATAGCATGCCAGGTGAACAACTAAAATGCATGAGGCAAGTTGAACGTCAGAGACTGTTTAGATAGGCATCTAAAATGTACAAAACAAATACAGTCATAATTTAGAACATTATAAGCACACTACCCAAGGAAACAAAAAGTGAGAATTTCTAACAAGTCTGTTGCATAAAGAATGTCTGCACAAATAATTTACAGAAAAATTGAGTCAAAGATATCTTAGAAGAAGATTTGTTTGGAATTAGAAATAAGAAAGGTTTAGAACACATTGCCAAAGGAAGAAGTCTTTTTATCACTCTAGATCAGAGGTGGCCAAACCGTGCATGAGCCAAACATGGCACTTTGGACGATTAATCCTTGAACCTGTATATGAAGTCCCTTTACACTGTTAGAAAGCATTGTAAAATTTGTAAGATACTACATGGCATGTTTACATGTGAAGTAGGGTAAGGAGAAGAGGACAGGAAGTATTGTTATTTGAGGAGGATCTTCCCCTTCAATAGACTGCCAGAATGCTTATATCATTGTTAAAAACATTAATTGTATTCATACAAATGGGATATGGAGACTGCAAAACTGTCATTTTAACACACCCTATACTTATAATTTATTAAATTTTCCAGATGAGTTTCCTGACATACAACATATCCTGAACTGATAGCAATATATTTCCTAATGCCAATGTTTTCAGAATATCTTTTACACTTCAAAGTTGCATTTACAATAATTGGAGTTAAAATGAGCTCCTGTATACCCCTACTACAATGTGGGCAGAGTTGTCCACTGTGTATTGTGTTGACACTTGACTAGGTATATCTCATGAATGAATACTATTATTAATAAATATAATGAATTTCCAAGTCACATAGAAGAATTTAATAAGAGTTTTCTGACCTTAAGTTTTGTCAATTGGTGTTTCATTAAACTGGCATTGTTGTTGTGGTATTCAGTCCTGAAATTGGTCTAATGTAACCCTCCATGCTAACCTATCTTGCACAAACCTTCTCATTACCGCATAACCATCGCAACCTCCCTAACTGATTAGCAAATTCCATTCTTGGCCTCCCTCTTCTTTTCTTACCCCACACACTTCCTCTAATGCTAATTTTACAAGACCCTCATGTCTCATAATGTGCCCTATTAATCTATCTCTTCTCTTGGTAAAAGTACTCCAAATTGTTCTCTCTTCCACTATTCTGCTTAGAACTTCCTTGTTAGTGATTCTATCCACCCGTCTGATTTTCAGCATTCTCCTATAGCACTGGCATAACATAATTAATTTAACTGCATAAAAGTTATTCCATTCTGTGCTCTAGCTGAAGCAGATTCTATCCTTAAATCTATTTCTAATCATGAATGTATGATGCTATGAATTATGCTCAAGTCATATGGAGCATCTGAACTCGTGCAAAAAATTAGTGATTCACATGTAAAAGGTTGATCACCCCTCCTCTACATAGGAGGAGTCATGTTGTTAAGGCACATATATTGAAACATCAGAGTTTGGTTAAGCTAATGAAGTAAGCAGGAGGCCATGCTAACAGTTTACAGATTAAAAAATTCTGGATGCCAGATGTGGGAAATACTGTACTCTGATGACTACTGGGGGTAGAACAAATTTTAAATTCAAAGCAAATGTTATTAAATTCTCATTTAATAGTTGTTCCTCAAAGCTGAAAATGCTCTAATATATAGGTTTATAACTATACCAAAATTTAACAGTGGAATGTGTTAGTATTCTATAAACAAATATATCTGAATTCTTCGGACTTTTCTTTTTTCACCAGGGCATCAATAATTTTATTATTGTGTTCTATTTATTTAGGATGGTAATAATTCCGAAGTTATTTCGTACTAATTTATCAGTTAGCCTGGAGTTGGCCAAATTTCAGAATTTCATTGGGTATTCTGTTTACAGACATGTCTGCCAAGTATCCATGTACAAAACAGACAATGCTTATCCCATTTCTCATTAGGCTTGCAGAAATGAATTTTATCTCGATTAAGATTGTAGGAATGTATACAAGAAACACCTTTTGATAGTCAAAGAATTTATTTTTCATTACTGTGTTTATAAAGTAGAATTTACACAAATAAATTATTTAAAACTTACTTGCCTGAATGATTACATTCTAATGAATAAATTATATCTGAGAATAGCAATTCTACTATCTACTGTTTTACTAAAAGCAAGAAAATTTCAATTCATGTTTGTGTACTTAATTTATGAATGAGAGTTATTTTACAAAAATGAAACTTCTTCTGTTCTTTTATATTTTTGAAATTGCCATATTGCCACTTGAAATAGTAGTTTATTATTTATGGTTATATCATCCATTCAATACATTTTTTAAAAATACTAAACTCCTTATTTTTAAGTAATTTAATATAAGAATTTATTGCACATAAAAATGGATAGACCTAATTCTCCATACTTTCAAGTCAAAATAATTGAAAGTTTTCTTAATTATCAAATTATTATTTAAATTATCATTTTCAAAATAATGTTGGGTTTGGTTTGCTTAAGGGCAATCAAGAGGGACACTCGTGTGTGTTGTATATATTCTTGGCATATTGTTGTGTAAAGTGTTTTTCATCAGTAATAAAAGATAGCAGCACTAGTATTGAGTTTTTCCCCAAGAGTATCCTAATATAGATAGAACATGATTGTCACCCTAACTCCTCTCTGAACAGCTCGCTGGTAGTTCATAAGAGGCAAAGTAAAAAGAGCTCTTTTTTAGTCCCCGAAAATGTATCTTAAAGCATCAAAAGAGAAATGAAGGTGGATTATTTATTTACAATATATATTAGTGTTTTCAAGTATGTAATTACAAATATAAATTTATAGGGAAACTTAAGAAAAGTGGCCATGTTTTGAAATCAATACTGCGAGTTGTATACTAAGTTATATCAACATATTTCTCAAATAATGTGAAAAAGATATAATTATCTATTCGCAAAAGTCTGAGCAGAATATATATTGTTTTTTCTAGGATGTAAATTCGAAAAATAAAATATTTTTATATGCTTCGACCGATTTTAGCTAAAAAATGAAACACTGTCTCATTAAGTTGTTGAAATGTCATATTTTTCAATTCATGATAAAACATTTGAATAGGTTATTAAAATATTTTCATAGAAAACTAATTATAAACACTCAAATTACGAAAATATAAGTTTTTACGCTTTCCATGCGAAGTTTTTGATTGTAAAGAAACTACTAAACATCATTTTATTATTTTCTTTGTTGAGAATATTGAAGTTTTATATACTTTTAAAGAAAATCCTGAGTAACTAAATCATTTAAACAATTTTGAGAATTACGGAAACTTCGTGCCAAAACTTAAATGAAGATTATAATGAGATATTTGGACTCTGCCTACGTTCATTTCTCAATGATCTTCTTTTCTAAAACTGTGGCTTCTATTTTATAAGCGTCTTATATTGAAACATTACATGAACTACGAAGTAATGAATAGCGACTAACTCAAGGAAAACTCTCAAACTTCATAGTTTCATAATTTTATTTTTTTATATAAAAATCACTTACATTAACAACTTTTCTAGTGACGAGAAATTAATTAACACTATTACAATATCTGACTATTTGGATATTTGTAAAGAATAGCTGGGTTTTACTCTTTTCCCTGCTTCGGTTTCGCTACTGCTTTCCACTTTCGTTCCGTAGATAAATTAGGGTGCCAGGTAATTTTTTTTAGATAAAGAATTGCCAAAAACTTTAATTCAACATCAACCAATTTTTAAATGAGCCAAGAGATATGTGTCCCCAGGGCGTTGTCATTACACAAAAAACTCAAACTTTTAGACAATTGTGAAAATTCACCAGAATCAATAAAACTCAGCATTCGTCGTCATAAAATAATTAAATTAAAAACAAGCAGACTCTAACTCCGTGTCGGCGTCTCACCGCCTAATTCTGTGGTTGTTTCGAGACCCTTCTGCTATACACGTAGTCGCGAATGCTCCCGAACCCACAAACACGTCAACCCTCCATCACGTCTCGGCGTAAGTGTACCAAATAATTTTTATATAATAAATTATTATTAAAATTTGTATTCCGTTACGCACATATTTTTTATATTTCTGCAATTTAAATTAAGTGTACCTACTTATCTGCGTATGACAAGAGTATATAATTCATTGATAATTTTATTGACGGGTAAGTGTTTCCAAGTAAAAAGTAATTACATGTGTAAGTACATTTCCGTGAGCTTATTTCTTTAAGGTATGAACTGACACAAAAAGAGCCCCATAATTCAATTTTTTTTCTCCAGAATTGCTGCTAATGATCGACTGTATGGCAATTCGGCAGAGAAAGGAGTGGGATGGAAAACGGTTTCAAGGTTTAATAAGTTGTGGAGCATGATCACTAGATGATTGTGCTCGTTTAGCCACCAAGGCTCTTGAGTTTTGTCTGGTATCAGTGAGCAGTGAGCGGAAAAAGATTTTGCTTAATTTTTGATAGATTCCATAAATGGACAATAGCTGCATAGTTTGATGGAACAGGTATGAGAAAATGTACGTGGAAATGTTTTTCTATTTATAACGCTACATATCTGAAAGGTTGCCTTTGTTTGCATTTTGTATTGTTTTAGGCGCTGCGGCTATTGACTAATGCCAAAATTGTTGTAACGTCCGTTACAGCAGATGGGGCTGGTGAAAAATTAACTTTGGCAACATGTCTAGGTTCCACTTCAACACCAAACATCATTTCAAGTACATGCCACCTGCAAAGCTGGGTTTGTTTTCGATATGTGCCACATGCTGAAATTGGTCAGAAATACTTTACACGACAAGCGAATATTAATCAATGACAAAGGACAATCTATTTAGTTGTGTTTACATTAGTAGCTTCGTTGAACCTCAAGAACGAGTCTTAAAACTGGCTAACAAACTCACTCTAATGCATGTGTTGTATCACCATCAAAAGATGAAGGTCAAACTTATAGCTCAGGCCATGAGGGCATCCGTTGCTGATTCGTTCAGATACTTGAAAGGTGGTTTTGGATTTGCTGTTCGACATTTTGAATTCAAAATGTATTGTTGCTAAACACGGCAAAAATGCTTTGTGTCCAAAGAAACATTAATGCGTCAAAGCTTTTTTTTTCATAAAGCTGAGAAATTTATATTTAGATTAACATTAGAGTATGGGCAGCATACATGCAAATTAACCAGAAAAACGGGTTCCTACAGTTTCCTACTTGAAATGAAAAGTATTGTAGAGATATATTTAAAAAACGTAGAAGCCGGATTATCGAAATGCCTGCCTACATACAAATTAAACCAGGACCACACTGAACGACCTTTTGGTTATATTAGAGGAAGAGGAGGCCACAATAATAATCCGAAAGCAAAAGAACTTTTTAGTATATTTAAAAAAAATTATTTTTCACAAACAGCTTTATTTTACAAGTGGAAATGCTACTCCATTAGTCACTATAGTGATATTACGTCCTATCAAGAAACCGGAACATTAAATGAACTCCACTTTATCTAGGACACAACGATTAGCAGATGATGAAGAAGACGACGATGATGCAGGTGATTGTTCTTCCATCTCTCTTGGTAAGTACGGTATAGTGTATTTTCCCTTATAATATGTATGGGCTATAATTAACAAAATAAATATCGTGTTAAAATCTTTTTTTTCAGGAAACGAATTAACAGACCATGATTATTCAATGATTTCTGGGCTTTGTCTCACGGAGACAGATATGAACGTCGTCGATTATATAGCTGGTCAGCACCACGAAGAATAACTTTCACAGATACCAAAATATTTTCTTAATCAAGTATCAGACATTGTTGTTTTTCATAGTTTTTTAAGGCATTCAGTCAAATAAAATGCATATATTGTACTGAGACTCTAACTTCAAGCTCTACCACTTTGGTGTCTCGTAGTCTATTTCCAATAAAGCAGCGGGGTGGTTTAGTGACTCCATGCAATAACGTCACACAAATGTCTTCTGTGTGAAAGGATTTTCAGGCAGTCAAAGGCATTACCTATACCCTTGGATTTAATTTTTTGAAGATATTGAGCTTTTCCAAAACAACACTGTGCACGTAAATTGGAAGATTTTATTTATAATTCACAAATATATAAATAATATTAGAATAAATTCAGATAGCATAATTCAAAAGGGCAATTTTATACTAAATTAATACAGTTTAAAGGTAATTTAGTCCAAGGATATACGGAATATCTTATTTTAAGAATTTATATCCAAGGAGAGACATATTATATTAATTTTTATTTATAACTTTATTTTTAAGTTCTCTTTCTGAAATATGATGACATAAATTGGTAGGTGACGTACTTTTCCTGCGAATATATTTTTCTTCTGATGTATCAGTGTTAAAGGTTTACAAAATGACTGCTGTTTTAGAAATGAGAACATTGCGAAATTTGCGTAATTATTGGAGCCAAATGTGTAATTATAATGCTCATTTATGCTTTCTGACATTCTCAAAATCTGTTTAAATAACTTAGTTACTCAGCAGTTTCTATAAAAGTAAATAAAACTCCAACATTCTCAACACAAAAAATTAATTAAGCGATATTGAGTAATAAATTCACAATCAAAAACATAGCGTCGAAAATTTTAAAAATATATATTTTTTCGTAATTTGAGTGTTTTTAATTAGTTTTCTATGAAAAAATTTAAATAATGTATTCAAATATTTTATCATGAATTAAAAAATATGACTTTTCAATAACTTAATGTGACAGTGTTTCATTTTTAAAACATTAAATAGCTATTTTCAGTCAAAAATGTCGCCTCTTAAGCTTGAAAATATATATTGTAGAGTAGACAGCACCATCTAGTGGGAAATCTATAAAGCTAATCAGTCGTTCGAGTGAAGTTGGACAGTGCGGTTGTGTGTAGCCATGTGATTAAAATTAAGTTACCTTCGAATCCCCAACAATTGGTAGCAGAGACTGGTTCGACAATACGGACAATTACAAACAAGGGAAGTGAAATTTTACAAAAACGCGAGTGATAATAAAATGGAGCTGTCAACACAAAGAGTCGAGATTTTGCGCGGGGACAATTACCTGACGCGGTCGTTAAAAATGGGTGCCATTTTGAGAAAAAAGAAACTTTACAAAACAATTATCGAGAAACCTGAGCCAGTATGGAGAAATGAAGACGAAGCAGAAAAAGAAGAATGGGAATACAAAAATGATGAAGCGTTTTCGGAAATTGTGACATTATCACCCGAACAAGCTGGACCGTTTATTGGATGGACTAGTGCTAGAAAATTATGGATGAAGCTGAAAGAAAATTTCGAAGGTAACGCGCATGACAAATTAATAGACGCTATGATGGACTGAGACAAATTAAGATGGGAGAGAAAGAGACAGTTGAAAATTACATTACAAGAGCCCAAACAATGGAAGCGAAATGTGCTACTTATGGACAATCAATTAGCGAACGAGAACTGGTATTCCACGTAGTGCGAGGTATAAATGAAAAATTTGAAACAATAGCTGCGACGCTCCGAATACAGAGGTCGGCAACAATGGACGACATCAAACAAGCCTTGAAAGAAGAGGAGGCAAGAATGGGAAACAAAACTACACAAAACAAGAGCGATGCGGTTTACCAGGCAAGAAACCATACAATAAAAGAAACTAGAACTTGTTACAATTGCAACAAAGTCGGTCATCTTGGAAAAGATTGCTGGCATAGGAAGAAAGGAGGAAATACAAGACAAAATGAAAATAATTCAACCGCTAGAGGGAAATCTTGGAGAGGTCGAGGTCATGAGGTGGAGCAAGCAACAATCGAGAGAGGAATCAACACCCAGCAAGTGTAGTAACAGAGAGGGGTGACAATCAAAACTTCCACGTAACAATTAAATTAACGGACGTGGCTAATGCAGTATCAGAGGACCCAGATAGCGAATACATTTGGGGAATCGATTCCGGATGTCAATTAGCGAACGAGAACATGTCACCGCATTATCAAAATATGACGAATACAAGGCCTTACAATGGAACAGTGGTATTGGCAGAAGAGGCGAGAGAAATCGACGCAACAGCCATAGGTGATGTAGAAGTCATAACCCGAGTGGAACAAAAAGTGTACAACACTACAATTAGAGATGTACTATACGTACCGAGATTAAGAATGAACTTGTTATCAGTGCGAAGCCTAGTGAAAAATGGGAACTCGGTCATATTCGACCAAAACGGTGCATCAATAGTGAACAAAAAAGACGTAGTAGTAGCGACATCAGAAGACGTGGAGAAGATGTACGTCATTAGAACTGAGCCGAACAAATACATTGACAGGGATGTTTTACATAACGATGATTCCAACATGACGGCGGTAGAGAAACAGACGTGGCACAGACGGATGGGTCACATTGGAGAGAAGTACTTAAACAAGATGAAGAAAGACAAAATGGTCAACGAAATCGAGTACAAGGATGTTAAATTAGATAAATGCACGGATTGCATTATCAGCAAGGCAACACAAGCGCCACATAAGACAGTGACGAACGAGAGTGCAAAGTACGTGTTAGACTTTGATACACATGGACCTTTGCGGGCCCATGCCGGTAGCATCAATGGGAGGTGCGAAATACATTTTCACAATAGTCGACGGATACAGTCGAAGAGTTTTCGTATATTTCTTAAAAACGAAGGATGAAACTTACAACAATTTTAAGGACTTCGTGGAACGCAAAGAAAATGAAACAGGGAACAGAGTCAATCGAGTACGCAGCGACAATGGAACTGAATTTACAAATGGACAGATGAAAGAGCTAATGCGACACAAAGGCATAAAACACGAATTGACGGTACCCGGAAACCCAGCGAGTAATGGCATAGCCGAACGGATGAATCGGACAATATTAGAGAAGACAAGAGCACTATTACAAGATTCGAAGTTAACACAGAAGTTTTGGGGTGAAGCGGCATCAACAGCCGCATACCTGCTGAACTGTTCGCCAAATAAACATAACGGAGACCAGACGCCAATTGAGAAGTGGACTGGAAGAAAACCAAATCTCGGACATCTGAGAGTTTTTGGTTGCGTGGGATATTACACATCGACGACTACATGCAGAGGGAAATTCGACCCAAGAGCGGAGAGAGGAATTTTTGTGGGATATTCCAAGTCAAGACTTGCATACAGAATGTACAATCCAGAGAAGCAAAAGTTATTTGAGTCGAGATCTGTCATTTTTGAAGAAAACAAGAAGGGAGGAGACTTACTACAAGGTCAAGCGAAAGAGACTGAAGATTATTTGGTCGAGATGATAGAAGAATTACAAGCGAAAGAAGGAGAAACCCGAATATTGGAAAACACAACAAATGTAAACAATGAAGAAGATGAAAGTAGCCATGAGCAACTAGAGGAGGAACCAGAGGAGAACGAGCCCCCGATAGCTGAAATGATAACGAATAAAAGAGGGAGAAAACTGGGTGAAACGAACATACAGATTCAAGAAAGACATCGTATGGAGCGAGAAAGAAATGAACAACTATTAAGAGGAAGTGGAGTAAGAAGATCACAACGAATTGAGGAAAAACATGTTGCAAATATCGCGTTTGAAATTCCTAAAACTGCGGAAGAAGCCATGAACAATCGAGCAGCAAAGGAAGTCAAGTGGACGAGAAATTTATTGGAAGAGCTGGAGTTAGAAGAATTCATTAGTGAGACGACAACGATCGAGAGTGACAGCCAAGCAGCCATACAATGGATCCAAAATTGCGGAGTGAGGAGTCGGACGAAACATATTAACCGTTTATACTATTTTTGCAGAGACTCGTATACTAACGGCGAAATACAACTAAAGCATATATCGTCAGAAGAATTGGAGGCGGACCTCCTAACTAAACCAATCAGTGAAAGAAAACTTCGAGCAGCTATTGAGATGTTGAAGCTCGGATGGTCTGCCCAGAGGGGGGAATTGTAGAGTGGACAGCACCATCTAGTGGGAAATCTATAAAGCTAATCAGTCGTTCGAGTGAAGTTGGACAGTGCGGTTGTGTGTAGTCATGTGATTAAAATTAAGTTACCTTCGAATCCCCAACATATATATTTAGCTAATTTGATTGTTTATAATTAGTTTTCTATCAAGATATTTAAATAACGTATTGTAATGTTTTATCGTGAATTACAAGGTGACTTTTCAGTAACTTAATGAGATAGTGTTTAATTTTTAAACTCCATTCGATCCAAGGATATACAAAATATCTTCTTTTCAGAAGTTAGACCCGAGGAAAAACAATCTATATTCTTCTCCAACATTTAAGAATAAAAAATGGTATGTTTTTAACATTTTTTGTGAAGTATGTTGATATAACTTCACATCCCACTCGCAATATATATTTCAAAACATAGTCACTTTTCTTAATGTTTCGTATAAATTTATATTTATACATTAAATATTTGAAAATAATTTGTTTTTGTGTAAATAATCAACTTTAATTTCGCTTTTGTTGCTTTAAGAAAATTTTTACGTAACACATAAAAGCGCTCTTTTTATATTGCCTCTTATGGACCTACGAGCGAGTTGATAAAGAAACTTTTTGATTTGCAAACATGAGCATATTTGGTGTCTTGATCCTTATTTAAATATAACCTTAAAAGACAGTACGAGCTTCCCTACAGTAACCACAACACGGTGTCAGAAATAAAGTAATTTCCGTCGTATCTTCGTAAAAAGAAAACATTATAAGACTTACGATTTTCGAGAGAACGTTTTGTTCACCGACAGTGTTGGCAACACGACAAATAACAGTATTGTCGTCATTTTGATGAACAATAACTTTTAACTGAATAATTCGCTCCTATTTTTGTGTGATTTAGACGGTTTCTATTAACAATTTCGGATAACATAATCGCTCTCAGTCAGCGCCATCATTTTTAAGGCAGTCGGGTCCACGTAATCTATCAGAAGATAGGAAAGATTATATTGACGAATATGCTTTCTATGATGAATCTTTTGGCTATTCGACGTGTACAGAGCAGAAACGAATCGCTACATTCCCAGTCACTGGTGCATCAATGAGAAGTATGTATAAGACAGGGGTGCTCAAACGGTCAATCGCGATTAACCGGTCGATCGCGAGTGTTTTTAAAGTCGATCTTGATATAGATTTATTCATAGATTTTGTTTTAGTTGATCCTGAATTAGGTCGCAATAATACCCAAATCACTGTCTTATATCGTAATAGCGGCGAAAGGTGGCTTTATCAGAAAAACACGCGGTACTTGTCAAAGAAATTCCGCGACGCGCGACGTTTTTGATTCCCGCCGATTTTTCTATAAACTTGAAGTGACGTTTTTGGCGGCACGCTTACAAAAAAAAACATTAGTTAGTTAGGTACTTAAGAACATTCGAGATTTCGTCTGCACCGATATAAATGTTGTACCTGTGGGAGTAGGAGTCACTTTTGTGACATTGTGTCGAGCATGTGACGATTTCCCTTCGTTTATCTCATTCCATTGCATTATTCATCAACAAGTTTTGTGTTCCAAAGTTCTAAACATGGAGGAGATTATGGGCATTGCAATAAAATTGTGAATTCCATCCGTGCCCGTAGCTTGCAACGAAGGCTTTTCAAATTGCAGATGGAAGATAGTGAATCTGCTGAACACACTGATTAAGTCCTTCACACGGACGTCAGGTGGTTGAGACGCAACAAATTGCTAGAAAGATTTCAAGAATTATTGCCGGAATAATAGCTTTTCTGGACCAAAGAGGTGATAAAACTCAGATTCTAAAAAACGGAAAATGACTGACTGATTTATCATTTTTGGTAGACATCACAATGAATTTAAACCCATTAACTAAGAGCTTCAAGGTAAAGGAAAATCCATTCTTGAGATGATTAGCGCAATAAACGCATTCGAAAGTAACCGGAAAGAAATGATCTGAAACATTTTCCATCATTGAAAGCAAGGATTCCTTAGTTAAATTTTGATATTTATGGGGAAACATTATTAAATATTTTGGGTAAATTCGAAAGACATTTTTATGATTTCAGTAAATTGGCAAATATCGCATCTTTTATGAGTTATCCGTTTTTGCGAAAAACATTGAGGAATGTGTTACTACTACATCACATATAGCAAGTCGGTTTAACATGAACACATCTGTTGAAAATGAGGTAGTGCAGATTACATTAGATATACATCTCAAAGCCACAGTATCTGGTCTTTTATATCTGAAGATAAATATCCGAATCGTCCTTCAGTTGACGGCAATGTTTGGGTCTACTTACTTGTCATCATGCTTGAGATTAGCTATCGGTAATTACGTACCATCTTATGAAAAGTATGCTGAATGCGTGCAGTGCCACGCTTTAACATCCAAAATCATTCTTTAGTTAATTTTAGAAACTAGAACTCGTTTCTTTTGAAAGAACCAATTAACTCGCAATTTTTAATAAGTACGAGTTTTTTCAATGAATTTTTAGTTAGAGCCTACCTTGACTAAAAAATTTTTTATTGCGGAAAACTAATTTCTGTCGTTCCTATTAATTCTACGTGAATTCATGGCCATGAAATTCTGTAACGTTCCTACATATAATATACTTAAACCTGTGCCACGATAACACTTCCTACCTAGACGATAATTCTGCATCACATATACTTGCAGACTCTCAGACTCGATCGATCGCAGTCTAACAGTAATGAGGTAGATCTCCAGCAGTTCAAGTTTGAGCACACCTGGTTTCCAACTGCACTGCATGGGACAACACATTCCTGCCATACTATAACATAGCGCACTCTGCAAACAAATTCACCTACCACTCCCACAAGCAACGATATGGCGAGAAATTTGAAGATTTCCTGTAATATCTACAGGCAATTATTAAAACCGGCGAGTTTGACACGCAATATGGCATCACTCGTTGCATGAAAGACCACATAATACATGGCATTCGTCGTGAAGCTCTAAGACAGCGCCTTATTCGTGCCTACACTGCTCTCACGCTTGAAATGTGATTCAAGTATGTGTAACGGCCGCCAGAGACTTGGAGTCTGTAATTCTAATTGAAGATCACGGAAAGAAAGCAGAAATCAAGAAAGGAGTAAGGCAAGGATACAGTCTGTTGCACATACTCTTTAACGTATATGTAGAACAGGCGATGAAGAAAGTTAAAAATGAATATAGAAAGGGAATCAAAATGCAAGGAGAAAAAATAAAATCCCTAAGGTTTGCTGATGATATTGTGGTATTACTGGTCAGAAGACGACTTATCAAACATAATAAATGGCATAAACGTAGTCCTGGAGAAACATGAGGAAAGGTGATTGAGTGTATTATGAGAAATAATAGAATAATAAAGAGTGATAGATTGGGAAGGAATATTTTGAAAGAAGTTAAGGAGTTCTACTACTTGGGAATCACAATAACTAAGGATGGTAGATTTATAGTATACATAAAGAGTACGATAGCAAAGGCAAGGAAGTATTTCGCAATAAAATGAGAAATTTACTATGACTAATATAAATATAATGATATAATTACCAAAATTGTTCGTATGGAGTGTGGCATTATATGGGTGTGAAACGTGATCTTGACAGGAAAAGAATAGAAGCTTTCGAAATGTGGTACTACAGAAGAATGCTGAAAATCAGATGGATAGAATTAGTAACAAAGAAGTTCTAAGCAGAATAGGGGAAGAGAGAGCAATTTGGAGAACTTTGACCAAGAGAGGGAACAGATTCATAGGTCACGTTTTAAGTCATGAGAGTCTTGTAAAATTAGCATTAGAGGTAAGTATGTAGAGTAAGAACAGAAGAGGGAGGCATAGGATGGAAAACGCTAAGTAGATTAGGAAGGATGTGGTAGCTATGTAGAAATGAAAAGGCTTGCGCTGGGTGGTTAGCATGGGGGGTTGCATCAGACCAGTCTTAGGACCACAACAACAAGATACATGCTATCCATTTAAAATTTACCTATTGAAGTCCACAAATATACACGAAACGGCTTAGATTAATTAAATAAATATAAAATTGTTTGATGACTAATTGGCTGTATTGTTTATTTATCTATAATTAATTGTTGTATTATTTATTTATAGAAAAACTTCTAGTCAAAGCGGTTATGCATAATGTTGAGTTATCTATGAAGAGTTGACATTAGGAGAAACTTTGTAATATCCTTGATCCAGCTGAACGTCTTGTACACAAAAGCTGAAGTGTGTAAGGGAAAGCTGAAATCTCAGGCTATAAAGGATTCAAGTATAACATTTAACCATTTAGAAATATTTTACTCTAATCTTCTATTAAAACCACAGCAAGATGTCTGAAAGAAAAGTATTAAATGTAAGTAAATCAGTTTTTCATATCATTTTCAATCTGTAATCAAACTTGGTTTATTTTACTGTAATATTAATATTCCTTTCAGAAATACTATCCACCGGATTTTGATCCTTCAAAAATACCGAGGATGAAAATGCCAAGAAATCGGCAATATACAGTTAGACTGATGGCTCCATTTAATATGAGGTTTGAATAAAACCCTACATATATATGGGTGTTTTAAATTCTTGCCCTGAAAGTGTCATTTTACTGATGTGGGATTTGAGGGGTAATTTTATATTATGTAAATAACATTACTTATAAGTATCAAATTAAACAAATATCAATAAATTTAGATGTCCAATTACCTGAGTCTGTCTACAGTAGGAGTGTTCATACATATTTCAGTATTCTGATTCCTACATATGTCTGTAACTGAGACAAGTATATTTTTGGCTAAAGGGTAATTTGATTCCCCAAATGTATACATCAGGATTTTTCCTTCATTTTATACACATTAACAGACAGTGATGTCACTGGCTGTGCATATTGTTTATATATCACTTCTTATTAGCTCTAAGTATTTTCTTCATTATCACCTTCCTTGTACCCAAGTTTTTATACTAGTCTCATATTTCTTTTCTAATGGAAAACAAGTGATTGTAGAAATAGAATATTCCAAAGTCCTAACCAAATGTATGCTTTAAATGTAAAAATTTTCATTATTTGTCATGTCTGAATATTTTTCTTCCCATTGTCATGGCAACCTTCTGAGGGTCTTTCACTTTAATTCATTGAATTATATTTGAAGAGGCTTTTCTTTCATAAATTGTATACATTCCTGAACATAGGTGAAGACACAATTTCAATCATCCTTTCATATTTCTTTTCTCTATTTCAGGTGTGTTACCTGTGGAGAGTACATTTATAAAGGAAAGAAATTTAATGCAAGAAAGGAAGATGTTGAAGGGGAAGATTATTTAGGAATTAGAATTTACAGGTTCTACATAAAGGTAAGTATTTTTCTCATATGTCTTATCAGTCTTTAAATGTGGCTAACCTACAGTGCAAATATCGTAAAGTATGAATTGAGATGGAATAGTTCAAAGCTTCTGAAATCAGCATAATTATTTATCACTGTATTTAAATGTAGCAGGAGAAATCTAAATATTTTACTTTCTTAAAATTTGGAACATTTCCATAAGTTACATACTTAGTAAAAGGATTTAAAATAAAATCATTGCTTTTCTAGATTTATTATTTTTTTGGAGGGGGACTTTAGATCACTAATCACCAGCCCTATGTCACTTAAAGACCGGTTCTAAATTGTCACAATGAACTTCCTGATCTTTATTTTGAAAGGTGTGGCTTGCTAGGTGACGTGAGGTGTCTCCTGCCCATAGTTTTCTCTACATTTTCTTTTGCAATACATTTATTTGAAAAACAATTTATAAATTTTTTGGCAACTAGGTACTTGGTATGAACTCTACCCTATTACTTAATAAAGTTCAGTAAGTTGTGGATTAAATCATTAATGTAATGACAGATGCTATTGAATGACAATCTGGTAATCCTGTTATTTCCAGATGTAAATATAATCAAATAGCTGTGATGTCCAGTTTGATGTGCATTATTTGATATAACACTAATTTGTCAAACATTTAACACACACACTATATTTACTCATGTATTTTGCACATAGTTTTTATAACATTGGAATGAAAATGGAGTGCATGTAATACACGAATAGTAGACTTGAAAACCTGGCCCGAATTCCAAGAGAATTTCTACCACTGTCTATACCAGAAAAGGCTTCCATATTCAACCCAAAACATGTTTCCTGTATATATTTGGAAATTGATTCTTCTAAGAATAGTTGCAATGGCTTGTTTTTCCTTGTTTGTGTTGCAAGGGAAGATTTCATCCTGGTCATTGTTTTAACCATTTGAAGCTTTGTTATTCTTAAACATTTACTTGTATCATTCTCTGTAAGCAAAATGTGATTATTGTATTTAAAAAGTGCTAATTACTTATTGTATATATCACTAGTGTACACGGTGTCTACAAGAAATATCTTTTAAAACTGATCCACGAAACACTGATTATGAAATTGAAGCTGGTGCTACTCGAAATTTTATGGCATTGAAATTGGCAGAGGAACAGGCCCAGAGAGAAGAAGATGAACGGAAGGAAGATGAAGCAACCAATCCTATGAAGGTATGGGGATTATTTTAATGTCAGTTTAATCTGTATAAAGAAAATAGTATGTTTGTCTGTACACTGTTTATAATCTGCTTGTTTTAGCAAAACTTTGCTTCTAGCATCAAAGGACCCACAACTGATATCTTAATTCTTCTGTAACACTGACCTAGTTCACTTGCCACAAGAAAACAAATGAAGTTCAATTAAACTTTAGATCATTGTTATGCAAATATGTCAAAAGGCTGTTAGTGGTACAAAGCTTCCATTCACCATATTGTAACTAATGGCTTATTGTCCAAAACTCTGAATTTGTTCATTTTTTACAAGATCACTGTTGAATCAAATTTTATTAAGTCAGTGTTATATAAGATAGTTTGTGCACTGTACAGAAAAATAATGGAATGATTTTCCTCTGCTGATGTCTATAAATTTGTGGATATCATAAATTGGCATGCATCATTTTAAGTAATTAAAACTTAAAAGTTCTATCTGTCAAGAGTAAGCGAGAAGATATAATGATCTTGTAGGAGAAGTAACAAAATATTAATAAAAGCACTTGTGATAATTGAATAATGAGTTATAAGTGGGACACTACAGGCAAAACATACATTTAAGCCATATCAATAATCATTGTGTTCACAGATTTCTGCCAAAGTCAACTGTAATGTAAGGGCATAGCACAATGTTTTTATTCACACATGAAGAACTGGCACTTAGCTGGTTCTTTATTCATTGAAATACTGTAATGTTATATCAAGTATTAATCATCCCAGTGTTAAATCGTTAGCTGTTGGCATCTTGGGTTAATAAGGGCCAAGTGCACATCAATTCTCATTTTTGTCTGGCTCACTAATATTGCTTCCATTTTTTATAGTCAGTTGAATAATTGTTTTCCCCTATTCAATCCTTAAATGTAGGAGAGCAAGCTTTAATGCTTCTGAAAGTTGGATAGTTTGTTTAATTTAAGTCTGCATTTAACAAACAATATATTTTTAAGAAAATAAGAACTGTACTTTATGAAGAAAATAATAAATTATACATTTGTTTTAATATTCTTTTGAAAGTTTGTATAATAAATTTGTTTTCAAATTTTAGTTGTTGGAAAATCGCACAAAACAATCGAAACAAGAGCTGGAACTGTTAGAATCATTGGAAGAACTGAGAGATTTGAATCGTCGCCAGCGATCTGTTGATTATGACAGCATGTTGTCCCAATTTGATGACACTGAACTTTGCAAACAATTGGAAAAGAGACAAGAGGAGGAAGATGAGAAATTTATTAAGTTTGTACCAAGTTTATTCTTATTGGGATTTATCAAAATAAGTGCATTATTTTATTTCTTTATATTTCATTATTATTCAAATCAAATTGGAACTATTTATTTTGACAGTTCTCTTTTGATTCAAATTTATGTCAGATAGACACAATCTTGAGGTCTAACAAAAAATTTCCGATTCACTAATTACCTCATCATTTTAGATACTAACCCTCAAAATATATAATATATATCATATTTAATTATTGGTTTTCTTGAAAATATATTACTTTTTATTATTTTTTAGGTCTGTGTTTGGTACAAAGCGTGTAATAACTGAAGAAATAGTTGAAACTGATAATGCAAAGATTAAATCAGAAGAAAATCCAGCACCTTCACAAAAAGTAGCCAGGATGAGTTCAACTTCAAAACCAAATCCTTCTTTGGTAAGAATCCTAAGTGTAATTAATATTTTCAGCTAAACACCCATATTGTGGAAAAATAAATTGGCAAGATCCTTTTTCCCTCAGACCAAGAACTTTACAAACAATTCTCATATTATTTTTATTTATAACATGTATAATGGACTATATTAATATTTGTATGTATATCTTTACAGGTCTCTCAGTGTAATCTATCAAAACCAGTAATTGTTAAAAAGAATGGGCTTGCTGGTCTGGTTAGATTGAAAACTCTTTCAGAAAGGGAAACAGAAGAAACTAAGGCAATACCAAAAGTAGGGTCTGAAATCAAAAGTAGTGGACTCTCCCTGGTCGGACCCTATTCAGGGAGTGATAGTGACTCAACATAATGGATTTGTGATTTATATAAATACATTTACTTTTATCAAATCTTATGCTTAAAAACTATGTAAATGATACATATAATAGATTAAATCTTTTGCCACTGTATCACATTGTCATAATCCTATCGACATGCATATCAAATATATGGCTTGCTTATTATAATCATTGTGGAGCTCAAAGGCAGAGTGGGCAAGTCTAATCACATTCATTAGGAGATAATTATATTTTAATATTTCATAAATTTTAATTAGGGTACTTTATATAAACACACACTACTATTTTTATGCAATTTTGCGGATGCACTTATTTTAAGAGGTATAAGGAATTCAGTAGAAATATTTTCCAATGCCCATGGAAATTAGTTTTTCTAAGATATGGCCCACTGTGGTTTTAGAGATTTCCACATTTTCCTCTCAATTTATAGACTTGGTCAAAGAAGAATTACTACCACTTTGTAAAAAGACAAATTATAATTAGAATCAAATATAACACAATTAATAAACAAAGTGAAAATAAATAAAATACAATGTATGGCGAAAAGTGAGGAATGTAATCATTTAATTTGAATATGTTATGTCCCCCAGCATTTAGGACCTCCTCAGTTCTTTAATTAAAATATAACTGCTACAATGTCCAGGGCCAAAATGCAGCAGCAACATGAAATTTTGTTACATTTAATTAAAGAACTGAGGTGGTCCCGAAAGTTGGGGGATGAAATGATTTCTTATTTAATTATTCCATTTCAAGCTTTAAGCCATTATTTGCATTTTATTTCTCTCTGGATAAACCTGTATTTCAGAGCTTGACGACCATCAATTGTTGAAGCACGTGTAAGTGCAACGCAGATTTGATCGTTCAGACAGTTATCTGCGCTCCAATCCGACGGTGAAATCTGCTCGTGTGTGGGCACCCATTGTTGCGAACTGAAATGAAAGCTCCTAATTCTGCAGCGTAGTTTGATTGAAAGAAATCTGAACAGATAAGATGTGCCGACTAATTCATGGTAGTCTGACATAGAAAATCTGGCAGATGTCCTTGAGCTACTACTACGACCATTCATCACCATCGTCGTGCTTCAACCTGCTTCCAACAAGACATCAACAGTAAGAGACAATAGCTATATATAAAGTGATTCCAACCCCCTTTAAATCTTTTGGTACTTCAAATTTTCACAGTAATAGTTAATATTAGCTCCCTGGTGAGAAGGATTCTCATACAATTGAGTAAAGCCGTGGCAATGTTTTAAATTGATCCCAATCGCCCAATTTTTATTTTTTAATTTCACATTTTACAATTTATTAAAATTCTCTTTTAATATATTGTATTTTATGTCAATAAATTTGCTGTAATTTGTTTCAAACCAGTTTCGTTCATTTCTAAAGTCCCAATTTAGATTTATTCAAACAGTGCATTTCAATATATATACAACAATAAGGACACGAAGCAGAGAGAAAAAGTAAATTACTTACCTGAGGTTCACAGATGGTACGCACCTTGTAAGGCTTGGAGTTATTTAAATTTTCGGAGGCACTGCCCCCTTCATCGGAAAGTTAGGAAGACATTTCCAGTGATTGACTATCCTCTGAAAATTTAAAGAACCCCAAACCTTGCAAGGTGCCTGCCATCTGTGAACCTCAGGTAAGTCACCTACTTTCTCTTTCCTTCCTGTCCTTATTTTTTTAATTTTCCTGACGTATATATGACAAATTTACCGATATTTTCTTTTTTGCCCAATTTGTAAGCTACATGGACAACTTTTAGAACGGTGGTGGCGATAAATTCTCCGCGGCAGAAAAAAAAACGCCCTGCGTGAACGGGCCTTATTAGCTGCTTCTGGGTGGTTTAAAGTTGTCGAGGTAAATAGGCACCCGCTTGGTTGACAATTGGAACAAAAGCCAGCGACTTAATCAACAGGATTTTCAAAGGAATATCCAGGTTATTAGAATATTGCTGGTTCAAGCCCAGGTCTATAACATGTTTTGTAAAATTTTGAACACCCATGGATCTTGGCACAAGGAAATATACCTTGCTTCAATGCAAATAGAATTAATTTAAAGTCACACAAGGGGCTCGTTAGTTTTTAAAGTTATGTGCTACATAATTTAGATTTATTGTTGTTTCCATTAGTCCTCGATTGAGGAAGTAGGATATGTCATACATTAAAAATGAAAAAAATAAGGTACATAATTAAAGACAAATAATCTTAAAATAAATTAATAAAAGAAAATGTATATAGACTAAAGTCAATATAAACACAACACAGACACACGATGTCACACACACACACACACTGGGAAAAACAAACAAGCACACTGAGAAACACGCAATGGAGTTTTAACTACTTGGAGCTCTGCGACCAGGAAACTGTCCTTCCCTCTGTCGTAGCTCCAGGCAATACATGAAACAAAAAAACAAAAGAGCAGAAAAAACTGAATAGAAATTTTAAAGATATGTGATGTGCTATTTTACAAGGCAGCTCATTCAACACTTTTTGCAGGAACCTTGATTTTAAATACTAGAAGGATGATTAAGAAAATCCTGTACCGAGTAAAACGCGCCATTTAAAAGAATAGTTTTACTCTGCTTCACGAAGTTTTTGTAGGTACTATTTTTAACCTTTGGTGGAAGGCTGTTGTATAAAATTATCCTGGTATTGTGAATACTTTTCTGGTGTAGAGCAAGGCGATGCTTGTCCGACCTTAGAGCTGAACGATTTCTGGTCGCGTATTCATGAAACTCGCCATTTGTTTGAAACAAATTAGTGTTCCGCTTTACAAACTTTAATATTTCATAAATATATACGATTGGTAAAGTAAGTAATTGCAAACTTTTGAAAATTTCATGGAATAACTTTTACAAGGATAATTACGATAATACTATGATGTAACGTAAAAGGATAAAATATAAAATAAAATTGACACACTTCAAACACGGAAATATTTTTACTTCGTACATATTTTTAAAATAGAAAGTTATTTTTAGGAAGAAGCCACCTACATATTATGGCAATATTGTGTGCAGGATCGTGCGGAAATTGTCTCAGTTATAAATGGCAACGAAATGCATGAAATAAATCACAAGTCCAAGTAACCTTTTTGTTAATTCGTTAAACGCTTTTAAAGCTGTGGTCTGATAAGACCGCCTCTATGCGGCACGCACGGCCCGGCGCTGTTTTCTTTGTAGCTCGTATAATGGTTAGTTCTTGGACGGTCAGGAAGGGAGTTAAATGAAATACTGCGCGTTTCCCATTCCAGACAGGGATCTTTCGCTCAGCGGGGAACAGCACAAACCTAATGTTACGGGAGGGATCGCAACGGCAGGTTAAAGTCATTGAAATCGAACTAGAAATTCATACTGCATTAAATACCTCCTTTAATGTATCACGATGTGACTGTCGATATTAACAAATTCGAAAAATGAAACAGTGAACAATATTTGCTTAAGTGCGGGTCAATGTTGAAATGGAATTAAATTAGCTGTGCATGGGGTGTTAACGAAATTCCTTTTCTACTTGAAAGGTCCACGTATGCCATTATGTATGGAATATAACTTTGTTGAAATGTCCGCCGCGCCTTCTCTCGGTGGCACGGATCAGAGGCACAAGTTTCTATGCCTGTTCCTCATAGATCCGGCGGAATTTGAGCGATGGCCTGAGTTGTTATGTTGCGGCTTATTGGCATAGACCTGCGAGTTAAGGAAACCGCACAAGAAAATATCTAGTGGGTTCAAATCGCACCATCTTGGTGGCCAATTCACGTCACGTCTGCGAGAGTTAACCATACCCTCAAATCGTTCATGCAGAATGTCCATCGTGGCGTCCGCTGTGTGGCACCTAGGGCCGTCCTGCTGTAACCGTCTACGTCCATATCGTTCAATGGGGCAAAAATAAATGTTATCTTCGTTCTATAGCGCTCGCCGTTGACGGTGATAACCTTACCAACGTCATTTTCAAAAGAGCACGGACCAATGACGACGCCGGCCTAAAAGCCACACCAAACACTAACTTTATGTGGATGATTTGCTACATGGTGAACATCGTGTGAGTTTTAAATAATTTTTAATGTCGTAGAAGATGTAAAATCAAAACAAATGTGGCATGTAAAGCCAAAAAATGTACATCCCTGTGTAATATATTTACAGACGATTATGGCCAAGTGCTAGACGAAAATTCTTGTTAAATGAGTGAAGTATTTAAATTGTCTTACCCAAAATCTATGGTTCGAATCCTAGCTATTTAGAACTCGTAATCAAACCATATCATACCATCCACAGAGTAACGGCATGGTAAAATGACTGCAGCGCACCCTAAAAACAGCCGTTAACTTACGTCCTTTTTGCAGACCCTCCCATCATCCTGGGTTACTGCTTTCTCCATCGTACTCCTACAGGCGAAGAAAGACTCACAAGCTGCACCATGTGAACTGGTATTTGGTCAAACACTCTGGTTACCTGGCGATTTCTTGACCCTAAGATGGAAGATCAACCAGCTCTGACGAAGTTACTAAAAAGACTTACACCACCTCGCGCCTGTTCTCAACGCAATTTCTTTGTAGATCAAGCGTTTCATAGGATCAGCAACATCTTCGTCAGAGTTGATCCCATATGATCTCTGCTAACTCCACCATACCATGCGTCAGAACACTTGAAACACTACACTGTCGATATCAATGGAAAGCGTGAGATGGTATCGGTTGACAGATTAAAAGCCTGTCACACACCTATTCCAGCGACAGTGCCACCAGCAGCACACCAGGATACAGCAACGGGCTTCTCGAGGTAATAGATTCGATTGTTGGTTTCTCACTTTACGCCAGGCACTTAATTCAGCTGGGTGTTAACAAATATATTTGTATAGAGTTTAATAAAGACTTTACCAACGGATGTATAGTTAAAAAAGTTTCATTAACACTCCAATGGGCGTAACTGAACTGCGAGGAATAGACTCAATGCATCAGACCACATTTTGAAACATACCGACAGCTTGTAACGAGCATGGGCTAGTCTTCTGTATAATATGGATTGGCGGAATAATGATCTGAGGTCTGACTGCGCCATCTTATTTACATTGCTCAGAGGATTAGCCTCAAACTTTGTTGAGAATGATACAAGGAACTTAAACTAAAGCGCCAATATATTACTAATGATGATTACCGAGGTCGATGCAGTTTGTTGATAAACACACGACACATGGTGGGTGCTACGTTAGGAAGCGAAAGGAGTAATCTTACACGTCAAGGCTGTTTCTACGATTGCTTCAGTAGTAATTGTACCCAGTGGCGGCTGGTGCATGTGTGCTACAGCACATGAATTCATTTAGGTGAATTTGCTTCGTACTTTTAAGAAACTTTTGAGTGTCAACTTCTGCTTCGAGTACAAAGACTTTAAACTGCCCACCTTTCAGCGCGCTCCCTTCCGCATACATCTGGGCTACATTCTCTACAGCACGAGAATTCTGTCTGGAATGAGAAATGCGCATGTACGTCCACAAACAAAGAATTCTATGAGCTATAAAGAACAGAGCACCGTAGGAGGCCTCACCAAGCTAGTTTTAAATGTTTTTTTTTTACAAATTAAAATATTATGGTTTATTTGATTTTCAAAGGTTATTTAAAAGAAAAAACGTTTAACAGCTGGCATTACAAAGACATCCATAATGCTGAGAAAATTACCACAGGATCCTGCATAAAATATTTCCATTCTTTATTTTAAATATTTTTGTTAGAATTTGCGCCAATTTGATTTTCACAATTTTGAAAGATCGTTCTATTACATATTATGTAGACCAAATTTGATAAGTAGCATATCACGGGTCGTGGAGCAACCTGTATATGTTGCAGTATTATTAATATCTTACGCAAGGGGAATTATCCTAGTAAAAACTGTTCCTTGGAGTGATGTAGCACATTACTTTAAATACTCACGAGTAGCCACTTATTGTACCCCATCAACCATCCAAGAGACTAGCGTGGCAAGTTGTCACTTCCGAGAATCGGGATAGTATTCCTCACCTACAACACAGCTTCTACATCGCCACAGACGTGGGGAAGGGTATCTATTAACAATATATTCTCTGCTACACAGCCCGAAAATCAGTCACTGACCATATTCTGAATATAAAATGTTTTACTTTCGATATCTCATGCTCTTTTTATAAATATTTAATGATTACATTGCCAATTAAATTTAATGTTGATTTACTGATCATTTATTAATCAGCTCCCAATTAAAAATATATTAACAACCTATTTTCTTATTTTCATGTCTATCAAGTTGATTCCTTGCATAATTTTGGCAATTCAGTAAAAGAAACCTAGCTGCTGAAAACAGCATAGAAATTATTTTGTAATGGGTAAAAATTGGAGTATCAATAATAACTTTACCTGAATTGAATAAATAAAACAAATAATAAATGAATAAGACACACAAAAAATCAATACTGATTATTATTCATAATTTTTAAAATACAATAAAAATCTTTGGTGCTGATTTAAAGATTGAGTAAAAATTCCATTTAACAAAAAGTACACACATTAAATAAACTAATTTGAATGGTTTTAATTTCAATATATTAAAATTAGTAACTCCAAACTGGAAAAATCTATATCACAAATTAGTTGAATTTTTTCCAACCATTTTGTATGTTTCCAATTATATACTTTTAATTATATTGACTAATTTGAATAACAATTGAATTATAAGAGAAACAAATTACTTTTACATGTACACAAAATTCATACAAATAAAAAAGCTGCCACAAAAAGAAGATAGAATAGAGAATATAAAATAGGACCATTAACTTGCTCTTCGTTCTCAACATTTTTTATTCAGACAAAAATATCTGTAATTCATTTAGATTAAATACTTATAGTGCTATAAATTGGAGTTTTCAAAATGGCGAACATTAATAGCAATTGGGCATATGTAAATACTTTTCTTTGTTGGCTCAATAAGCATTGAAAACGACTCACTGAGTAAATATTGAATTAAATCATTTGTAAAATACTATATAATCAACACAAAGAAATTAATTTTTATGCATCTAGAATATGGGCAGATAGATAGTAATGGGAACAATTGATTAACAAGTTAAACTCCTTTTGAATAACGTTTTGATATACTATTTACAAACTTTATTTCCTTAAAACACAAAATTAAATAAATCATTGGAGAGATGGCATTCTCTCTAAGATATGGATACAAATAAAAAAGTCGCTAAATTAATCATGTACAAGGAGATAGTTACTTCACATATTTAAATTTATATATGTGGGCCAAATTTTAATTTAAAAATGAATAAAAACTAAGATGATTATGATGTATAAAAATATAAAATGAGTGTGTGCTGTTTCCTTTTATAATTAGTATACTTTTAGAAAAATATATAAATTGATAATCGATTTTTAGTAAGATTACAAAGCATTGCTATTGATTTCTTACTATAAATATAAGCTTTTAATATAAAAGAGAAGACAACTTTACAGATAAATCTTTCAAACATTATTAAACATTTAACAGACTGAATATGAAAAACAATTAGTAAAAGCACGATGTGGAGGAAAGGATGGGGTAAAATAATTTGCAAGTAGGTATATGGCAGATATGTACAGAAGGGCCAAATATATGTAAAAAAAAACCTTGAAAAAGAAACATAAAAATCCTTACACGCAAAAATACTGTACTATGTTCACATCTTTTTCACTCTACATACATGCATAAGAATACACTTGAAACCTTTTTTGGTAATAGTAGTATCATAAGACAATGGGTTTCAAAAGAATACTTTCTGTTAAAGGTGCTTGTGTATTAAAAAACTGAGTGAGCAATTAAGAAAAGTATTTCCATAATTGTTCCAAAAAATTATGAACTAATAATGCAATTTGAAGATAAGATATGTCAAATTTATATAAATACAGATTTAAATTTCAGGGCATTCTTTTCGTTGAAATTAAAAGAAAGAAGAGCAGCAAAAGTATCACTATTTTATTTATTATAAACTGAAGTAAATATATATATAGTTTCATTCATTAAGTGCTATAATATCCCCCTAGACCATTGTGCTCACATTATACTCTAATATAAATTTCACTCTCTTCACAATAATAATATGAAGAGAAATAACAACATATATAAAATTTGGCAATGGGACATACGTCGATACTTCAATTAAGCTTTAAATGTTATATAAAGCTAACATTTTTATAAGATGAATTGGAAGGACATAATTTATACAAAAAGACATTGCACAATATTAAATTAATTTAAAAGTCATAACAAAATTACATCAGCAGATATGCTGTACAATTTAGCTTTAAATATCACAAAAATATTTTGAAATAATTTTTAAATCTGTAACTCTTTATATCTAGTGTATTTTTATAAATGTTTTAACATACTCAATGCTACTTTTGATTGTATGAATACTTTATGAATATATCTTCTTTTTAAATTTCTTTCTTCCTGCATTATTCTTGGTGTTTAAGACGTATTGCATTACAATACTAATACACTGAACTCCTTAAATTGTAATTTACAGTAAAGATTTTGTAAGTTTCAGAGTAGTCACACACTTCCTATATTTGTAAGCATATAAAACATTGTCCATATTAAAATAATAATGGAATATCTACACAAGTATAACTGTAATTTGTGCACTATTTGTTTTTATTATATATATATATACACACACATTAATATAGAACACACAAACAGTGAACATATATTAAAATTAATGATTGTGATATAAATACAAATATATATACAATAAATTCTTTTACTGAGAGGACAAGACCCTCAAGCCAATTACTGCATCCAAATTAGTCTTTGAAAATATGCACAAAATGCACATTTTTTTGGAATGTAAAAAAATGCTGTATAAATACACAGTAATTAAAGAATCGGAATGAGAGTCATAATTCTTTGGCAAATGGGAATAATGTATTACAAATTGGGTGACATATTTTACAAACTACGTCCAAATAAGTCTTGGACAAAAAGTTTTGAAAAATAAGTATTAAAGGTCATTGAAAAAGAATACCGTGATTCTGAAAAACTTTTTAAAAATTGTGAAAAATAATGAAATAATACTAGTGTTGAAATGTAGAGACAGAATGTATGTTTTTCCAATGCAATGATTGGTCTTTCTTCTTCACGTGGAGCAGCATAACTGGAAACATTAATCACAATTTACTTAAAACCAATTTATTTTCACAAATAGATGAATTGGAAGCTATAACTCAGGACAATGATCTTCTTTCTTCCTATCTGTGCATGAAGCCTTGAATGACGTGCATGAAGCTCCCCTGACCTTAAGCCTCTTGACTTCTGGTGTCACATTTAAAACATTGTGTACAGTGAATGAATTGCCCATATCAGCCACTTAAAACATCAAATCATAGCTGCAACCGAGACTACCTAAGAATTGCTTCACAGGATATGGAGTGAGATTGACTGTTGTCTATATGTCTGTCAGGCAACTAATGGTGCATGAATTGAAATGGGTATAAAATTTTGTACTTATCTTAATAATTTGGCAGAAAATTTGGGTTCATAAGTGTTTATTTATTTGCATAATACAAATTCATAATTCTGGTAATATTTTTCAATGACCCTGTACATTATAATATTTGTACCAGTAGAGTGGATGTTATTTAATTAGATAAAAATTTCTGTTATTTAAAATCTATACTGGTTTTCTTCCCTGTTCTAAAAGATGTGGCCTCTCTACTACATAAATTGAAGTCCTAGGTTTTGATTTAAGTATAAATTAATATAGAAAGACAGTCACAATTTAAAGCAGTTGAAAAGAAACACACAAGTCATGGCTTACCAATGAGTGTCTTCACATTTAACTATGTGGCCAATACTCTGCAAACACATTTGTCTTATTATGCCATGAAAAGTCTATATGACTTGGACATGATATGAACCCTTAGATAAGCTACATTTTCCTCCAGTTGTTGACTTTATTAAAACAAACATTTACTACAGTACCTTCTAATATGAAATGTTTGTAATATGCTGAGCTTCTAAAATTAAGATATCTAGTCTCAGAGCCAAAATAAGCACATACTGGAATTCAAAATTTAATTAATGCATAAAAACGGTTTCCTTAAATCATTTTTATCTATTGTGAAGCTTATATAATTGAAAAGAGCTTTTCAAAATTAAAATATTCTAGATATAATACTTTGAAATAGATAATCATTAAGTATAACACAAATACAAAAATAGAGTATGTTCTCAGGGAACAAATAGTGGTCAAAAGTTTTTCAAATATTTAAAAAATAAGTCATAGACAGGTTCATTTCATTTTTAAAAAAGATTTATGCAAATAAGTTAGAATGGTCATTAAATTCATGTCTTGACTTGCATTATGCCAACCATAATATCAAATGCAAAATAAAAGTAATTCAGTATTCACAAATAAGTCATCAAGAAACTTGATGTCATATGTACAGTATACAGAATAATTAGTATACTTGAATATTATAATAAAATCTTATCAATGTAATGAATATTTAAATAAGGAATTAAACTAACAATAGCCAATTTTATCACATATATATGGTGCATCAAGGGCAAGGTCCTTCTTCACATTCTGTAGAAAAAATTTAATGGATAACTGTATACATAAAATTGTATCTGATATTTAGTAATGGACTTTGATTTGGTTGTAACATGTTGATAACTTCTACAATTTATATGTATGATTTAAATCATTTTTATATTAGAAATTTATTTTGTATCTTTGGTATACCAATAAAATACAATTTTCTTGTAACTGAAAAACAATAAATATATTACAATAATTGTTGATTTTTGCCATCTAAACTTAATGTTATATTAAATTCTTTGGTTCTTACTATATTGACTGAATGGTCAGACTAACTGAAGTTATGGCACTACAGTTGTCTTGACAGAAAATACAATGCTTTTCATTTGTTAATACAAAAATACTTTAAAAGTAAAAACAGGTTTTATAAAATAATGAAGCAATTTCTACCAACTAAAGTTAAATGCAACTAATTCTAAATTTCTATTCTTAAAGGTTAACATAATATACATAGAAAAATATACAAATAAATTATAATACTTTCAAAAGGTATTACTATTGAATTTGGTCATTTTTATAAAATGAATGAAAAAGTAAATTCAATAATTAATGCCTGTCATCACAAATATGTTACATTGTTTCATATTGTCAAATTTATTTTATCCTGATGAGAAGGAATAAATGCTTAGATATACTTGCATAAATAAGAAAAAGAAGAGTGCAAAAAGGATTGAGGATATATACACACAGAGGACGAGCAAATAAATTTAAAAAACTCGTAAGAACTGATACAAATAAAGAAAACATCAAGATAACACCATGACTGAACCCAGTTCAAAATCAGTCAATGATGAAAGGGGTTGATAAAAGACATACATACTATTCATATAGTCAATATAATGCCCAGATAATGATTTATTTAATATGTCAATTAAAAAATGGAGACTTTTAAAGGATTACTACAGCAAAAAGAAAAGAAACTCATGAATCACCAAGTCAACACTCATCATGAAATAAACACTACTAACAAGCAAAGTGAATAATAATTCCATTCGTCAGAAATATAGTCATTAAGGAGGGAGAAGAAATGTCAACTTTTGAAATATTGTGTTGGAGAAGTATTGAAAATAAAATAAATTGAACTAGTAAAAAAATGAGGTAAATGAGAAGTTATACATCATGATTACAATTTTTAAGAGAATGGAGAATGTGGGTGATGAAGGTTGAAGCTAAGAACAGGCCAAGATGGAGAATGAAATTTACATCAGTCCAGTGCCCTACAAGAAGGCAAACAAAAATTGTAAATTCTATTTTTAGAAGAAGACAGGAGAATGATTCTGTATGGCTATTGGTGAAGTCATTCAAAACTAATTAAATGAAAATTACATTAGTTGCAAAAGAGTTAATTTAAACTATGGTGGATAATTTTACTCTCATTCAAATCTGAGTAAAAAAAACAAGCAAAGAGAAAAAAAGGAAATATGAACAAATCAGTCATAAAAAAAGAGCCAATTAAGTGATACAATAAATTCCACATAATGTTCCTGCAGTCTTTGTTACTTTCATCAGGTGATTAAAATCACTGGAACGACACAAAGCACTAACCAAGTGACGAACAAGGACTGCAGAAATATTGTGGGGTGTTTACTATCCTTAATTTTGTCTGTTACTTGGCTACTTCTACATTTAAATAGTCTTCAACTAATACAGAAGTTTTATATTTTAAATCATCATTTTTGTATTGCTTTAATAATTATTAGACATAGCAGACTGAAGGGCTGTTAAGAACAAAATATTTATTTTAATTGACTACATCACTTTTAGTCAAAGACTCCTACTCTTCAAATAGTCAAGAAGTAGGGAACAAATACTAACTGAAGATTTTCCATGCAGCCTTATCAGATTATTAATTAATTTTGTTTAATTGTAGACATGGCCAACTGTAAATGTTAAGATTTATCCCATGTGTGACAAAATCTGATAAAAATATTATTTCATATTTGCATTGTAAACAAGGCCATGACTATTCTATAAACTTAAAATCTACAAGACTAATAAAAATAAATTAATAAACTCACTGAATGAAATGTGTTCACTTTACAAATCATGCATGAGATTGTTGTTGAATGTGTGTAATTATTGAGATACGTTAAAACGAAATTGTTTATTTTTCTACATTTTCATTCTTACCCCAACACATACATAAATTAAACTGAATTCATTTAATCTCAAAGAGAAAACAGCATTGTAAATAAGGTAAACAAAAAATTGAAGATAGTCAGCATTCTCCTAGCAAATACTTAATTGTCTGTAAAAAAAATAAATAGAAGTAAATGTGGAGAAAGTTATCTTAGGCCAGATATTTTATATCATTGGCACTCAAAATAAGTGTGTTTTGGTTCAAAAAGACAGAATAAAATGTAAATCATCCATCAAGTCACAAAATGAGTAAGAAAGAAAAGCTTGCAAACAGAATTTTAATCCTCATTATTATGAAAAGTATTTCTTGTCTGACAAAGAGAGAGCCATAACGTCAGCCATTTCAAGATGCCTATTCAAGCAAGACGATATTTAGTAAACACTCTTATGATAATGGAAAATAAGTTCAAACTTTCTCAGACAATGAAAAATTGAAGAGTGACCAAGTCTGTCTAAAATACTAGATACCTTAAGTGAGGTAAAAATGACTCATAGGTAACAGAAACAATTGGAATAACAACACAGAAGAGTCATTAACCTTGATAACCTACCATGATTAAACTACTGGTGATCGGATTTAAGGATCTGAAGCATGTTATTAAAAAATAACAGTCTCATAAAAACACAGCTTTTGAAGTATAATATTTGGTATTACAAACAAATAAGTTGAATTTCACCAGAATTTAAATATCAAGTTAACCACAAAGTCTTCAGTTCTTCATATTGATACACAAAATAGAGAAGTTACACAGTAAGTAATTAGTACAGAAACAAAAATTCAATTGTGAGGTTCTGAAACATCAGATTGTTCCATATAAAAACATTAACACACATTTTGCATAAAACACTCTTACATGAACCAGGCTGTATTGTTTAATTTACTCCAGAGGATTTTATGTTAACTTATCTATATAAATACCAAAAGGGATTGAGTATTGCACAATATTAGAACATTTTAAACACCTTTTATTGCACCTAAGTATATAAGCTGCAACAATGTTTTGAGAAGTTTACTGAAACAATATCCTGTTGTTCCACAATATATATGAATATGTTAATAATTAGTTACTTGTAAATAGTATAAAATCAGTCTGTCAACAATTCCCAAAATACTTATGTCCTAATATACACATACATCCAGTTCTAACAAGAAATCGACAAATATATAATTGTACGAGTTGAATAATAGATAATAATTCTATGTGACTCTTTTAGAAAACTTACTGCTTTTGGCAGACAATTATTTTACACAATTATTACACACAACATTACTAAATCATCTCAAAGAAATCACAATTCCTTTATGTTAATGGACTTCTGAGTCATATTTGCAGACTGATATCTGATATATAAATTGTACACTAATATCGGTATCAACAATATTACTTGGAGGTAGATAACATCAAACACAACAGGGTATCTACATATATGAAAATAAAAACATCCAGTATATATATATATATATATATATATATATATATATATATATATACACACGCACACACACATTTAGGTCAAGAAATGGATTTAAAATATTTAGGCCTCTTTACAAGAATTCCCATTTTAAGTCCAAATTGCAAAAATGAAACCAAGAAAAGGTGAATAATTTGACAAACACAATAATTATTACTGCTCTTGAATTCACCAGTATCATACCTCATTCTGAAATTGTGAATATTCTAATAATCTACAAAAGAAAATTAGAAAATATAAGTAGACACCCTGTAGAAATTCGCTTCAAAACAAACTTTTTATGTTATTAAGATTGGTCAATAAGAACTGGGAACAAAGACAATACCCTGTTTAACATCTCAGATCCTTGGTTTGTACGTTAAAGTGACATGGAAGGTGTGTAAGTCTGAAGAACAGTCTTCTGATGGAAATTTTTGTTGTTGCTTGGCTCCATTCTCTTTGTTTTTACGCCGACTAGAACTACGATGTGCATGATGCCTAGATTTATCTCTACTTGATGAACGGCGAATACTTGGTCTCTTAACAGATTCTGCACTTGCACTTAGCCCTATGCCCCCTGGAATTCAAATACATAATATGAATTGGAAATTACAACAAAATGGTTTGCTTAATTGAACAAAATGTACAAGCATTTACACAAATTCTCATTATAAATTTGATATGGTTTGAAAAAAGAGATAGTTAATTGAAACTGAAAGAGAGTTTTGGTACTTCAGACAGGAAACATGGTTGTCAGTTTATATATACATGTTCTCCCAATGCCAACGGTTGATTTATGGTAAGTCAGTTGCTCTCAATTGCTATTCCCTATCCATAGTGTTAATTTGAAAATGTCACACTATCTTTACATGTTTAATGTATATGTTAAATTGAGAGTTCAGGTTATGTTGGACAGGAAGGAGCTTGTCAAATTTACAAGAGACTAAGCCCCCTTATGTCAGCTGACTACTCAGACACTCAATTTAAGGTAAGTCAGTTACTATATTTCTCCTTCGAACAGATTATGTATGCCCTGTGTGTTTTGAATCTACTTGTTTCAAAATGTTCCCAAGAATTCATTGCCCCATTGACTGTGAAGTCTGATGATTGACTAATTTCTTGAATGCAAGGAAAGTTACACCAGCTGACATTCATCAGTTCGAGGTGTACAGGAAACCAATAATGTGTGATGGAATGGTGAGAAAGTGGATTAGAGAGTTCAGGGAAGGTCGTGAGAAAGTGGATTAGTGTTCAGGGAAGGTCGTGAGAAAGTGGATTAGTGTTCAGGGAAGGTCGTGAGAAAGTGGATTAGTGTTCAGGGAAGGTCGTGAGAAAGTGGATTAGTGTTCAGGGAAGGTCGTGAAAATGTGTCTTCATGGAGGATGCTCAGGTTCCTGAAAATTTGATGTTAATGCTTTCCAGCCCAGTGACACTATCAATTGAAGAATTACTTCCTGAAAGCAACATACTTTCTCTCTTTCATAATTATTTGACAGTGTCACAACCTTATTCACACATACAGGGGTATTTCATATAGCAATTATTGCTAAGTACTGTGGAGGAATAGACGGAAATATTTAAGTTAAGCATGTAGTCTCTATAGCTAAAAAACCTCTAAAATGATAATGACAAACATTGCCTAAATTCATAAAAATAAATAACAGAAAGATATATGTACCAATATTTCCAGAAGAAGATCTATTATTTGAGCCTCGAAGAACATGCATTGAACTAATTTCACTATCCAGTGAGCATTGCATTAGCCTGCATTCTGCTGCTGGTGATAAGAACCATTCCGATCGAGTTCTCATTCGAGCTGTTTGTCTCTCGTGTACCTGTAAATTGTAGCAATGCTTTATGAAAATAATTTGCTATTTATGTCATAATGAAATAGTTATACTGTAAAGTAGAGAAATCAAATTTATTGATATAACTTGACTGCATTTGATTTCAATGTTATAAATTTCCTGTAATTAAACACTCAAATGGTATCATTGCAAATGAAAAATAATTTACACATAGTAAAATTAGGAGTGCCATAACAAAAATTTATTCAGGCTTGTAGAGGAAGTTAATGTTTTTATGTGAATTCAGGTTGAACCATTTTTAACAAACCTATCAAAATGATTTAGTTTTTAATTCATTGCTTTATATAGTTCACTATATTCACCAGAAGACCATAATTCATATGACATTAGAAAAAAATATTGTTAAATTTATACTTATTACCCAATAACATAATGGCTACTTTCCTTAGAATTCAATTTTATTTATTTTCATTAAAACTAATAAATAATTTTACAGCTAATTACACAATACAAATTATAATGTGTTAATAGAACAATATTTCACTTATGTCATCAGCAATTTCATTATGACTGACAAGTATTAATTGAACTCTGTACATACCCATTAATCATATCTGATAAATGATTATGAACAGAAGCAAAATTTATACTTACATATTATTTATTGGATTAAACTGTCTCAAAGCATTGGTCCATTGAACATTATCAGATAGTAAGTACGCAAGATAAAAATCCAAGATTGTAGATTCCAAATCAGTTGCTTATAATGCTGAAGGGCTCCTTGTTAAAATACAATGTAATTCATTTGAAATTAAAGGGTCTTATCTTAGTTCCAATATCTGGTTACTATTTTTCAAATGCCTACAATATACCATTAAAAATGTATAAAATGCAATTGACCCCTAGTATTTTAAAAATATACTGTACTAATCTAATATGTTGCATAAAAAAATGTTGAAGGTCACAAAAAACATCCAATAACTTATTTTTGCTATCAAAATATTTGAAATTTCAAAAGGCTTATATTTTATAGATTTCCCATAAAATTATATTGTACAAGAAATAATAAAACTATACGAGTTAATTAAAATGTGACCATAAAACTAACACAGAGATCACACACATTTTTTAACACTGGATGTAAAGGGCACCAGAAAGTAGTATTGGCTTTATATGATGTACATGCTGGTAGGAAATGTTTCAGACATGTAATGGTAATATATTTACAAGTGTGTAAATGCATGGCAATTAAGGGTATCACAAAACAAAGAAAACAAATAATAAAATTCAGGTCAGCATAAAATAATTTTATTTAATCAGTAATTACTTGCTGAATTGGAGTGGAAGACAGTCTTACAAGTGGTGGGGTCCAACATACAAGTGGGAATTGTAAGTCATGTTCTGTTCCATTTTAACCAAAATTTATATTCAGTCATCAATTTTTGGAAACAAAACAAAAAATTACAACACTGAGATAAGGGCAAGTTGAATAGTATCACAGGTTAAACAGTAAATTTTTAACAGTTTTTTATATTTAAAAAATTGCCTGAAAATCACTCTGAATTTTACGAAACACAGTTGATATGTTTATATGTCTGAAAAAAATTCAATGAACAGAATTACATGTTACTATTTGCCAAATGTACATCAAAATGAATCTGAAATTTAAAACTGTGACCCAAGGTTTTCCTGGTGTAATGAAGAGTTCTTGGGATTATAACCACATAAAAGCGTTTGCAACAACGTTTCGATAGCTGACACCACCATAGAAATATGGCATACGAGTCATTATCTAGTTGGAATCCTGAGAACTCTTCATCCGAAAGCAGAACTGTTGATAATTCACAAGCCATAGCACTTTTGTAACAATGAACTGTCAGAATGAAGATTATCTGAGTAGCAGGATTACGCATCAAGGCTAAAAGGAGTAAATTTTAATCTTGTATATTTTATTTATTTTTGTTAAAGCTACATTACATATTACATGTTGTAACATAACAGACCGTAGTACAGGCTTTCTACATTGCTAATATAACAAAATGCTATACATGGGACACTGAAAGTGGCTTCTTAAAGACAGAGCTAATAGAACATTTAGACATCTCTGGGGCAATGGAAACATTAGGTATCAGTCACTTTTTCCACAGCTAAGCTACATTTATTTTCTATACTTCCCTGTAGGTGTCAATTAAAATTCACTTTTATGAATATTGAAATGGACATAAACTTTCTTTTATTCTTAGGTAAGCATTTCCCCCTCTCTCTATTACTGTACATATAAACAAAATCCTAAACAAGTCTATAATGAAATGGATACTGAATATGGAAAGAACATGAGATTATAAAATATATACAAAAAACTGTGGCTTTCCTGATCATGTAATGTGGAATCTAGTCTCATAAACTTTCAGGGAAGCTTCTTTTCTTCAACAAATGATTTGCTTCCATTCAGAGAAATTAGGCAATGGCATTTGAAATCTTAGCTTTATAGAAAGGGAGAGTAGAATTACTTTTTTAAGAAGTGGTCTAATTTTTAACATTTCCCTTTAAACCTGAAAACCAAGTCTGATCTTTTTCCACTTTCTATTCTTGCATAACAATGAAAATTTTGGGAAGTCAAATTGTTCACATGATCTTCATAGGTATTCTCCTGCAATATGCAACAAGTTTTATAAATTACCTAATATCATTCATGAACAATTCTCGGGTTTTCAACCGGGTAAGTATAAAGTTTGTACACAACGTTTCCATGGCTTGCTCTGCCATCTTCTTCAGGTGAACTGATGGTGCCGAGTCACTAGCAGTTTTTGTATGGGTTTTTGTTATAGCGTTGTCATGGTTGCGGCTGCGGAGGGCGCTGATTGGCTCTCAGCGTGGCTGCGTAAACAGTATCTGTTCTGGATCTCCGTTGCGTCTTCGGACGTGGGTTCCAGAGCGGGTGAGGGATCGACGTGTTGACTACCGACCCGCCGACTAATATGGCTCCCGTACTCTTTATTCCGTGCTCGCAAGCTACTTAAGACTGGGTCCCACGCTTTACTTAGTTGGAAACCAGTGTCCTTGTTCAGGATAGGGTTGTGGAGCCTAATTTCCACTGACTCCGAGAGGACGCTGTTAAACCAACCTCTAGGTCGGTCGAGGATCCTGGTTTTTTCAAAGTGTGCTATAAAAGATTCTATCGGTACGTAGACGATTCGTTCGTGATTTGGCCGCATGGGATTCACACATTGGATATGTTCCTGAAACATCTAAACGGGATAAATTGCAACATTCAATTTACGATGGAGATCCAGAACAGATACTGTTTACGCAGCCACGCTGAGAGCCAATCAGCGCCCTCCGCAGCCGCAACCATGACAACGCTATAACAAAAACCCATACAAAAACTGCTAGTGACTCGGCACCATCAGTTCACCTGAAGAAGATGGCAGAGCAAGCCATGGAAACGTTGTGTACAAACTTTATACTTACCCGGTTGAAAACCCGAGAATTGTTCATGAATAATATACACCGGGAAAGCCCACGTTCTCTTATACCTAATATCAGTTAGACTTCTATTAAGCATAATTTCAAATGTCAAGTGCAAGTAAAATAAGCAATAAACTTGAATTATATATATATATATGATAATTGGATAGAAAGAAAGATAGAAATATTTGGAAGAAAGGCAGGAAATTCGCTCTTTGAAACATATGTACGGCATGGAAACATGCACAAAGAAATACATATGTCGAGCGTAGAAGGGAATGGAAGAAGGAAGAAAGACTGAAAAAATTCGATGTGGCCAGGACTCGAACCTGGGTGCACGAAACAACAGTGCATCGCCCCTAAAGCCAGGGCGTGCGTCTATCCACTCCGCCACCGCATCGAGTACGACCAACCGAACATTTTCAGTCTATATATTAGGTAGCCGATCACTGGAAATGTCTTCCTAACCTTCTGATGAAGGGGGCGGTGCCTCCGAAAATTCAAGTTCTCCAAACCTCACAAGGTGTCTACCATCTATGAACCTCAGGTAAGTCATCATCTTTTTTTCTCTCTGTCCTTTCCCCATTAATTGTTTTAAACATGACAATGTCATTTCCTATCTCATATATATATATATATATATATATATATATATATATATATATATATATATATATATATATCAAATGATAATTCTGAGTACTCTGTGCAGTAAACTATTAACAGGAGCAAAATGAATCAAAACAATGTGTTTTGATGATTATTCATCACAATTTCAACAGAGTATCTCCTAGAGAGTCCACTGAAACACATGTAAAAATGCAGGAATGACTATGCAGCTTTGTTAACCATAGACAATTTATATATAGTGAAGCTTAGAATTTTACAAATCTGAAAAATGATAAACCAGGAACATTCATGCTGAACATAGGCCATTTTTGGTACCATGCTCTGGGCGAGATGGTTTGTTTTGAAGTTTATGGCCTAACCTGCTTCAGCTGTGTTCTTGGCATCCAGCCTCACCTGCGGCAGGTAGGAAAGGCTCTTGGTGCTCTCTGCATAGCGATTCACAGCTCGCAATTCCTCCAATGTCATGTGATGACTCGTTGTGGCACTACTGGAAGATGATCTGCTTGATCCCTAAAATGAAAGACGTGCAACCAATTGAAGATTACAGTGTACCATTATGTATTTTAATACTAACAACAGTGGGATGTTATGATATGAATGCAAGCAGCAATCATGATATCTTCATAAAATCTCAAAAGTTCTTTAAGATATGCACATACAAAAAAATAATAAAACTGGTCTGGTATCATAAGTAATTTCATAACCACAACCAGTCAAAGCATAGCATTTCAATGACATCCCATTTTAATTACCTTAAACAGTCCATTTTCTTCAAGACTAATGGATAAACGAGTGTAGCTTTCAAGGAGGTTGTTTTCAGGAATAATACCAAGTGACGTTGATGGTGCTGCAGAATCATAACCATCAGGCACATGTATGAGAGCAGGAGTAGACTGACTTTCTTCCTGGTGAGACATGGCTGAAATGAGTAACATTTTAAAAGCACCTGATAAAGAATGTATAAAATTTTAGAATTTCCCTGATGAAGCAGGAACCACATATTCATCCCAAAGCTAACGAGAAAGGACAGAATGAAAATGTAGAAAAATAAACAATTTCGTTTTAACTTATCTCAATAATTACACACATTCAACAACAATCTCATGCATGATTTGTAAAGTGAACACATTTCATTCAGTGAGTTTATTAATTTATTTTTATTAGTCTTGTAGATCAGCTGTTGGTGGACACACAGCCAAATAAGGAATGATCATAAGAAATTCACATAATTATTAATAAGCACAAGTGAAGAATGCTGCAAAAATAAAAAGCCTATCATTAAATAAGCAGACAACATAGCGAACAGATAAGTGATGATGCCAAGTGTAATCCTGCAATAAGAGTAGATAAATTAGATAAACTGGGGTTGCTTGTACTGTAACAGGTGAAGTAATCGAGCTAACCAAAACAGCAAAGACAAAGTATTAAAAGAAGTTGAGAGTGATTAAATTAATCTCAACACAGCAGGATTGACAAAACATGGGTAACTACATTGACGAGTTATTGAGGAAACAGTGTGAGGGTCACTGAGCAAACATCAGCTTCAAGAAGAGTGAGTCAGGACGTCTATCAGAAAGGTAATCACCAGAGTTAGTTAAATAAAATGTGGAAGTATAGTTTGCAAAACCATGGAGTTACGAGATATAGTTGACTTGTATGAGTCAAATATCATTATAGGCACAGAATTATGGCTCTCCAGCAAAATCTCAAATTGTGAAATCTTTACAGGCATGATAAAGATGCCAAAGCATAAAGGATCTGATGCAAAAAGAATTACCAAACAGTACATTCTTCATCAAAGCAGAGAAATTTTATTTACTGAGCAACTATTGGGAAGGAATCATTGAAAACTAATTACTTGGAAGACAAGAATGGAAAAATGTTGACCAAATTCAGGTCTTCAGTCCGGTCAAAGTTTTTCCATTCTTGTCTTCTAAATTAAGCTTCAATTGAAGCATTTCTACTCCCTTTGAATAATTATTTGCTCAAATCATAGCAAATTGTTTTATCTGTAAATTAATTTCCTACAGACTTCTTCAATGTTTCATTTCTTGATATTAGACTGTATATATTATCAAATAATGAAATCAAACGCAATAAAAAAGTTGCAGCTCAGACTCTGACAACCCAGGGGTAGGTCAGTGTGAAGCATTAGTTGGAATTGGTGGTGTGGATCTGGGAATTGGTAATTATTGACAATTGTTTCTCTGACATTTCAGCAGATGCTGGAAATAAATTCTTACTAAAAAGCACTTTTAGTATGGCCAATGTACAATGCAAGGTAGAATCCTCTTCTTAAGCGGTAAATGATGAGTGAGGAGGACAGGTATTTAAACTTTGTAAGTGGTTTGTTATTATGAATTTTGGAGAAATTCGGTATATTGAAGAATATGATAAACACGGCACTTGTTCTTACCACAAAGATGTCAGCCCTCTTTAGACAATGGACAGTTTAATTTTTAATCAAACAACATTTCAGCACATATATATGTTTAAAAATAAAACTGTCTGAAAAAAAAGTAAAAAATTATTTCATATATATATATATATATGGGATAAGTGACAAAGTCACGCATTTGATAATTGGATAGAAAGAAAGATAGAAATATTTGGGAGAAAGGCAGGAAATTCGCTCTTTAAATCATATGTACGGCATGGAATCATGCACAAGGAAATACATATGTCAAGCGTAGAAGGGAATGGAAGAAGGAAGAAAGACTGAAAAAATTCGATGTGGCCAGGGCTCGAACCTGGGTGCACGAAACAACAGTGCATCACCCCTAGTCCTGGCCACATCGAATTTTTTCAGTCTTTCTTCCTTCTTCCATTCCCTTCTATGCTTGACATATGTATTTCCTTGTGCATGATTCCATGCAGTACATATGATTTAAAGAGCGAATTTCCTGCCTTTCTCCCAAATATTTCTATCTTTCTTTCTATCCAATTATCATATATATATATATATATCGGCTAGCCGATCACTGGAAATGTCTTCCTAACTTTCTGATGAAGGCGGTGGTGCCTCCGAAAATTCAAGTACAAACCTCACAAGGTGTCTACCATCTATGAACCTCAGGTAAGTCACCTTCTTTCTATCTCTCTGTCATTTCCCAATTAATTGTTTTAATTAACATGACAATGTCATTTCCTGACTTATATATATATAGTAAGTAAGGATAGTAAATGAGGGAGAAAGATAGGAAATACGCTTTTTGAAACATATGTTTGGCACAGAATTGTGCTCAGGGAAAGACATATGTAAAGCGTAGAGAAGAAAGGAAGAAGGAAGAGAGACTGAAAATATTCGGCGCCGCCGGGACTTGAACGCGGATCGTCACAGAGCCTCCGCTGTAGCCGCAAAGTGCCTTAACCATTTAGGCCACGTCGCCGGTGCGCCGAAGATAGTCAGTCTTGGATATATATACGATGTATTTAGTTGGGATGGATAGAGAGAAGTGGGATAGAAGAGATTATTAGGAGTATATATATATATATATATATATTGGATAAGTGACGAAGTCACGCATTTGATAATTGGATAGAAAGAAAGATAGAAATATTTGGGAGAAAGGCAGGAAATTCGCTCTTTGAAACATATGTACGGCATGGAAACATGCACAAGGAAATACATATGTCGAGCGTAGAAGGGAATGGAAGAAGGAAGAAAGACTGAAAAAATTCGATGTGGCCAGGACTCGAACCTGGGTGCACGAAACAACAGTGCATCGCCCCTAAAGCCAGGGCGTGCGTCTATCCACTCCGCCACCACATCGAGTACGACCAACCGAACATTTTAAGTCTATATATATTAGGTTTTCAAGTTAGGATGGATAGAGAAGAGGGATGGAAGAATTAGGAGCATCAGTTAAGGATAAATTAAATATATATATATATGGGATAAGTGACGAAGTCACGCATTTGATAATTGGATAGAAAGAAAGATAGAAATATTTGGGAGAAAGGCAGGAAATTCGCTTTTTTAAATTTTTTCAGTCTTTCTTCCATCTTTCATTCCCTTCTATGCTTAACATATGTATTTCCTTGTGCATGATTCCATGCCGTACATATGATTTATATATATATAAATATGAGATAGGAAATGACATTGTCATGTTTAAAACAATTAATGGGGAAAGGACAGAGAGATAGAAAGAAGATGACTTACCTGAGGTTCATAGATGGTAGACACCTTGTGAGTTTTGGAGAACTTGAATTTTCGGAGGCACCGCCCCCTTCATCAGAAGGTTAGGAAGACATTTCCAGTGATCGGCTAGCCGACGACTGAGCAGCCAAAATTTGCTGCTCTGCTAACTTGGGTCGTAAACAATTGACCCCACCAGGTCACCAACTTTCTCTCTCAATAAGGGTCTGGGAAGAGGCAAGGACTGGATGGGGGTTGGGGAGATGCATACTGACACCCCCATCTTGACACACATTCATTCAGACACATCCACCCTTAGAGGTGTCAATATTTAAATATTGATACACACTCTCATTCATACATACATACATACAACCACCATTCAAACAAAAGGCAAGGTATACACACACACACACAGAAGGTTTTATTGTATGTACAATTCAATGAACTCGTGCTTTGGGGGGGGGGGGAAGGTTGGAGATAAAGTTATAGGATATTGAGTCCAGGGCTTTGTCTAGACTGTAGGACATGCTGGAATGAAAGTTCCCACAGATGGAGTTCAGCTTCTGATGAGTCGGGAGGTAGGGTTTTGAGGGGGGTCAGTGTGAAGCACTGGTTGAAGATGTTGGTGTTGTGGCTATGGGCATGGGCGGCTATGGGGAATTGGGTTTTGAGGAGTTTTACTGTGCTGCGGTGGTTGGCAATCCGTTCGGGGAGGGGTCTCTTTGTCTGACCGATGTAAAAGGCTGGGCAGAGTGTGCAGTTTATTTTGTAGATAGTGTGGGAGGACAGACAGGTTATGTTTTCCTTAATTTTGTAGGTAGTGCTGTTGGTGGGGCTCTGGAAGGTTGTGGTAGGTGGGAGTATTGGGCAGACATGGCATCTGTTTCTGCCACACGGTCTGCAACCAATTGTGGGTGGGGGGTTGGGTGTGTGGGGTTTGCAGGGTCTGACCAGGATATTACGGAGGTTGGGAGGGCGCCTAAAGGCAACCCTTGGACAGGTGGGTAGTATGGTCGGGAGGATGTTTTTCATGTCCGGGTTGGATTGTAGTCCAGTGTAGGCAAGGCGGAGGAAAGAGTTCAGTTTACGTAGTCCGGGGAAGTAGGTGGTGGTTAGGGGGAGACTGCGTTCTGTATGATGGTTGGGGGTGGGACTGGCTATTTGGGAGGTGGAGAGGGCACGGGTAATTTGCTTTTGGAGGAGGTCTGTGGGGTAATTTCTGTTCCTGAAGGCATTAAATATTCGGTCGGTGTAGGTCGCCAGGCTGTCCAAAGTAGAGCATATGCGGGCTCCCCTAAGGGCAAGACTGTAGGGGAGGGATCGTTTGGTATGTTCAGGGTGGCAACTGGAAAAGTGGAGGTACTGGAGGGTGTTAGTTGGTTTTATGTGGACAGAGGTGTTAATGAGGCCTGAATTTAGTTGGATGTCCACATCGAGGAAGGTGATGTTGGTCGGGGAACAGTTCCAAGTGAACTTGACGGGGAATTTAGTGTTGAGGTCATTGAGGAAGTCTGAGAGGGCATCTTGTCCATGCGTCCATAGCATGAAGATGTCATCTATGAACCGGAACCAGGTTAAGGGTTTCAGTGGAGAGGAATTTAGATGTTGTTGTTCCAGTTGACCGATCACTGGAAATGTCTTCCTAACCTTCTGATAAAGGGGGCGGTGCCTCCGAAAATTCAAGTTCTCCAAAACTCACAAGGTGTCTACCATCTATGAACCTCAGGTAAGTCATCTTCTTTCTATCTCTCTGTCCTTTCCCCATTAATTGTTTTAAACATGACAATGTCATTTCCTATCTCATATATATATATAATTAATGGGGAAAGAACAGAGATAGAAAGAAGGTGACTTACCTGAGTTTCATAGATGGTAGCCACCTTGTAAGGTTTAGAGTACTTGAATTTTCGGAGGCACCGCCCCCTTCATCATAAAGTTAGGAAGACATTTCCAGTGATCGGCTAGCCGACGACTGATATATATTGAATAGGGAATGTAACTGGTATTCTCCTCAATTGTGTGATAAAAGACTAAGAAAAATGTGGTAAACTCACATGCAACTTGTCTGATCAAACAACAAGCCATTTATGAAGATAGAGAAACAAAGATTTATAAAATTTAAAATAATACTGTAATGAATTCTTGACAATAAATAATTTTTTGTCTTATTTCCCATACTTACGTGATGCAAGTGTGTCTGGTGGGTATCTGAAACTGAATATCCAGTCATCTTCAACTTTTAAAATCCTGCCTGTAATACGAGCATAAAACTCGTAGTTTTCTCTGCCAAATAAGTTGGTGACTCCAAAATTGTCAATTAGAAACTTCATTATTCTTGTAGCAACCTAAGTAAAAAAAATGACTTGTCTAACTTCATATTTTATGAAAATATTAAATGAAAGTAGAATAATTATTAAATTATTACATGTAATATACACAGTGTTACAAGAAGTATAGTCAATGATTAGTAATCCACACTTTATGTATAGACAGGAACAATATATAAATTTTCTCAAATTAAAATAAAAAATCTCTTGAAGGTTGTCCTGACGAGTGTTATGTCACTGAATATATTTATTTCACTGAGGTTTTGCATATTAATCTAGATTTCTGTGCAGATAATTAAAGCATGTAAAACCATTTTTATTTATTTAAACATTAACATTTTCATAAACATGCAGTGCAAACACAAATTGAAATCCAATAACTTATTATTACAATAAAAATACACAGATTCTCTGGATATGCAGGTTATATAAAAAAACAGAAATTAATAATCAGGCAAACTAGCTAGTTGCACATTTATTCATTAAAAAAAAGTAAATATTCAATTTATTTTCTATATTTAATAAAATAATTTATGTATGCTAAATAAGTAAACATTTTTTTATATTGGTACCTCATAACATACCAAAGTAAAACAAGGATCAAAATATATTTACTGATTATATAAGATACTTTATTACATGGAACCGGAATATTGAAGACATTATTAAAAACATCATTTTACCTCTTACTCAACCAACAGCTCAATCTTAGTGAATTCCACAATAGGTGGAGTAACACTGCCCTTTTAAGAAATAATTTATAGATGCCAAGAGAATGTAAGGAAGGAACAAGGTTATGATGGAAATGAAGAAGAAACCATGCAGTCTTACAAAGATGCTGTAAATACAAGTATGAAGACCAGCCACACCATACATTTATATAAGCTAAAGTGGAATGATAAAAATGCAACAAATCAGAACACCTAACAGTAGCAACTGTAAAGTGTTCAAGCATTGTAAAAATAACATGACAGATGCCATGAATATTTATTAAACATTCCATAATTTTCAAATGCAGCTTCTAATCAGATATACCATACCGTCTTCTCAGTCATGCAACCCCAATTTATCATCTTATTTTATGAAAATAAATTTTCACTAATAAATTGGCATTTTTTGCATAAAACAAAGCATTATCTTTCTTGATTTACATATTTTACTTAAAGACTATTAATATTACAAGTAATTATTAAAGTCTAACAAAGCACCTCTGACCAACATTAAATTTTTTCATGTGAAAATAAACCAAGGAAAGCAAGGCATTGCAACCGCTACAAATATACATGGGAAATATTTCTTCAGATTAGAAATTGAAAGTTTTTCCATATGTAGAATAAATTCTCTTCATCAGGATAAATTCATAAAATTAAAAAAAAACCATGCATTATTTTGAATACTGTCATTAAAACGTGTTTAGAATGAACTTACCAGACTGGAATCTCATAAGGATATCATCCTTGTAGTTTTCAGAGTCTACAGTTTATAATTTGTGTACTGCATTGAAATTTATGGCAAAAAAAGGTGTATAGTAAACATGAGTAAATATGGTCATTTTTAGGAGAAAATCCAGAATTGACACATAAGTACTGTATTGTCTTACATGCGGTACATAAAATAATCTTTTGCTACATCAAATAGAACACACAATTAAATCCAAATATAAAACACAGTAATTGTGTATACACAATTAATAAGGCCAGGAAAGACAGGCAGAAAGGCGGTGGGTTACCAGAAGCGTAAATCTGGCAAACGCTATGATGAGTGCGGAGTTTTATTAAAATTTTGGAGGTCATTGTCCCCTTTTTCAGAAGTCGAAGTCAACTAGTTTTCAGAGTCGATGGTTAGTCATCCTCAGAATGCTCTTTCTTATCTTCAGACCTCCAAAAATGTAAGAAAATCCCACACTTGTCAAGGCCAGCTCTTTAGATATGCCACCACCTTTGTATCCATCTTTCCTGTCCTTACTAATTATATATATATCTGAGCAGCTTTATGTCTCCCCATTCTGAAACACTGTCTGAAGAAGGGGGCTGAGGTACACTAAAATTTATATTTCCCTGGAAGTCGATGCCTTACTATCACTTTAAGTAAGCCGATAGCTTTATCTGTCACTCTTTCCTATCTGTATATTGCAACTACAAGCACAATGAAAATGATGTGCACAACTCAGTTTTCCAAGTGTAAGCAAAAGTTGGCAAAACTGGATCATCTCTACATAAATATTCCCAGAATAAAAATAAATATTGCAAATGTACAATTTTTGGATTACAGAATTTCTTGTTTAATGTTTTTATTGCCTCCCACAATATAGAATTTACTCCGGTGAAAGCATATCTTCTAAACAAAGTTTGAATGCACACACATACTTCATTATTTGTATTTTATAAGTTATATCTGGTAAATATCTATAAAGATCGTTAGCATTTTCAGTGTAAAACAGAGGTACAGTTAAATAAAGGCAATGGATAAGAAATGTGAAATTAAACCCTAATTGATTATAAGCTTTCAATAAATCAATTATCTGACAAGTATAAATAAATAAACAAACTGCCAAACAATTTTAAATTTAATGTGTTATGATGTTTGTCCATATTTGTGCACTTCATAAGGTAACTAGACAAAAATTTACAAAAACAATTTTCTAAAAGAAAGCTATGGTTTGCTATCTGGTAGATAATGCCATCAGTTTCAATTTCCTTAAAAATATTAGAGAATAATGTAATGTTCTAGAAAAATATAATTTCATCTACAAAATTAATTGTTAAGATTCTAGTACAATGCATATTGGACAAACAAAGTGAGTACTAAAAATGAGAATAAAAGAAACAAAAGCAACATCAAATGTGATATCTAAAAGTTGTCAGTAGTCTTTTATTTATTATTTAATAGAAAACTGTCATTTCTATATTTTAAAAAAATATTCTGTAATCAAAATAAAAATTGTTTTTGTAATTTTTTTGTCTAGTTACTTGATGAAGTTCACATATGTGGACGAAGCATAGTAAATATATTTAAATAAATATAAAATTGTTAGCAGACAAATTAGCTATATTGTTTATTTAATTATAAACTTTCTCTAATTAAGTGAACACTAGATAAACTGTTCATAGCACTTGCTGTATTGATAACTATCTTTGAATAGATAATATAACCATTAATTTAATTGCACTCAAAATTACACACCCACTGCCTGTTTAAAATAGAACATTTTTTAGCTGTCAACTTCTTGGTTTGGGCACAACCAACCAATGACAATTTTCTAATAGATGTATTCTTTCTAAAGACTTTATAAGCATAACATGAGCCTTCTTAAGCAGTAGAATTCAAATAGTTATGTCCTAAATGGAAACAGAATTATGAAAGAAGGTAATCTAGGAATTAATGAGCAATATGTGAATGAATATAATGAAATATAGAGAACAGAATCTTGTAAATAATAGGAAGGTAAAAACACACAATTGTGAGCATGCAAATCAAAATATAGTATGTAAGTTGTTTGAATTGAAAACAAACACATTAAAAATACTTTGGTACATAGTAGAACAGAAACTAACAAAGATACTTGTATACAATAAACATTGTAAACAACAACCTCTATTACGAATAAATTTATTGCAGATTTTTTATTTACAATTCATAATTCTTATGAAGTTATGTACCACATATTTCAAAAAGTTTTTTTATTAATGATTATAAACTTTTAATTTACTATGTTCCCAGTTCTGAACTGCAGTTTGTACTATTATAAGTAACTTTATTTACTGTACATATTTTTGTTTAACAGAAACTGAAACATAAGACTACTTGTTACCCAAAAGCAATTTCATTATTAAAATTACACTGCCTGTGAAAGCATTATATGAAAATGAAAACTAATTACAGATAAGTGCAGAACTGTAAAAATAGTTAAGTTGACAAGACTAATTACTAACAATTTCCTAGATAATTAAATAATGTATAGAGTCTTCTGGATGTTAATTAGAGAAATAGAATTTCAAGTTCTTAAAAAAATTAAAGTTATGTTTTTCAAATTTACATGCTATCATTACATGCAATTTTTCTGTAACTCCAATTTATTATAAAAATACAATAAAATGTTAATCAGCATATTTGAGAAATTAAATCAATATTTAATGCCAAAGTAACATGCAATAAATGCACAATCGCTACTATTTTAAGACTAGTATAATTTAAAAAATGTCACATATAATAGTAAACAATCAAATAGCAAATATGTTTGTTACTGAACAGATGTCATAACTTGAAGCAATACAAATAAAACACTATTTTGAAAGAAAAATAAATAAAAGAAACATGTTTTGGATCAGTTGAAATGAAAAAAATTAAAAATCTTATAATCAAAGCTTACAGCACACTAAAATTCAGCAAATCTATTTTTACATAGATTGTTGTCATGCTTTTGACATTATCAAAAATAATTAATTAATCATACTATTAGTATATTAAACTGCTGGAATGAGCACTTGTATAATATTTATGCTTGGCAATAAATATTAATACCAGTATTATTTTTCGGTTATTTAGCAAATTCGAAGAATTTTTGAATGTTTGTATTAGCATATATTTGAACAACACAAATTAGTTGTACTAATCCAGTTTTAATGTCTAAGTAAATATATCAACGCAGGCAACACACTGATGAATTACAAACAACAATAGACATGAACATGGCTAATTTATTGCATATCTTAATCAATATGTTATCCAATGAATTCACTATGGCATTTTAAAATGATTGACATAATCACCTAAAGTACCTTTTACAATTAAAATTTCCAATGCACTATTTTATCATAGCAACAGCAGATAGGGTGGCAATGATTATATAATGTTCATCAAACCTAACCGCAGTGAGTAAACATAAAAGAAACCTAATGAGCAAGGCAAGGGAACAATACACTAGCACAAACAGAGCACTTTATAATTCAATGTAATAGTTAATTTTCTGATACTTACAGAAACTTCAGCCTGAAAATTGGAGAATGGTTGAGAAAAAGAGAATGATAAAAAGGAATAACTATTCAATAAAACTGATATCGTTTTTAAGCTATATCTAAATTAATAATAACAGTAACATGCATCAATAATAGGAAATCAACATTTACATTTGAAAACTTTAGCCTAGTAATATTAAGTAATTACATAACAATGGACACTATTTTTACTATTAATATATAAGCAATTGTGGAACATGATTATTTAAGTGCAAAAAATACTAACATTAAATAATTAAACAGGCAACTAATTTCTATAGAGGATTATTGTTTACAATGATAGTGAGCCAAATAATTGAATATATATATGTCATCAGGAAATGACGTCATGTTAATTAAAACTACAGTCATAGGCTAGCCAATCACAGGAAATGTCTACCTAACTTTCTGTTGAAGGGGGTGGTGCCTCCGCAAATTTAAAGAACTCCGAACCTCACAAGGAGTCTACCATCTACGAACCTCAAGCAAGTCATTAACTTTCTATCTCTCTTGCCTTTCTATCAATTGTTTGCATTGTAAGGATGGATCGTCAGTAGCTGATCAATGGGATTGTCTTCCTAACTTTCTGATGAAATCTTACAAGGTGTCTGTCATCTGTGAAAGTCACCTACTTCCTATTCTTTTCTGTCCTTAGTAATTGTTTTAATTAACCTGACAATGTCATTTCCTGATCTAATTAATTTGGGTATGAAATCTGGATGGAGAGCAGCAGTTGACCTACACAAAATTGATAGCAGGCTAAGAAGCAGTTGTGCCAAATTTTAGAGAGTCAGAGACCCCTTCTTCAAGGCAGTGAGTTTGACTGACAAGGCCAATATGCCATTCAGACATACTGTCCTGAAGAAGGTGGCTCAGACTGTCTCAAAATGTTACTGTTTCCAAGCTTTCGGATGCCTACTTGCGATTCAGAATACGTCAATTGTTGCTCTCTCCCCATACTCCCAATACAAATGAATAATATATATGAGTCAGGAAATGACATTGTCATGTTAATTAAAACAATTAATAGGGAAAGGACAGAGAGATAGAAAGAAGGTGACTTATCTGAGGTTCATAGATGGTAGACACCTAGTGAGGTTTAGAGTACTTGAATTTTCGGAGGCACCACCCCCTTCATCAGAAAGTTAGGAAGACATTTCCAGTGATCGGCTAGCTGACGACTGAGCAGCCAAAATTTGCTGCACTGCTAGCTTAGGTTGTAAACAATTGACCCCACCAGGTCACCAACTTTCTCTCTCAATGGGGGTCTGGGAAGAGGCAAGGACTTGATGGGGCTTGGGGAGATGCATACTAACACCCCCATCTTGACATACACTCATTCAAACTTTCTGATGAAGGGGGCGGTGCTTCCGAAAATTTAAAGAACTCCAAACCTTCACAAGGTGCCTACCATCTATGAACCTCAGGTAAGTCACCTTTCTGTCTCTCTTTCCTTTCCTTATTAATTGTTTTAACATGACAATGTCATTTCCTGACACATACATATGATGATTAATTCTTTTCTTTGAGCTAATAATATACTTTCAATAGAGCAAATTCCTCAAGTTTCTCCCATATTTCTATTTTTTCTCTATAACTAATCATCCTATATTTCCTGTGTATTGCTTTCAGACAGAATTATTGGGCATTTGTTGGGAGTTACACAGATTTAAGTGTTTACTCCTACCGTTTATAGTATAATATTTTATCTTAAAATATATTAGCTAGCCCTAAAAGAAAGAACTTACATAAATTTAAGTAAATTATAAGTTTCAGTAATAAGTATGGTTCACTAAGTACGACACAGACAGTTCTTAATATTAAGAAAAAATTATAATAAAAATCTATAATTATTCAAAACATCTTATTTAAATTTTAAGTTAAATTCTAACTATGTATAACACTTGTCATGCATCAATAAAAAATTAAACATGTATATTTCACAAGAGTTAAAACAAAAGATATAAGAATAGCCATATTTATTAAAATTACTTTTAATATATTTTACTTATAGAAACATCAACTGCTTGGTTATTAGCGATTTCTGTTTTGGGTTACTCATAAGTATCAAGAAAGGTTTTTTCAGCATGGAAACAAACAACATTCATTCCCTCACAGAGATTCGAATCTGGAACCTCTGTGATGCAAGACAGTAATACTGACCACTACATTACAGGTGGTCAGGATATATATTATTATTATTTGACAATTTCATATTACAATTAAAACAAAGCTTTTTCTATAATGAATTCTGAATTTGTACTTGTTGGCAGCCAGTACAATTCAAGACAAAAGTCACCCAATGAACTAAGGATCACATTTGCTTATGCAAGAAAAATCTTCAACTCTTGGGTAAGACACTACCTGTTAGGAGAACCGGGAAAATCAGTAAATGAAACAAGCTCATATAGACCAATCAATCTCCCTATCTTGTCCAAAATCTTAGAAAGAAAGACTCATAATAAAAAGAATCAAAAGAGACCTGGAACTACATCAATTATACCGGACCACCAATTCTGTTTCTGTGAAAAACATACGACAATACAGCAGTCACGTAGAATCATAAATAGCTTCAACAAAAGCCTCGAGGAAAAGAAATTTAACACCGTCTTCCTAGATGTTGCCCAGGCTTTTGACAAGGCCTGGCACAAAGTACTCCTATACAAGATCAAAAAAGCCTGCCCTAATTTTTTTCCTTAATTAACCATACTTGACAGAACAATTCTTCCAAGTAAAATTCAACTCTAGCTACTCTAATTACCAACCCATACAATTAGTGTGTTGGGCCCTTTGCTCTACCTGGTCTATATTTCGGATCTACCAACTATGGACAAACCTTCTATTGCAACATTTGCAAATGATACAGCCTTACAATCTTATTTGTAAATGCTGAACTGGTAGTTGGAACACAAAACCCATAAAACCACCTGGACCTATTACCTAACTGGACCAAGAAATGGAAAATCAAGATAAATGAGGGCAAATCAATACAAGTTACATTCACCACAAGACGTATAGTGTGCCCTCCAGTCTACTTAAATAACATTCAAATTTCAATGAAGAATGAAGCTAAGTAAAAAGACCTGGAAAAAGACATGTCAAAAAAAAAATCTAAAATTGAGGGAAATGTCTTGCTTAATGGAAAGAAAATCTAAACTATCTTTAGACAATAAAATTTTACTATACAAATGCATCATTAAGACCATACGTACTTACGGCATAGAATTGTGGGAATGCACCAAGCCATCGAATCAAAAAAGAATTCAAAGGATACAGTCAAAAATACTCCGCACAATCACCAATGAACCATGGTTTGTTTCCAATTCCACATTATACAACAATCTCAATATCCCATTCCTGAAGACTAACGACACACTACCTTGAACAAATGGAAGGACACCAAAATAGGCTAAGAACTGAAATAATATTCCCTCCTGAAACACAGAGAAGACTTAGAAGATTGTGGCCTGCAGATTTGATTCAGGAGAAGCAAGACAGAAACTAGTCAAAAAAAATACACCATTGAACTTCTAGAGAATTATCATTGGACAATTACCCTACTCATGTTGTAAGGCATACTTATATACATTTTATTTATTGTATTGTGTTGTGACCACCGCAGATTGTAAATTAACAATTTAAATAAACAAAACAACAAGGTAAGCTAAGACCTTTAAGATGACGTGAAATATTCTATTAATTCTGCCAATAGTACATAAAATGGATGGTAACTGAAGAATATTTGAGGAATGGATTGTATCCACTTGATGAGAAATTACCGAGGAATTAGAAAATAAGAGCTCTAAGAAATGTGGTATACTAAATGGAGAAGTGATAAGAATTAATAAAAATTGTGAAGTCTGACTACTCAGTGAAACTCTGCCAACACAGCCTCACATGGTCAGTGGCAACTTTGGTCAGTAGAAAGTATGTGATAATGATCACACAAACACAGAAATAAAATGATTAATGCAAGAGCATGTTCATAAGACTACAGATGATCTGGAATGAAAGTACGAGCAAAAAGTTAGAAAACAGATCAATGTGAGAATGAATGCAAAAAATGATTAATCAAGGCTTGGATGAGACTAAAATTAGGAATATTTGACTATGCCTACATCAAAGGGTTCACACGAATAAATACCGGAAAGCCAGAATAACAATTGGTGGAAAAGAAATTGGTTGGGAGCTCAGAATGACAACAACATGCAATTCATTAAGAGAGGCTAAATTAATAAAATTGCTATTGAGAAATTTATAAAGATATTCTTTAAGGTAGTTTTAAGAATGCCTGCCCATATTTTTATACCCTCTTTCTGCAACTGCATAGGAATTTTTGTCAGTCCTCACATTGATTGACTGATGGTTGGCACTACAGTCCTTGAAGAACTTTGGCATCCTTGATCAGTTGCCTCCATTTCTTTCTATCCTCAGCCTTTCTTCTACAGTTTCTAAAGCCTAAACTCCAGAGATCATCCTCATTTCCTCGGTCTTACATCCTTTCCATGGCCGGTCTTTGCATGAACACTTTTTTCCCCTGACATTCTTTGTACAGACCCTGCCCATCTTATTTTCACCACAATATCAGGCTGTTTGAATATTTCACCAATTCCATATTTGTCCTTATTCTCCAACTTTTTATCTCTCGCAGTGGTCCAATATTTTCCTTAAAATCTTCCTTTCCCATCTTATCAGCCAGTCTTCTCTTCTGATCAGTACCTAACATTCTGAACTGCACATAACTACCAGTCTCAATATTGTGTATAAACTTTGAAATTAGAATTCCTATAAATGTTTCCCGATTTGAACATATTTTCAGAGAATAATAGCATCAATTGGCACTTTTTATGCTTTCCTATATTTCTATCTCTCTTCTAATATCTTCTGTTATTATTGACCCCAGATACTGAAATGTTTCTATTATTTCACATTTGGTTTTATGTTTGTATTCTCTTCTCTGGTGTTTCTCATCTTCATATATGGGTTTTTTTTATATGGGCAATATGAAATGAATTAAAACAAGCTATGTGAGGTATTAAAGAAATTCAGTTTTTATTTGAAAAGCCCCTCTATGCCCTTTCAATTAAAAACAAATTTAATTCCTCACACACAGCTTGTTTTATTCAATTTCAACATCAACCAGCCCTTATTGAAAAACCCTTAGTTTTATTTGTGTTCATGTTTTTTTTTTCAACTGAGTGTAACTCTCTTCAAAGGATTTACTGTTCCTTACATGCTAGTTATAAAAGTTCACAACACCATCTCTAGTGAACAACACCTTGTCAGTAAATAAAATCTTTGACTAAAGCAGTGTATCTGCAGCACACTTCTGCAAGAGCCACAGACAGAAATGCAATCTGCTAAGGTGGTTTTCTCGTTTTGGCACACTAATGGTTATGTTCATGTATTACTGCCCAGACAAGAGAATGACTCACACACACCTTCAGCTGACAAGTGCCTCACACTGGTTCCAGGTCTTTTGTTCTGTAGCACATGATCCTCCACCAAGGTGTTCCAGTGTTCACCTTGTGGGATGCTAGAGAACTGGTGTCTTCAACATGCTGAAAAAGTCAGCCAAGCAGCACAGCTTATTGGAAGGTACTCTACAATGTGGATATTTTTCCACATAACGAACAAGCACATAGGCTACTTCCACTTGCTAACCTGTAGCAGAAAATCATATCTACCACATCATGTGTGGGGTAGTATGTTTTCATTGCTAAGATGTGAAAGAACACACATAACTGCCTGTAGAGTAGCCAATATTCAGACTGATGTGTACATTGCAATACTTTTGTACAAAGACAAGTACAGTAGTGTACCCTACTGGCAGATCGCTAAAACAATGAATATGCCCACACAGCATTTGTCTCTTCAATTTTTACCTTTGTTATGGAGGCAGTCATTCACAATCAAACACCTTCAGCAATCATGGACAAGTGTACAGATCTTAGAATGTATAATACATCATGTCAGACAGGAGTGTCAAACTATTAAATAACAATTGCATATGAAACCATAAAAAAAAAAGAAAAAGAAGTTATTACACCTGCAAAGCTGGAATTGTTGAAGCAGGGATATAAAAAGGAAAGAGGGAAGGTGGGGACAAAACAGTTTGGGTGTAAAACATGAATTAAAATATATTGAGAAATTGGATGGGGATGATATAATTTGCAACGTAGACGATAAATCCTTTTTGATGAATGTTATAATAATGTTTCTAATGGGGCTAATTAGTATAAAATGGGATATTGTCGAGGCAAGTTGTAAAATTAAAAGTAAGATGTACTTGGGAAGGTTTTAGGTTTGTATGTTGATAATGTATCCTTTAATTTAATGGTTTACATTTTAAACCAACAATTGAGGCACATACAGAGGAAATTTTCCAAATAATTTTGCAGCTATATTTATTCAATGATTATGTATTGGATAAAACAATGGAAGCAACTGGAACTAAAATCAAACTACAGACCAACTATATTGCTGAAATTCTTATTGTAGTGAACAGGGAAGTAGTAGATACAATCCTTAAAGTTCCAGATACATTATATTCCAAAATGAAGTTTACTTATCAATTAGAACAGAATATTGGAATCAGATTTTTGCATGGTTAGTTGAAAAGATTAATTGGGTTTCAAAGAAAGAGGTCTCCTGATATCACGTAATTTGACTTCTTCACTAAGAATTGTCTTTCTTATCTCCTTATGAAGGAGTTGGTTGCCTCTACAAATTTGAAGAACACCTACAACCTACTATGGTGTCTCTCAGCTTTATACTTCATGTAAGCCAATGCTTTACTTTCTCTTTTTCCTGTCCTTTTCAATTGTGGTATTTTAACATTGTTTACTTTCGTGCACAACACAGTGTACATTGACCAGAAAAATCTAGAAGACAACAATGCATAAATTCTAGCAGATAAGTATATATGTAGTTTAAGATTAGTAAGAAGAAAATTAATTGTTGGCTTCTTAAAGAATAGTTTTAATGGTAGGCACACTGATGCTATAATAAAAAAAGCCTTTGAGGGTTTGCTGGATTGATATTTATTGTGGCTCTGATATAATTTAGTTGGAGAACAACACCAAGTAGTATAAATACTGGTGAGCAAACTTGATATTCCATTGTACAACTCACTTTGAAAACCAACAAGGCAAATTTTACAACACATTTTGTTTGTATTTTAAATAACGACATTTGCTTGTTTCGCCAGTATATTGAGAAAAAAAGGGAATTTTCTTATACATACGGTTTTCTATCTTTTGAGCATAGCTACATTTGTATTACTGTTCAAGGAAGAATACTGTTTAATTAATATTTGTCTAAATGTAATTCATTTTAAGTTTTAAATGACCTCAATTCACCCCAAACCAACTTTTTTTTAATACACCCTTATTACAAACTTTTTAATTAAAAGTTCATCAAAATTTGTGAAGAATATCAAATATCCATGAATTATTGATCTTCAAATTCACTTTCCTTCTCGATAAAAAAACCCCACAAGTAACATTTATTTGTATAAATTATTTATAACATGAAGGATATATTTTTACAATTGGCAACACCACATTATTCCATTTTCACATCTTTTACCTGGTTTATAAATAATTATAAATAATCTTGTATATGTATTATAATTACATAATATAATATTATATATGTATTATAATTACAGTTGATAATGGCTATGGCCGAAACGTTCTGAGAATAAATACATTGAGACAACTTTTCTGTGGTTTTATTCACACTTTATTTTTATCATGTGGTAGTGTATATCCTTTTGAATAATAATAATAATGATAAACTTTTGTCATTATCCTTTTCACTTGTGATGATATTCCATTTCGTGTGGAAGTTCGTATTTCATTTAAAAAAATTCATTTCACCACTTCAGCATTTTTTTCCAACTACTTGTAGATACTTTATAGTTACATTAACTTTTTTCTGGCCTCCTTACATATTGAAGTATTCTCACAAAAAAAATCATTAGCATTGATTGGTAAATAACGCAGGTATAATTTATTTTCTATGAAAGAACAAATTGCAAATTACCCTGTCGATCGATAAAAAACAAGTGATTTCAAAAGGGTTAGCAGACTGAAAACAAAAACCATTTGTGATACAGCAGAAATATTTTATATTTTTAATTATGTCCATGAAAGGAACAAACACACCAATTTTAATTAAAATCTGAGATTATTTATTTTATCACTCATAATTAGTATACTTTTAACATAAAAATGTTTTTATTTTACATTATCTGTTGTTTTCAAAGCATGAACAAGATGGTTAAAAAAATAACTTTAATGACATATGTCACAATATTTCCTTCCTGACTTACAAATTTCATTAAAATAGCAATTGCACCAACAATAAAATATTTAACTGTAAGAATTGTTTGAAAGGGAAAAGTAACACAAAAAGTGTTAAGAACTAAATAAAGCAAACATAATTCTACAATTACTATAAGTTTACAATAGGTTAATGAATTGCAAGCAAAATCTTTTATATTCATATACATCAAGAATCAACCAAAGAGTAAGATTAAAGAGTAAATTAGAGTTTCCAAGCATCAAAAAGGCTCCTCCCGAATACATTGGTATGCCTAATAATATCCCCCTTTAATTGGATTTATATATAATAATAGCACAAGCAAAACTATATGTTTCATTTTTAAAATAATATTCTAATAATATCTCTGTTTAAACATTTGATTGAAAAAAAGCACACAATATTCAATAGAAGCTATTTTTTTTAAACCTCTTACATTAAAATGAATTATGTTTTTCTCTCCCAAACTCTATAGACAACTAACTCAACTATTTTTTTTACAAAAACTTTGTATAACATAATCACAAATAATAATCTGTGTATATTAATATTAAGTAAATCTCTGAAACTTAGAAATTAAAGTGGAAATATTATTAAGTGCAACATGTGAAATGTATTATAAACTGATCCAAAACTTTTTGGCAATTGCTAAACAATTTTTGGGGGAAAAAAACAATCAGCACATACCTTAAATCTCATGACATCCTCCATCTTAGCTGTTTTGCCATCACTAACACAACTTTGGAAGAAACTTGGCGCCACTGAAACACCCAAAGCTTCTGAAGTCATTCCAGTACAAGCTCTATCAGCATTAGTAGCAATAACTCTGAAGGTTCCAAATAACAAAACTAGAAGGCGTTGTGTATGTAATGGTAACGATGTTATTAATCTGAAATAAATGACATAGTACAATTATCAGTAAATTTTTCTTGAGAAATAAATCACAACCCCTTGAGAATATTTAGACAAGGAGTAATTTAAATAAAGTCTAGGTCTAATTTACAGATTACAATATTCACTAATAGTTAAAATTAAAATAAATAAAAGCCACTGAACTTCATCACATATGCAACATCTGAAAACCAAGATGTATGCACACAAATGGAGTGATGGAATATCAGCAAAACAATGAGAATCACTTGAAGATAGTGTTGAAAACAAAATAAAAAACACTCAACAGTTACATAAATTGCAATTTTCAAAATAAATTTGAAAATGCTTGAAAATTTATCCAGAAGCAAATAAAATATATTTCAAATATGAGTAGAGTTCAAAAAGTAATGGGAGTTTTGTAATTTCACAGTTTGTATTAGTCCAATTTTTTGTTGTTACATTTGTGGACATGTCTGAACAGTCTGTTCATTGTTATTTTATCAGATGTTTAGTCTGTCATCATGTTAAAAAAAAGTTACAGGTATTATGGTACCATCAGTGATTAATTGTTTCAAAATTGACCAATTAAATTTTATTGTAAGAATGAAATAATACAGCACCATTTTGGAAATATTAAAAACTAACTGGGTGCACAACAATGACCGGGAATTCATATTTATACTAGCCAAAAATTAACTTTCCGTGCCCCACCCCCCTTTTTTGAGATCTGAATTTTAAAATAACCACCACAATGACAGAATATCTTAATCATGTTAAAAAACTATTGGTACCTTAAATAAGCACATGAACTTTAAAAAGTCTGAAAAAATGAACTATATTGAAAAATAATTTATTTGCATGTATCTACAGTTTATTTACATTTTAAATTACAGTAGAACCCCTCTAATCCGTCACCCTCGGGACTAAGGGTATAGTCGGAATGCAAAAAAGGTAGGATCATCCGAAAAAAGTCATTATTTATTTATTGCACAATATGTACATAAAAAAAGTAAAAGTACATAAAAACAGCTGTTATTCTCTACAGTGATATAATTACTAATTTATATTGCAATAAAAAGCAGTTGTTTGTAGTAAAAAAAGTAAGAAAGATAGCGTAAAAATTAAGAGGCCTACTTAGTGAAAATGTCAGTGATAGATTTTTGTTTACAAGATGTAATTCTGGACTTAGCTGCAATGTTCCTCCATTTTTTGATCCACAAGATGTCCATCGGTGTTGATGCTGAGTTTTGCTCTATGTACTGAAGGCCAATTTCTAATGTATTCTTGGCGTCCGTGAGTCTGGGCAGGAGACTCGTCATCATCACCGTTGGAGTGTTTGTGTAAGTTTTCTTCACCATAAGTTCCAAAACAGCAACAATAATTTCGTCATCGTTAAGCACTTCACTGGTTTCGCAGTTTTTATCGCATTGTTCAATCCACTCCTGAACTTCACCAGCAGGGATTTTTGAATCTAGGGTTTGAACCTGTAACTATTTCCTGCTCATCTTCAATCTGGTCAATTTTGGTAATAATTTCCGGCCAAAGCTCACACCCAGATTTTCTTAGTGTGTCAGAATTCAGTTCTGCCCATGACTCAGCTTTTGTATAGATAGCATCTTTAATGTTGAGGGATTTCATGGCTTGTAAAATGTCACATCCTTCGGATTTTTCTAAAATTGAGCTTATGTATTTTAGGCGATAACGCCTCTTAAATCATTCTATCACTCCCTGATTCATTGGCTGGATAAGTGATGTGACATTTGGTGGGAAGATAGCTTTTATGTCCCCTTTTACTAAATCCTCCTCAGAAGGGTGCGATGGTGCATTGTCCAATAGCAGTAGAGCTCGAACAGGAAGACTTCTTTTTTTTCCAAGTCCTTCTACACACATAGCATGAACTTGGCAAAAAACCAAGATTTGAAAAGATTGCAGTCCATCCAAGCAGATTTTTGATTGTGGTAATAAACCAGCAAGGATGATAAGTTTGTTTTTAAAACCCCTCAGCTTCTTAGATTTGCCTATAACGAACAGGGGAAACTTGTGTGTACCATTGCTACAAGGAGCAAGTTATCCTATCATTTATGAGTTTCATTCCCACTACGGTTTCATTTAACACAGCCAAAGTTTTGTTAAGAAGCATTTTGTAGTTTAGGCTGTCTCATCTATGTTATAGACTTGGCTAGGTAACAGTTCATTTTCTTCTACAATTTCTTGAAACTTCACAGAAAACTCATTAGCAGATAATTTTGCACCAGAAATTGAAATAAACCAGATACCAAAACTGGTTTTCCAGCCTTCACTTGCTGTAAACTCACTTCTGACATTAGTTTTTTGTGCAAAATTCTTGCCTTTTCTTTTATGACTGGGTCAGATATCGGAGTTCCCTTCCTTCTTTCTTGGCTGAACCACATCCACAATGAACTAGCAAGCAGTTCAAGTTAGGCTTTTTCAATGTTTTTCGATTATTAAGAGGATTTTCTCTTGGTATCGTCATTGTATTTGATTCAATGACTTTCCGATTTCTTCTCCAATCTTTAATTGTTGTATCTCCTAAATTCAGTTCCTTGGCAATTTTTTGGAGTGATTCACCTCTATCCAGTCTTTGAAGCACTGCTAGTTTTTCATTTAACGAAAGAGTAACATGTTTACTTTTTCACTTCTGACATGTTGAAAACATACTCACACACAACTGGAAACAAATACTGTACAGTACAGTACTGTACTAACGAACGCGAAGAAGACATACGTTCACTGCCACAGAATAGTAACAAATTAATGCTATACGCTGCGACAATGCAGTATAACGTCACATCACAACAGAAGCGGAGGGTCATAAATATTGTTGAGTTTAAAAATTGCAGTGCCGTGTGGTGCCAGAAAGGAAGTGAATCTTGGGGCAACTTTGCGAGCTCGGCGTAGACAGATTACCCGGGGCATAGGACCATCCGAGGGCGGACGAGAGGGGTTCTACTGTACTATACCCTTCACACCTGCCACTATACAGTCCTTACTTGCTTCTGGGATGAAAGGAAAATGTGTACAAAATTTGAGGCTATGTGAGGGCATAATCTTTCTATTTGGAAGTTCTATACATATTATGGGGAGGATCTTTTAGGGCCTGTAAAAGGGATAAGGAAGGAACATAAATCTTCAAAAGGCCAATAGAAAATTTAGATATTTGTCATTGTAAAACCTTCAATATTTACTATGTCCCAATAGATAGAAAGGCACACTACACCATTCTCTCATCTGCAAGAAAACTGTACCATCTTGCAAAGAATATAACATTTCACGACACTTCAACTCTAAATTATAATGGCCCGCCTAAAGTTTTTTTCCTTTCCTTTGGCCCATCTTTAAAAAGTTTGCCCATCACTGGTTAGAGGATTGGAAGAAGCAGTAGTATAAATGTATTATATTTAATGGGGACTATTTTCAAGGGGATAACTTTAATGTAGATGAATATATAAAATTCATTCCCAAACACAAAAGTTCCAGTTATTTCTTGAACACACCTTGTATGGTGGCATACACAATATTTAAGCACAGAAACCAATAATATTGATGATCTACCATATATAGTCTCATGTATGCTGTGCTATCATATGAGAGAGATTCATATTTTTTAATCTTTATTAGTGGGAAAATATTTTTTTAAATAATCTTTTTTTGATAGAAGGAACTGTCCAAGAATAAAAAATCAACAATTTTAAGTGATTCAATAAGAAGTCATGACCAACTGGAATTAAATCCCCCCAACCAACTACAAACAAGATGATATAGCAACATATGGAACAAGCACTTTCCAAATATATGTGATGCATAAATAGTATCGGTGTCCACAGATAAATAATTTAGGTATTTGGCACACCCTATTCATTTTTCAAATTTTAGGAAGAAAAAGTTCCTAGGACACAGGAGAATATACAGTATTCTGTGAAGTTTAATTTAGAAAGTCTTTTGCATAGCTGTTTTAAGCTGATTGATTCAGAGACCCAATTTGATGTTATAGCTTTATAAATACCTATGAATTTCATTTCGTTGGTGTTCCATATTTTCCATGCCAATTACTGTAAATAAATGTTGTTCACCATCACGCCCAAATATTCCACCTGGAAGTTTTCTTAGAAACTTTTTCAGCACAGAAGCAATTGTGTACACAGAAAAGTTGTCCATGTTAACAAGACGGCCAGTTTGCAAAAAGTGAATAAGTTTTTTCATATTTCCCTGGTGACCTGGTGCTCGAAACACATCCTTCTTGCAAGGCGCCTCTTTATTAAGTTTCAATATTAGAACCTAGGAATGATCAACAACAGATGAACAAACATTCATTCACAAAAATGAGACAGTTATAATATTACAAATGCATAAGATTAGGAAGAAGTTCACCACATCACAAAATTACAGAAAGTGTGAACCCAAGTTCAAATTAAATAATGGCAATAAAATATCTTTAAACTTCTGAGTTGAAATTAGAAATGTATGGTTTGGATAACATGAACCATTTCCCCTTTCATAATTACAGTTCTCAGTATACAACTGCATGCTGGTAAGACCTTTAATAATAATCTTATTTTGTCCTCTACTAACCCTCAACCTATTTACTTGTCTTTAATATAATCATTCACTGGGAAGCCATAATACTCCTCTAAAACACTTTAAATCTATAATATTTAAACTTCATATCACAATTTTTTAAAAACAATATTTTGATAAATAGACTTGTTTATTTGTGATTGAGCCTTTCTGTTAATAAGTATCTAGAGTAAGGAAGAATAATATAATCATATAATACTCACAAGTAGAGGGCCAGGAATATCATTCTTGCATACTTCATCAAGAGGAACTCCAAACTTTACCCTGAAATATTTTTAATGTAAGGTAAATATATTTAGACAGAAATATTCTTTTGTCACAATTGGTGAGCTCATCTGTTTTAATAAGACAGGTGTTCTTTAGTTTGATAACTCAACAATTCGCAAAGGATTTTTTTTTCGAACTATAGGTTCACCTTTTTTGATTATCCAGAACCACTCGGTACTCATAGTGCTATATACTTATTTATATAGGGCCCTGCACATCCTTTCATATAAAAAGAACTCACACAAAGCTTGTATTATTCCATTTCAACATTGACCCACCCTTATAAAAAAAAACCTATAAAATATCAATTTATGGCACATACAGACGGATGAAAATGGCAATATGTACATATTTTTAATAATAATGCAAGTACTAAATTAAGAACAAAATGTAAATTTATAGTTTTATCAATAGCTTTATTTTTTTTATTGTAAAATACCTGCTTTATGTATTGGTCTGCCTGTAGGTCATACCCAAATAGCAATGATTATGAGGTACATTTTGGAAACAAGTGTCACACACATTTAAGTGCCTAAGAAAGGTTAAAGAAGTTAAAATCATTTATAAATGAGGTCATAGACAACTTCATCATCAGTATATATCCAAGATTTATTTAAGGTTCTGCTTAGTACTACTACTGTATAAAGGTCTAGAACAACAAAATATTGTGCTAATGTGCTGCAGTACTTATGGCATCATCCCATGAAATTAATTACTTTTATATTGTACATTTGACAGTAAACTTTTGCACAAGAAGGGGAAAAGCGTTAACAGAATGTCTACTGTATTTTTAAGCACTATACTAGTCTTCTGCATCTGGGCACATTTCATTTGTACATTCACATATATTCTATTAAAGTGTAATATGTAATATCATTAGATGTTACCGACATAACAAGAACTGCTTACAGATTAAAAATATATGACCACCTAAGAGTTAATATATCAGGCTATGACGACGGCAGCAGAAAACGTCCAGATTTTATCCGAATATAAGAGCTATTAAGATGATGATAATGACAAACTTCTGTAAAACCTAGTAAAAAGTAGATGAATATATTACACACAAAATTTAACAACATTCAGTTGACATAAACGCCCTCATTCATTTCAGCACAGCATGAAAAAATAACTACTACAAACTGATTGGAACTATTAAATTTCTTGAACCAAATTGGATCATTAGAGTAATGGGAACATATACATCCTTAACTCATGATTGGTGCATAACTAGATACGTCACAGTCTGTTAACATGAAGGGAAAACCCTGATGCATGTGTTTGGGGGATTATATTCCTCTTTAGATGCGTAATGTAAATATATATATTTTTTAATGAATACACTAACAATAAAAGATGAATCCTGTATTAACTATATTTACTTAGAGCACCTGAAAACAGTGGGACCTATACACATATTGGCAAATTTGTACAACTATGTGTTTGTTATTCAAATGCCAAATCATCTGTACCATAAAGCCTAAAACAGCAGGAAATGTACACTATGCTACAGAAAGAGTAAATGTAATTAATTCCATAAAATTTTGGTGTGGTGTTCTCAAATTGTAAGGGATAAACGAAATGATTCATGTTACAATGTTTAATTGATGGTAATAATGTCAAACTCTTGAGATATGGAGAAATAAAAACTTTACATTGAAAACTAGATATGTTTTGGAAAAATTTACCTGAAAATTATGTGTGATCCCACTTAGAATTGTGCTATATAAAGTGGTATGTGTGATTAGAAATTTTAACACACTTACTTCTCAAGTCTGTGAGGATATGGTCCGGATGGATGGCCACAAGAAGTAACCACATTGCCAAAAGTGGCAGCTCTACGATGCATCCTTTCGGCCCAACTGGTCATCCTCCCCCCACAACACTCTGCCCGACCCCCCACCACTTCTGTTAGATTCCTGAAACTGTTTGCACTTTCATAACCTTATATACAAATTAAAGCTTTAATACGTGAACTAGAATTAAGCACATGGCCACCGTATATTCATATTAATAAATTTCTGTTGGTAATTTTTACTTTTAAAAACAATTACAAGTAAAACTTCGATGACAAAATTATGCAGAACATACCACCACCTGTCATTTCTCCGGGTAACAAATTTAACAATTCGGGAATTACATTGGCAGCTTGAATATTCCAAAAGAGAATTGGCAGTGATACAACATCACAATCATCTGGATTTATTAAACAACCACACCTTCGCCCTCATTTTCAAAAAAATCAATATGGCTTCCGACAATACCGCAACTGGTGGTTGCTAGAGCAAACTACCCTATGTTTTTTGGGTGTCCTGCTGCATGATAACGTCTTTGATTTCACAACAATTCGTATTTGGCAACAATATGTTAAAAGAAATACGTAGTGACCGTAGATACATAAACAATGATCACTTTTTAAGATTTTTTATTATGGTGTTAGTAAACCATGATGATTATTGTGAGGATATCAACTCACAAAGAGAAAATAGGAATACCTAAATTAAAGGTTCCAAGTATAAATCAATACCGGAAATTTAATACATCATTCTTGTTAGTATTTCATTGTAACACAATGAATTTTACTCATATGGATAAATTAAAATCTGATATTACGAATTATTCTTTGTAAAAGTTGGAGGTTTAGTGTAACATGTCGACCTATGAATATAATAATATAAATGATAATTTGTGTTTGCAGCTAACAGTCTTAGCATAGCAATAAAATAAGAAATAAGGTTGATGAATTTCGAAGTGAATTTTTTTTCAAATAGTCAGTTGGAGTAATTTGTAATAACGAATTTTATTCATAATCTTGATTTTTGTGTTGTGTATCAATTCTGTAATTCTTTAAAACTATCTCATAAGTCACTCGTCAGAGTCAGTCATTCATCACTCTAACTACTGATCATTAGCGGTCTCCTATCCTGTCCTGTTCTGTGAATTACTTTGATAATAAGTATACTATCAATAGACAATAAATTTTCTGTAATTATTTCTAATACACTGGTGCAGCAATATTATCCGACAATTTTGCTTAAATTTCTCCAAATGTAGTCCCATATCAAAAAATTTAAAACTTCATCATATTTAAATGTGCTTGACCACATTATTTTCAGTGATTTTGTACGTTTCCAATTAGGCTAAATGCGACTACTTTTCTCATAATAATGTGATTCATAGAAAAATCTTTCTTAATTCTAATTAAAATTCATTAATAGAGGGAAAACCAAGGTAATGGAGTGTAGTTTGGGAAACAGTGGAATAACAAAGGGTGTTTGTTAGATTGAGGGATATTTTGAAGGAGGTTAAGGAATTATGCTACTTGGGAAGCGTATGACTAGGGATTGTAGAAGTATAGTAGACATAAAGAGTAAGATAACACAGGCAAGGAAGGCTTTCGCGAAAAAGAGTAATTTACGTACGGGAAATGTAAGTGTGAATATTATGAAATCGTTGCTTAAAATGTTATTATGGAGAGTGGCGTTTTATGGGTGCGAAACGTGGACGATAGGAGTTGGGGAAAGGAAAAGAATAGAAGCCTTTGAAATGTGGTGCTATAGGCGAATGCTGAAAATCAGACGGGTGGATAAAATCACTAACGTTGTTCTAAACAGAATAGGGGAAGAGCGAAAAATGTGGAGAACATTTACCAAGAGAAGGGATAGATTAATAGGTCACTTTTAGAGACACGAGGGTCGTGTAAAATTAGCATTAGAGGGAAGTGTGTGGGGTAAGAACAGAAGAGGGATGAAAGGATGGAATAAGCTAAGTGGATTTGGGAAGTGGTAGTTATGCGGAACTAAAAAGGCTTGCGTAATATTGTTTAGCTTGGCGTGTTGCATCTGACCAGTCTTATGACTGAATACCACAACAACAGTAACAACAACATATATATTGTGACGGACCAGTGATCGCCAGTGCGTCACATATTTTTTTGGAAATTTTCCTTTCCTTTCTTGACCACAGAATAGAATTTCTTCGTTAAAAATCGAATTTCTATATTTTTTCTGAAATTACCCTCTATTTTCAAAATTTTGTTTCCGATTCTTTTTTTGTTCATCCCATATTTTTCTCACAAATATTCTCTTACTTTTCATTGTAATTATCGGTACATCCAATTGTCGGGATAGATGGCCAGAATTATAAGTAACTTAATCAATGACATCTTTATATTTGTCACATTGTTGATTTCTCTATCTCAAGAATGAGTTTCGATTAGTTTTCTACGCTGTTGATCTGTAATTATTGAGATATTTCCAGAATCTTCCAACGTAGCCTCCACCCAATTTAGATTTCAGCGCCCTCAATTTATTATTTTCTTAACGTTATTTTAATTATCTAACTATGTTTCTTTATACCAATTGACGTAGAAAACTATTTTGTAATTTAATGTCTAAGTTACTTTCTTTGAATTTGTTTTAATCTCTTAGAATTTGCATTTTTTAGAAGTTTAATCATCCCCTCTACTTTTTATTCCCCCCACTATTTTTTTATCCGAGGAGCCCACTTTCCTCACTGAAAAGTAAAACTTCTTCTCGAAGCGCAGGAGGGGAGAGACGTTTGTCACTGCGTTCCAGAAATCTGCTTGTGAGGAATTCGAGTTGGACTTCGAAAAATTTCACAAAGTCTGCCCTTAGTCCCAGAGAGGTCCACCAATCGGTTTTTGCTAAGCACCCGACACCTCGCTCGTGCTATCGGCCGCGCGTGTGTAATCGTGCCATACCAGGACCAGAGCCTACGCCTAGCTCCCATCGAGAACTCCGAGGGGCATCATCCATCGCCGACCCATCACCAACCTGTCTTGGATCCAGCAGCTTATTCCAAGGACCTGACTCCTACACCCACGATTGTGACAACTCAGTCGATTTCTTGGGAAGCGGCTCTTCTGGTGCTCAGGTGAACGCGTTACTGAATATTTTATGTACTTGAATTTTACTGAGCATTTGTGTATATCTTGGTTTCTAGTTAGCCGTGGTCAACGAGTATACCGAGCTCAAAGCCGGATAAGAATATTTGCAGCGATCATCTGCTCGAATTTGGACAGTGTAAATAGTAACACCATTTTAATTATTGCTTTTATCACAGATCATCTTGCATATTATTGTGATAAAGGTTGCACTCCACGATTTCATATTTCACGTGCGAGAGAAGAGAGCATTTCTAAATAGCATTATATTGCGTAAATTCTCGCTCGCTGAAGATTTTCATTTGATGTAAATATTAATCGATATCAAATTATTTGTGTTCTGATAAATTCTTACCACTGAATATAAAGTGTTTTTTATCAATAATTTTTCATTATGTAAAATTTACAGAAGGACAAGCTCATACATATACTTTCATACTGTATAAATTTTACTTATTCAATTTAGTGCTAATAAATTTGTAATTTTTGCTGTTGAATTTCACCATTTTCTCGAAACCAAGCTGCGACCTGTGTATCTTAAATTCTTTCCTAACCAATTGCTTGAATCCCGTGGCTGAAATAGTTATTATTTTGCCGTACAAACGAAACAACAGGTACAGAATTTTGATAAAGTTGAATTAATTGAATATATAAAAAGTACGATGTAATTTATTTTTGATCGCTTCAGGGTAAACCTTATAACTCGCAGTTGGTTTTGAACAGGTTCCGCTTTCACATGTTTCGGAGTTAATTCTATACAAACTTCCCGACAGACAGAAACTTCAATCATATTTATTGGGATAAATTTGCTTTTAAAAATGAGCAATTACTACACATTAAAATTTTTCCTACGCGACAAATAAAACCAATTTACGTATACGTCATATCGACGATCCAAAGAAGTTTATTAGAGTTAGCTCTCGGCGAATAATAGGTTAATTACGGCGGGAATCCTGATGCAACAATAGATGGAGTGAGAATACTTGTCCCCCTCTCTTTCTCTCTCTCTCATGCTGCTAAAATGACGCTTATTATAACAGAGTAAGTCCGATGAATATTATAGGAACGCTTAATAGGACTTATAACTAGCAGTTGGTTTTCACACCGACTTTCGCGCGGCAATTCAATGGGTTTATAAATATAATAGTTATTTACAATATATAAAAAGATGGCCAAAAAGTCAGCATTAAATATATCATTATTTATTCATAAAAGCGACGTTTCATCTCAATTTTGCGGCAAACAATATTACAATAAATTGAATATTTATTGTAATATTACAATAAATTAAGTATTCATTGTAATATTGTTTGTAGTAAGCCTGAGGAAGTTTTTATTTATTGTAAATTTTAAAGTCAGAAAATTATGTTATAATAGGTATTAATGTTTGTATGGTTAATATAAGTTTAAATAAGGGCAAAAACAGACAAAAATTGGTGAATCATAAAATATAATTTAAAAGCAACTACGTGTTTTTGTCCTGAAAAGGGTTCCATATCAGGACTGAAGCATGGGTTTACAAATAATTATATTTTAAAGATATCGGAACGAAACACACGAAACTTAAAGTTGAAATTACTGTTTCAATCCCTGAAATTTTGCATTGAAATCCGTTGAGCCGTTTCGGAGCATAACAGATCAATAGTTTAGGCAACTCGCCTTCAAATGGAGATTCAAACGAGCGGATGTAAGGCAGCCTTTCCGTAGAAGTTTTTTATATTATGAGATTTTAAAACTTGTCATAATATTAACGATCACAACAAAAAAGGAATTATCCAATTTGGTGCAGTCGTTTGGTAGCAATGCGCATACATACATTACGACGAATCATTTATATATAGAAGATTATATTACATTAATATCTTCTGCAATATATGGAAATGACACATGCACGAATATTTAAATTAAATCTCCTGTTTTTAAACCCTCAAATTTTCATTGAAATCCCTTGGACCGTTTCGGAGCCTATTCGAGAGAAACTCCCAGACAGACACTTAAATTTTATTTATTTATATAGATATAGATAACCTCAGTCTGCTTAAGTATTTCAAATAATAATTCTGAGGGATGCATTAAATTTCCCTCATCAACAACTGTTTTCCATTAAATGGGAAATGTTCTGGAACTTGCTTTGCAGAAATGAACTGCATACGCAAGGGATACACAACTTTCTTCTCAGCACGTGTAAGATTGTGGACAACCTATCCACTTAAATAATATGAACCTGCCATTTGACAAAATTAAAATTATTATATAAATTTCTGAGTAATTTCGGATTATACTCGCAACCTTCAATCACAGATTTGCTCTTTTCAATTGGAATTGCCATTCTTCGAAATTGTTGGTGCCATGGACTGCATTTAGGAATTAGCCCATAATTAACGTCGGCCATTGTCGCGGACTGAAATACAGGGTGTTTGAGAAAGAACTCCCTAGTTTTAAGTAATGAAGAATTACAGATATGAGTACATATCATGAAAGAGAATACCTTCAAGTTTTGTTAAAGTTAGTAAACTTCAACGTTGGATCAATTCGATGCACTCCACACGCCGAGACAATATTCCACTTCTCGCCACGTATTCACCAACATTTCAGGTGTCATTGTCCCAACCGCCGCGACGATTCTTTCCCGTAAATGATTGATGTTTCTGATCTTTTCACTGTACACAACATTTTTATGTTGCCCCCCAAAAAAAACTACTTTGTTTTTTGATATTAATAAAATGTAGCATCACAGAATACGACTGGAATAATAATACATATTTGATAATACCCCACGCAGTAAGTGCTTATGTAGTGGTTAACCATCCAATTACTTAAAAATCAAATTACAAAAAGTCAACATATTTGGACGATTTTCCTCACAGAACAATTTGAGCCAAGTTGGTATTTTACCTATTTCCTCAATAAAGCAAACTGGAATTATTACCTTGAAGGCGCCTTTTCATTGTAATCAACATGGTTCTTATTTGTACATGCCTGTTTGTACACTTTCACTTCTATGTATGGAGCCTGAGTATTTAAAAGTTATTTAACATGTAACGTTGTCGCTTATAACAATATTTTTAAACAACCAGTCGCATTTAATTTGTTTCAGAAAGAATAATATTGAATTTGTCGGGTTTGGAAACCTGAGAATGACTGAATGTCACATAATATTTGATAAGGATATGATCGGTATGAACCGTATAATACTTACTCTGAGTCTATGCAGCAATCGGCAGTAAGCCTAAAATATTGAGGTCTGAGGCTGTATAGAAAAGAAGAGGAGCAAAGGAAGGTCGTTGACATTTAAGTACTTCTTCCCATATGCAAACACGTCAAAATATTTCAGCTGCTTTATTTCCATATTCACGGAGTGTAGACGCACATTTACAGACAAGTATTTTAAGCGTTTATAGCTTTCCCATAAATGCCTTTATATACAAATAATGTAAGGAAAATTATTCCATATAAATCAATAAAACTCATCTCAGAATCATGTTTCATCGAAACTATAGATTAAAATAACCGACGATGGAATGCGAATGGACGGGAAGGAATCAATAAAGCCCAGCGACGCAAATAAATATTTAAAATTATTTGCCATACGGAAATATCATTGTATATGTGCCATTAAAGGTATTATCAGAATATGGACACGCACAGTGGCAAATTACCAGCTGCAGATATTAGCCTCAAAACTATCAAATGAGTAAATAAGTCAAAGACGTACGTAAATTTTTTCTTCAATAAAGCATGCCATATCGACTTATGATAACAATTATTTATTTACGTAGGAAACAATTAATTGGTGAGAGTGTTTATCTATTTTAAAGACTTCTATCTACATAATAAGGAAAATAATTTTTTTAAAATGATCGATTAGGCTCTATTGTTTCCATATAGGTTTACTTTATTGTCTGGGAGATTGTCAATAAGGAAAGTTGTGCGTCTAGCAGAGACAAAAGAACAAAATTTATTTTATTTTACTCATCGATTGAATAGCTAACTTATTTTCCAGAATATATGTATATACATATATTCATGAATTATATTAACCCATATTATATTCAGTACTCAATGTATTTAAGTACTTAATAAATATGAATACTATTTGACTTTACAGTAAGAAACATTAAAATACATTCAATAGTTTTATACGAATATACGCATACTATATCAGATTTTACGAATGGAACAGTAATTTCTAAGAATTTAATTTCATCTCTACAGTTATCGCGAAAAAGACCATTTTTTCCTCTCAGAAGTATCGTGTTGTTGATATTTACAGTTCCGTTGTAAAAGTTATGATGGCGATGTTAATTAGGTCAATATTAATAAAGCTTTTCTTACATAAGTTTTAGATTCACAATACTGAGGAAATGTAGATCATGTGCGTAATTCTGTTTTAAGTTTAGTGTGATATATTAGGAGAAATTTGTTTGACAGACTTTTGTATACAAACTGAAACCAAGCATAATTCTAATTGGTGCATATTTATCTAGTTCGTTAAATTCAGCCCGAATCTTTAGTAGCTCCATTAAAATTTATCCCTGATTCTCAGTTTGTGATATGGTAGTCATTAAAGATATATTATAATCGTTACAGCTTTCCGCACTACAATGCTTTCAGACAACGTACCTTCATAAAGTAGCGAACGTGCAATGCAGATCAGATTCAAGAAAATGGATTATGCGGATATGGATGTGAACCGTAGTTCACGATATTATATTCTTTTCACAATAATTTAAACACATGGTTTTATGATTTCCTTACAATCCGAAAGCATTGTTGCACGCACTATTATTAAATGGATAAGGTTCTGGACAAACACTGATATGCTTGCTGCGGAGATGATGCTAGCTAAACATACAACATGAATACATCAATGCCAATGTTGTTGACAATATCTTTTGTTATACACGTATTTTGCTTTCATATAATTCATCACACTATAAAAATGGCAAGCATAGCCATTGTCTTACAGACAATTCATTTACATTTTTGATTGGTTCATTATTGTGTTGAAAAACACTACTCCGTTAAAATAGAAATAAATATTTCCATTAAGATTAACGGAAAATCAAACCATGACACCTTACTTATAAACTGTACTTAGCTGTTAGAATAAATCATTTTATAAGTATCGAAACTTTTTATGATATAAAAACGTCGATAGTGCTTCAACTAAATTTTAAATATCATTAATCAGAAAAGTAATTTTGTAACGTCATTTGTATAAATTATTTTCTAGGAAAGTGAAGTGGATTTTTATTCGTGCAAAACAATGATTTATAATAGTAATAAAAATATATTACATCGAATCACGAATTTCATGTGATCTATTTAATACATCGATAACTTCATACGATTCGTTCGTTGGCTCTGCTTCCATTTTTAAATTGGATCATTGGTTCTATTTTGTTATTTTCAAACACCATGACAGAAGCTTAAAATTATGAAATACAATATGACAGATTAACTTAATTTCTTCTTCTTTTCCAATGGCTCAACAGCCCTCTTGAGGGCCTAGGCCTACCGAGGCGGCTGCGGACTGCCACCTAGCGTGACACATTCCGAATCAGTGTATCAATTCCCCATCAGCCTTAATCCCGGTCCTCGCGACCATGACGACACAAACATCCAAGCCCATGCCAGGATTCGAACCCGGGACCCTGAGTTGTGAGGCAGCAAACGCTAGCCACTACACCACAGGAGGTCGGCAACTTAATTTACAGTAATCTATCAAAAATTATTGAAACGCAATCGCTAGCTTCACAATATTGTAAATAATATAATAGTAACGCTTAATTGAACAGTTATCTGGTGACAATGCAACATTCGCTTCTAAAATAAAGTGTACGACATCTTTACCCACTTACATTTTTCAGGGGCTACACATTGTCACAAAAATAATGCTTTGTAATAATATGAGAAGCACACCAATCACTGATTTATAAGCTCTGTACAAATATGTTATATAAAATTATTGTAATATATGACTTGAAAATATTTGTTGCTGATATGAAAATCTTTAGCATCTCACTTCTCTTTATAAATTTCATATTTGCTTTTTATATTACAAACGTGATTGTACTATCCTTAATTTTGCAAAGAGAATACTCCTTGAAAATTTTATTTCATAGCAAACTGTAATAAAATGAACATCGAAATATATAAACTTTTATTACAGAACGTAATAATATTCTAAATCAAATCGTGATAAATGATATCTCGGCTGTTTAAACAAGTTTTGGTTTAGAACGATTGATTTGTAAAATATGATGTATATTTTATCAACTGATATTGTTTTAAGTTAAATATGCATTTTCAGTCGTTATTATCTTATTTTTACATATTTCAAATTTCTTAGGGTGACACAGCCATTGATATTTAATAGCACAATTTTACACATAAACACATATTCAAGGTATTAATTAGACCTACATCGACAGCTGGCATCATCTCCTTGCACATATATTACATTACACATTTAAAATTATGATTGTCTTTCTTAGAGCACGAAGTGGATACGTTGCTTGTTGCAACGCACCATAGATATATCTACTTGTTTCACAAAGTCTTGATAAGTGAGCTACAAGATTTAGGCCAGTGTTGAGATTGAAAAATAGCTAATTAGAAGAAAGTTAATAAATTGTATGAGTTAGAAAGACACAGTGTTCAGAAGCTATCACAATTTTAAACACTTCCTGATTGTGTTCGCACGGACGAAGTCCTTAGGCCAGAGAAGGATGTGTAAGAATAGGGGCTGAAGGACATTACTTCGGGGCCAGCCCAGCTCACACTCACAAACACACCCACCCACACATATAAATACAGACACACTCACGAAGTAGAGACCGCTGGACCTGGGACAAAAAGCTCAAGAGCAGGGAGAAGATAATTGTGTTTCAAAGGCTGAATAATATGTAGAAAGAGATGCATCACGTTTTATGTTTTCACATTAAATAAACTATAACATATTCATGTTAATAGCAATTAAACAATTTCTTGGAAACCTTTGTAATATTTAGATGCATACATTCAAAATACGGTATAAAACAAGTTGAGAGAAACCCCCATTACTATTAATATTACCCACAACAAAAGTTTCCCCAACTATGTAAATATCATGTCAATAATGTTTCTTCAGCGAATACTGATATAAGTAATAGCTAAGCCGTTATGAACTCAGATTACCTAAAGTCGGATTGAGTTATAATCAATCATATATTTACAAAACAAAAGTCACATTTTAAATTTTTGGTTCGCCACAATCCAGTTGCTACTACAACCAAATATCTTAATAAAGGTTTGTACTAAAATAGATAAAAAAGGAATAAGCAAAAACTATGGACAATTCATTTCAATAGAAGAGTCAACCAAAATCTCAGCGTGTGGCACAAAGGACGACAGGTTGAGATTAATTATTCATCCTTTACTTACAACATTTCGAAAGCACTTTCTAATACAAAAATAGATTTTTGTATAATATTCTGTTATACATTGGGGTTTACACATATAACAATAAGGTAGACAAAGAGTCTTTTGGTCCTACTGTGAGACCATACCTCCAAAGAGGTATTGATGGTGTTTACGCATATTCACATACGGTTTTATTATTGGTCATACAAAACCAATAAATTTTATTACCGGCATCTAGAAAGCAGATACGAGATTAAATAATCGATTTGTATTTTATGTATCCTTTTTAATTTTCAATTATTAAAGAGAGCAATTTTATAAATTTTGAAATAAATTATGTGAGTAAAATATAGTATACATAAACAATGGATTGTAGCAGTTTCTGAAACCTTTCACCGTCGTTGCTGTTATAGATAGCTAAAAGAAATAATTTATTAACAGTCGTTCCCAGGAACAACGAACTCTGAATGACGCTGGGACCAGCCAGCAATCATTTTGGTGTTTCACAAGAAGAGGATTATGTACATAAACTTTTGTTTTCTTTTGATGGCGTTTAACAATACAGAAAAATTATTAATTAATATTCAAAAATAAAATCTACAACTCAAAAATTATACGCATTGTAACTTTATGCCTATCAGGTAACATTTAATATGAATGTACAATAGTAAATACGGGATTTAAAATGTTCTCCGTGGTAAATTTGTTCTTTTAAACTAGATTTGTGTATGTAAAAAGTTTAAACATTTATTATTCATTCAATCCTTAATTTTTACTACTTAGTTGCGTATTTGCTTTGAATGAGCACAATTCTTAATGATAGAAAAGATAACTTCTTTGCATTATACAAAGATCAGATTGTTAAAAGCTATTTATTTATCTTTGCCTTGTATTCCCTGCCATAAATATAGATGGAGTGATTCATAACAATAAACAGCATAAATTTGTGATTGCAAAAAATTATGACAACCTATTCGAAGGTCTATTAGAATACCCTTTTCTGTGAAACTATAAGTCATAAACCATCATTACATAATCGCAAACCTTTACTTAGCAAGATATAAAATACAAATTTAGTCTAAATATTAATGCTGAGTAATTTTATTTAAAACATGGGACATATTATCTTTCATGGTGTTCACAATGACATCTTCACGAGGTCTTTTTTATACACAATAAAATATTTTCGATAGATGACGTCTATAAGTTAATGGCTGTTTGTTAGATTTGCGAATCAAATATCGCCGTTGGATAGTGTCACGAGAAAGTGAACATTGCGAAAGCATAAGGAACACCTTGCCAAGGATGGGTGTATTAATTTAAACATCTTCTAAGTATTGGTTGAGGGGCGGCGCCACACGAATGCATTAACTCTACAACAACAAACATTGACAACTTTTCTTGAAACTTTCTACTGACTTTTTGTCATTCAGTGTCATTTTTATGCCAAATTTATGGTGAACTTTTTATATTTGTATGATAATGTAATTCAGCTTTGGGGAAGCAGCTTTCGTGTGTTAGCAAAGCACTATTTGTATCGTATAATAAGTCTAAATACTTTATTCTCACGTCTTGATACGCCGTTTATTAAAATGACTTAAGACTTAGTAGTCATTTGACGTTAAAAATAGCGAAACGTGATGCGATAATTAATTTAAGGTTATATGCTGCATAAGAGGATAAATCAGATTGAAATACGCCATAGAATTCCACGCAATAAGTATTTCACGCATTATTTAGGGAATGATTAAAAAATATGGTTAAATGAGGTTTAGATGCAACTTTAAAATTTGTGAAAGTTTAACTCACGCAGCTCACTTTATTATAGAGGGAAAACCAACGTACGTCATTTTGGAAAGCAAAATTTTCCATTGGGTGGCAATAAAAACTATATATATCGAACAAAATATTATGAAATGCCGATTTTCTTGTACGATATCCTACTAAAATTGGAATCATGAGTTTCAAATCAACCAATCGCTAAAAGGGAATAAGTTTTTTATGTAAATCCCCGCAAATTATTTAAGTTTAATATTGTGTAGATGAGCGAGTGACTGAAAATACAACAGGTTTATTCCAATTCACGTTTTTCAATTATACATCAATTTTCCGTATCTGGAACACTACGAACGGAATTGCATGGTTTTCGTTATCGGTTTGAGATAGAGACGTACACACAACTTTTTTCTGAATATCTTAAAAACGTTATTTTCGTTGAAATGAAAAGATTTCCATTAAATATTCTAGTATATATATGTTAGTAAGTTTATATTTGAAAGAGTGTGTGCTCGGTTTATAGAGAACATTATATAATCGTAAGCACAGAGGCGAGGGTAAAGCGGTCAGGGAGAATCGTTGGAGTCTGAGCCGAGGGAGTGCAGCGGGAAGAGAGGGTACCAGGCGTGCGTGGGCTGTGTGAGCGTGAGTTTGTCCAAGGCCACTTCGGCACCTCCTCGCCCCACGTTGTGCTCGAAGCCAGGCTGTCGCTCCCAAAGCATGACCAGCAAGGCTCGACCCAGAACGTCGCAGGCGTTGTATCGAAGGGTCTGACGGAACTGCGGCTCCAGGCTGTGCCGCACCACCCTCGTCTTTCGCTTCTGCAACCAGCGGTCTCCGTCGCGAAGATATGTCTTCACATATGTGTCTGAAAATAACAATGACATACCTTGATGCGACTGTCCGAAAGATATATCTATAATATAGTGATACACGGTTCCTGTGAAGCTCCTTGTCATGCAGAGTGCTCGATGCCGTGTTTGTGTAATATAATAAAGATATTCGGCATTTGAAATTAACTTCTGGCTACATTTCGTTAAGGGTTCCAGGGTTTTCAAGTTTAGGGTACTGATCTGGTAATGCCATAATAATGCCTGGTAGTCTTTGATAAAACCTCCGGAGCGGACAGTTGGTAGTTATGATAACAGTAAGACTGGATGGGACCAGCACCTGACCCCGAGTATGCCAAACTGGCTTTACGGGGTGAACGCGCATAAATTGCTGTACAGAACCCCGAGGGGCTCCTCACAGAAGGTGCTCACGCTACTGTTGAAATCCGGCCGAGTGGAGTTAGCAAAGGATTGCTCCGAGACACTTCTCCACCCGACCGGCTCGCGAGTTGCCGAATTAGTTGCTCAGGTTGCGTACGGCTCCCACACCCGAGTTTTTGACCAGTTGTAAGTGCACTCCGCCCGTAACGGCGAGAGCGCCCCCGGGACCGCTGCCTTACCCAAGGCTTCAATTGCTGGGCCTGGTCCACCCCTACTTTTAGGTTACACATACCCAGGCACTGACTTGCCAGCATCGCCACGGTGGGTTTTTGAGCGCATACCACTGCCCGACAGAGTCCAACCCAATTGTGAGCAGGGCTGCCGCCCAGTAGAGCGACAACTGGGCTAAAGCTCACCCCTGTCTACCAGTATTTTTCGCTGAAGGTGCAGGTCAGCCCCGTGTCGCGCTTTGAGCCAGCCCGGAGGGCCTCTTTCCCCGACAAGGGCGCCTGTGAAAACCCCGATGTGGGCGATTACCCCCCTGCAGTTGGCCGGGTTCAACCTTAACGGTAGCGCTGACACTTCTAGTCAAGCGTAGCCTTTTTCCTTGATAAAGGTGGGAGCCTCATCCTGATAAAAGAGAGTACAATGCTACGGCAGCATTCGAAGCTTCCTGCTTCTTCCGGATTGCAGCACCTGGCTTCCGTCCACCTGGTTTCAGCAGCGGATAGCTGCAAAAAGTCATACATGTAATATGAGGGCATCCTGCTAAAGACAGTTTGGCAGAAGTCTTTGTTGGAGTCGTGGCTCCATGCGCCCGATTACAACAAAAAGCGTTTTTCATACGAGTTTCCAGAGAACTGATAGTAACGAGAGTACCTCCGACAGTCACTCGACTAAACGCTGTCAATGGCATTGCTCTAACTTATTGATTATTTCATATTCCAGCGCCTATATTTGTATTTAAATCTCGCATTTGTAAATGTTTCGTCAACTTTTGGGCAGAAGTCATATATATATATATATATATATATATATAGTATGGTCACGGAGACTGGGGTTAAGATTGATGGAGAGTCGATGTGCTGACCACGTATCACTCCATATTCAGCATGTGTCATATAAGATGACAGTCCGCAGTCGTCCTGGTAGGCAAAGGCCCGAATGCGGGCTAGAATGCCATAAGAAGAAGATATATATATATATATATATATATATATATATATATATATATAGTAACAACCCTGCGGTGCCACTGTTACTTTCCTCAGCTCTCCTCCGACTTCGACCACTTGTTTCCTCATATTAGGATGCCAGTTAATTTTACCATAGAAAATCACCAAATGAGTTTTCTTTGAAAACAACTGTCTATTTATACAAGCAATAAGTTTAACAGATTTCCTCAGGGCGTGGTCATACATATAATTTCGTCATCCGCTCTCCGCCAGAACCTCGCCATGTACTGACTCGATTATAAATAATAAATCAAACACAAATCCGTGTGGTGTCTCACTATCACTATTCTGGTAGCGTACTCGAGACAGTCGCTACTTCTCGGGAACCTGCTCCACCTAAGACCATCGCGGTCATAGCCGGCTTTTTCTGTCGGAGAGTCTCAAACGAAGCCGACAACAAAAAAGTATCGTGGGACTTGACTACTATTAGGGATGGAGCCGTAACTTCATGTATATATATATATATATATATGTACTAAAATAGATAAAAAGGGAATAAACAAAAACTATGGACAATTCATTTTAATAGAAGAGTCAACCAAAATCTCAGCGTGTGGCACATTAAGAGAATTACAAGCACACGAAACTGCATTACGTAAATAATAGTCGCATCAATTACTTAAGCCATTACCGTCTTTTTATTACACTTTGTGATACTATATTAACCTTTCTCAATATGGAAGACCCACATCCATGCCCTCCCCGGGAACTGAATACGGGACCTCTGCGATGCGGCGCTGACCACTACAATACCAAAGGTCGGCATATATATTATATAAGACAATTTTTTACTACAACTTTTGCTTTATTAAAACAAATCATATTAATAGTTTGTTTTATGGAATAGTAATTGTAGTTCATATTCACTATATTGACAGAATTAATTAGTCATATCAATTTTGTTTCTATTTATTTGGTGCTTTATAACATATAGTCATATAATTTCTAAGTATGAATGTTTAAAGATTTTCTTCCTCGAAAAACCTGACATTGATTGAAAATAAAGGATTGAAATCTGAATCAAGGGCCGACAGTAAGGCAAGGACAATAATGTTATGAGTATTATAAATAATAAATATTGATTTATGAAATTATTAATATTAATGTTAGTGATGTCAATCTGCATCTGACGGCGCGGAATCGCTCGATTACCTGGCGGATTCTCACGGTCTTCACAGGCGAAGTTGCGTGCTGTCACCACCTCGACCTCGAGTTGACCCTTAGTCATCAGTAAGCCGAGACGGACCTCGCCGTAACGGCCCGAAGTAAGACGGTAGCCCCGAGGCTGGATCTGCCCGGGACCAAGCTGGACCTCCGGCACGCTGGAAAGGTACATCACACCTGATCTCATTGAGAAACGCGCCTAGAAGATTACCATGACCGATGCACGAAATATGTTACGATGTAATATTGTACAATGCAAATTTTAATTATCGTGATTTCCTTTTTTTATGAATAGTTTATGTCTGTCGATAAACATGTATTGTTCTTGTACCATATCATAGTTACTAAATTTGACAAATGAAGCGAATTTTTGATCTCCTGCAATGACGTTTTAGGAATCAAAATCTAAAATCATTAAAAAATATTAAGAGAATTACAAGCACACGTAACTGCATTACGTAAATAAATACATTCTAATGAGGAACTCGTTGCACAGTAGTGACAGATTCTCAGCCATAAGGATATATTACTTTAATAAACATATTTACAAGTAACATGATTACTTTATGTAAGGCGAGGAGGAGGGTTAATAATCGTTCGAGCAACATACGATAAGGAATATTCTGATTTTTATGAGTAACTAATATGATGTTAGAAACTTTACTGTTTCTGTAAATTTGGAAAAAGTCTATGATTTTCAGTTAGGTTGGAGAAGTGCACTACCACACACTTTAAATACCAGGCACCACTGTAATCGCACTGTTCCTCGATAACGGTTCCACACGATTACTGTATGTTCTTTCATCTGAAGGAAATTAGTTCAAGGAATTAAAAAGCATGAAAAAGTACCAAGACGGTTTAGAAAGTGTTTCCTTCTATATCAAACCTGTTAGATTTTCCTCAGCATTTTACAATTATAAGTTTATACTCACATATTCACGAATTTTTATCTACTAATATTTATTAATTATTAATAAATCAACAATTTAATCTAATTTTTTAAAATTTATTAAATAATGCTGTGAATGACTTGCCTCCAGCGTTCCTCATCGTCCGATGGACTACCAGCGATGCCTGGTGTTGGCTGCGGTATTTGGGGCAGTGGAACATCCGCCAGCATAGATTCGCGCCTGCTGCCCCCTGCAAACGCGGCATTCCCGTTACACGCAGCCACTACACTTGCACGTTACACACACGGAAAACCACATTGCCTCTTATCGTAAATAAAAGATAACATATACCATTAAGATATGAATACTATCTAATATAATGAAATAGCCAGATGACTTGTTGATATTCACAATATGTTTTAACCATGCAGGGCTAATATAATCGCAACATTATGACTATCTACTTAATAGGGATGCAGGTGGTCTAAAAATCATTTTCACGTAGTCCATAGCTTTCATGAGCCCTTTGGTCACTACCAACCGTAGCCCAGGTGAACATTTTTATACGGTAAATGTAGTCCGTTAATTCTATTGGATTAACCGGCCTTCTAAAACTTGTAGAGAAACAGAGATGGGAATGCTGCGACTACGCATCAAACTCATCTCCCGTCATTCGGAAGGGCGTGAGAATAGCAGTGAAAAGCCCAACATATCTGATGCAGGTTTCCTAGGGTTTTCCCTGCAACTTTTTTACGTGAAACACCGGGCAGGATCCATTAAGTATAGTCCGTGGGCCCTAGTCAACACTTGATCTACCTTCCACATCCCCCCTTTTCAATTCCCTTCCTATGCTATTAAAGGTGAGTTGCCTGTTTTAGGATTACCTTCGTGCAGCCTGTTACCTCCCTCCCTCTCCCCCTTAAAAATGAAAAGGAGCAAGATAACCGAGAAAAGCGAATGTTTAAAAACTTTAATACAAAGTAATTCAATTCTAAGAAATTAAGTTGAAAATTTACAGCCTCTAATAATTTCTCATATTTCTATCTGCATTCTTTAATATATTTCCATAAAGAATTATTGATTTACTTTACATGATTGGTGTGGTTGAACATAGTGATTTCATGCTAGGTTTTTTATTCTTTTCGAATGATTCTGTGTATACTTTTAGACGAAGTTAATAAAATTGTCCACTACTTTTACCCTAGAGATCATTCTCGGCTATTTCATAATAACCTACAACTAGATTAATAAGAGGCAATTGTAGTCTCACTTGAACGGTATCAGGTAAATGAATTAACACTTAAATTTAAACTTCTCCTTTGTTCTATAAGAAAAGTAAACCTGGAAAGATATACGAATAAAGTATTTTTGTCTCATTTAAAAAATGTTTGATGGATTCTTTAATTAATTGCTTTTCAATAGTAATAATCTTCAATAAAATCACATATATTGACGACACATATTGAAAACTACTCATAAGATTACTTTTACAAGAATCCTATAAATTTAATTCGTTATCTATAACTACAGTACAGTCTAAGCCTTGCTACTATTTACAAAATACTCTCTTTATGATCGTGTTACATATTGATCGTGTGCATTGTTTCTGGATATGAAATACTGCAAGTGTAATAAAGAGTGCAAACCCAAACGTGATTGTATTGAAAAGCAGACATTAATTACTAAAATATTACGGAAATAGTAATTTTATTATTTTTAATGTAAACAAAGACATATCGGATTATGTTTGACAATTCAAATTAAATTAGTGGGACACGTGATTTTTAATTTGTCTTCCCCAAAATTCTTCTATCATTTCGGTCTATCATAAATTTTGTAAATATATGATATATTAAAAAATACGGTAATATATCTCATTAGCATTATAATACGGGAAAATAGTTAACGGCTTATTAACAGTATACATTTCCTGATGATTAATTTATTACATGCCAAATTTAACTTTAATTTTTATGTAAGTGAAACGTTTGAATAGGAGTAAGCTTTAATTACGTAGTGACACATTTTCTTAACTAAAGTCAGCTATGTATTCTATAGCAGTTTTCAAGTAATTTACTATAATTGTGATGATATTTTAAGCATGTATTTCTAATTATCCATGTAGTACACAATTATCTATAAATGTGTATAATAGGTCTAAGGTAAAATTGAAAATAAATCCGTGCTTAGATCATATTCAAAGATTATCATTTTTCGATGCTGTTCCGTTGATGGATAGAAATAAACAAGTTAAGATATTATCAAACAATGACTTATGCTGTTTTTATTCTCATATTTAAACCGTCGAATAAAATGAGTCTTAATTTTGTATACAGAATTTAAATTGTATTCAGAGTTGCATCTCATCTTCTCAGCTTGGGTCTGCACTCTATGGTTAAGACAAAGGTGGATGAGCCGAACACAGGAGACAGGTGGGAAAATCAGTAAGAAATTTCAGAAATACAGCAAGATAGGAACCGCTTACCATGCCAACGGGCTACACTTTGTCCGCTGTGGTTATAGAAGATGGAGAAAAGAAGAAAAATAATTATATTACAAGAAGGTAAATGAAAAAATAGAGAAGTGTAAAATACAGTACATATAAGTTGTTTCAATGTGCATATTTAAATTCGAAAATACTGCATACATAACCAATAGCAATTACATGTCTAAATTGAGGTAGGAGTTCTCAAGAGAATTTGTTTTGAATTAATGAAAATGTACGAAACATAATATTTGTAAACTTATTTATTCACCATTATTCTTATGATTCATGTTCTTAAACGTAGGATATTGCAACAAAGCGAATCATGCACGTGTGCACGTGTCCCGAGAATACTTCAGAAAATAAAACAAGAAACATTATTCATTTAAGGAAGACGAAATATTGTGGCACTGCTTTATTATATCTTGCGAAGAAAAATAAAAATTTAGGTACCTCAAAAGAATTTTCCGTTTTTATGAAGATGTATGTAGTGGAAATGAATTTATTTGTAATACATTTATTCAGTATTGTTTGCATGAATATTTATTGATTTAAACAAAAAATTATTTCTATAATATTATTTTCCAATATTTATTTATTTTTTTAGATTAAAGTATTCTTTAAATATTTTGAGAAAAAATATTCAATTTTAATTTATTTTCGGGTTACATTTGATATAATATTGTAGTAATTTCTCAGAATATTCCATTACGATAATGCTTAGTATTCAATTTTCATGATGATATAATTTGATATAGTCATAACATCGTTAATCGGGATCTCCAAACCGACTGATAGAATTGGAAAGCGAAATTGTACTTCTGTACAGACACAAAACCATCTGGGGAATAAATGATGTAAAAAAAGAGAGGGTTTGGATTAGACAAGTGGGAATGGATATGTATGTTCATTGATGATGGTATGAAAGCTACGAACAGATTATTCTCTTACTAATCGTGAAGCATGTTCGTCTTCTCTCTTCGTATTTTTAGGTTACCTTTAGTCTTAAATTTTTATTCCGCTCTTTTTAGCTTATTCAAAATTTCCAATTCTACCAGATTAACAACATTCTACTTATAACCGAATCTGTTAACTATTATCTAACAGAAAGTTTATTACACAATGATATAGCTTTATTTATTATTTAAATCAATGGTTCAATGCGTCAATGGATTAATAAAGCGCGGAAAACAAAAACAGTAGTTAGAAGGACATACACTATTAATGATTTATTTTTTTAATGATTGTTTGCTCCTTTGAGACATAACTGATGAATCGGTTTGACTGGCATTCATATTTATTCAAAACCTAACATCGAATTTTTACTCAAAACGTTTAACATAAAAACAATTCCTCTGTTCGCCGAAATTATAGAATTGTTCAAGCAAGCAAAGGATTTATGTAGCAAATAACCTTTCCCACACAGGCTGCAAAATATTTAAAAATAAGCTATATATTATATTTATTATAATGAAGGTAATGATCATGCGTATAATATTTTCCACTTACAGTTTTCTCCACTGGAGAAACTCCTTGCTCCTGTACATCAAGAATTATGACTCAAATACGTACCTTAGAAATGTACATGCATAACTGCCACTTTGAATGCAACATAAATGAACAGCCATTGAGATCAGACTGAAAGAGCATGCTTCGCATACGAGACACGCAAGCATTTGTGAGAATAAAATGTAGTTTCTATACGGTATGCGTCAATTGACTTTAGCTTTGTATAAAACGGACCTGAATATGCCGATCGCAGCGTAATGCAGTTAATATCTTTCTTTAAATGTCACACCGGAGTGCTTTCCAATAGGCATGATAATTATTTACAAGGTGCTTGTCTATGTACAAGGTGGCGTATTAAGACTAACGAAATGATTTATTCTAATCTCTAGAATAATTGTTTGGGAAGTGCTATAATTGCTTATCTCACGTAACTCCAGTGCTGTATCAACACATGCTGCTCAACAAGCTTCATTATAATGGCAGATTTTATTTTGATTAGCATAAACAATGAATTAATATATATTTTTCCGATGAACTGAACATCAAGATAACATTATAAATTCAGTAAAAATGAATAATTATAGCTACAGACATTTTGGTCGAGAAGCGTTTATCACTCGTATTGATAAATGTAATTCAACTATTTTGTTTAATAGAACACGTCTTTGTTTTGTTATCGATCGATTCTAACATTAGGAAACTTGTTGAACAACACAGCGAGCATGTATATTTCGTGTGAACGTGCTTCGTTTCTCTGAGAGTATGGAACTTACAAACGAGTTGTCTGGGCGGAAGATATACACCGCTTCCTGCTCGTGGTCTCTGCCTCTGTGGAATTAGGATGCTGTCCGCGCTGCATCCTGGTGGAACAAATACTCAACACTAAGATATTTCCCATTCTACAAACATTGTAGGGGCAAGTGGCCTGACTTTTGCAACACAGTTGTTTTAATTCGCATACAGGAACCCGAAATTCGATATCGAAATGTATCAAGAATCTTACTCTGAAACGATCTAGGTAAAAGTTGTCTCATACACAAAACAATATAAAAAACTTTGAAGTTGGAAGCATGCTGGGTTTAAACACCAATGAAAGGCAGGTCTAAAAAATTTTTCACAGTGTCTTTAGTGAAGTTTATTCAACAATGTACAGGGTGAAATATGACAATATACTTCACGCAGAACACCTAAGAATTAGTCAAAAGAAAATTTATACTTATATGGCCATGTTGTTAAACATAATCTTTGTGTCATTCGATATACTAAAATATATGAACGTGGATATAAAAATTTGTTTATCAGTTCAAGCTTTTGTCCGTGTTGATGAAGTGGGAAACTGTTAAGCTAATCATCAACCAGGTGGTAGAATTATCTAAATAATATTATAGTTAAATTAATTTTACTTGCTCTTATATTATTTTCACTCTTGCCTCTGAATTAATTCGGTTATAATAAATTTGAAAATAGTTTTTCATTGCATATCATAGATATGAATAATCTCGATGTTTAACCTGTTTTGTGGAATGTATATTTCACATGGTTTTTCAACGTTCGTAAATAACTCAAGTGTCATATAATCTACGTACAGGACGTGAAAATTATCATGGCGTGTTACGTGCGCAGTTGAAGTGGACGGGGAGTATTTCTGCAGGCGAGTATAGCCGTTGGAAGAGTGCCTACCAGAATTTTTTTTAAAATATTCATTACATATTATATTATAGTAACGGTATATATGAAAAGCGTCAAAGTCCATTTTACCGTGCCCTATACTCAACATGGGCTAATGGGTTTATTAATGTACAATATATTCGGAACTGAACACAATATGTTTCCTTGCGTCAGTGTTTCCAGAATACATTTTTACATTCAAAGTTCCTGTAACAAATGTTCGTGTTAAAGTAAGCTTAGTCCTACCTTCACTCCAAGCGGACTTGTCGACACATTAATATATCTATCCAGTTATGTAATATTCTTAATTTTCATTATTTGAAAGTAGTAGTTGCGATGTTACCAATCGATGGTTTCATGGTAGTGAATGGAGTATACAAAAATGTTATGATATATAGGATCAAATTATTTTTGGAAAGATCTGTAATTAGAGTGATATTTAACGCCACTAACTTCAAAACATAGTTGTGCGTACGTTAATCGAATATTTTTTCCAGTTCCCTCGTTAATGATTAAGGTAAAATGGACATTCTGAACCGAATATTAAGTTGTATGGGAAAAAGGTAGAGTTTAATATTCATATTTATTCTTGTTAGAGAAGTGGAATCGAAAATCTTTTGAGGAGTGTGTTTTCAGATCCTGGCTGAAGTATACGTCTACAAGTACAGAAATCATTGAAACTGTGGATTATGAATCTAATAAAAACAATTTTAAAATAAATAGATCTTTAGTTATAAATAGCGTTTAATTAATCCAGTAAATGTTCCTGCTTTTATGTGATAATGAGATTTCCAAGTTGACAGTGACTATTAGTTGTTGATAAAATATTATTGCAATAAATATTTCATTTGTATACATTAAAAAAAATTAAATTTAAGAATTCTGTAAACGATTATTTGTTTAATTTCAGTTGTAATGTTTTTCATATATTTAGCTACATTCGAATGAAACTTGAAATCAGGCTTAAATCTATAATTACTTATTACCAATAAAACAGTCATTAATTATTTATTGAAGAAAATTTTATGGATGTAAGGCGAGATTTAATTACATGCACAATACATACATATTTCAATAATGTATGACAATGCCAATATGGCACACATCAATTGTTTTACACTTACTAAGTACGTAGATATTCAATATAATACCATGCGACACACGGAAAGAGAACTGATGAAACGCCAAACATATAAAAGACATGCTTAAATTTTTTTAAAGTTATTAAAACACCACCTAACTCCAACAGACATATGTATATTATACTTGGTACTGTACCTTTTCTGAAAGCACTTGATCCACACCATTCTTCCAACACAAAAAATTATGAATATCCCAATTATTTAATTGAACATTCATTCCGGTTTTTATACTATTCGGAATAACGGTGATAAATGTGTGTTGTATTTATCTTAACGTTTATTGATGAATAAGTTAGAACAATTAAAAAAATCACTCATACATTTTCGGTGTTGATGTTAACTAATCCAACTTTAAGACGATAAATAACAGAGCGCTTGATGTCTGAGTGCTAACTTGATTAAGGCATTAATAAAATTTACAAAATTTTTTATGTGCTCTACTTGATAAAACTCCTGTGAATTTTAATGTCAAACAAAATGTTAACTTGTGTAGAGAAATTAGAATTCAATACATACACCCCAAGGGAGTTAGTTCTTACCATTCCCTCATTAGCATCCGCATCAGAAACCTGCTTCATTCAAATTCTGTTAAGTTTTACACAAATATTAAATAGATATTATTTGATTCTTTTAACTGGAAATTGGCAATGTTAGTAAGAGACGGGTACATAAATAGCATCAGAGTAACATCTCCTTTTCAACTGGAGCTTAAAACTAATTTCATCATTGAATTAAACAAGTCTCTTGACGATAAAAATGTATTAATTCACATTACACTTTTCTAAGTATGGATTGCTGAAACATTTATCACCTTTTACTACTTATATATATGTAGGATATAAGTCCTCCACTTTATGCTGAAAGGAATGTCGACAATATGACACGGTAGAACGTCGTTCAGCAGATCGTCAGCTTTACGAAACGTCAAACATCCAAACTAATATTTTCTCTACTTTAATTTTAAGGCCATTTTAATGCACTGTGATGTACAAACAATACAAAATGTATCTTAACTTCCAAAATATAACTAAATTTCGTTAAAATATACGGGTTTATCCTAAATTCTAACTGCAAGGAAAGTTAGTTATAAACCTTTGTCTTCAATATGTGTGCCCAACATTCGGAATTAAGTAGTAAACTGTATTTTTAACGTATTTTTGTATGACATTTCCTTTTCAGTACATTTAAATTATATAGAATATTCAAATATCCGAACTGCAAATAGTCCCAATTAATTTGGATAATCCACGTTCTGCTGCGCTAATAAATATTCAAGATCGTGTATGTTTGTTAATATACCATAGCATTTATTTTGATCATGTCAGTGTTATTGACATTTTTTGACGGGAATGTGAACAAACACCATAAAAATTGCAGGTGTTCAACAAAGTTTCTATAACTCGCAAGCAAAATTTTAGCATGGATGTTATATAACGAGTGATTTTGTTATCAATGTACTCTGATTCATTGAACGTATCATACACTTCTTTCTTTTCAGATTTTCAGCAATTGATTATTCGTGCACTAAATTATACCGGTATTCAGATTCAAATCTCGTTTGCAAATGTACTTGCAATCTATATTAATCACTAATTGGGCTAGCTTAGACCGGTGGTTTTCAACTGGCAATATTATTAACATTTCAAAAGTTAAAATTGTAATTCTTTCTTAAATATTTAATTAACATAAATAAAATTACTATAAGTTTCATAGTAAAACACAACTACATAGGGAATTTTGCGGTACAAAATCAAAGCTAGTCGGCTTGAGAGAAGTTGAAGAGGGTTACAGACAGTGTATATTTTTGTATATTTCTTGTAATATTATATTTGACGTATCCTATTTCCTCAACCGAGGACTAATGGATTGAATAATATAATAAAAATAAAACCTAGAAAAGTTGGCGCCGGCCTGGGTTTTCTGAACTCATTGAGCTTTCGGGAATGGCGAATGGTGTTTCCCCCTAAAATATTGGTGGAGTGGGGTGAATGGTTATCGACCTCCTGCGTTCTAGTGGCTAGCGTCGCTGCCTCACAACACGGAAGCCCCTTGTTCGAATCCTGGCGTGGGCTTTCATGGTCACGGAGATGGAATTAAGACTGCTCTTCAAATTCGGATGTGTCACAAGATGACTTCGCAGTCGACCGGGTAGGCCAAGGCCCGCAACGCGCTGCAGACTCAAGGAAGAATAAGATAAATACTTATGATTAGAGAGGATGAGCCTCGCCACCGAAAGAAATAAAATAATGGAATGGGTAAATGTGTTAAAACAGAGAAAAAATTAATTTCCGATTATTAAGGCTGAAGGAGTGGGCATTAGGAATTAAGGGTTAAGAAGTGAACAGTAAGCAACTGGCATTAAAGAGTAAGAAGTTGGAAAGGTGGAATGCTTGCTTGCCCTTGTCCGTGGTGGCATATAAGAAGGCGGTCAACAAGGAAGTTTAAAGGATTCGGTTGGAATCGGTACATCATCTATGACCCGAGCGGCGAGTTCCAAGCTAATCTATAAACGGTAATTATTGCTGATTTCCTCGTACTGCGAATTACGTGTAGGATTGTGTATGTGTTTCTGTTTCTATAAAAAGACCCTCAAAGACGACCCAGTATAGATCTCATGTCTTTAGTTTGTAAGATATTTAATGATTATAAATAATTGTATAAAGTATTTAGTGTTAATCAGAAAAAAGGCCAGCTTTGGAAACTGAAGTGGATTCAATTATTATTGTATTGTAAATTAATGAATGGCTAGCGTTGCTCACAACTCAGGAGTCCCGGGTTAGAATCCTGGCATGGGCGTGGATGTTTGTGTCGTCATGGTCGCGAGGATCGGGATTAAGGCTGCTGGGGAATTGATACACTGACCACGTATCATCCCAAATACGGAATGTGTCACGCCAGATGACAGTCCGCAGCCGCCTCGGTAGGCCTAGGCCCTCAAGAGGGCTATTGAGCCATTGGAAGAAGAAGAAAGTTAATGAATGATAAGTAAATATATTTTTCATTTTTATATAATAATTCTTTATTATATATTAAAACCCCTTATATTCATTTCAAGGTGAAAAGGTGATAGAACCAAATGCTAATTATGTAATAAAAATAAATCAATTAACCAGAGAACGCTGATTATAATATCATCAGAGGTGATATTTTAAATATAAATGTATGAACATAAATAATAAATATGGCGTACGAGACAGACTAATGCTTAGTTATGAATTCAATTGGACTTGTCTTATCGATTTGTAAGTTGTGAAATTTCCCTCCTATTCTCTGTGGTAGCAACTTGACACCAATAACAGAAAAAAGTATTTTATTTAGTTTGGTATTGAGATACGTTTAATCACATCGTTTATTGAAGAAATACGTATAGTATAGATTTTGGAAGCTTCACGTTTTACGTATGGATCGAATTCTAAGCATCTCATTGTATAATACAAGTATGTATGAAGTTGCAGGTAAAATGGTTTTAATGGATTCATTTATTGTATTTGGGTGTTTAGTTTAATTTTAAATATACTATTCATTTTGTTCATTATTCCTTTCGTGTCTCAAGTGATGAAATATTAAATAACTTTTTATTTCAAATGTTATTGACGGAAATGTGTCTAATATGACTTATTACATCATTTACCACTGAGTACTGACAAAAGTTCATATAATAATGTAGTTAATATTAACTATTGGTATTATTCAGACAAATCGCTCTCCATGGTAAATAAAATGTAAACATAAATCTTAAGGAGCTTAGTATTTTGAAAAATTAATTAATGTTTTATTCGTGGCTCAAATTGCTCTCCGGAAAAGTGCCTGATATATAAACGTCCTGTATTAGCGCATTGAAGAAATACAGAGCTGTTGGATATTCCTTATTCGATTTTTAAAATTCAAGTTTCATATATAATGTTTAAGTCTTCTGTCTCCATGGAAGAAAACTGTTTCTCATGCTAACAATATAGGAAATCAATAATGTCACAGACCCGCTGTTTCCCATTGAGAGATACTTGCATTACTTCTACACTTTAGGTCATTAGCTGTCAGATACACTTCATAAATCACAGCTATATAATGTATTAGAAATCTCAGTTATTTTAAAATTGGTATAAGCTGTGAATTATGTAGTCCATTGAAATGATAAATATGGTTTACATCACGACATCCGATAGAATTAGAAGCTGCCAATGTACTATTACAATTAATTTGTCCTTTGTCACGAGTGAAAACATAGATCTATAGAATTTGTAAACAAAATAATGATAATTGAATTAAAAATGAAAATAAATTATTTACAATGGACGATAAGTGTAACGACGAGAAATAAAGAATAATATTAGAACGCAGGTGAATTTTTAAGATTGTGTTCTTTGTCTTCACTTTTCAGTTCAGAGCTGAAGACAATGAAAGAACGAATCATTGGGTGGCTGTAAGTAGCTTTCTCCTTATCTCAGGCTTCGAAAGAACAGGGCATTTGCTGGGAGAAGATAATTGGTTCCATTTTGATGTTTTAGAGTAGACAATAACGTCTTTCACTTATTCCTAAGTATAAAAAGAGAAAGTTATATGGATTACGCTTTACCTAAACGTAACGTTAGGAAAAATACAACTCGACATTAATCATATTATTTTAATTTCTCAGTTTAAGTCATAATTGAAATTTTATTTTGCAAAATAATTATACATTAAGAGGTATCTTTCAAGTAAACGAACCTTAAATAATATGCTATAGTAGGTGTAATGTAGTCTTTTTCTTGTGTTCGAATCAAGATATTAGAACATATACCAAAGTATTTTATAAAGTTACTTTCACAAGAATAACAATTATTCAATATAACATATTCTAAATATAAAATAGTTCTCACCATTTATCACTTCTTATTGTGTTAATAAGTACCACCAAAGTTTTAAAAGTAGTTTAGATCGAAATATAAATATATATGTACATATATAAAGTTGTGGGAGCATTTATATTTATTTCATTTTTTAAATTACTTTATTTAAGGTTTCGTATTACGTTGAAGGAATATAATATTTACTGGGTTTGAAACGAATTATATTACGTACTTATATATTATAATATTATTTTTTTATATTATTTTGCGGTTATTTTTTTAACTGAAATAAAGGTAGAATTATTTTTGTCACTGAAGTTATAATTTTAGTTGGTTAAACATTACGCTTTGGTTGCATCAGTTAAATTACTTAAAAATAAGAAAGGTAGTTTAGCATGAATTCTCTATGAATGATATTTACCGAGAAATGTAATATTTGACTAGTGCTAGTTGTATGAAGTGTATTTAGCGGTGACTTACGGCGGCGCGCCTTTTCGCTGAAGCTCATGGCGCGTCCCAGCTGCAGTTCTCCCTTGACCGCCTTCAGACTCCGCAGAATCTCATCAGGGTCTCTTGCAGGTCTGGTGCAGGAACTCCGGCGCCGCTCCTTGTTGTACGCGGCTGGAGGCACCTCAGTGTCTGAACACAACCATATATCACATTCATGAGAAAATTACACCTCATTTACAATGATAGTGCCGTACTTCAGTTGTTTATTATGCTTATCTGTTGCCCGTGATAATTCAAATGCAGGAAGTCAATCAAGCGCTATGTTCACTTCAAATAATTCGAAAGGAAACCAAAATGTAATTGCACATTTGTTCAAATCGTAACAGTTTACCACGGAGAAGTGTTTATCAGTGGATTGAGAAGTTCAAAAGTCGTCGAACTAGCGCGAAGGATAAGGAAAGATCAGAACGCACAGCCACGTCCACTACTGATGGCAACATTGATCATGTTCAGGACCTCATTCTGAATAATCAACGAGCATCTATTGGTGAAACGTCAAGTAACCATATGCACATTTATCATGTCTATGAATATGAAATTATAACATAGAAATTAAAGTCAGTTAAAATTAATATTAAGAAATACTACTTTATTGCAGACTAACTTAAGATTTAGAAACAACTAGCAGACGTGACCGGCGTTGCTCGGGTTCACATGGAGGTAATTAAAGATAAGATAATTAGAGTACTTGAGGGTACACTACATTTTTAATTATGAGAGTAATCTACATTCATGGTTCCAATCTATTTTCAATCCTATGTGGTGTAATTGGCGAAAAATCGTCAAATGGTAGTTTTCTTTTACAGAGAGGAGTCAGTTTGACCCATTTCCGGATTGTCTAAGAAGATGAAGTCATATGACGAAAATTGTAGAGAATCAAATTAACAATCGAAAATGTGTCCTCAGATTTTATTTTAAATCCTCAGTTTTCGAACTACTGGGTTCTAAAGTTGGAGGGGTTCCAAAATTGAGTCTTTTATTGTGTTGTAACTCAGGTGGGTTGGCCAACCTTGGAAATAAAGATGTCTCTATGAGACAAAGCGAATAAGGCCCTTTTCCACGTTCAATACGGTCTTTGCTAGAGGCGAAAAAAACCGAAAAAAGTGGAAAAAAACGGAGGTTTGTTGACATTTTCATTTTTTTCACATACATTGGAACACGTGTGCCATATTTGTTCTTTGAACGCCTATAGATATGACATAATGACGGAAGCACTGGTTAAGGATTTTAGTATTACAGATTACAATAAAAATTTTGAAGTACAGGAGGTTTCGACGCAGCTTAGCTTCTTAATCTAACGGTGAAAACAGAAGAACTTGAAGTTAAACCCAAGATCTAAAACCAAAGATAAATAAGAAAAAGAATAAAGAACCTAAAAAAAACATATAACTTCTTAAGACTTTCCGTATCATCCTTAATGTTAACAATATTGAGTTTTATTTTAATATGAAATCCTCCAAAAAATTAATCTTTACAGTAATGTGTTTCCCAGTCTAAAAAAGAGGCGTTGTAAAAATAAAAACAGAAAAGAGACTGAAAGTTAATCCAATACTTCCTGGTAAGGTTTTGTTTACAGGTTCAGAGCTTTATTCTCCTTAATTATTTTCTTTTGGGTGAAACAACTTAAGTTAAAAAAATTGAATAATTAACTTTTATTAACAACATTTGTAGTGGAAAACCTATTAGTAGGATATTTGTGTTCTCTGATGTATGCATAAAAAGTAGAATTAGACTTAAATTTCCATAAAAATGAAGCTTTTTAAATAATTTATGAGATCAAATGACAATATACCACACTAAGTTAAAACAATGATTTCATTGTATGGGTTACACCTTATAACATTGATCTGGTTGAGACTGGAAGTAATCTTAACTAATCTAATGTTTATTTAGACATAAATTCAATAGGGAATAAATCAGTCAGAAAAGTAATTTTTCTAAGGGTCAGGTTATCAAATGATGGATAGGATTGGATAATAAGACAGCTTTGTCAACAAAGTTGTAAACAAAAACTCGCTTTTGTGTAGTAGGACGATCAGAAAAAAAATCGAAATCACAGCCTGAAAAGGTTGGTTTGTGAAACCCAATAAACTTTGTATATCGATTTCTACGGGAAACAGACCTCTAAGAATAATTTTGTCCCTACAAAAGTGTGAAATTATCCTTCAAGAACTTCAAATGGAAGTGAAGCGCTCCATAATTTCAGTGGGAACAAATTCAAGTATTAACCATCTTCTTACTCGTTTTGGTACTGTCGGAATCCAGTACTTGAACGTTACGTAGAAATAGGGTCTACAATAAACAGAATGATAGACCTTTTTGAAATGAATAACTCTGGAGATGATACGTTGATCCATCACTTCGAACAAGAGTCCTTGAACATTACCTGGAATGAACAGAAAACGCTACAAATGATACACTTTTGAAGACTACCATTCGAAACAAACACAGAGGCAATTGTCGATCAATGCGCTTCCACATTTCACAGTTCACAAACGCTTAAGTATCTCGGCTTTGACGTGTTGAAGAAATCTGCATTGTCCTGATTTCACTCCGTTATTTTACCATCTTATTAGTTCATCTAAGTTTGTTTTGAGAAGCCGTCGATTCGACTCTGATTAACAGATGAAAGAGGTGGTTCATTCGTGAGAACAGGCTACTGTATTCATTTAGATACGGTTAGCCATTTGATCGGTGGTAGATATTGGATAGTTTGGTTCAAGTGTTGGACTATGTTGCGAGAAGCTGAAATTGGAAGGTTTCTGTTGTTGGCGAGAAAAAATAAAAAATGAAGTGCAATTACTTTTTGAATTAGCCTCGAACAATTTTTTCGTTAGTTACAAAACCCGTCTGTTTGTTTTCTACTTAAACTCTAAGCTGTATCAACATCCCAATTTATAGCAGACTACGGAATACTAGCTAAAATTTTGTTCCCCTTCCGAGCTTTCAAATGTGCTTAAAAATCGAATGTTACGTTGTTTGTTTAGGAAAATGTAAATGTTAGTTTTGAATACATTAATAGTAAAGCGAATTCAACCTTTTAGTTACATAAATTATTATTCTCTACCATATCATTTGTTGTACACCGACACTAACGAATTAAGTGAACGCTAAACCTAGAAAAAACTATTTAGTGTAATTTTATTTCATTTATAATTATTTTCGTGTTATTCACATTCATGTCGAAACATAATGCCTACAGGAACACGCAATGCGTTTAATCACTAAGAGTCAAGAGGCCACGGATTTTAATTATTTGCAGTAAAATTATGTCTCGCATAAATGTAATATTTGTTTTATAATTACGTTTTTGCAATTTCATTATTACTATAACCTAGATGAGTGCCGATTTTTCAATAAAATAGTTTAAGGGTACAGATAACGGCATTAACACACGAAACGGAGACCTTTGTAATTTAATAGTTGTAGGGAATGAATTTAAAATGTCACTTACCTTTGACCGTGTCGCCCTGCTGCGACTGGAAGGAAGACCTTCTAGAGCCCGGAAGCGATCGCGAGAAGTCTCGGCCGAGCTGGTAAGATTCGACTTCGAGCTGTTCGGACTGGCTGGAACCCCGCCGGGAACTGCACGCGGAACCCATGGCCAGCCACGCGTGGTCGGGGTGCAGCAGGCTGGGCTCCGGGGAACCCCCAGAACGCTCATCGCTATCTTTGTCATCTGGGGCATCAAACAGTTGACAATTTATGAATAAGACTGGAGATTAGAAGATTTAAAAATTTAATTTAAAATTATTAAACTTTAATTCATACTGTTTTATTTCGTCAGAGCTGAGATATGATGACAACTGGGTTTTACGATTAATTTTGAGTTATTTTTTGCATGAAAAAGAACAGAGACAATTCGCGTTATACTAGAGTTTATCATTATAAATCGCACAACGGGCCACTAAAACACCTAATTTTCTATTACGGTTCTCTTGTAACAATCATCGGTATAAAATACATATATTCAATGGACATTTATTTTATTCATAGATAATCACGAAAAGTGAAAATAAAATAAACATTATAATAATTACAGTTTTCTGAGTTTTTAATTTTACAAATAAGACATAAAAATGGCCAAAAATAAGAAATGGAATAATTGATCCAATGAAGTAGAAATGCTTTCATCCGAAGCTCAAGAAGGAGCGTGTAGATATTTAAAAGAAAGACAAAAATGTAAAAATGTCGACCGGACCAGGGACTGGAAGCCCGGACCTCCGATTTACGGTGGGCGTTCTAACCACTGAGCTAATCCGATTCAATATCCCTCCATTTCCGTAAACCCAAATTAGGCTAACCTACCAATTCACAAATCACATTCTTAACACACTACTTCTAGGAAATACGTGAAGAAAGGACATTGCGTAAATTAATCACAGGTGCATTGAATTCTAGTCTAAGGAAGTAGAAATGCTTTCACCCGAAGGTCAAGCAGGAGCATATAGATATTTCAGGGTTCCAGGCTCATGTCCGGTCGACATTTTTCCATTCTTGTCCTTCTTCTGAAATACTTGATTTGAACTGAATTTAATTTATTTATACTTTTAATTTTACAATAAATAAATTGACCATAATAACTAACTATCGTATCTTTAACAGTGAGATGAATAATTGATTAATATTGATAAAAGGAGTAATAAATAATTGAAAATAAATAACAATTACTTGAGCGTAATAACTAGGGATGGTAGAAGTATAGTAGACATAACGAGTAGTATATCACATGTAAGGAAGGCTTTCTCAAAAAAGAGGAATTTACTTACGGGTAATATAAGTGTAAATATTAGGAAATCGTTGCTAAAACTGTTTTTATAGTGTGTGACGTTATATGGGTGCGAAACACGGGCAACAGGAGCTGCAGAAAGTAAAGAAGCCTTTGAAATGTGGTGCGATAGGATAATGCTGATAATCAGACGGGTGGATAGAATCACTAACGAGGAATTTCTTAACAGAATAGAGAAAAGAGTGAACAATACGGTGTGCGTTGTCCAAGAGAAGGAACAGATTAATAGACTACATTTGAGACACGGGGGTCTTGTAAAATTAGCATTAGAGGGAAATGTGTGGGGTAAGAACAGGAGAGGGAGGCTAGGGATGAATTACACTAAGAAGATTAGGGAGGATGTGGGATGTGCTAGTTATGCGGAAATAAAAATACTGGCGCAAGATAGGTTAGCATGGAGGGTTGCATCAGACCAGTCTTAGGACTGAATATCACAACAACAAGAACAAAAAATTGACCGTAAGGTATAAAAGATTCATAAAGCAAATAATAAAACAGAGACTCCACAGATACTCTTAATTTAGGACTTCACCGGATGTGCATTGAAGTTGAAGTTCAGTGTAGAATATTGCTTTCCCGTCTCAATGGATTGTTTTGCACAATTGCTCTGGGTAGAATGAATTTTCGTAAACACTTAAACAATGCAATCCCTGCTGTTCTAGTGAGGAGGCAATTATTAATACAAGTGTAACGATACCGGAGAAGGATCTCTGGAACTCGGTACGCCGGAGCAGGCGCTGCGCCACCTCCCCTGCCAAGGAGCTTCTGGGGGACACCTGAGGAGACTTCCCTCCGGATGCCCTGATGCCTCGAGGATCTTCCAGGCGATACCACACTGGTCTGTCTTCCAAGAACGCTTTCTTCAGGTCTACGGCGCACTCGCCTGCGATGATAACAAAGTGAATAACTTTTATTAATAAGGGCTAGACGAAATAAATTTTTGGCAGTAGTACCGGTTCATAGTGTTTTCGTGTATTCAACAGCTGAGATTAAAAATATGCTAAAGTTATAAGTTTCAACGGAGGGAAAGTTTGCAACATCAGAATTTGGAACAAACGTAAAAATTAAAAAAAGTTGATAAGGTTACCTACTAACTCTAAAAATAAATGTTCTAAATTTTTTTCTTAATTCATAAAGGGAGTACTACTGTTGTTTTTTCTACTTATCTTAAACTTATATTGTTACATTCATTGAAACATTCTTATGAAACAAAAAACTAAATGAAATAATTGTATGAAAGGGAATTAATTAGCTCATAAATTTGTAATGTTGTATTTGATAACTTCTTACCATATAATTTCATGAAATTAAAATGTATGAACGGCTTTATGTTATGTTATACTACACATATTATTTAGAAAAACTTACCTAGAAAAACGCTGTCTTTATCTGGACAGAAATCCCACAAAGTAACTTCTATAGTCCTTTCCATCAAGTCCTCCCCTGGGACATTTGGAAAATCAAACGTGGCGTTCCATATAGGGTTCTGAGTTGGTTCTGCAACGCTTGATTTAATTGTACTTTGCTCACTCCTGCCAGGAAAATTGTTTTTATTTTAATCACGCAGAATGCTGCTATCGTATCTTCAACAGTGAGATAAATAATTGATTAATAATGATAGAAGGAGTAAATTCGCCAACTTCAAATCAGCAAGGTACACAACACAGTGATCACTAAAATAATAAATATATAAATTTTTTATATGTTACAGCGCTTCAATTTTAATTGGTTACAACGTCTATCCATAAGGGCGGAGACTCATTTTATAGGCGAATAAGTATTGTTTGAACATTACTACGTTTTGCGCTCCGATGGTCGATTTCAGACTTGCCTTCGAGTAGTGTCCGGATCTTCAGGATACTTGTGCCTAACTTGTCCGATATCTGCTGACACAGCATCAAAGGGTTGGCCTCAATAAGGACACCGGGATAATACAATGCCGAACTAATCTTGGGAATCAATACCATTATTTGCTGAGAAGCCATTTCTGAGGAAGCTCATGCCGTTCTAAGACAAGATCGTTACTAAGCCATCAACCAATTTCGATATAAATTTAAAATCCATTTGACCTTTTTAAAGTGGGGTTAAAAGAAACGTAGAATTGGAATGTAATTTTCATTATCACCCATAAAGAGGAAGATTTATACAGGAAAGTTTGTGTTCTGCAACCAATGCTGCCATCCCCGATTGATTTGAATTTTTAAATTCGTTAATAAGAATCGTTGAAGGTATGATCGAGAAATCATAGAAAAATTACATATTTAACTTAAATTTTATATCAACAGATTTCTGGTAGTATTATTTATTAATTTTTGCTAAATATTTTGTATTTATCACGAAAGAATATGGAGACTATTATTTGCTTATAATGTTTTCACAGATCTGAAATAATTTTCCAAATCATAATTAAATTTGCCACCTTTTACATTGCTGAATCGAGTTTCTTAGGTCCTGAGAACCAGTAGTATGCGAGAGTACTGAAAGAAAAAGAACTTTATTTCGATTTTAAATACTACTAATCAACAATTCCTTAATTGTTTTTACATATGGCAATTAACTAACACGGATTCAATAGTATCATAGCGCACCACATATTCTTAAGAATAAACTGCTTTGAGTATATTCTGTACAATTGATAGTTTTTTCCCAGAATGATTATAACTTGCATAAATAAATCTAGAATTTATTTGCTATTAAGTATTTAATTAGGAGTGTAAAGTAATCGTTCCTGGAATCCTCTATAAGGATTATTATTTCAGGTTCAAAGCTTATCAAATATTTGTAAATTATTTGCAAATGGTAATACATTAGAAGGTAAAAACGATAAATATTAGCAGTATATTCAATAAGCTGAAGTTATTGAAAAGTTTAGATTATGATTCAAGTTAAAATTATCTATGTTTTCTAAGAACTGTAATTACCTGTCTTTTAGGCAGACCTTTAATTTAAAACATGTATATCTATGAATATCATTCGTCACTTTATACCGTTTCCCAATGCTTTTAATATTTTTTCCTGAGTTTGATATTCTTGTTTCATTTAGTTATGAATTATTATTATCAATTACTGAACCTCAAGAGCAGTAACATTTTTTCAATGTGTGTGAATCTGTAGGCCAATTCGGATTTCCCATGAGTTGAATACAGGAACCGCATCAGACCGCTCATTAATATTTTTAAGGTCACACCACTCACCGAAATGGATTTTTCCTTGCCTACAGTAAATTTAACTCTTACTATGAAATTTGTTTTTTTACGTTTTGAAAAAAATCTTCGGACACAGTTTATTTTAAGAAAGAAAGAAATATTACAAACAACTAAATTACTTCCAGGAAGGAATAGTGTCTTTCTAGTTTCAATCACTTGAGTTGAAGAAAAGAAACATTTTATTCCTAATGAAGTGCTACACGATTGAAACGATTTAAAAAATAATTATGTATTCTTTCGACTATGGCTTAGAAAATACAAAACATTTCATTGCAAATAAAATATGGAAGCAAAATTCTACAAAATATGTATTATTATAGTTGAGGAAAAATATGGATATAAAGTTAAGCATTGTTTGTATGAAATTTGAGAGAAGACCGTCGTCGCAATAAATTAGTCGGATTAATGTTAAATTTAGTGCTGACAACATACGCTGATTTCGGTGAACGTATAAAAGGACGGACTGTTGAAACCATACAGTCAAGCATTACTCAGTACAGTACCACGCCAGATGAGTTTCTAAATATACTGTCTTTGAATCTTCCGCCAACAAATCAGACGGAGACTGTGAGTTCTGACTAGCAACCGGGAAGAAATAATTGTCGTTCCAATATAATAATGCATGTTTGCATTTCGCTTTTATGAGTCAAGTCAGTGAAGAAGGAGTTAATTAGGAGGTTTATTCAGATATATCTTAGTCCTCTACTTTGTATGATTGAATTTTAATTACTTCCTTCCTCATATTACTTTACGACGCCACTGCCCTGGGGGAGCTTTGGCCTCCATTACTATCAGCGTCTGTTCTTAATCTCTTCTCCACAACTTTTCACCCTCAAAGACTTTCTGCGGCTTTATTTATGTTTGTGTAGCCGATACAACGATAGTTCTCCTAATATTCACTACCAATCCTATTTCTTCTGCCTTTCGTTCTAATTCTTTAAACGCTTCTATTGTTTTATTTTTAGATCTAGCTGCAATGGCATTGTCATCTGCATAGTAAATATTTGACTGGACTTGTTAAGAATTGTGCTCTTTTGATCTAATTGTTTCATCACACAGTGCAGAGCCAATACAAAAAAGCAGCCTTTTTTCATTCGTCTATTGAACCTATACACCTCACTTATTGTCAATCATCACATTATCTGTTGTATTTACCATAGTCATCTGCATTAATTAAACTATTTTCTGGGGAATATTCATTTGATTTATAGCCTCAAGGAGATATTTCCTGTTTACACTATCAAAAGCTTGCTTAAAATCTATGAACACCATATGTAAGTTTAGCCCATGTTCATAATGGTTTTCCACAATGTGTCTTATGGCGAATAATTTATCTGAAGAACCTCTATACGTTTGAATCCACATTGATATTCACCTATTATTATTTCTGTTATGTTTGTCTTCTTTTAATCACTATTGTCAATATTTTATACACTACATTCAATAGAGCTATACCTCTATAATAACTAAATTTTAATCTATATCTTTTTTTAAAAAAAATGGGATAGTTTATCCCGGTATTCCATTTCTCAGGCAATTACTCTTTCTCCTATACTGAGACAATTAATTTGTGTAATGATTGATTTATTGATTCATCTCCTTTCTGTATCAACTCCGCGGTAATGCTGTCTTTCCCCGGCGATATATTATTATTTATTTTCATTAATATAACGTCACTTTTATCCATTATTTTTGAAGCAGTGACATTAAAATTGCTCTCTTCTTATCTGTTATTATGTCTCTCTGCCAAGTCTTCTTCATTTCACGATTCTTTCAAATATTCTGACAAGCTTTCCATTCCCTTTCTCTCTTATTTCCATCTATTCCTCTGCATCCATTCACTCGAGGTTGAAAAACTCTTAATTATATAGAATTATATAAATATAGACGTTCTATTCCTTTTATTTGGTTTTTAATCCATGTTTTTCGTTTTCTTTATGAAGCCATTAACTTTTCATCTCTTGATATTTTTCAGTTTGATCTAGTTTCTCTTTGTATCATTCTCTCTCTAACTTTACGCTTTTCTTTTATTATATCGTAACACTCCTTATCGAAGCAATCAAGGTTTCTCATTCTTTCCTTGTCGCTTCATCCATAACATCCCACTGTTTGATGTCTTGCGTTATTTAGTTTATCATTTAACATCTTTTGATTATTCAGTTTTTCTTCCAATTTTTTTCAACTTAGAAACACACCATAATTTCTTCTTCATTCTTTGTAGTATTTTTACCGTTGATATTCGTTATCTCACTTTTGTCTGTACCTGAAATTGAACTGCATCATAATTCGGGCGCCTATAACTTCTTACATATATTACAGATAACAAATGCCGTGTTGTTACCAAAATATGACCAATCCTTTTTAATTTTGTACTACCGAGTATTTTTAAAGTTCTTAAATGAATATATTTATTGAGGAACATCGCAGTTTTGATGCAAAACCAATTTCTGGTGCAAACTGAACTTTGCGATCTCCATTTTCATTATTTTTATCATGTAATATAAATAAGAATTTCTATTGTGACAACCTGGAAAGTTATAACAATGAAACAACCGAGAAACATAAAGGAAATAATCGATAAAATATATACGGGCTTTAGAAGAAATTCGTTGGCAAGGAGAACGGATAAATAAGCCCCAATAGCAATGGAAGAACAGGAACTGCCATTTTTCTTTCATCTTTATATTTGCTAATTTTTTGTGTTTTAGTTCCCAAGAATGATAAATATATCATATCTGCACATTCCTTCATAGATTTCATCAAGTTTATAATCATTTCTTCTTTCTCCTCGTTCGGGACCGATATTATAATACTACTGTTATGTTCCTACATCTTCGTTTAATTGTAAGTTTACATATTTTATCATTAATAATTTCATATTCGATCATACGTCTTATTTTCCTGTTTATTCAAAAAGCCTATTCCAAGTTGTTCTGTTCGTTCATTGAGTATTCCTTACCAGCGAATTTCTTCTAAGGCCTGAACATATAGCATCCCATTTTAACATAATCATTTCGGACCCTGATGCCAACTTGAAAATAACCATTCCAAGACTGACTGTTTGGTTTCTGAACTGGACTGTTTTACAGGATAGGGAAGTCTCTCCCACGTCTAACCTCCAACCTGGAGGACCTATTTTATTTGGTTTCCACCGACATTTTTTCGAAGTTTGGAAAGGTCGGAAGAAAGGTTTGGTCGCGAAACTCTTGGAAGACCAGGGTATCTCTTGTAGTCTGGCTCCTCCCTCACGACCTGCGCCAGCATAGTTTTTGAGGCGGTTAGAAGACGCAAACCGAACCGCCACCGAAACAGAGATCAATGATCTTTAACAAACTGTATTCGAGGGCAATAGTTATGGAGAATATTTTAAAACTCTGGAAGATTTGAACAAGCTGAAATTATAGATTTTTCTGGAGAATAGGAGACTGGTATGAGCATATTGAATTAATGTTAAAGAAAGAAAAGTTTGTAAATGAAGAGCATACGTACGTGACTGGCAGGAGCCGCAGCTTGAGGAAGGCCTCTGGGAGGGTCCCGTAGCCCGTGTCCTCCCTGGGAGGAAGGTCGTCAGCAGCCAGCACAGACACCACCAGCTCATGGCGCTCGTCGTGGTAGAAGACCTGCAGCTGCACGCGGCCGGACACTGCCTTTTCGCGGGCCATCTGCTCCTGCGTCACCACAACCATCCTCACATACCACACCCCACCCGGCCTTATCACTTATAGCGCAAGTAGAAACAGAAATTAAAATTATTTAGCTGTTCAGTAACGATATGCTCACCACGTTATACCGTTCTGTCTTATAAATGAATTGATTTACAATAATTATGACGAAGAGCTTAATAGTAATCACTGGTCAAAATGATCGAATCATGATTTTCCCCACGTTTGCAAATGTAGCACGGGACGTGATCATGTTTATGCGTGAATTCCCTTTAGCCTGCAGAAAGCTTGTTACTGAAAAGCTGACTACTATTCGCGTCAAAATAGTAGAGCAGTGAGTTTAAAGCCACACTGTGCCCATTCGGATTGACCTAAGTTATTGTAAAAGGTCTCTTTTTTGGCAGAATTTAATGCCATTTTATGATTTGTAAATGAAAATTTTTAAAAAGCATTTTAACATGTGTTTTGGCGAAGTAATTTAAAAAAGTCAGGTTGCTTTTGTCTTTCTTTCATGTAGCTCGACTTTGACAACTCAAAAGATTTCAAACTGTTACTTTAAATGGTCTAAACATTTAGTACAAGACACAAACCATTCCAAACCTATCAGTAAAGTTTGTATCATTTGTGTGTCTTATGTTTTTTTTTAAAAAAAATAATTAATTAGTGGACCTCTACTAACTCTTGGATAGCGCATCGCTTCATTTTTAAAAAGTGCTGGGAGAAAGGAAAGGTTTATTGAAGCGATTAAAAAGTCGTACAAAATTTTGTAGCGTTGATACATTAATGAAGCTTATATTTTATATTTATGACTTTCAACCGCTACAAGAAAAACTTTGTCCCACTCTTCTGCGATGCTCTGCCCAAGAGTTAGTAGACGTTCGCTAATTAATTAATTTTAAAAACGTAAGACACACAGTTGATTCAAACTTTACGGAGAGGTTTGGAACAGTTTCCACTGTCTTGTACTAAATCTTTAGACTATTTAAAGTAACAGTTTTAAATATATGTGTTGTCAAAGTCGAGCTAAATAAATGAAAGAAAGAAAGACAAAAACACCCTGACTTTTTTCAAATTCTTCGCCAAAACACATGATAAATTCTTTAAAAAATTACATTTACATGTCATAAAATGGCATTAAATTCTGCAAAAAATGAGACTTTTACAATATCTTAGGACAATCCGAATGGGCACAGTGAGGCTTCAAACTCAGGGTTCTACTATTTTGACGATGACAGTATACAGTAAGCACCCGCCTGATGATTGAGACGTGACAGTGTGATCAGAGCAGTAATATTGCGTATAAAGCTCGGCGACACTCTGATAGAAGCCATTCACGATATCCAACATGCTTTCTGGGACGAAGCGTTTAGCATCTCATGTACAAAAAAATGGCTATTGAACTGTGAACCTCGTCCTGGTAGGCTCCCAACAGGCTGATGCTAGGTTATCTTTGATTGTGTTTTGATCATGCAGGATTATTACAGCTTTTCGTCTAGAGAGCTGCTAAGAATGTAGCAGAAGTCAATCTATTTGGGTACCGCAGGTTACAGACAACACAAGTAATGAGTAATCGGTTTACTCCCAGGGTCAAGTTTTTACAATTATAACAACCAAGATCCCTTAGGACGCAATATGCACTACATGACCTCACAAATACCCCGTGGACCATCATCTTAGCTCTCTGTAAGTCGGGTGTCCGTACTACACGAAACAACGTCTACCAACAAAGCAATCTTCACCTGCCTGGTGCTGAGTGATGTAGAATTACCGGACAGAAATAACGTAGGATTTACTTTACAATATGTTTTATATTTCCTGATTCAATCTTTTTTGACTGAACACATCCTTGTTCTTTGGCAATGATATTTCTACTCTATTATCTAAGATGTATATCAAAGTGGCCAGCTCCGAATACATAAATTATTCTGAGGACCAAGCGGAACATAAAAATTCAGAGATAATATTTCTCTGGTGTTCGATTGACTTGGAGATTTAAGTGAAAACACAAAAGAAAAATGGACCGAACACGTAATAGGTTTTCTAACCGTAGATACATCAGTAAATATTATGTAATTGTTTGAAAAAATAATTTGACCAATTAAAGGTACCATGTTTTTGAACACGGTACTAAGTTACTTGTTAGTTTGTTTAGAGTTTTTGTGTACAATACGTCTGCTTAGCTAGTCGAAAGTGCAGTGAAAACTCAGAGACTTCGTGCAGTCGAGATATAATAATGTTGACTAATGTCTTCTTTTAAGTCGTTCTATACGCTTTCTTTAAGTTTGAAGGAAACGAAGGCGAGATATTAGTTACATAAATTTAGAAAATCCAGCGTTATTTTCTGTGGAATCCCGTCATTAAATACACGGAACCAGAGGAAATGCATTATCACAGGGTCCTTGGTGGTCTGAACTTGCTTTATTGGGGAATGGAAGCTACGTGTTAATTGAAAGGCCTTCCGGCTGTATTCACGACCATTACTGTTGATTGTGAATTATGTTGTCAAATGTATATATGTTATCGTTTGACAACTAATCGTATGTATGAACATTTAAACAATCACAGCTACTACTAGCTCTGGGAACCCCATAAATTTGTATCGTAATCTTTTCAGTACCTACAATATTACAATTTCATTATTTATTTTGTAACCCTTTTTAATCTCCAACACTTTTCTATGGTAGCAACATTCTAAAGCTTCCGTTTTTTTGTTTTACCAATTCTAAATTTTGTAAAGAGATTGGGGAACGAAACAGATTTCTTTCCTCAACTGTATATTCTATTAATGGTAAATGTCTTCTTAAATTTAGTCAATAAATTCGTATAGATGTAAATAAAATCTATCAAACGAATGTTAAAATAATGAATTTTATAAAACTTCTTGCGGGAAACCGTTACAGATACAGAACTTGATTTTTCACTGCTTTTTTTTCACCTGGCGTGTATGTGAAAGCTGAATAAATTATTTTAATTATTAGTTATATCAAAAGTTTTCCGTAAAACAAATTAATAATCTCAGTAATGTGTCACAACGGTTTCCGATAAAAAGGTACCTAAAAGTTACAATTTTGACATAGGCATGATAGGACCTTCCAACTTTGTTTTTTGTATTATCATTTTGTCTGAATTATAATAAAAATATTAACCAGAACAATCATTACTAGGTGTCTATTATTTTTTATAGGGAAGAAAATATTCGAAGACACCCAATTCCACTCGTACGAGGGATTATTTTTGATTGAGTGTAAAAATAAATTTTGGAACTTCTGCCAAGCTTCTTTACTCATGTAAAGTGCTGCTTAATTTTCAATATAGAATATTAAATGACATTGAAATAATAATTTTTTTAAAATTATACAATGTTTTTGTAGCAACGTTTAATTTGCGATGTTATTACTTTTAATTTTGCTAACCATAAAAATATGGTGGAATTTCTATTAGTAAAAATCACACTATCATCTGACAGAAAATCACAAGCAGGCATAATTTCTTATTGGAAATGAGAAAACACTATTATTGTAGAAGTTTAGTGTATAATACACTCTGTGCATATATATATTTTTGGGATGAAGTAAAGCACGCTGTTGGTATACTTAAAATGTGACGGAACTTTTGATATGATGTGCATATTAAATATATGCAGGTAAAACAGACTATAAAATCTTGCCTTGTTGAGTAACATTACCCTCCTTCTTGCACAACCATGCAGTTTACATGGTAGCTTTTGGAAACATAAACACTAAACATTTTTGACTCATGCATAGACATCGCAGCTAACATTGGTGCGACACAGAATCATTTACTAATTCATTTGTACATACAGAAAATGAAATGGAAAAATATCCCACCATCATGAGCATACTTTTATCACATTTATCTACTAATTATTTGAGTACGACATCACTTTGGACACCAGCGTTTCAAAATATGCCACAGTAATTAACAAAATGATGAAATTCAGCTACGTTAAATTAATTAGTACTATTTTACATCCTGGTGTTCAGAATGATATTCGGTACAACAAACATATATGGATCATCTGGAAAGGTTCTGGCACAATGCGAATAACATGCTCCATGCAAAGTGCAATCATCCATTCATTTGAAAAGATTGTCCAAAAATCTTCACCTGCATTGGTGAACATCTTTTTCAGTGCATTTTTTTTTCTGTAGAATATAAAATAACTGCAAATGTTAGTTACAAATCACGAGAGTATAGGAATATTTGAAAAAATTATTTATCGCGTAAATTGACACATGAGGAAACACATTGGTAAAGACATAACATGATCTACACACACAACATATAGGACACACAAAGATAGAACACGTTACCCGCTTGTGCCAGATGGGACAGTTGGAGAATGGGGTTAGTCACCATTCCGGACACGAGAAAATGCATTTATTGGATATATATTTACATCATAAAATAGGTGCTACTAATTCGTTACATATTTCCTCCATAGATATTTATATATGTATATATTGTAAAAGTTACGTATAACAGATCAATACATAATTCAAAGTTTATACATTTCACAAATATTTGACTGTGAACAATAGAATATGTGTATACATTATATATATATTAACTTCAGATATTTTAATATTCAATCTATTCTTGCAAACTTAACTGCCTATGTACAGTATCTGAACATTATTAAGAACATAATAACAAACTTCTATAATATGGATAATAACATTGTTCAAGAGCTCTTATTACCAGAAAACTTCCATAAATAATACGTGTGAAGACTTAAATTTCGAATTAAAATTTTTTATTACCAACCCAACGAAACTTATTTAAATATTTTGCAGATTCCAAAATCAAACGTGAAATCATATATAATTTATAGATGCGAACTCATTTTATCATCAAAGAATTCCTCGTTATAAATATTATATCTCAACTATTTAAACTGCAAACATCATAAACAACGTAAACAGCGACAAGATTTTGCAAAAAATATGCACGCAGTCATTAAAAAATATAAAACCTCAATTTTGTCTGAATGAAAAGAATGATGATAAATTTTTATCAATATAAATAGTATCCTGATACTTGAAGAAAGGTTCTTCGAGCGGATTCACAAAATAATTAGAATTGATCCCACATTCTGATGATGATCACCAAAGGTAAAATTAAGAATAAGTGATTGAATCATCTACATTATTCCTTGGCGATATATATAAATATTTTAAAGAATATATTTTTTTAGTAAAAATCGTATAGATATTCATCACGGCTGTTTAAGGTCAACGGTCAGTATGATAATTTGTGGTTGATAAATAAAAAATGTTATATATATTTAATATATATACATACTAGTGTAGTCTTTCTGTTAGTGTAAATAAATTGAATAAGTTTGTATACAGAAGTGATATTTAGTAACAAGAGGGGTTTTGTGTTTGTGGAAGACATTTAATGCGTTTTGTGAAACGAAGAAAATGATATGCAGAAGTGGCTCTCTGGGATAGACATCTACTCATATTTAAAAATAAATTCCAAAATTTTATACTTTATGAATTTTGTCTTTAATTTCAATATGCGTGTCTGGATATGTAAAAAAAATAATTGTTCATGTAGGTTTCTTATTTTCAAAGATCAGTATACTTCTCTATATTTTGGTAAAATGAGATGATTATCATTATTACTGCTATTAGCATTTATAAGAAAACTGATTATGTAAAACTAGGAATGTATTTATTGTCACATAAAATTATAAAATATTCTTCAGAAGTATTTTTCAATTAGAAAAGTCCAAGCTCAGGTGTGTCACAAAAAATATTTTGTCTCCAAAGATATTTACAAAGGTAAAAAAAGGAAAGATCAACCATACTCCTATATAACGAATTGTTTATGAAAGTGATCTGCTAGATATTCTAATTAAAGGTATTACGGAAATGATAAACCTAACACACAGATGTCCTACTCAGGAAAGGAATGAATTGACTTCATCAAAAATATTAATTCTACGTGAAGCAGCATTATTTCGTAACTATCAATAGTTTTGTTAGAAAAGGTTTAATTCGTTTTAAAAAATTCATTTATATTTTCAAATAACCGGGTCAGTCAGACAAAGATATGTAAGAAATCCATGAGAGATAACTGAAATCATTGTTTTGTATAGTATATAAAAATATCTTTTAGATGTATAACTAAAACAAAAATATATGTCACGATTTAGCAAATGTACAAAATTCAGCATAAAAATAGAAAATATTTGTTAGGGTGATAGTCTTTCTCGCACAACATGCAATAATTTTATCTTATTTCTAAACAACAATTACTTCTACATTCCACTTATTGATGAAGCATAACGTTTAACATCAATTATAGGCCGATAAAGAACGACACTGCTAGAGCTACTGTCCCATCTGACACGAAACTGACTCTGGACTAAACATTTACTTCTACCTACCTTGAATCACACACATTCTACACACCAACAGGCATACCATGTACATTGATACGGTTCACTTAATTGCGGTATTTTTACCATCAGTAAAAAGTAGAATCAATAATTTCTTTCCCATTCGATTACGATCGTAAGATATATAACGTATAGTCGGTGACTAACAACACTGGAACAGATTTAAATTTTCATAGCGCATATTTCTGCTTCCTGCATTTGTCTTACTTTTTTTTTGAAAATGTCTTACGTACCTCTTGTCTTATTTATCTATGGCAGCCACTTTATATGCTTGATATGTACGCAACACGCGGAGAAGTGGGGTATAGCAATTTTATCGTGTTCAAGTGGTTTGGGTGTAGAGTAAAAGTTCATATGTACACAAATTAAATTACTCTACGTCAACATAAGGCACAAAAATCTGGTCTCCTATTAAAATGTGAGGTTCAGTCGTGAAACAACATGCATTTCACCGGGATTCACGTGCCTTGTGTTCTGCATTCGTGCTGCTTTCTACGCATGTATTTATAAATTTACAACGATTATTTGGCTGTATTTTGGCTACACATCCGGAAAATGGAGAGCCAGGCTTACATTTTTTATAAAATATATTACAAGTGTGAAGTAATTGATTAAAAGTTATAACATTTCAGCGTATTGATACATTACAATTTCTTTTGGAAACCATTTTTAGAGAATAGGAGTTTTACGGATATTTAATAAATATCAGAATGGTTTAGTTTCTTCTATATGAGTTCTCATAAAAATGCACATGATTGAATTCAAATCGAAAAGAAATATGATTGGCACATAAATTGTTAAAAAATATACACGATTCTATATTTCATGAAACATTCGGCGCACCGAAGTTATATTTTACAATAAAATAATTGGCATAACCAATTGACTGTGATCGTACTATTTCCTCGAATACGAAAATGTTTGAAATCATATCACTTGCATTTGAATAGCTCCAGAAAAGAATTATATAAATATTCATGGGGTTACTTTACATCAAATCGGTCGATGAAGTGTGACAGTTGAAATGCTAAATATAGCCATAATGCCCGAAAATGTATTCCATGAATACACGACATATTTATAATATCACAGTGAGTATCATAGATATAAGAAAGAGATGACAGTAAAATGTAATCCTTTACTCTATTTACGAAGGAATCCATTTTCGTAACTTGTATAAGTATTGGGAAACCTAATGTAGTTATCCGAATCCTTCATCCGAGATCTACAACATTACCGTTAACTGTTTCTTCAGTAATATTCAAATATCATTCCTTAAAAAATTTTCTACTAACCATTACGTCCATATGCAAGAGAAGAAAATCCTACTGTTGGAATTTGCTTACATCTAGTTCTTAAAATGTTGCAAATGTAATCTCACTGCATGCGAAGTAGTGAGAAAAACCAGTTTCCAAAACAATCATAAAAATTCGTGCAGGTAATTACGTGCATAAACGTTTTATATGTAAATATTACTTCAATTTTCTCTTAGATAAATATATGGCTATTGAGAACATAGATCCTTCATTAGTAACGTCTACAGAATGACTGAATTTAAAATATTAGTTGATTATGTGATGATTCCGACCATAATTAAGAAACTGAAGTCAATATAGGTTTTTTTACAACTTACCTTCATGGTAACAATGTCTTCATAATTACACAATTGATTGATAAAAGGGTAGAACAAAGTTATAAATTGTTGATATATCTGATATCTTCTTTAAAATTTGAGAAAATTTGGATCATCAATTTTGATAATCACAACAGAGCTCTCTTAATTCATCAAGCATAAGAAAATTTACTTCACTTCTAAAATCAAGTGTAAATAATTCCGGGAACAGTACAAATTTGCAATCAGGAATAAATAATTTTGTAAATTAAATTTTGAAGTTCAAGATCATTCATAATAATAAAAACTGCTACATTTCTCTTGCTATGAAAAAGTAATTGCGTATAATGCATTTTGAAGCTGGGTAAGCAAGTAACTGTTTCTTTTCTTTGGGAGCACTTTAGAAAATTGCTAAGAACGATAATAATTCAATAGAGTTCTAAAGTTTAGTATTAAGCTGTTAAAATCATGCTTGAAGGGAAAGTTAACAACTAATAATAGCAATGTATTTGTAAAAATAACTAATCATATATATTTTCTTGATCCTACGTTTTGGTGTATGATTAAAATATTTAAATACTATCTTAGCATTTTTAAAGCAATCATTCAACGCTTCAATCCTATTTTTAGTCCTTGAACAAAATTTAGTTTTAAAAACTATTAAACTGAGGTAGTAATTCCAAAAATTAGCCACGAAATAAAATAAAATACAAACAAAGATGTGCAGCCTGAGGATGCATGAAAGAACGGAAAAACCCTTGGTTAAGAATTTTATCCAGGTAATATTATTCCTTACAAATGGTGTTCACGGATATACGTCATATCATAATCGAAAAGAAAAATATGGATTAGAATTAGTCACAAAAAGAAAACAGAAACTGCAAGAAAAAATTATTTTGCATTAGAGAATAGCAACTATAATAAAAAAATATTTTCATTGCGATACCGTGAATATTTGCACAATGGATCATTTCTTATGCGTGATAAATAAAAGAACGAATTTATGAACTTTAATTGTTGCCGTTTTGAATGCAGGTTCCTATATCAAAAATTGTATTTTTAGTTCCGAGGTAAAATGAATGCAATATGAAATAAACGTGAAATCGACTGACGCCTGCAAGCACAATATAATTCCTCTGTGAATTCCCGCGCCAGTGAATATGAACGAGCATTGTGCGGCATGCCATTGCAGCAAGGCAGCTACATATAAATTGCAACTATCTATACCGGCGTCTTGGGCAGCTTGCGACGCGTGGGCGACGTCGGCGCCTTGTCCTGCTCCGACTCTGAAACAGAAACGAGCCATTTATCCTCATATAGCCGGACAGTTCGTAACACTGAAGTGAGGACCATACAAGGGCCTTTTTAGATGGCCCTATTACAACTTTCGCCTGTTGCATGAAATAACTAATTAATTTTCAGGTACTTGTAAAACGAGAAACTTTTCAAAAGGGTTTAATTGCTTACCCAGTTGGGATCCCAGATTTTCAGCAGGAGACTTTCTTGGCAGAGGAGGCTCATCTAAGAGATCACACATTCGTCTGCAAATAAATACATTTTTAAAATTGTATGATAATGTGTATAAATAAAAATCTGTGTTTTTTTTAGAAAGACAGGTTGCGTGAGGATTAACTTCTTTTGTTGCTCTCCCCTAGTATAGCATAGGAAGGGATGGAAAAGTGGGTATGTGGAAGGTAGAGCAAGGTAGCCAAGGGTTCACTAGGACTCGAGACTGTAGTTAAGAATCCTACCTGGTGACTCACCTAAAAGTGATACAGGAAAAACTCTAGAGAAACCTGCATCAGGTAGGTCGGGCATTTGGTACTGCAGCACGCTCTTTGGATGGCGAAAGCAGCTCCATGCCTTTACCAGATTTTAGGGGCAGCCGGACGACTGGTCCAGCGAGATTAACAAACAAAGCTTACCACATGCCCTTAAAACTGACCGTGATCGCCTCGAACTTCAGGTGTGTCATTCGAACACACTGATACTCATAAAGTTTACCCTTATCTGATTGCCATAAAATTTTGTATTTAACGGTGCTCACCCAAGAATTTTTTTCTGTCGCTCTCTTCTTTCCCACTTTCAGACCAAAAAAAGTCCTAACCTAAAGACATACAGAGAGCTTTGAACAGGGTAGATTATGACTTCACGTTGCCTGTCAAACGAGAAAATTAAATTTATGTTACGTGTAATAATTAGGCATAATTGAACTAAAATTTTATTTAATTAATGATACTTTTTAATTAGTTAATTCATATGAAAAATGTTTCATAAGTTGCAATACAAATGATTGAGGCACGTTATATAAAGCTAGGGCACCATACATTCAATTTTATTTTATATATGGGTGAGTCATGTAAAATTTTCACTTACCTTCAACTTTTGAATGGTTGGTGCTGAAAGGATAAACCCAAAGAAAAAGCCAACCATGTCCAGAGGGGCACCAGTTGCAATGACAGTATCAACTTCATGTTTTTAAATGGAAGCATAATGTTTTCGTGTCGTATAATTTTAATGCATATCAAGCTTTGAACAACCAACCAGTTTATGTAAGTAGAAAAGAGCAATAAAGTATCACTTCAAACAAACAATTTATTGTCAAATACTGGAATTGTTGAGCCTTGTCCACACTATGCTGATCGACGTGGTTGACTTTCGACCTTGTCCACATTACCTCAGTACATGTGAACTAGTCGAGCGACACACACACGACAGGTGAATTTAAATATCTTCTTTTAATTTAAATTATCTTTTAAATGAGTGATTCAGAAGATTCTGCTGTGGTGGCTGCTGCAATTATCACTGCAATTGTTGGAAGACAGCCAGATCGTCGTCGTCACCCCTTCGTTTCAACCAATACTTCTTCAATCACAAAAAAAATCGCAATTTCCATTAGTCCATTATGCCTTTTGTTTTTATTTTTATATTGTTAATCAATTGCATTCCACAATAAATTACGATCAAGCTACATTTCAATAAAATAAATTGTTTGACCCTCACTCCAATTCATAATGACTAAAATTAATAATCACATAAATGCACTGGGCAAAGCAAAACTGTACTGAATGAAAAGTCGCGTCCAAATGTGTTGACAATGAGATTACTGCAGAATTAAATACTCTATCGGGTTAATACAAAAACTTTCAGGGCAAGCCGAACACACAGATAGTAAATAATAAACCTGACGCCTTATAAAATGCAGCCAATAGTGCATTTAATCATCTACTGCCTTGGTTTTTAGCTAATGGATTCTCGATTAATTGTGAAAAATAGATTTTATGGTAGTTTATCTAAAAAGTGACACAGCCCTATTAGGATGAAATATGCAGATTTAAAAACGGTTAGGATAATAAATTAAATAAGAAAATGTAACCGAATGAAGCTCAGCTGCTTATGATATTATAATTATACCAAAGGACAGTGATATGAATATCAGAAAATTATTTTGCTTCACATGCTTTCACTTCTTATTAATTTCGGTTATAATTTTTGGGGGTAATTCATCAAGTAAGATGACTCATTTTCCTTCAAGAAATAGCAATTAGACTTGGGTTTCTTCAAGACCATCGTACTGAATAATTTTTTAAATTGAGTATTTTCACTGTCAGTACAAAGAATCACTAATGCTTTTTTGTGATACACGACCAAAAAACAGAAGAAAACTTGTTACGACAAATTTAAACACATTGAAAGGAGTTTATAATAATGAACAGAGAACAATAAACAGTTAAAATGTAATAAACCAATTTCAGAACTACTCAGGTTCCTGATTAGGAACTCATTCTATTCGATTAATGAAGTGACACAATTCGATTGATATAACTTCCTTAAAATAGGTAACCTGTTAAATGTTACTATTCAAGACTCAATGAATGCCCTTCATTAGCAGTTTCTGGAACGGTGACACGGAACATTGCATAATATAAATTAACTTCTCTGCGTTCAATGGGAAATATTATTCGTGGTTCTGTTTTCCAAGTAGTGATTTAAAAACTAATCCCCCGACATGGTGTGTTCTGTACAAACATCCGGGCCTGTATGTCGGGATAGAGACAGCATAGTTTAAATCCGAACTGCGATCCTCCTTTGAGCGCACCGTCAGGAAGGTGAGGTCGGTTAACATCGATCGTCGAAAATAATTGAGTTCGTGCAAACAGTGAGGTAAACCAAAGTGCTGTGCTCGCAAAGCGGCGAACTACAGCGGCAACACTCCAAGGACCGTAATGTATCCAAAGACAATTTAGTGATCATTATGCGTAGAAACTAATTAAGATATTGTTCTCATTGTCCGTATCAAACATGGTTGAACATCGACGCAGTTTTTGCTCTAACTGAAAACGTCACATTAATGCGAAAATCATGCTGAATTTGTGAAGAAGACGGTTTCTCGTGCTTCAGTTGACCAAATATAAACTGTAACGCATTTAAAACTCAGTAACTAGACATTAGACACTCTACGATAATTAAATAATTAGTATAATAAACAAGAAACCCAAAAATCACTTCTTATATCCTGACATTAAATTAATCATGAGTAATAATTTATTAGATTATGTGTTTGCTACCCTGCTTTAATTTTTTGAAGACCTAATTGAAACAGAATTTGAATTCTGTAATATTTTGATACAAGATTTCTTTTTGGAATAAATATTATAGATCACATATTGCTAATATAAAAGTTATTTTCTGTTCGTAAAACTATATCATTATTAAATTAAAAGACGTTTAAGTAATTAAATAAATAAACTGAAAATTAGTGTTTAGTATCAAAATAAATATATTTTTGCAACCATCAAATGAATTGAAGTTTCAACTTGTATTCGGCAGTTAATACAAGTGTACTGCATAAAACGAACAAATTTTTACAGAAATAATTGAACGTTTAAAGTTGATAAAATTACATTTGATAGAATACAATGTGATAGCAATGAAAAAGAATTAGAACGTAGTTTTATTGTGCCTAAGGGTTGTAATAAATCGAAAGGTTGGAAGGAATTGAAAAATTACACATCATCAAGTGGAATGAAGTACAAATAAGTAATATGATTGTAACATACAGTAGTATGACTACAAAAAGATTATAAAGCCCATGTACGAGGAAGAAAGGATATCATCCTTGGCGGAGAAGTGTGTCGTCTCTGGAGGTCAGATGTTGGATTTTGGAACGAAGTTTTCCTGTTTTGTAACAAAATGACAGAGGTTGTTGGAAATACTTTGGTTGGGACCCCTATAACAGTGAATATTAAATTACAATCACTTCACTAAGGGTAGTTTGAGTTGTAGCGTATCGATTGTGTTGGTTCATTTAAACTTGTTTAATATATTTGTGAAAATTTATGTAAACTTTATTAATTTGGTAGCATAGTATTTATTTGAGTGCAAGAAAAACCACGTATTATTACTATCAGAATTTTCTTATAACAACGATCCGAGGATATTTAAATTTAAAGTAATCTTGATTTTGGATTGGATTATTAAAATACGGAAAATTAATATTTTAAAGTAAACTCTAGAAAAATTGGTAATTTGAAAGGTTCATCACCAATTAGTTAATTTTTAACTTTTCAAGCGCATTATAATTTGATATATTTATTGTTTACACCAATTAAACGATCGATACTTACAAGTCGGTGGCATGTTCAACCAACAGCTCGGCGACTTCTCCCGCCCTGTCCATCACAGCGCAAACTTCTTCGAAGCTTCTGTCCACCAGAGGAACACCGTCCCATTCCAGAACCTGATAACACATATATCAATAAACCTTATTGATAGTTCATAATTACAGTACACCTACTTCTTATAATTGTAAAGACAGTATAATGATTATTTTATGCCTGCATTATAATAAAGGTCTGGTGTAACTGAATGCATCATCAATGAATATTAATAACTAATTAAGTTGAGGAAAATTAATAGACTGAATAGGTTCGGATGAAATAGAAAGCATGTCCTTACGACATTGCTCACTCAATTTAAAAGTCTCACTGAACATGCTGAATATTATTATTTTTTTAAAAAATTGTTTAGAGTCGTACCAACAGCTACGGTCATTAGCGATATTACAGTATTGTAATATGAATTCAATGTTTATTTACCGTGGAATTTCTCGTTATTTTAATAATTATATTTATTTCTCTATATTACCCTCTGTAATTAATCATTAGATATTATACACTTGCAGCACTTCTTCCAATCCCCGAAACGTATCTGGAACTCTATCTTTGGGATAGCGTTGCAATTTTAATGTCAACTGTGCTTATAAAATGACGGCCCTTTAAGATTCTCATTATTATTGTAAATTGAAGAAAGTCATTCAGAGCCCCATCCGGCACTTATGGTGGGCATAATTAAACTGTTATTTTTGCCCAATAATTTACGAACAAGCAGTGTGAGAAGCGATGAACTGTTTCACAACAAACTGGGCGTTTTTCTCGCATTGATTCAACCAAAGTGTTGATCTTGTAGGTACTTTTTAGTATTAATAGTTTGAATGCTATTATTCGTAAACCCATGCCTCGTCATTTCTTATGACACGATTCAGTAGTTATGCATCGTTGTTAATTTTATTTAGTGTTCGTACATCTTCCATTCGTCAATTTTTCTTCTAAATTCAACAATTTTGGATCAAATTTTTGTCACACATTTCATACCTTAAAAACAAAAACATTCATGATAAGAGGCAATTGATATGCTAACATCATAATAGACTTCTCTAATTGTGATTCGATGATGGTTCATTGCTTTACTCATGGATTATTGATGTGGTTTGCCTTCCAGGGCGCTCGTCATCTTCAATGTCTTCACGATCTTCTTGGAAACTCTTGTTTTACTTTAAAGAAGATTTGCCAGAAGCAACATTTAACAAACACTTTACATACATGTTTACCAATACAATAAGGAAAAAATTGCGTTATTCTAATACAACCCTCGAAACTACACAATTTTCGTTGCTTTTTGAACACAGCTTATATAAGTGCTTTTGTGTACGCGGTTCACATATAGAACAGTTCACCTTAAGAAATTTGCTATAATTTACACTTTTACTGCCATAATTATTCTTAAATTGAAATTCATACTTCACCTAAAATGTTGTGATTTAGTATTTATTGTCGTTAATCCAAAGTTCTATGCTTTCATAATCTGTTACAAGTAATTCAAACATGTTTTGATTTTTCTTTAAAACCCAACTCTTGACTTGAAATTTGAATAACTAAATCACAGGGGTCGACAATCCGAATGACGTTGCAGGGCAATTTGGAAATGCATCATAACCCCGCAAGCCTATTATAAAATTATATATTCCCAAATAAAGTAGAGTCGCCATTTATTGAATCACCATCATGTAGCCTGTCATCCTAAAAGACAGAAACTGTTGTAAGTTATCATTTTTCAACTTTATACCAAAAATATAGCAGAAAATAGATATATTTTGTAAAATTATCATGAACCGCAAGGACTGCAAAAATGTTCAATGCAGGTCCCATGCGGCAGTGGGCTGCAGGTTTGCCGACCTCTTGTATATACCCCATATTGATTTTTTTGGGAGGGAGGGGGGCAACAGACTACATGACGGTTATCCTGAATCAGGCAACTCCCCTTTAATAGCATAGGAAGAGAATTTAAAAGCGGGATGTGGAAGGCAGAGCAAGGTAGCCCGAGACAGTAGAAATACATAGTAATATGCTCATTCGTTTGTGAGTTTGGCAACTTTAAATGAGCCGACAAACAGATACGTAACTTTTTTTTTATTCCTGATGGCAAGCGTATGATACAATTAAGCCAGTAATGTTTGAAGTATATTTGCCAACACAATGTGATCAAAATTATTCTAAAATTAAGAGGTTTTTTTAAATCCCAAAATATTTATTCCTTTCTCAATATTTAAAAATATCGCCATTTGGGGTGACAGGTTGTATGAGGATATTCCCATGGTGCCAATTCCGCTTTAATAGCTTAGGAATAGAATTTGAAAGGGGGACTGCGGAATGTTTAAGAATTCAGCCAAAGATAGTTAGGCCCTCCGGATGTAATGTAAATATCCTATACAGTATTCACCTAAGAGTTATGCGTAAGGAAGGCTGGGCTATTTATACTTGTTCCCATGTCCTTATAATGATAGGTAATTGATTGCAACAATGTTGTTTCAAACACGCCAAATGCCTTCGCGTGATCGTCACTTACTGTTTATTTTCCTCAGAGGATCTCCATAATTCACTATCATATAAATATTTTTTGTGTAACCTCTTTCAGGTTCTATACAGAAAATCTGGCCTAGTTTTTTCTTATTTTAGAGCTTTCTATGCGATATAGATTGTGGTGAGGGTTCTATTAATTTGTAGGTGGGGAGAATGATATTAGGTTGTTTTTAATTTATACGGGATAAAAAAATTATAATATTTAAATTTTAACAAATGCAGATTTATTAAATTTGATATAAAGGGGGGTCCTCGCTCACTACGTCGGGAGCATGAGTGAATCTTTAACTAAGGGAAAGCTAAACGCTCAGTGGGTATAAATCGAATATGGGGGGGGGGGGAAGCGAACACTATATACAAACGACCAGAGGCAGGAAACAATAAGGTGGGTACATCACCACGGTGTTGTGACGATCCCCGACGTTACTGGCAGGTGAATCAGCTGATGCCTGCTTGGCGTCGTCTTCCAAGCGTCGGAGGTATGCTGGCTTCTAAAACTGCTCTTGTAAACTCTCTTGTAAAACTGATCTTGTAATCTGATCCCGTAATCTGATTCCAGTAAACTGCTCTTGTAATCTGCTGTGTTATAAACTCCTCTAGTAAACTGCTGTGTCAAAACTCCTCTGTAAACTGATGTGTAATAACTCCCCTCTGGTCCTAATGCACCCTGGTTTTCTTCTTCTCGCCCCACCCCAATTCTCTCCTGGTGGGTAGGATTCTGGAGATTCTTATTTTCGGCAAGTGTCCTTCATAATCTTGCCTCTATTGTTCCAGCTTTCGGGGAATCGGGGTACAGAGCAGGTAGGAAGCAGGTCCAGGCGTCAGGTCAATTTTTCCCGCGGCTGACCAGATGTATTTCTGGTAAATAACATCTGTTGTCCATGTCTTCCGCAGGCGAGACTTGATGCTATCTCGTCCAATAATATTTACCGAACCTTAATGTTTCCGTTTTCTGGTCGAGATGATGACTGTAATTCGTCATTTAATTAACCTATCGCGTTCATTCATGCTCCCGATTTCGTCCTGCTTAGACCTAAATACTTATGTACAAGAAAATAAAAATACAATTTAATTAAAATTTATGTGGTACAGGCAATCGCGTACCACAAGATCATTTCTCAAAATTAAATATATAATACCTTAGAATTTGAGACTTGAATGAAAAGATTTATATACATAAAACAATCGTAAATTTTTAATTATATGTATTGAAGTTTTAAATAATCGCACAATTCTCAATGTGAATTTCTTTTCTCAGGCAGTTGATATCTAGTAACAAATTAATATAATTGTTTATTTCATTAAATTTTACTTGACACGTTATGATCCAAGATTTAAACAGACGACTGATTTAATTATCGTAAACAAATGAAGGCTCTTTAAATGTTAATTTATATGAATACATTTTTACAGATTACGATCGTGCAACTGGCCCTTCTGTAAATGACGCGAAGAGATCGCAATTATTCAGCAGTTTTGGAATTGAACTTGTAGAATCCGGCCCAATTTTTATTCCTATTTATGGAATAAAAATTTCGGCAAGAGCATGTCGCTGGCCGGGAAGAAGGGTTTTTTTTTCCGGGCGCCGATCTGGCGCGGAGTGCGGAGTTAACGGGAAGCTTGTTTTTCGTTAAGAGGGCATCCACCTTTCGGATTTTCCGAGAGACACATACCTGTATCTCCCGCGCGTGACGGAGAACTCACGACGATTGGCAGACAACCGTCACGTGAGAGAGTTCTATCTCTTGGAAGGGGAAGAGATACGAGGTGACTTGCGAAGGTGAAGGGCATTAAAAAGTATGATGTGAGGATTGATAGGTGGAGGAGAGTGTGAGGCGTGTTTGATGATTGAAGTAGAGTGTAGGGTGAGACATTAACAAGTGGAGGAAGACTGTAAATTACGGCAGCGGAGAGGTGTACCATGTTTTGATCGGTCGATAAAGCAGCGAAGAAAGAAGGCGTTAACGAGAGAAGAAGGGGGGGGGAGACAGGAGTTTTCCTCACTTTGTGCTATTATCTACCAGCCGCTTCAGAGTTCCACAACAAGGAAGTTCCAGTTGCATCTGCATCAGGACGCAGATGATAACACAGGTTCGTCAACGAACGGAAAATCTGCTACACGTGGTCACCCAAACAATAATTACACCTGAGAACTTTAATATCATCCCCTTTTAATTCTTTATATTTGCACATGTTATATTCTCACAGGATCCATTTTAAAATTATTGTGTAATCATTTAATAAATGTACATATTAAACCTAAATTATTAAATTCATTGAATAATTATATCCCCCTATCATTTACAAACTAGACCTGTTTGCAATTGGCCGAAGTGATTAATCTTGGGAATATCATAGTCAGATGAATTCCTCTTACACATTTGCATAATACGATTAGTGCCCACTGCATTATTATCAATTTCACGGCTCATTATTCGGACACACAACTTGATTATCTGTTGAGAGGATACGCACTTCCTGAGCGATGGCGTAAATTTCCATCACTGGTCTACTCTGTATTGGCCAGAAGCGAACTTTGCTATCGACTGGCGGCGTCTGGTTGAGAATGAAGCCTTCATGTCCGACATCAAAGCTATCTGCGGGTATTGGGCTACAAGGGCTCTCTCACCTCGAACAAAAGAGGGCTTCTGTACTCTGAGGTCGGTCGTAATTCAGAGTTCCTCATACAACTCTGGAACATTTGTGATAATAAGCTGCTTAAATGTTGAAAATATAAATATGTCCACAATAATATAATAAAAAGGCGAGGACGTGAAATAATCAGACAAGAATAGGTGAAATATTAAGACATAAAAAGAACTTGTCTGTACCATTGTTGATAGCTTCAGGTAGAAAATAAAAGTAAGAAATATAAGAAAAATGGGCATTTTGAGCTAATGATTCGTCACAAGCTAATATTACCAAATAATTGTTTTTGGGAATAAACCCAACTAACCGAGTTTTCGGATAATTTTGAAATTCTAAGCTAAATAACTTTGAAAAATATTTTCAATAATTATGCTACCCAGGTAACAGAATTCCTTAACTTCATTCAAAATATCAATCCCAATCTAACACCATTTGTTATTTCACTATTTCCTATACTGCACTCCATTACCTTGATTTCCCCTCTATTAATCATCATATTGAACTCTTTTCCAGGGTCCCGTTCATGCCATTTATTATGGTTTCCCAGTCTTATTCTGACTTCCCTAATACTACAATATCATCGGCAAAGCGTAGGGTTTTTATTTATTTTCCTTGCAGTATGATTCCATTTCCATATTTCGTTTTAACTTTCTTCTTCGCCTGTTCTATATATAAGTTAAAGAGTAAGGGTGTCAGACTGCATCATTGTCTTACTTCTTTATTGATTTTACTTTTTTTGCCCTTCAATTTTAATTATTGTTGATCTGTAGAGGTTATGGACATCTCTTCTTTCTCGATAGTTTATTCCTGTCATCTTCAAAGTCCTTAATAGTTTGTTCCAATTTACATTATCAAAGAATTTTTTAAGTGGAAAAGTGCCATGAACGTAGGTCTGTTTTTTCTTATGCTGTCTTCTAAAATTAGACTCCGAGTCAATATTGCTTCTCTTGTCCCTACAGTATTCCTAAAACCATTCTGATCTGTTTCTAACCCGCATTCTATTTGACGTTCCATCCTACAATATACTATTTTCGTTAATATTTTTCACACATGAGAACTAAACTAATTGTCCTCTGTTGTTCGCATCTAACCTCTTCGGTATTAAGTCTTTACTAATATCGTCTGGTATTCTTCCTGTTTCGTAGATTTCGCAAACTATCCTGTACAGTCATGATTGCTTCTTCGCCCGATGATCTTATCAATTCCACTGGAATGTTATCAATTCCTGGCGCTTTACAGTTGCTCAGATCAGTCAGCGTCCTTTCAAACTCCGACCTTTAAATTTTATCTCCCAACTCTTCATCATCCACCTCATCTTCTTTTTCTATTACTGACTGACCTAGGTTTACACCGTGACACAGCTGTTTTAGAATTGTCTTCCCATCCACCTTCTGATTTTCTTGCTAGTACTTGTCCTCTCTCCGAATTGATTTTCCTAGAAGCTGTGCCTATTTTCCCTTTCACCATGAAATCTTCAACCAGTTTGCTTTTCTCTTAGGGCCAAGCCTCTTTGGCTGTTTTACACTTCCAACCTATCTCATTCTTCAAGTGTCTGTACTGATCTATTCCATTTTCATCTCTCACGTTTTTATCTTTCCGCCTTTCATCAATTCATTTTTAGAATTTCTTGTATTATCCATGCTTTCCTTTTGGTATGAGCTATTCTTACTATTTTTTCGTCAGCTGCTCTTGTCACTTCTTCCTTCAAGAGTGCCCATTTCTCTTCTATATTGTTGCATTTTCCTTTTTCCATTAATCTACTCTTTGAAACTCTGAAGCACGGCCTGTTGTTTTATTTTTTCTCATTCCCTTTTCTTTGTTTTAATTAATTTAAAACAGCCATTTAGACGTAATTCTTTACATTATTCATCACATTAGATACAATGTTTTGCCCAATAATTTGGGACTTCTTGTGATAGAAACATACACAATCAAACTTCTTCTGACGTTAAATTTTGAATGAATTGTAATACAATATGAATTAAATATTGGAGGTAAAAAATGCGGCTAAATTGCTATCTGGATTACTTCCAGTGACGGTTGCGTCCGAAATGTGAATAAACACATCATTAAGTGTGAATTTCTTTAACCCTGAAATGTCCCTAAATTGTGGAAGAAACGTATCTAATATGTTTAATTATATAAAAAATTCGGGCTTATTGGTTATTATTTGTTTATAAGGTTCCTTTCTACAACAATAACAAGAAAATTAATTTTTTTTATAAATATGGGCATCATTAAATATTTCTTAAAGAAGGTCAAAAACACAGGCAAAAATATTTGGTATTTATTCATAATTTAAATTTTTAAAACTAAATCGCACTTAGGCAAGGAACAGTGTTACCAGTCAGGTATTGTTTCAGTAGTGTTACTTGTAGAAACACATCAAAATACTATCTGTATTTAACATATACTAATAGTTTCTATGACGTACGTTTGTATAATCTGGGACTTGTATAATCTTTGTAATTGTATTGAAGTGTCTTTGTATTTACACTCGCTTTCCCTTTAATAATTATTGATGTACAACAATTATCCAATTACTAAAAGTAATTCCGATCAACGCAGGTTTAATTAATACTATTTGTGAATTTAGCAAAAACATTAGTAAAATAAAATTATATTACTAGTATTAATAACTGCTGATAATTGTAATAATTCTAAACAATTTTCTTATTCGAATTACGTTTATTTTAAACAAGTGTGAATATAGACAGCGTTTCTGTTCCATTTTCTTTGGAGCTGAAATCTTGTTTATCACGTGCCTTTCAGCACATATTTGCCGATGTGCTCCTGTGCATAAAGAGCGAGGCCGAACACACAGCAATATATAGCAAGAATGTTTACCTTGTCTCCCTGCTGTAGACCCCCTTTCTCCGCCGGTCCTCCAGGAACTGTCCACACGATGTAAGCGAACAGGCGACCGTCGGCTCCAGTTTTGCCACCCACAACCCGCATGCCGAACCCTCGGGCTGCAACATCCAAACATATCACTCCTTCTAAGGCGAGACATTCTTCTTGTGTACCACTAAAAGTTAAAGGTCTAATAGTATAATTATTTGTGTTAAAAATGATTAACAATTGTGTATCAACATCCTTTTGAATGTTCATTTTCATTGCATAGGTAGATTTTAATAATTTAAGACAAAAGCCAGTGAAACCTCTTTCAATACTATATAAAATCTCTACAAAGGTTGAGAAAATATAAAAAGACATGCTACAGCTTTTTTATTCACCTGATGCCTACAATTGCTGATGGTTGTTCCGTTTCTACATACACGGAGTGGCCAAATTATTATGACCAATCCCTCAATACATTGGGTCACCTTTTGCTCTTAAATTCTTCTGGGGATGTATTCTATGAGATGTTGGTAGGTGGAAAGATGAATTTCAGACCATATCTGATTACCTGCAATTTCCAATTCCTTTGATCGAGCTGCCTGATGACCCCCAAATTCTCAATTGGATTGAGATCTGGTGAATGTGCAGGCCAACGAAGCAAGGTAAAGTCTCCGTCATGCTCTTAGAACTATCTGAGGACAATGCCAACTATATAACAAGGAACATTGTCCTGCTGGAAGTATCCATCCCTGGCAGAGTATACCATTAACATAACAGGTTGTACTTGATCTGTAATAATACTTGAATACGCTTGGGTATTCATACGTTGTTTCACGTCAATTAAAGGACACATACCATGCAAATAAAACATCCACTCATTCAGTTCGAAATTTAGTGACAACGCAGTTTGGGTCCATGCTTTCGTGTTGTTCAACCCTGCCATTTTCCAATTATCTACTATCCAGTACTTGTGCTCCATTGCGAGCTAAAGACGTCTGTTCTTGTTCAAGGCAGGTCGTTGAATTCCAAAGCCCATACGGTGTAATGGTCGGCGATCAGTTCATTCAAAGACGCTTACGGTTAGTCCGTCACTATTTGACGGACTGTTGGTCTTATGTTGCACTGGAAAACTGTGGTGAGTCTCCTTTTGAGCTCGAACATTGAGTAGCCTGTGTCAGTCACATGTCTGACGTTGAGACGCGGCTGTTTGCTTGGTAATCCGCTCTCTGAAACCATTAATAACTGTTGCTCTCGAACACTTCACAGCCTAGTTGCTGATACTTATCCGACGCTACGAGCGCCTACGATCATCCCGCATTAAATCACGTATTTTGCCCATTTCTTCGCAAACAACACATTACAACCGATGGTTCACCTCTCCTGCAGTTCTATTTTATAGCTATTTCGCCCTTTAGCGGTAACGCTGGACGCTGTCAAGTGGTCATAATAATTTGGCCATTCAGCATACATTTCTTTCATTGCCCAAAACATTTCAAACGTTTCTTTATTACGTTTTCACTGAAGTTGAGGAATACTTCCCCTGTCATGTTGGGCCCATTCTAGTGCCGACTTTAAGTTGTAGAAAGAAACCGCTACGTCAAAAAGGATTAGTAAGTATGTTCATAGATTACAATATTTTCGATATCTGAAATTGTTTTCTGAAATTGCATTTATTGAAATTTGTTTGTGCCGAAAAATAAATTGTTTGACTGATAACATATTGTCAGGGTACAATATACGACCATTCTTCCACACCTCAGGGTGCTTCTTTCTAAAACGTGCATTCTTTACAACACTGTGCAATCATTCTATTAGACTTGACATATCTTTGTGAACCGTTATTTTCATAAATTTAATAAAATCAAAATATAGACTGCCACTCAATAATGATAATTTTTATTATAATTGTTTGTTAACAGGTATATCGTCATATCCTTCTAATTACGAAGCACAGGCTAATCACATTCAATGCTGAATATCGTTTTTACGGGGACTGTTTTTATAGTAAGTATTGTTTTAATATTTTGTCGCTGCAGCGTTGCAGTTGCGATTTTTTGTATGAGAGATCAAACCATGTATTGATTGGGGGAAGCCAGACGCAGCTGTGTAGTATCGCCACTTTGTACTTTCCTTTTGTCAGACCAGCGATTCATTTCTTGAAAGCAAGGGGAAGTGGGAATGGGGACACACATCATCCGTGTGAACAAGAAATCCAAACAGACGCTATCCTCTCGCAAGAAAATGTGCAAGGTTTCCTGGGACAGACAAGGTGTTCTGTTGGTTGAATTCTTGCCCAAGTATGGGGCAATCGACAAAAGGAACTACGAAAGCTCCGTCGTTCAAGACTGAATAAAATTCGTGGAACGCTTTCTCGTGGAATCATTGCGATTCATGTAAACATCCAACCTGACACTACCGAGAAACGTAAGATCTGATCGCATCATTTGGTTGGGAACATTTCGTCCACCCTCCGAACAGTGCGGATTTGGAGTCAAGCGATTTTCATTTGTTTCTTCACGTGAAGAAATTTCTTGGTAGAAAACATTTCAACGACGATTATGACGTGAAACAGAAAGAGCGGCGTCGTTCTCTGACTTATATAAACTTTACATTGTAATTTTTCTTGCATATAATATCAACAATAAATTTTAACAATACTTTATTTACTTACTGCTTTTTATATTAGCATTATCATAAATATTCTAAAAGAATAGGTGACGCCCGCTGACTTCTGATATTTTCTAATGCAGCTAAGGCTACAAAGAGGATGGGGACCCTTTCTATAAGCATTCATTGTATTTCTAATGACTCCTCCCTGATTTCCTTTCTTTTTGGAGAAATGAAGATGTCCATGTACGTATTTACGATTGCTATCTATTGAGATAATAATGATCTGCACTGTCTCATTATGTTTGAAAACAACCTTGCGATTCTGGAGTAACCTGCTGGTAACAAAGTGGTCATATTTCAGATCCGACATTATCATTCCCAAATTATACGGAAAGCAGTCCATTATAATGGTATAATTATAATTAATTAACTCTCAGACAAAACTAAACTGTTAAAATATAACAAAACAACACTCAAAATAGAAATTATGACATTCCAGTTGGCGTCACAATGATTTATTAATATTTATTAGTCTAAAGTTGGTGTCTTACGAACTTTCTTGCGAAAATTGAAATGAAGCCAGACGCAGCTGTGTAGTATCGCCACTTTCTACTTTCCTATTGTCAGAGTTTGATCTTTGGTTTTGTTCTTTGGTTCCTTCTTGTCTTTGTTTTACGTAAAATGTGAATGAAAATATTCCTCATAAAGAAATTAAATCTTTAGAGTTAACTACAAAATTGGTGTCTCACTAAAATCCGCGAAGACGCTGAGCATGAAGTCCCGTGCAGATGTTATACCATGAAAGTTAAGTATCTGTTTGATATAACAAATTCGGAGAACACGATGGTTCTTCAACAAATCTCCCTGATAAAATCAATTTTTACAGTTTTTACTTATATTTACCTTATATTAGCAATAAATAACAAACAATTAATTTTATTCGTGTGCGTTTTATAATTGACGTAAGCGCTAGAATTATAATTTTGAGGGAACCTAAATTAGCTTTTATTTTTTTAAAAAACAGGATGTAATACTATCGATCCGATCATTTTGTGGCGACGAATGTCTGGCTTAGCTCATCGAAAACTGTACTGTTTCAACTTGCATTCTGTCCCCGGCGTGAAAATGTAAGTCAACTACTTTCGGCAGCCATTAATAAATTCTAATTAGATCCCCACTTCGAAATTTGGTGAGTTTGATGGATGACGATTTACCCCTACCTTGGAAAGTTCAGAAGAATTTGGACAGTCTTACTTTGATTGTCGGTTAGAGCGGAGGTCCTGATGTGTTCCAATCTATTTTCTAATAGACTTCCTTTAACGTTTGATGGTAGCGTTATGAATTATTACACCTGTCTCTGAATCTGAATGTCACGGCAATCACGAACCGAAAATCTATCCTATCTTCCTTTAGTTTAATAGATAACCAATCGATATATGAGAATAATTAAAATATAAGATAATGTAAGTAGTGAACATGGTATATTAAAAGATAGTAGATGCGTTATCTTAAATTTGAAAATATATATGTAGATTTCATTGGGAAATAGTGTTTTGTTGTTGTTCAAGGAACGTAAATAATGCTGGGCAGCCTGAAAGAGAATTGGACTATGTAATACAGAGAAGACAGGAATGAACTGTGTAGTATAGTGTAAAGTGACGTTTCAAACAGCGTTTTGTATTAATGGAAATTGCGCATCAGGGCACGAGGGCAAATCCCAGAGTTGGACCAACTCGGTTCTATCAACTTCAGGAGATAATTAAATCGTAGTCTATACCTATATCTTTTCGGCCTAAAATAATTATTCATGTTTATCATTTTTTCCCCTCGCCATGAACGCCTTTTCTCTGTCTACCCTACAACATACATCCAGGGAGTATTAGCGTCATTGACAATAAGGGTCCTCTGCCAAATACGTCTTCTTTTAATAATTAGACGCTTTAACTGATTCTTCATCTTTAAAGATAATGGGACCTTCGAAATTTTCACATATGTATATGTAGCCTAAATGCCTTGCATGTCTCGAACAAATATTCAAATTCTGCTGATTTATGTTTCTACTGGGGGATATTCTTCAAAGTTTGAAATCGGGGAGTATTCTTCCATACGATTATTTTGCTTTTGGCTCTCCTTGAGTTGACATTGGCCTAGTAGGGAAAGTGTTTTCTACTTGAATGGAGCTGCAATATGAAGTTGGTGTCAGCGTGTTGTGGTAGTCTGGCGTCGAGGGGATGGAGTTGGTGTCACTTGATGAATGCCACCTGTTGCCCCGTCCAAACCTGTTGCTGGCTCAGCCATAAAGACGCACTCCAGACGAAAACATGCAAGCACCTCTCTTTTGTGACATTTCATGACCTCAATTTACTGGCATTTACATTAATGATCTTTGTTGCTTTAAATAACTTTACGTTAGAGAGAAATAAAGTACATTCGTTTAGCTCTCCGCTATTTGCTTTTTGGTGGACCCAGACAATTCCATTTGACATTTATTAACGTTTTTAGCTTACATTGGGTAAATAAATGTTGCAGTTCCAAAGGATGAAACTTCAAAAATAGTAAATGAACTTCCAAGTCTTCATTATTGATGAAGTAAAAACTTACTTTTCACGATATTATGTTTTGAGATTAATTTTATAAATATCAAAAAATTAAAATTTATTTCTTATTTACAAATACGCAATTCGTGAAAATTACCCCAAATAACCGTTTAGCACAAAATATTTGGTCATTGATAGTGATTTGTAAAAAAATTAGTCTTATGACGTGATCTTACTTTTTCATAAACTAAGTCAACGAAACCCATAAATAAAAAACTAATACGAATGTTATGTAGAAAGTTTATATTAATTTAATAATACAAACTGAGTGTAAGGGACTAATGCAATTCTTAAATGATTTTATTGAATGGCGATTGAGGCACAAGAATGAATATTTATTATTATTTTACATTAGTGAGCCCCAACACTTGCAATTATTAATTATGTTCAGTGAAACACGTTACAAGTAAACCGCTAATATTTTCCTGCATAACAAATCGAGAAACATTCATAAATCTTCCTTGTGATACTGGAAACCTTTTCTTAAACTAATAATTAATTGTATAAACTTATTTTTCAAATGGAATTATCGAAAAGATGAAAATATTTTACAATAACAATTATTTTACAATTACAAATCACCACGACGAGTATCAGGCCCTTTTACTCAGGTATAAGTTGCATAAAAATGGTGTTCAAATAATCAGTAGTAGAGTGATAAGTCTATGCATAATTGTAAATATTTGTAACGCATTTATATTATATATATGCGTCATCTAATATTTGATTCGTTCTTAGAAAGTAACAAACTTATACTAAATCTGTATTTGTATTGATAATTAGGCTACCCTTATTGTGCTGCTCACCTTTAATATCATCTCACCGGTAGAAATATAAGATGCCGAAGTCATATATTCAATATAAGAGATTTGCATACTGAATTTAAAATATATTACAATATATTTGCATTTCTAATAACTCATTTGATTTAGTTTTATAATCCAGAAATTTGGATATGCGAAGAAAATTGTTTGTATTGTGTTTAAATTTCTCTTTTGTTACTTTTGTATGGCTCAAACCATTTCTGCCAAACAACTTTGCAATTAGAAATATTTATTCCTTCGTTTCTACTTCTTATTTGTTTGGACTGCAATGTTCATCACCTTCCAAAATTTAAAACAAAAGGGGACATCGACTCATTTCTCATTCATATATGCATAGTTGCGCACCTCGTTTAACAAGGTTAGTATTCACATTTTTTTAGGGAAGTGGAGTCTCTCATTCACTTTACCTAAGCCATTCCTGTTTGTCTTGCGAAAGCTTTTACATTTTAATGCCTCCTATTTCTTTGCAGTCCGAACAGAATTTTTATAGTCCACTGAGCGCCAATATTTTTATGGAGGCTATTTGCATATTAAGACTAGAGAGGCAGTGGAAAATGGGGTCCTCGGTAAAGATTCCGCAGAAAATTGTAAGAAAAGAAAAATTTTCTCTACAAAAAACTGATTAGTTATATGATATGGAAAATTATGCAACGAATAATTAAATTATATATGTTCATACAAATTTAATATTCTGAAGCAAAATTATTTTAAATTTATATATATATATATATATATATATATGTATATATATTGCAGAGCACTAAAATTTTTTGAATTAAAAATAGGCTACTTGTACTTGGATAAATCTTTCGGTAGTGAAAGTGCAGACGGCGAACAAAAGCTGGAAGTATGAACCAGACCATTATGAGTTTAAGAAACAATAAGGCTGAAGTATTAATGTTGTCTTCGAGATATTCAAAATGCAAATTTTACTGTATGTCTATAAAAAAAAGTTTAGGCGTTGCACTGGAATAGAATGGGAAAACTCCTATTATAGTTGCGGACAGATAATAAATGGGAGATTATTTGAAATTTGGGAGGCATTAAGTTTTATATTCTTGATTATAATACACAAGAGTTGAATTTGGGTCCAAAATATGCTCAGAGATAAGTTTATACTTTCGTGTATACCACCAGCCAACAACAAGTACTGATCACATAAGACCATCTGTGTAACATTAGGACTTCAAAGCCTCAGCATAAGCATCGCTGTTTTCCAGACACTTTCAATATCAGAATGGAGTGTAAACACTAAATGTGTAATTATGATATTTACACAATCTATTTGGATTTGGCTTACCATGAAAGTCAAATATGAATAGTGATTTGAGAATGAGGGCTTTCCCGGTATGTTAATACTTAAACGTGTTTTTGGTTTGTACACGCGTTCAATGATAACGTAAAACATTAAGTTTACTGGCATTTATTTAAATGAAGTCTCCGACTCTAAATCCTACAAATGACCCTGAGATCTAAGTGTCTTAATGAAAAGGAACAGAGTATTTAGCACGTGTTATGGATAAGATTTCAAAATTAATATTTTATTATTTCATGTAAACTTAGTACTTAATTCTACATAAATTATTACTTTATGTACTAAAATGAATATCTTCCTATAATTGATTGAAAACTAACCTTAATTTTATTGTAGAATATAACACTCCCAGCTACTACAGTGAAGAATACTCCACAGCGTACGACATTAACATATCCACATTTCACCGATCAGATAAAATTTCAAATATTTACAGTATATAGGTCATACATACTCCGTGGCCAAATGATTATGACCACCTGACAGCGTCACAGTGTTGCCACTAGAGTTCGAGATAACTATAAAATGGAGATGTGAATCATCAGTTGTATTGTTGTTTGCGAAGATATGGGCAAAAGACGCGATTTAACCGAGTTTTAACACGGGATGATCGAGGGAGCTCCAAGCATCGAAACGTGTATCAGCAAAAGGTTGCACTAGTGAAGTGTTCGAGAGAAGCAGTTATTAATGTTTACAGACAGCGCACTACCAAGCAAAAAACAGGGTCTCAATGTCAGGCTTGTGGTCGTCACGGCTACTCAATGTTCGAGTTGAAAGGAGACTTGCCAGAGTTGTCCAGTGCAACAGAATAGCAACAGTGCTTCAAATAGCAGTGAATCTTAATTAAAAATGAACTGCGAACGTATGGGCTATAGAAGCCGACGACTTGTTCGAAGGCCTCTACTGTCTTGAACAAGAGCAGACGCCTTCAGTTCGCAAAGGTGGACAAGAATTGGACAGTAGGTGATTGGTAAAGGGCCATGTGGTCTGATGAATCGCGATTTCAAATGAACTATGCAGATGGCAGGGTTTGAATATGGAGAAAACAACACGAAAGCATGTATCCCAACTGTATTGCCACCAAACTTTGTCCTGGTGGCGTAATATTATGTTTAGGGTTATGATTTCTTGGCCTGGTACGGGTCCTTCAATTCCTGTAAAATAACGTCCGAATGCCCAACGGTATTTAAGTAATATCCCAGATCATGTACATCTTGTTATGTAAATGGTGTACAGGGATGCATTCTTCCAGCAGGACAATACTCCTTCTCATAAAGCTGGCATTGTCCTCAGTTGGTTCGAAGAACGTGACGGAGAATTTACCTTGTTTCGTTGGCCTGCACAATCACCAAATTTTAATTCATTTGAGAATTTGTGGGATGAGATTAACTGGTTAACAGGCAGTGCGATCCAGAACCATCTAATCTCAAGAATTGGAAAGTACAGTTAATCAGATATGGTCTCCAATTCCTATTAACACTTGCCTACATCTCATAAGATCCATCCCAAGAAAAATTCAAGCAGTATGAAGAGCAAAAAGTCGCTCTACGTTGTATTGAGAGTGTGGTCATAATAATTTGGTCATAACAAACAACACAATACTTGCAACCTACGCTGATGACACCGCAATTTTATCTGTAGATAATGACCCCCTTACAGCTGCTGCTACTCTACAAAATCATTTAAATAACCTTGAAGAATGGCTAGACTTTTGGCGTATAAATGTAAATCCTAATAAATCAGTGCAAGTAAATTTTACCACCAGGAAAACAAACTGTCCAAATGTCTCAATAAATAATACACCATTACCCATCACCAATGAAGTCAAATACCTTGGTTTACTATTGGACTCTAAACTTACGTGGAAACCGCATTTAACATCCAAAAGGGATCATATCAAGAGTAAGCTTCGACAAATGCATTGGCTACTTTGCAGAAACTCCAAATTAAAAACAGAAAATAAAATACTCATATATAAATGTATTCTTAAACCCATATGGACATATGGTATCCAACTATGGGGGTGCACCAAGCCTTCAAAATCAAAAATTGTTCAACGTCTTCACTCAAAAATCCTTCGTACCATCTTAAACACACCTTGGTTCGTCAGCAACAAAACAATACATGAAGACCAGGCCATACCTCCTATAGAAGAGGAAATACACAGAATCAGCACTAACTATCGTCAAAATCTCCCTGGACAGCATAAGGAAGAGGTCAGCCATCTAGTAAATGAACTAACCTCTCGTCGCAGATTGGAGAGGAAGATTAATTTTATTGTATTCATGTATCACGGAGCGTGGTCACTGGACCACTTCTCCCCTCATGTGTCATTCATCCATCCAATTTGCTAAATGTTCTTTTGAACAGATTGTAAATATGTTAATAAATTTTTAAAAAATATTCAGTGTATATATTAGTTTGTCTTAATGTTTTCGTTAGACCATTTAAGTTTGGAAAAGAAAAAGAATTTAAACATTGAAAAGAATAGTGTATGAGAAGAATTTAATATGCAGTTAGTATATTGTGAACACTTTTCAAACAGAGGTAATGCGTTCTAGATGTATGTACGAGAATTGGAATTCAGAGTATACTGAGGGTGAAAATAGGAGTCATAGAAATAATACTGTACGTATCAAATTATTCTGGATTTGTATGCAATGGAGCAAAATTTTGAAACCTATTGAAATAAGTTTGATAACCACTAGAAACTGGTTTAAGGTCCAATGATGTAAAACCTTATACATTTGATTACTAGATACGGACGTAAGCAGAACGGGTGCCATTGGAGATCAGGGTTTACAGTCGGTTCCATTACAACATAGTAGATCAACGCGCGCGTGTGTCGACAGGACATTATCGGATTACTGATCAGTACTAGTGCATGCATGCAATTCGAATACCATCGATCAATGCAAGCCAAAAAGTGCCGGGGAAAGATGTCTACTTCTTCAACGCAAATTGTTGTAAAAATAGGTGGCCAAGGAACAAAATACGAGAGTAAACTTACAGTTTTATTGCCGTGAATTCTGATAAGGTTTGCTTAATTCTTATAGGGCATATATAATTCATTGAAAAACATCGCCTTAAACTTTATCAGTCCAGTAATCATTATTCCGGAATAAATATATTTGACAGTCTACCTACGAATGTAAAAACAGTAGTTTTGGAATTTTCATTACTGAATTTCATTACAATATCCTATTGTCTGGTGCGTATTACTCAGTTAATGAAATCCTTAACAGATTTTTACTACGATACCCCACAAAAGTTCTGTAATTATTAATGCCTAGTGATTTTCAAAAAACTTAATACAGGCTAGCATATTTTTGTCTCTCTTCTATTTGCTACATTATTTGGCGTCTTTGACGAGATCAAGGATTCCAGTGTAGCATCGTCAATAGTGCTTCGTGTTTGTGATTGTGTTTCTGTGAAAAATGAGTAATTATTCGGTAGCTATTATGTGGTGAATAAATAAAAAATGAGGGTGTTTCTGCTTCCATATAAACAAGTCAGTGATAAGATTAATAATTTGCTGCATTAAAATTAATTCTCGATTATCTTTTAAACTTTGTATCATTTTGTGTAGTGATTTCTCCTCTCCACGCTTATGCAATCATTTATATGTGTACATTTTTATTTGTCTAAATGTTATTTGTATTTTCTTTAATATATGATTTTATAGGTTTTGTTCTTGTATGAGATGTCTTTGTTTATTGTAGATTAATACATTGTATGTTTAATTTATATATTATGTTCAAGATTATGTATTTTATTAATGTGCTTGTTAATTATGTATACATTTGACTTGTTCAATGCTCTACATATAAGATTAATGCAAAAAATAAATCAAGTAAAATCAAATCATGTGAGGCAACTAAGGAAAGAGACGTGCAATTTCATACGTCAAAATTTGGTTCCGATTTGTACAAATTTGCACCTGAGAACTACTGTATATCTTATATTCACATACGATAAACTATCCTCAGAGTGGATTGAAGTTAAATTACTTTTTGTTCTAATCACATTTTTCCATTAAAGTTCACCTAAATAAAGTGCCGATACCACGAAAATTAATCCAGATTACCAGTTTTTAAATTTAATATTATTGCATCGTATTAATATAAATACATCTTATTTAACCCTCATAAACTGTCTCTTGTAGTGTTTTAATTTATTTTATTTTGTCAATTTATTTTGTGATAAATTCATCTAAAATAATATAATAGTAATTGTTTAACGATAACACAGTTTAAATAATAATTTAAAGTTTACTGTATAAAATAGTACATTTCTCAAGTATTAAAAATTTTTCCCTCGAGTTGATGCGACATAAAGCCTTGAATAAAATTTTGTCACTGGTTTTATACCTATAAAAGTATGTGATACCATAAACTGATTATGTATGAGTTTTAAAATATAAACGACATCATGACATCATTAGCATGCAGGGTTGCATCAGACCAGTCTTAGGACTGAATACAACAACATATACATAACACAGAAACCATAACATAATGCGCGTGGAGAGAACATATACGAACGTTACAAACGTATAAGATTCAATTAGACAGGCAACGCGGGGATCTCCGTAAAAGGAACTGTGCATATACAAGATTCCCTTTAAGAACACTAATGTGACGTTGAATACTCTGGTCCGATCCTTGAAGCTGCTCTAATTCCTAGGCCCGGCGCCTGCAGAATTCCTCGCCAAATGAGAGAAGAATTCCTCGCAATATGGCTGCTCCGTCTATCGTCCCCGCGTACCAGAGGGTCGCCCCTTATTAAAATCGTGGCCAAACAGGAGGCTAATATCTCCACAGAGTATTTTGCAGAGGCAGCAAGTAAATTACTGAAGTGTGAATTTGTATGTAATTACAGTTCAGACTCCAATCTCACGTTCTTATACGACATGGTCCTATAAACACATATTAGACGCACCCATAATCTCTCTTTGCATTAAAAGATTGTGCATATCTTTCTGAGGAAATTAGGTTTATATAAAGTAAGCCATCAAACGTCGGGCACAGTTTTCAAAATATACTAAGCAAGTTTGGTAACAAATAAATTGGTTTAATATCATTTTGTGCTCATATTTATTTAGATACATATATAAATTATCAGGCTATATGAAATTAATAGTTAAATCAAACGTATTTTGTTGTAATCGTTAAACTGAAGTTTTTAATTTGGTGAAAAATTCAGACTTTCAGCAGTATGGACGATTTTGCCTACTTAATTAATTTAATGTATGTTATATTGTTAAAAACAAGTAAACCTTATTCAATAATGAAGGATGGTCATCCCAAATATCAAATTATAGGCCCATTTCTCTCCTCCTTTTTTATAAAGTATGTGAAAAAATAATACATATCAGATTACTCATTTTCTTGAATACATATAATAATTTATCCCAGCATAGTTTCATTATAGGCAAGCCCACAAATAGCAAATGTACGACTTCATTCAAAATATCCAGAATGTCTGAAGGTAGCGAGAATATTTGCTGATCTCTCTAAGGCTTTTGACACGGCAGATCACCCAATATTATACGGGGAAATGGGTCACTTCTACTAAGATCGTATCTTCCAAACCGTAAACAACAAGTAGTAGTTGAAACTTCATTTATCAGACTGGGAGTTTATAACAAGCGGAGTTCCTCAAGGATCAATTCTTGAACCTTTACTTTTTACTTTATACATAAATGAACGTCCAGGATATGTACAACCTATAAAGGGATTCTCTACGCGGATGGTACAATAGGGTTATTGCAGTTAAAAATTTCGATAATCTCGTTAATTAAGTGGACAGCACGCTGGACGGTCTAAATGTCTGGTTTAAGGTGAATAAATTATCGGTCAACCTACGTAAGACTAACTTTAGTTTAGCGCTAGTTAACAGACCCGTAGACAAATTTTCAGCCAATGCGCCTTTCCTGGGCCTTTGGATTGATGACAAAATTAAAGTGGAATGACCATATAGATGTTTGCTGGGAAACTTTGTTCGGCTTGTTATTCTCTAAGAACATTAATACAAACACGTTGACAAAAATGGCGTACTTCGTGTTTTTTAATTCAGGTATATGCTATGGCAAATCAATTGGGGAAACTGCTACAGGAACAATGGAATATTTAAGCTGCAAAATGTGCTATTAGAATACTTTCTAGTACGAATTAATTAGCGCGTTTTACTCTGCAGAGGAGTTTCTTGATCGTTCAGCTAATAGTTGAAATTAACGTTTCTGCAAAATTGTTGAATGAGTTGCTTTGTAACATTACTTATTACAGAACTTTAAAAACTTTCTGTATAGTTTATTTCTGCTCTTTTCTTTGTTTGTTTCATATATTACCTGGAGTTACTACGAAAGGTCAGATTCCTCGTCGTGAAGCTCCAAGAAGAGAATTCTCCGTTGTTCTCAGTTGTGTGTTTGTGCTGTTTAGTGTGCTTGTAGTGTTTCCAATGATTTTAGACTATATCCTTATTTATTTAAAGATTATTTTTAGTTAATTATGTACTTAATTTTGTTCTTATAATTATTTGTTAATTGTAATGTTTGACGTATCCCATTTCCTCAGCCGAAGACTAATGGAAATAACAATAAATATAATAAAATTTGACTACTAGTTGAACGGAATTTGAAGAAAACAATGTGGACACTTGTTTATTGCGTCAAACCTCCGTTCAATATCGCATGCAATGTTGAAAGATGAAAGCGCAAGTTGTAATGTATGTTGAATTGAAAGAGAAAGACGATAGCGCACCAGTGTAGACATACCTTATCGTGTACAGAAGAAACGTGATAGTACGTAATTATCGTTTTGTTCAGGTAAAGAAGGTTTCGATATTAAAGAGCAGCTAATTAAAGGCGAAAGGTTTCCTTTCGGTTTGATCTTAAGATCGGCAAAACAAGAGACGTAACAGATGCAGCGGAGATTTCATTCATGAGGCTGATTAAAGCCTCTGAGTAATTGGAGATCTGCCAGGCTAAATTGAAGGATAAAGTCATCTTTCTCAAGTAAAAACAATAGAGACGTTGAGACGGAACGAGAACGGCAAGAATCGATATTGCAGTGAGGAATATTCCCAAGAGGTACGAAGAAGGCGCTTTCAAAATTATAAACAACTTCCCGGTTGGTAAATTGTTTGCGAAACAGAGTAAATATCAGATTTCAAATTTTAGAGTTTGCTCAGAATTACATACTTCTATGTGCCAATTATACGCTCTATTTTATAATTCTAGTAACTAGGTAAAATTTTGATATACAAGAGTGTTTTTCTTCTGTTTTAATAAATATAAGAGATTTGTCCATAATACACTAAAACATTCAATTAAATGTTACGCGACATAATTATTTCGATTTATGTCTTTGACTGTGTGTCAGGAATAGTACCACGTACTTTGCCACCCGCATGTGATTAATGGTTATGAATTAAGGCTCACACCGCCAGTCAACCAAAGTAATATCCCACACAGGCAGATAAGCCGCGTCCCGCGTCCATTGTCTATTGTCAGATGTGTGTGACAATAATGAGCACACGACAACCGAGCTTACAACAGAAGATCTGGCCCCTATCCAACATCAATCAGAGATGCTTCTATACAACAAATATCACGCTTGTGCCTTTAGCAATGTACCGAGGTAAAAAGTTTGATAACACGTTTGTGCTAAGTTAATTACATGGTTTGCTGAAATTTGAAAAAAAGTTACGAGAGTGTATAACGGCAAATATATTATTCAGTGATTCATATGATTCTTTTACGAGCTTGAAATTAAATTTTAATGCGCAATTATATTGTTCTTCCTAATTTGACATAAGCATGAGAGAATTTCTTCCGCAGCAACTTTAATACTGGAATACATTGTTTTGCAAACACTGTCAAATTATTTTTGTCTAATAATTTTCTTTAGAACTAGAATTCAATAATATCCCATGGTGTTAAACAGCGCTTACATCACAGAATATTTGGCGTCAACTGATCATAAGCCGTATTCATATTCGTAATCTTATTTCTGCACCATTTGCCAATCTATACGAATAAATAAAATTGAAGTGTGTGTCTGTCCATAAGTTTGTCTCGAATAGGCTCCAAACGGCTCTACAAAATTGAATGAAAATTTTAGGGTTTACAAACAGGAAATATAATTTAAATATTCGTGCATATATCATGTCGATGATAATATTAATCCTACGAGAAACTTTCTTGCATACGTGCGTTTGAATCTCGAAAGTAAATGCGGGTTGCCTATACTCTTTATTTGTTTAACCTCCAAAGCGGTTCAACGGATTTCAATGAAAATTTCTGGGATTGAAACACGAAATTTTCATTAAATTTTGGTGTATGTTTCATTTCGACATCTTTCAGAGTTCAGAAGATATTAATGTAAATATTTTTAAATACATTGAATTACCGCGCGAAAGGCGGCGTGAAAACCAACTGCGACTTAAAAGTCCTATTAGGCGTTCCTACACAATTCATCCCACTTTCTGTATTATTATAATTGTATTATTACTGTAATTTTAGCAGCATGAGAGAGATAGGAACGGCGAGCATTCTTTCTCCATATATTATTGTAAACGTGGAAAAGCGGGACCTATTCAAAGCTAACTGCGAGTTATAAGGTTTGCCGTGAAACGATCATAAATAAATGATACCGTACTTTCGTTTTTAGGGCAAAATAAAAAGAGCTATTTCCGCACGAAAGAAATTGCGGGCATAGCGAGTGATAAATATGATTCGGCAGTGTTTGAATAAATTCTGCGTGTTGTAATTGGCTTCAAAGGAGTAACAAAAAACTAGACTTAACACATACAATAACCCACCTTCTCCTCCCAATAATTAAAATATACATATAAATATTATTGAATATTTGAAAGTTCAGTTCAATCCGGCGTATGTCAAGTCATTCTATAGCTGAAAATGAATAATTGTGTAATCGTCTTTACTAAAACAAAATAATATGCGTTCCCTGCAAATGAACAGAAAAGGCACAATACATTTACTTGAGAAATTAATAATTTTCTCTTTACTGAAAAATGTAAACATTAAATTACGTGACGTTTTGTACGACTTACATATTCACGTCGATAAGTTCCATGAGAATTTATTTGTTTAACAAGCTAATCCGCGTCATTTACATGCTTTGATCTTCAATATTAGCTGAAGGGAAAGTTGATTTTATAAAAAGTCATCTTGCCTAATGTCAAACTCATTCAAAATAAAATAAATGTAAGTCAATATCGCTCTCAGTTTTATATTACTTAATAAACTTAAAGAGACGGGATGTATTCACTTACAGTTGGTTTTCATCTGGAGTAGCCTTTGCCTGCCGGCTCTTACCAACAGTCAAAGCAGCTCAAGGCAAGTGAAATTTTAACTCTTCACGGTATATAAAGTTTCTTGTCTCTCGCTATGTTCCAGAAACTCAAGTACATAAATTACTAAATTTATGAAGGCCTTTTCAAACTGAAGAGACGGATAAGAACCGCCAATATTGAAGATAGGTTCCCAGTTTTGAATATTGTGTGCGTCAGAATGCAAAATGTTTCTCGTTAAATCGTCCTCTTGGTTAAAAAAAGCGTTCGCGTATACGTGCGCTGAAGGGAACTATTTCTTTCTTATTGCAATGTTCCGATAAAACCATTTGTTTGGTAAAGTTATATTTATTAAATTAAAGACAAACACATTTGACATTAGATGGTTGAAATCAGAGACAAAACAACTTGGAATCATAAATTAAAAATTCATCAAATTAAATTAAACATGTGTAAATACTTTCCGAATGAGTTCATAAACCAAACCACAGAGGACTTCGTACTTAACTGAAATGTCTACAAAGAGGTTTTTCCGATATAAGAGACGTAAGAAATAAACAATTCCTCAATTCAAATATTTCATAGCCTCACGTGCTTAATTATGAAGATATTCATAATTAATACGAGCTTTTGTGCTGTTATATAAATAAATAATATTCAAGACTAGCTGGAGGCACACAACTAAACCGACATCGAAAACGTCACAATATGAACCTCAAATATGCTCCCAGTATCACTAAAGTCCAAAATACCCCCCGATACAAAAGCAGAAATAAATATATTTACAGTATTCTAACAGAATAAAAATGTTTCCCCACTTAATAGTTAAATTTGTACTTAAATCACATATTAAAGGTCATAATGCAACACAGCGACTCCTATTAGACCGGTTTCGACACCAAACTCGGCAGTTTCCTTTTTATTTTCATATTAGCAATTACTAAATTTTAAAATTTAGCTGTCGCGAGAAATAAAAGCAATTTATCAATTTATGTATACATCGTATCGACGATCCAAAGATGTTGATTTTTAATATTTAAATAAGACCAAAAACAGACAAAAATTAGATAAACACAAGAAACTATAATTTAAAAACAACTACATGCTTCGGTCCTGATCTGACCCCTCTTCAGGTTAATTTTTTCTAAGCCTGCTGCAACAATAGATCATCAATAGATGATATAGGAACGCATAATAGGACTTATAAGTCGCAGTTGGTTTACACGCCGGCTTTCGCGCGACTATTACAAGAAATATTCTCGTAGAATTAATATCTTTATTTATATTCATATTAAATTAATTCTTCTGCAATATATAGGAATAAAATATGCACGAATATTTAAATTAAATATCTTTTTTTGTAAAACCCTCAAAGTTTCATTGAAATCCGTTAAACCATTCCGGAGCCTATTCGAGACAAACGTATGGACAGACAGCTACTTCAATTTTGTTTGTTGTTGTCGTGGTATTGTCATAAGACAAACCTCCATGTTAACCTATCTTGCGCAAGCCTTTTCATTCTCTCATAACTAGCACAACCCACATCCTCCCTAATATTCTTAGCGTATTCTATCTTTCTCTTCACAAAAAACGTAGCGTGTAAATTATAATATATGAACTCCAATCGAAATATGTTTTTGTATAGGTAAATTAGGCTTGGTGTAATATCTTCTAAATCACGTTGAATTAACTTGGCCTGATGTGATTAACAGATTATGTATGCAAATTAACAGAGAATGCTAGTTTTACAAGACACCTATTTTATTAATTATCGAAGTAAGAATGTTCTATGCTAAACTAATTTTAGAGGTATTGTTGCACAGACTTCTCGAAATTTTAAAAGAAACAACTTCTTGAAAGTCTATGTTTATTGGCAAAAAGATTCTGCTGTAGCTAGGCTGTTCATTGAACGGCTAGGTCGAAGGTTCTAAATCAAGACAAGCCCCAGGGGAAGCTGGAACCGCCCTTCTGCGTGTTATCGATAACCTAAGAAGTGAAATATGTAGGTCCTCGTGTTCTATTTGATATTTATCACAAACAAAAAAACTGTGTGCAATTCACAAATAGTTTCCGGAGAAATTCAAACAGAATCTTGTTAACTGACTCGCACGATTAAACTAGTCACTGCGGACTACGATTGCAAAATTTTAGGATGTTATTTTTATCGCTGACCAATATCCTGCCAAAGCGGGCAACCAAGTGTACTCGATTAAAACTTAAATATTTAAAAACATAAAACAATTACAGTATGAGTTAGGAATTTTCATCCAAATGCCCACGTCAATTTGTTAATTAGGAGGCAAATTTGTGGCGTTTTAATTAACCCTTCATTCAATATCAAATTCTGTAATCGTTTAATTAAGTTATTCCAAACCCCTCATGCATATCATCGTTTTTGGTTTGGAAAAAAAACATGTCTGATATCATCAGTGATAATGAGGAACTCAAATGCAGGCTTTCGTTCAATTGTTTAATCTTTATGAACGATATTATATAGTTTTTCCTCAATAGTATGTCATATACTAGAAGAAAAATTATCTCTGCTTCAAGTGGAAGCAATATTGTCTTCACATATTACATTTTACAAGGTAAGTGTAACAAGGAAATATACATAACCAACTATGACAAGCTGAATACATTAAATAAGAATTAAATTAAGATCATTATTTTATAATTTTTGCAATTATGGTCCAGTAATTAATAATGAGGCGATAAACACGCATGTATATAAATCGTATTGTTTCTTACTGTTATTCAACATGTAGTAATTAATGTTAAAAATACTGTTTTTACCCAGCAAAGTCGTTGGTATCAACTTATCAATATCTCTGGTTTTTACTAATATGACTAGAACTATTCAAATCTTAGAAAAGTTAAAACCGATAATAATTAACCAATTAAATGTAAAAAAAATTTGCCATTACCATATTTGAATAAATATTAGATTAATTTAGTAGCTCCCACTTATATATCAAAATCAGCTTGTTCCAAAATTGTTAGGTTATTTGTTTGTATCAACGTAAATAGAACTAAGGTAACAAATTAAAAAACTTAAGGCTCATAAATAAATTAATAATAAAAAGTGGCAAAATTATATTTTTAAATCCCGGCATCTGATATAAGGTAATATGTAACGCTGGATGTAACGTATCGATTTACTGCCTTCATTATTTCTATTTAGATAAACTAGTTGTATAATGATTTCCACCATACACAGTAAAACTGTAAGTCTGATGACTACGCTTGTATAAGTAGGGTTGCGACAAATGCCTGTGTTACAAAACTTATATTGCTTTATTCTTTCAAAAATGTTTTTAATTTAATTTATTAAAAATTATGACTTTTAATGATATGTACAAATAATACGTAATTAATAAGTGTACCAAAATATTTCATGCGCTATACTAAATAATCAGTTTTAATATGTAATTCACATTTACGGAATGATTACGACACTGTCGAAAGATTTCCAATTAAAAATATAATAATATTTCTACTAAATACTGTAATCTTAAGGTTTTTTGTACTTATATATGCGTACATAGTTTGATTAATTTGCGTTCGTAGTTGTAAGATTCTAATGGTAAACAGACACAGGTCAATCTGTTACTATTTGAAATATATTTTTTATATCCTCTAGCAAACTTTCAAAGATTACATAGCTTCATAATTTTACTGTCTTTAATTCTCTTATATTGGAATCGAATTGTTTGAAGGACTAAAATCAGAAGGAATATTTGCTATCCCGTCTAAGATATATGACAAAGTTGCTCATAAAATATTACTTGAGTAGTTAGAATATTGTACCATTCTGGGAAACGAGTTAGTTTTTCTATAGTCATATTTTAAAGATAAAAAACAAATGGTAACAGTCGAAATTAAAGATGGTCATATTCTAATTCGAAATTAATTGCTTGCGGTGTTCCTCAGGGCTCAATTCATGGTCTTTACTTTTTGTTCTTTATGTTAATGATCTTCCATCCTCTAAAATCAATTATTTACGCTGACACAAATATAGTAATTTCAGATAAAAATGTTGATAACCTTGTTAGAACGTAAACGGAATTATCAACAAACTATATGTGTGGTATAAGCAATGGCGGCTAGTGAGCTTTTAAAGTTATCTGCTACTTCCCCCCAATGAACAATTTTTACGAGAATAATTACGGAAGATTAACTTTACAGTTCAGCTATTGTTTAAAATACTCGACGATTTCTAATTTCGTCTACATACCGACTAATAGGGACAAAATTTTAATAGTGACAAATATAAAATAAATTGGCGCAATTTCCTAACAACGAAGTAATTATTTTATCTCTTTATTTAAAGTCGCATCAACTACTATGGTTATTAGCGACTATGGTAAGGGGAACTCGTAATCTGCAAATTTACAGTTTGAAAACACACACACAACTGCCTTGCTCATGCCAGGATTCGAAACCGGGACCTATGCGATGTGAGGCATCAATGATAACCACTACACAACAGGAGGTCGGCGAAAGTAATTTTACTTCGCACATATTTTTAAAAAAGAAAGATAATTTTAGAAAGAAGCTACATATTATAGCAATATCAAATAAATGTTGTTTGCAATACAATACTATATGTAGGATGGTGCAGTAATTTTCTCATAGTTATGAAAATCTTCGAAACGCCGCTCCTTAAATGTATTTTTTTTTCTTTTAAACAACCTTTGATTAATTCAAATAAACCACAACAAGCCCATAAACACCAATCTTTTTATTAATTAGTCAGAAATATTTAGAACTGTATCCTGATGTGGCCGGTGCTGTGTTTTTTTTGTAGCTCACAGCATTGTTAGTTCTTGGACGGGCCGGGAAAGTAAACACAGTACGGATAAAGTTGTCGTGTTAAGTCAATTTTTAAAAATATAATAGGATGAATATGACAGTTTAACTGCCGAAAGCTACCAACGCAATAAAATAATCCTTAGGAAAATTAATGACCATCAAAAGGGTTTTTATTTAATTATAAACAGTTAACATTAAACAATCATGCAATCCAGTGTATCTAATATCACTTGTATTGAACCGAGAGACTGAAAAGAGTAATCGACCACTTCCCCCCCAAAAAAATTAGGTGCATAAATACGTTTGTTTACACGTTTACATAAAGTATCAGTCACTGCCTTAAGAAGAAACGTTATGAAAATAATACATATTCAGATAGGCTTCATTATTGAATAAGTAGATGCGTCTGTTAAATGATTTTACCTTCTGACTTTATACATCACCCGAGACCATAATGAGTTTTTTTAATATATTTGTTTCTAATTATATACAACAGACAAAATTTTAACTTCATGAGTCATAAAATATGTACTGGGATACTGTAGTAAATATATTGTGCATTTGTAATTTTTTCATAATATCAGTGAATAAATGCTACAGTTGTGCTAATTATTTATACATACATTGGGTACAAAATTCTCTTGAAGAGTATAAGCTTCGAATATTCTTGTTTTGATAGTTAAGAGTACCGGAAGTAAGTCTGGAAAAGGTTGAACTCGCCTGTGGCTGGCAGAGTTTTACAAGTATACTCCAACACATTATTTAAAGCTTCCTCTTATGAACAGCTGCTCCCAACGTATAATGTTACTCCACGGCACAGCCTTTTGTTCCAGATAGAAAATCAATATTCCCTTTGTGCGATATAAGCAGGGAAACGTATTAAATAAGCTCAGTTATACTTAAGAAATTAGAGAAACACGTCGTATTCTTTGCAACAATAAAAATTAGGAGAATAATTAGTTTACTAAATGCAGGCAGCTGTCATTAACATCAATTGAACAACGTTATGTTTGGTTTGAAAAGGAGATGACCGTTAACACCCAAAAATTACTCAATTTTTTTTACATAATAATGTAATAAATAAAGTGTAATTCCAAAACAAAGAAATTAACTGACTTATTTAGTGAGGGAAGTACTGGAGGACCTCTGCCAGAAGAAACAACCAAATAAATTGTAATCATTGAAACAATTCAGAAAAGGGCAGATATATTTTTCAGTTACCTTATACGAACATACAACATAAATTAATTGACTTGTTTGATAATTATAGTTTGGTTTTGTTTTTAAATCTACAAATAATTTAAAGTGTAAATCAATATTTAAGATAAAATTAAGGTTCTAGAAAAGCATAATGTGATTTAATAAACTAACTGCTTATATTATACTGCACTGTATAATGGGAAAAAACAAGAGCCATATAAATGCGAATAAAAGTACGCAAAGAACATGGTGTTCAAAAGTACAAAGTTGTGTACAAGAAAACGTAAATTATATTGGCAAAATGTGGAATGTTTGGATGCAGAAATTAATTATTTCTCAAGACTGATGAGTGAAATGCTCCACATAACGCGTAACCCAACGCACTGAATGTAAAATTATGACAGAAATAATTCACACAAAATTTACGTAAAACTCTTGCTACAGTAATTTAATGTTTGTATTATTTCATTTTTCACTGCGGAAATTCAACGGTATACATTAACAAAATTATCAATATGTGTATACAGAGTTAATTTATTTGACAGCTGCACTTCTAATTTTTAAAGAAATTTTTGCATTCAAATTTAAAATTATTTTTTGAATTGTTTGTCTAGATGCTTGAGGAAGTCTAAAAATTTGGAGTAAACATTTAAGAGAACTTAAATAAATATTCTATTATTTGCTGACAAATTGGCTGGATTTATTATTTAAAATTGGTAATTGTTAGGAACGCCCGGAAATAAAACAAGAGACGCTAATAAATACTAGTACAAGTCAGACGGATCTTTCCAAAACTCAAAGCCTTTTTATTTCGGTAGAAGAGTATAATGGAAAGAGGCCATAGTAAAATATATTATGTTTTTAATATTAATTTCTTAATAGTTGTATATAAAATTGAAAGACTTTACCTGCAGGATTGATTTGACAGAGTCTTACCGACGGAAATCAATTTAAGGAAAATTTAATTAAAGCAGTTTAAGTGCAATAAAAAGAAAATAAAACTTAAAATCTCCAAAAACAATTAATAATAACAAATTAAATAGTAAATTAAAATCTGTTCTTTACAATAATGAAATCGATACCATTTACGACCAGCGAACGGCCAAATGAATTAAAATCTAAATTTGACTGCGTACACGAGCAGCTTCAAAATTCTTCTAATAGATCAAAACTAATAACCAACCCGGACCACGAATTCGTAACACCTTAAAGATAAAAGAAACTATCCACAAACACGATAAAACATGGAAAACTTGCTTGGATACCGGCACGCCAAAAAATCAAGGGAACGAATCAGTAGACGCCATAGCAAAATAGGCGACGACCGATCCTACAACAGCTCCCTCTATTCTTTCAAGTCTCGTGGCCATTATGTATGATGATGTATTAAGACTTTAGATTCCCCCGGAAAGAAAAATTATTGGCGTCGCAGACGACATAACAATTGTCGTCGTCGTTAAGTATTGGGAACAAATAGTTCAGATAGCCAATGAGGCCTATTATGTGTTTGGGCAATGGCTACGGACAATGGGACTGCAACGGGCGGAAGAAAAAAACGGAGGCAGTTCTTGTCACTAGGAGAAAATCTAGAGAATCCATCACTCTTACGGTTGGAAACTGTGAAATCTAATAGAAATCGTCTATCAGATAACTTGGTATAATGATTGATGATAGGATGTCTGTTAAACAACACCTCGATTACGTAAGACGTAAAGTAGCTGGGACAGTATCTGCACTGTCACGAAATATGCCAAATGTTGCAGGTCCAAGACAATACCGGCGACTTCTTTTCGCGAATGTTGTGCGATCAGTGATCTTGTATGGTGCCTCGATATGGTGTACTGTAATGACAGTAAGATAAAACAGGAGAAAGGTTAGTTCCGTCCACAGGCTCTGTGCACTACAGGACGATAGTCTGTGTGATGGCAGGAATGCCTCCGGTAGACATTCTGGCCGATGAGTGCCGAAGACTACAAACAAACAGAGGTCTGGAAGGCAAGAGAGTTGAGAGGCTCAAAACATATGAAGAATGGCAACGCCGTTGGGATGAGCCCAATAAGGGCCTATGGACCCATAGGTTAATAAGATCAATTAAAGACTGGATTGATCGAAACACGGAGAAGTGAATTATTATCTCACTTAACTCTTGACCGGTCACGGCTGCTTCAGGGCATACTTCTACAGGTTTGCCATAGATAATTCACCTGCATGCCCTGAATGTGGAGTTAATGAGACACCAGAACACGTGTTTTTCAGTTGCTCGAGATTTTCATATGAGAGACATGCATTAGAAAGCGATATTGAAACTTCAAGAACACCAGATAATTTGGTACCCAATATTCTGCTTTCAATTAATATCTGGAATAAAGTAAGCGCATATGCCTCTACAGTAATTCAAAGATTAAGAAATTTTGAAAAAGAGAGAAATAATGATGTTTAAAGGAGACAGACAGACAGAGAGAGAGAGAGAGAGAGAGAGAGAGAGAGAGAGAGCGCTTGACGCTACGACTGCTTCCTGTGATGTAATGTCTAACGACGGTCCCAATAGAAGATACAGTTATCATTGGAAACGGAGGTGTTTTTAGTGGGTAGAATCCCACACTTCTATCCAGTGCGGACCCTAGAAAGTGTCTTTAGAAGAGTTTCACCTGCCCTCGCAGAAATAAAAAGAAAACATGGCCAAGCTTCATCACAAAATTAAACGAGAAATGAGACAATACCAGATTACAATTAAAAATCAGAGAAATAATCAGACAACTTCCGCATCACCCAGTCATTACGTTCCCTACCAAAGTAACAAGAAGAGAATCCAGTTCTTCAGAATCCGTACCAGCCACACAATTATGACACACGGGCACCTCTGCACAAAATTTACACTTCAAATATGTGAAAGCTGTGACACCCAAGTAACAATAGAACATACCCAACAGCAAACTCGTCTCCCGTCATTCGGAAGGGCGGGAGAATAGTACCCAATGCCTGACCTACCTGATGCAGGTTTTCTAGGGTTTTCCTGCATCTGTATAGGTAAAACACCCGGTAAGATCCTTAAACCATAGCCCGGGGGCCCTAGTTAACCATCGGCTACCTTGCCCTACGTTCCTAATCCCCCCTTTTCAATTCCCTTCCTATGCTATTAAATGGGTGTTGCCTATTTTGGGATCACCCTCATGTAGCCTGTTAACCCCAAAAAAATTTGGTCTTATCAACCCCATTATTGCATGAATAGTGGAATTTCTAATCGTCCATTAACAAATGAGAAGACTGAAACGGAAGAGACTCCATGATTCAATCAGCAAACAAAGGAAAAAAAAATGCAGTCATAGAAAACAGAAATAGTTTTGGGCAGTAGGGAACTGTACCGTATAACACATTTCATGTCAATTAAACGTTTTTGTTTACTATATCCTTTATGAAAAAAACAGTACAATCCTAGGAAAAAAGTTAGATAAATTAAAAATAAATAAATGTATTGGAGAATTTATGTGATGTGTTTGTTAAACCAAAATGCACCAATCTGAATGTAACAGAACAATTATGGCCGCTAATAACCATCGTGTTGATGCGACCTTAAACTGTTTATAAAAAATTTTGAGATTAATATATTGCTGTAGTACACAGACAGTAGATACTGAATTCTCGGGCGGTAATAGAATCGATGGGAGCTAATTGAAAAGATGCTGTTTGAGAGCACCTGGCGTTGATGGCTGCCCCGTGGGGATTTCGTAATCACACAGAGCGCGTCTCAAAGAGAGCGAAAAGCGGCGAGCCGCGGGTTATCAGAGCCGCGGGCCCCGCTCATGTAATGGCGACAGATGTAGCAGCTTTGTCATCCTGTCGTTCAATACGTGACTAACCAAAACCTTTCTCAGAAAGACAGCCTGGAGGATCACTGAAGAATCGGACGTATGCACGTCTCCACTTCATTGTGTTGAGGTACTTTCTTAAATGTTTCTCATAAAGTTCACTGCAATTCTCATAAACCATCTTTCTTTTTCTACCTCAGACATGACCTTCATAAATTCTGTATTACTCCAATCAATACTTTAATCAGTTTAATTTGTTTCCAAATTTGCACTTCATTGTTTTGAGCTCCGCTTTTTGAATTCTTATTTTTTAACCGCGCAACTTTGCGTGCTGGTTGTAAAAGTAGAATTAAATAATAGTAAAAGAGCAAAACTATAAATAGTAAATGGTTGCCCAATTTAATACCGTTCGATCTACTAGCTATTAACAAATTAAAGACTTTCCGATGCAATTGTGCAATACTCCGATGTTTTTACTAAGATTTTTATTAACTGGGGGCTCATTTCTGACTCTGTCATTCAGTTATCGCCTAGGACATTCAATTATTCATTGTACAGTGAAAGAAAGATGCAAAGGAATAATAGACCGTTTTGGGGTAACAGGCTACATGAGGTTGATCCTGAAGCAGGCAACTCCGCTTTAATAGCATATGAAGGGAATTGAAGGGGGGAGGGGATTTGGGATGTAAAACAAGGTTGCCCTTTGCTGCCAGAAGCAATTCCAACGCCGACAAGAAGAGAGTGGGAGAGAATTTCTGATGAATTCAGGAAGACGTGGAACCTTCCGAGTTGTCTGAGAGCGGAAAACGGCAAGAATATAAAAAATTTTGCTTTGACCAAACAGCGGCTAACATTTTATTTATTTATTATAAACGCACTTTCTGACTTCTTATATTAGTTCTGGTGGCCGCAAATTATAATTTTATTTCAATTTATGTTGGTTCTAATGTCAAAAATGGTGATTGAGGAATTTTTGCAACTTCAAACTTAGGAAAAGTATTAGAAAAAATAAAACCAAAATAAATATTCCTAAGATAAAAATCTACCTGGAATTTAATGTCCAGATGAGGCATTTCTGTTAAAACCTACCTACTTAGGTCTTTCCCTGGTTCTACAATAAGTGGAATACAGGTAAACAAATTTTATCTATAGGCTATTCCGTGCTAGAGGAGTTTCGGAAAATGCTTTTGGAAATTTGATTTATAAATTCAGATTCTATATCAACAGTTGAGGATTAATTATTTCCAGACAATACTTATCTATGAGTATAATGTTAGCAAAGTAGTAAACAATACACGTGTCTTTTACTGTCACCAAGTGTTATATGAAACGCATTGATAAAGACAATAACGAATTTTATTAATATGGTAACTGACCAAAATGAAGATTCCTTATTCTTTCTTTTGTGTGAAAAACATTTCACGAGCTTCCAAAACACGCAAGCTACCGTTTCGTGACATCTCTTACGTAATAGTTAATAGACGACACCAATGATTGTAAATAATTTTATCAAATGAAAAATAAAATGTGATTTGTTTAAATTATGTTACATATGCTGCGTCATTCTCAATCTTTCAGACTAATAGCAATGTAGGAATTTAATTTCTCGTTAGTAGATCAACAGATTGTGAAATATAACAAAGTGATCCTAAGTATTAGCATATTATTACTAAATTATAGAATAAGATCCTAAACCAATTTACACATTGGTTAAACAACCTCCTCTTCACACCCAATTTTTTCTAAATATTTCTCTTTTCTACAAGAAAAAACAACAATAAACGGCAATAACAGAATTGTTTTCGGGTATTGGAGTGAAAATAAATCTACTCCAACAACAGCGAACTGTATCCTAGTTTAGCAGACCGCAACAGCACAAGTTTCAATTTATGACGAGAATACCTGTTTCTATATCAATGTCATGGCTTGCGGCTGGCCATTAATTTATCCTCTCCAGCAGATGGCGTCGTTCATTGCTGTTGTCGTTAATCAAACTGTGAAATGAACTGGAATTGTTTTTTGCGTATTACACTAATACCGGTAATCATTTATCTTGTTGTCGGAATTATATGCGTTGATACGGGCGTTGGCAGAATAATTTTTAAAAGTGATTAAGTAAAATCATTTCGTGTCAGACGCAGTCTCGAGTGGAATGGGTCCGTGCAATTGTATACGCTGATCATCACGGACATAATTATTCCCAGAGTAAAATCGTATTGTAGTGCTTAAAAAATGAGATAATTTTAGGAATTGGCCTGTAGCTGTCTGAAATCCTGACGAGTAGCTTGAAGTATTAGAACTTCAAAGTAATTTCACTGCCACACAATTTTTAAACTATATCACAATATTACAATTCGGTTGATTTTCAACAACAATAGTTTTTAAAAGGACGATCGGTGGTGTTACAAGTATAAGAACTTTTGAACTATGATAATTACTTTGGCAGCATTCTATTCCCAGACGAAGAGAATCAATAAAGAATGGACTTCAGACTGAAATAAGACAATTATATTTAAATACTTGTATAAGGAACAGGCAACTACTTCTTGAAATTCGAGCACATTGGATAAAAATAAAGTCCTCATAATTTAAACTTTCTATTTACTGCTACACTCGGTGAAACTTGTTTGGTCTAAGCAATACTTTTTAGTTAAATGTTTCAAAGATCGTTAGTCATGTAATTGTAAAAGAATATACTGGCATCAAAATCTCCTCACACGGATCCAACAAAATTAAAATTATTAAAATAGGAAGAAATTCCGGGAACCTAATTTACTCATTTTGTAAAGAAATCATGAGGCAAGTGAAGTTGAAGTACTCACTGCGATGCGCTTTATCTGATGGATCTCTGCGTAGGATGACCCGCCGCTTTGCTCCTGGTCTACTGCCTGAAACAGAAACGAATTGTTTAATTAAATATTCATGAATTTCAATGTGATGTAGTAATTTCAGTATTCTTCGGTATTTATGAATGGAGTAATGATTTTATTCTTGTAATTGAGTTACAATAGGCGCCACTTACAAGAAACAACCGTAGAAACGTACCAATTCCAGCATACAAAAAACTATTTTTAGAGGAGTTTACTATCAAATAGAATAATTTTTATAGTTTATTTTTCTTGAAAGTCACTACCATTTTCTTCTTTTTGACGTGAAAATATCTAAAGTGCTGAAAAACATTTACGTGTTAATAAGACTATAGGAATCTTATACATTGACCGATACGTCACTAATATACTGTGCATATCTTTCAAGTACTGGCTGTAGATACAGACTCTAATAGATCAGTACTTTACGGCAAACCTCATTGTCCTTTATGTTGTTGTGGTTTTCAATCCTAAGACTGGTCTGATGCAAGCCTCCATGTAACCTAACTTGCGCAAGCCTTCTACATTTCCTTATAACTAGCGCAACCCACATCCTCCCTAATCTGCTTATCGTATTTCATCCTTCTTCTCTCTTCTGTTATTACTCCACACACTTCCATACAATGCTAATTTTACAAGACCCTCGTGTCTTAAAACGTGGCCTTTTAATCTATCCCTTCTCTTAGTCAACGTCCTCCATATTGTTCGCTTTTCCCGTATTATGTTTAGAACTTCCTCGTTTGTACTTCTACCCACCCATCTCATTTTCAGAATTTGCCAATAACACCACATTTCAAAGGCTTCTATTCTTTCCATTCCCCAATTACTATCGTCCACGTTTCGCACCCATATACGAACATTTTTAGCAACGATTTCCTAATATTCACATTTATATCACCCGTAAGTAAATCCCGTCAAAATATCCCTTCCCAATCTAACATCCTTTGTTATTCCACTGTTTCCCATACTACACTCCATTACCTTGGTTTTGCCTCTATTAATCCTTTTATTGAACTCTTTCTCCAGGACTACGTTCATGCCATTTATTTTGGTTTCCAAGTCGTCTTCTGACTCCCCTAACAATCGTAGGCAAAGCGTAAGGTTTTTATTTCTTCTCCTTACAGTATGATTCCTTTTCCATATTCCGTTTTCACTTTTTTCATCGCCTGTTCTATATATAAGCTAAACAGCATGGGCGACAGACTGCATCCTTGTCTTACTCCTTTCTTGATTATGCCTTTGTTTTCTTGATCTTCTATTCTAATTACTGCTGCCTGTCTTCTGTAGAGGTTATGTATAAGCCTCATTTCTCGATAATTTATTCCAGTGCTCTTCAAAATCCTTAATATTATGTTCCACTTTACATTATCAAACGCTTTTTCTAAATCTACAAATGCCATAAACGTAGGCCGTTTTTTATCCTGTATTCTAAAATTAGTCGCAAAGTCAATATTGCTTCTCTGGTCCCTACGTTCTTCCTAAAATCAAATTGATCTTCTCGTAACTCGCATTCCATTTGACGTTCCATTCTCATATATACTGTTTTCGTTTTTTTTTATCAAAGTTCTCTCATGTCGAGATCACCCAATTTGGGAGATATATGTACTGGGGTCGAAGACCTTGGGCATATGGTAAGAGTTGTCCGCTGATCCAATTTGATCAGTCAACCAGCTGCCTCCTATTTATGGAGACATGGAGAAGGGAATGCTGCGACGTGCAACAATAAACATGACGTCATGAAAATGCACACTCAGAAAACATTTCATATACTAACGAATCACGTGTTATATTTAGTAAGTATAAATATACATTTAATAAAATTTTAGTAATATTATGTAATAATATATGTAATAATTGATTTTTGTGTCCAATATAGTTCTACGGATTATTATTCATTATTGTTCAAGATCATAGTTCTACGTTGAATATCCACTTTAGGAAAAATAATAAACAAAATAGTTTTCTATTTTAAACAAACACTGACGGAATATAACTTTAGTTTACTTACTAAAACCTGTGTCTGAATCGACATCATGAATGACGATTTTGATAGCCTCTCCATCCGTGACAGAGGTTTGGCGTCGCACGGCATCGCTCGTCTCGCTGCCTCGTGGCGTCGGGGCCCCGGAAGATGGCGGCGTCTGAGGCAGCGCTCGCTGGCCCAGGTCTGGCCTGCAACCGAACAACTCTGTCACTGCATCGGACTGAGAAAATAACGCGGGAAAAATTTGATTCACCTGATTTTTATCATTGTGGATTGCAGGTACTTTTCGTTAGTGTCACTGTGCATTCCATTACAGGAAATATTCACTTATTCTTGCGGCTACTCTCGTACTTGTTAATTTGTTTCATATAAAATGAGACATTTCTCGACAAATCTCAGGATACCTTAAAGTAAGACTTTCCGCTTTAGTACAGCATGATTACTAATTCAAGTACTTCTGTACACGGGGCCTGACCAAAATTATCGAACCGTTTGTTACTTCTTCCACATGTATTCATTCTGAACTAATTTAAAGTAGTTTCCATGGAAACGCACAAACGCTTCGAAGCGGTTTCTTCATTGTTTGAATAATGTTCATAGAGCTCGTCATGTTCTCTTGATTAAAGTATAAATCCTTTTAGAGACAATCGAATCTGCAGGTTTAGCTTACGGGTAATGTTATGAAACATTACTCAACTTTCTCCCTGTCACGAGGCGTCAGGAGGCAATTTCCTCTTGGAGGCAAAATTTTTTGTACAAGTTCCTTCGAATGTTTTATACCGATCATACAGAGACGGAAGTGAAAACTCTTAATAAAGGCGAGTAAGCGATACTTAAATAATTATTCACATGATAAATTGAAAGGAGATTCGTATCAGAATTTATGTGTAGTTAAAACCTTAATGTATCTAATGATTTCTATGTCTTGGGAGGAGGGAAGAATACATTCAATTTTGAGTCAGTATAGAATTCTTGAAAAAACACTAGAAATAAATTATAGGGCGCCAGTTTCAAAATGAATTATTAAAATTTTGTTACCACAGCGTAAAATATAAAATTTTTGCGGATTATAAAGAATTGCAGCATATCACACGCTGTGACAGCTTTAATTACATAAATTTTAATTAATTACGCTTTCAGGTCCGTCATTTTGGCTTCCATAAATAAATTAGAACTGACATCCATATTTTTAACGTGGATAAAGAAAATAATGACATATTTGACAATATTCATTTTTACAATTTAATATAAAATTATTCTGAGAGGCGGACACAACTTGAATTATCCTTTATACAGGGATGGAAAACTCTATTGGTCCGAATATAATATTGTAGACAGATAAAAGAAATAACAAAAAGTATTAAATGAATAAAGCACCCAAATTTGTCGGAAATATATTTTAATAAAATAAAAATTAGAACATTTTAATAAAGTAAATATAAGTACGATGATTATTTACTTTTTTCAATGCAAAATTTCAAATTTTTTTGAGTTATTGAGTTGTGTCCATAGTTATTTGAATAAACATAATTTCGATATACAAAATAAATAAAATTAGAATAATTATGTAAATATTATTTAACATTGAAGATGTTGCAAATTAAACAATACAATGTGCCGTTTGTATTTTAATAATATTTTTAATTCTTATCTTACTAAAATATATTTCTAACAAATTTATCCTGGTTGATAGATTTCTTTTCTTAATCACCGTCCTCCATATTGTTCGCTCTTCCCCGATTCTGTTTAGAACTTCTTCGTTAGTTATTTTATCCACCCATCTGATGTTCAGTAATCGTTATAGCTCCGCAACTCCTATCGTCGACGTTTCGCACCCATATAACCTCTCACAGTTGAACGCTAATTGAACCTCTTAGCCTCAAACATAATTTCGAAAACGTCATTTTTCATTGATTGCAGAGGAAAATTTCTTCAGTATCTGATGCAACAGCATTCTCTTAACACCGTGTGGAAGAAAAGTTGGATTAACTATTATTCCAGCTAATACGAACAAGATTCGAGTTGATTTTGAAATTTTTTAGAATTTCATGATGTTTAAATATTTACGGAAGATTCCACAGAGTTTCATTAATTTCCTAAACTTTCAAAACGGTTACATGGAGTTAATTAACACAAAATTTCATTTTCTACAAAGTTCCATTTACATATATTAGTTGTTTTCTTTTAAGGTACTGTCACCAATAAGTTCAGCAAACTAAGTAATTGACACCAATATTGGTTGTTTCGATTATTTCTAGAAGTATCACCAACAACACTCGCCGTGTTGTGGAATTGGTCTGATGCAACCCACATTGCTAACCTATTCTGCGCAAGCTTTCTCAAACATACATAATTACCACATTTTCCATAATCTGCTTAGCGTATTCCATCATCCGCCTCACTCAACCGTTCTTAACCCACACACTTCCCTCTAATGCTAATTTTACAAGACCCTCATGTCTCAAAACGTGGTCTATTAATCTATCTTTTCTCTTAGTTAAAGTCCTCCATACTGTTCTCTCTTTTCTTATTCTGCTTAGAACTTCCTGTGTACAGCCCATTTGACAAGTAATGTCTTCTTATTAGTTAGCAGAGTCGAAGACTTTTTATTTCATATAATATTTTATTCTACTCATACAGATTTAGAAATACCTCCTTAATTCCCTGTTGAAAACAGAATGGTTTTTCTCCTGGAATAAAATTTTTATCAATTTTGTTAATTATTCCTATCTCACCATAACTAATTTTAATATTAATGAACCCCATTTAAAGAAAGAAACCAATTCTCTGACACTAGCTCTTCCATTAAAATTTTTTAATGCAATATGAGGGCTGCGAATAGTTGCTGGGTTCAGTTTTGAAACAGTAGTATTTGAATTATTTAGTCCATGAAAATCTGATTAGTACTACATGTACTTTCCATCAAGGTACGTTGTTCTGCGATTACTACAAATAGGGCTTAGTAAACGTATCAGGCTGTCAACGATGACCATTAATGAAATTGATTTGTTTGCTCCCTGTGTGTATAACTCTTCCATATGTTAACAGTTTGACACATTGCTGTAATCTAATGACCGCAGTTCAAATACAATCTTTTGCTTTCGTGACTTTATGTGGGCACATAAATCCAAACAAGTTTGAAACATTTTCGCATTTATGACTATTGTTGATTTGAAGGGTTACTTGTTGATTGCGTTAATTGTTGTAAATACTTTTGTCTAGAATAAGTTACTTGACATCCAATATACAATTAAAATTAAGCAACATATTCAAAATGTCCGTACTGCAATATTCGTAAATGTTTCGTGACGTTTAAACTAATTAACAATTAAAATATACATCATTTTGAAATGACAAACAAAATTTTATGAAAAAGTAATTTAATAATACATTTAACATGCCTTATGAAATATGACGTTATTTTCTTTTAAAATTTAACAAATAGGTTACTTTCCTTCGTAGTGGGAAGAAACGTCGTCTTGTGACTTTTGGAACTAAGAACTGTCTATTGTACTATTGATAAAATAAGACTGTCTTTTTTATTTAAAGCGGATTTAATAATTTCTTGTTCCAATGCTAATTTTTCCATTTAATACTTTTTATAAGTTAAACAACAACAGCTTTTACTTCATCAGTTTGAGTTTCGGAAAAAGCATGGAACCATTGAATAAATTCACTTAGTAAGTCATATTAATCTAGATCTCTGGAAGAAAAAGTACTGCTCAGCTGTCTTTATAGGAATAAGTCAAGGATTTGGCAAAGTATGGTATATACAAAGCCAAGAAAATCTTCCCGCATTCGATAGTTTCTCTTCTAAAATTATACCTAACAAATAAAACCTTTAGAGTTAGATATCAAGAAGCAATTTCAAACGTTAACTCATTATCACATCCCCGTGGTACATCCTTGTACTCAATTTATACTGTAGTTTTAACTAAAACTGCTCAAATAGTTGTTGATATTTATGCTAATGATACAACAATATTATCTTCCCACGAATATCCCCTTGTAGCTTCTAGAAATCTACAAATCGATTTAAAAGTGCTTGGCTACTGCGTTGGAGAATTGAAGGCAAAATCAGCTCAAATTATATTTGCACTAAAACGTGGAAACTGTTCGGGAATAACTTTAAATAGGAATCACAAGCCACTAAATACTTGATGCCCACACATATTCAACGAAAGGAAACAACGTGGTCAGAAAATTTCCTCCATCTATCTAAAATAAGCTTCATCATAGAACCTACCTGGAATCATGTGATACCACCCCAAGGAACCGCACGTTTATTTACCTTAGACTTAATAAACAAAAAGACGGCCAATGAGTCAGTATATAAATTTATTACTATTCAATTAACATATATACGACGTTTCGTCTCCCTTTCGATACTTCCTCAGGCATAAAATTTAGATATAATACAGAGGTTTCAAAACAAAATACTCAAAGCAATAATAAACACCTTGTTCCCAACGCAGTGTTACAAACTGACCTAAACATACCCTGAGTCCGGCAATAAATAATAAATTTCAGCTACAGACACAAAGACAAGGTTACAAGACATCAAAATCAACTGGCAAGAACTCTGTTCGAGGATGAAGACGAGACAAGAAGATTAAAAAGATTCAAGCCATCAGACCTTACACACCGATTTCATTAAAAGACGTATTTCAATAACTGCAGAATTCCATATCATAATTTATTTTAGAGATTTCTCACAGGAGCATTCCTGTTTTATAAATAGTTAGTTAAGCATGGTAAGTGTCAATATTAGGAAATCGTTGCTAAAAATGATCGATCGACTCTGAGAGTCTGCAAGTATATGTTATGCAGGATTGTCGTCTAGGTAGGAAGGGTATATAGTGACGCAGGTATAAGTATATGATATATAGGAACGTTGCAGAATTTCATGGCCATGAATTCACGTAGAATTAGTAAGAAAGACAGAAATTAGTTTCCCGCAATACACATTTCTTTTAGTGAAGGTAGGCTATAACTAAAAAGTCAATGAAAAAGCTCGTACTTAATAAAAATTGCGAGATTATTGGTTCTTACAAAACAAACGAGCTCTAGTTTCTAAACTTAACTAAAGAATGACTTTGGATGTTGAAGCGTGGCACTGCATGTCTCTGGCATACTTCTCATAAGATGGCGCGTAATCGCAAACATGAAGTCATATGCTCGTCGGTTAGTCGATTTCGATATTTAGACTTAATTATCTTCATTTCAGAAAATGCAGACTCGCACAGATAAGTTGACCCAAACATTGCCGTCAACTGAAGGGCGATTCGGATATTTATCTTCAGGTATAAAAGACCAGAATTTTGTATCAGATGCTGTGGCTTCAAGATGTATATCTAATATAATCTGCACGTCCTCATTTTCAACAGAAGATGAGTCCACGTTAAACTCACTTGCTATTTCAGTAACATATTCCTCAATGTTTTACACGAAAAAGGATAACGCATAAAAGATGCGATACTTGCCAATTTACTGAAATCATAAAAAGTCTTTCGAATTCGTCCAAAATATTTAATAATTTTCCCTCATAAATATCAAAATTCAGCTGAGAAATCCTTGCTTTCAAAGTCGGAAAATGTTTCAGTTCCTTTCATTTCAGTTGATCTATCATGAATTTCAATTTACTTTCATATGCGTTTATTGCGCTAATCATCTCAACGATGGATTTTCATTTATCTTGAAGCTCCAAGTTAATGGTGTTTAAATGCATTGTGACGTCTGCCAAAAATGCTAAAGCAGTCAGCAATTTTCCGTTTTTTTAGCATCTGAGTGTCATCACCTGTTTGGTTCAGAAAAGCTATTATTTCGGGCAAACCTTTCTAGTAATTTGCCGTGACGTCCGTGTGAAGAATTAAATCAATGTGTTCAGCAGATTTACTATCTTCCATCTGCAATTTGAAGAGCCTTCGTTGCAAGCTACGGAAACGGATGGAATTCACAATTTTCATTGCAATGCCCAGAATATCCTCCATGTTTAGAACTTTTGAACACAAACCTTCTTGATGGATAATGCAATGCAATGAGAAAAACGAAGGGAAATCGTCGTTAGCTCGACACAATGTCACAAAAGTGACTCCTTCTCCCACAGGCGCAACATTTATATCGGCGCGGACGAAGGCTGGAATGTTCTCAAGTACCTAACCAACTAATGGTTTGTTTGTAAGCGTGCCGCCAAACAAGCCGCCCGAAGTTTATAAAAAATCGGGGGGAATCAAAAACGTCGCGCGTCGCGGAATTTCTTTTACAAGTATCGCGCGTTCCTCTGCTAAAGCCACCTTTCACCGCTAGTAAGCGATTATTACGATAAAAGACAGTGATTTGGGGATTATTCTGACCTAATTGAGGTTAAAACGCACTCGCGATCGAACGTTTGAGCACCCCTGCCCTAGACTATATTTTGCATAGGTTAATAAGCTGTAGAACAAGTCATTATCGATATTAACATATACTATTTGTTTTTAAACATATTAGCAGTTCTCCATGACGTACGTTATTCATTATACAATATCTATGATTTGGAAACTTGTCATTCTTTCACTAGTGTGAATTTTTAAATATCAAAATTAATGTTCGCGTGCTCATAAAATAATGATACTGATTATAAAACTAACATTTGCAACATTTTATTTTAAACCATCGCTACAATTTGTCAGGGAATATCGTATATTGTATCCTAAATCATCCCTTTATCGGTTGTGAAGCCAGCTGTGGATTGTGAAAGATGAGTCTCTGCCTGCCCTCATTTACGTGTGCGCGTGCAATGAATAGTAATTTTCGACGATGCTTTGTATGCGATTTTATGTGGGCGCACAAAGTTCGTCATTGATGTTAAACCTCTTTAGCCTCAAACATGATTTCAAAAATGTAATATTTCATCGATTGCAACAATATTGTATTAGTACCAAGGTCTCTACTGTTCCTGTTATGGGAGAAAGTTTTAAATTGATACAACTAGGTTTTAATTATTTTCGTGTACATATGTGAGATTATTACGAGTGTTAATTTTTGTGTATAATTAAAACAATTTAATCAAATATGTTTAATGATTTATAGCGTAAATCTGGTTTGATACTCATTAAGTTTCACTGTTCATCTGCTTTAAAGTCTCAGACTGTTAACACTTGCAAACAAAAAATTCTACGATTTAAAATTAGCATCCTTTTTCATACATTGTTTGGTTCCGTCATAAATTCGGGAAAAATACTGGTATAATTGTTAAACTTCCTGTTCTATTACGAGAATACAAGCTTTGGAAATGTGATATTACAGGAAAATGCTGACAATCAGATGGGCGGATAGATAAACTAACCAGCAGAATAGGGACAGAGAGAATACTTTGGAGGGTTTTGATCAACAGAAGGAATAGATAGGAAACGTTTTGAGACAAGACGGTTTTGTAAAGTTAGCGTTAGAGGGACGTGTGTGGGGTAAGAGCAGAAGAGGGAGTCACAGGATGGAACCGCTAAGCAGGTTTGGGCAAATGTGGGATGTGGTAGTTATGCAGAAATGAAAAAGATCTGGCTGCTAGAAATTTTACCATTGATTGCAATTCTGAAAAATCCAACCAATGGAAAATAATTAATTAATATTGAAACTGATTGGATGTTAAGTTGAATTAAATTCCTTATAAATTTTACCTACTGTTTCATTTAATTCATTGGGCTGTTTCATAAATCTCATTATTCACCAACGTTTTGTTTAATAAATGTTAAATTATGATTTTAAATTAATTTATTGTTTATTACTTCCCAATAAATTAAAATCCCTAAAAGTAAAATAAATATTGCAAAAGGCTTCCCACAGTTAAGCTTAACAAAATTATAAGTAGTATAATTAATTAAAAATTACAGTAATTTAAACTGAATGAACTCCAAAATTTTTTGAGGTATTTTTTGTATTATTTCAGTATTAGCAACCCTTTTGCTTTTTAAAACGTTTTCATAATTACTGTCGTGACAATTACCTTTATGTTCTTATACAACGAAGTTGTCTAGTTTCAAGTTTTATCGTTTTGTAAGAACTTATTTGTTGCTCTGAATTTTTCTTTGTGTGTAACTTCAAAAGGTAGCACTAACATTTTCTATGAAATTGATAATTTTCTACCCGTACATAATATTTTCTTGAGAGAAAATCCGCTGTTAAATTTGCTAAATTGATCATTAATGTTCTTAATTTAACGCTCTTTTTCGTTAAAAGTTTATTCCACGTGTAATTAAGTTTTTCAAATATTAGTTTTGTTGAAGAAATCATAACATGGCTGAGTAGTTTAATTAAAATATAACAAAACTTTCAAGCTCAAACTGTCGGAGAACAGAATTTCCCTTCAAGAAACGATATACGTAACATTGAGGTATATGTTGAAATCCAAATTATGTAATCCTAATTTTTTTAATATATTATTTCAATGTAACGTTTCTGTAGTACCAAAGTATTAAGTTTCTCATATGATTCAAGTTACATCAATAAAAATATAATTTGTTTTGAACCTTGATGTACAATTGTTTTTATTAATCTTTGTAAATCAATTTTACTAAGTTTAATATTGTCGTAGCGTATATATTAAAACATTGTAGTAAAATAAGTATATTCATGGCAAACAAAAATGTAATGCTTCTTTAATGTTCATGTTCTTTTTAGTGATCAGTAAGTATCGGTAATAACTCACATCAAAGTACGTAACTTTCACATTACTGAACGTTATAAGTAATTCAATTAAATATTGTCACATTTTTCTTATCAACCTTCCAGTTCATAACTAAATCACCATACACCCAAACCATAACCACTCGCCATGCGATTTCTCCACTCACTTTATCTGAATAATCATTATCACCATTATTCCATAAAGTGAGAGTTAATCAGAGTCCAAGAAAATATTAGCCATTTTAACAATTAAATTTCTACAAGAACGGACAGCCATCACGTCGACATACAATAAGCACGTGAAGCGAAAATCAGAACCGTCGTGTGAACGAGCCTATTGTCGTCAATGGACCGTTTGACGCTTGATTTTTAAAGAATCCGACGATTTTGTGTATCGCAGACATATCGACTTGTAGCACTCTCTTGTGACCGTCACACGTTGTGGCCGTGTTTTGTTAGACTCCTTCATACGCCAATCACAGAAAATCGCCGTGTGAAAGGGCCTAAGAGAGTTAAAAATAAACATTAAATAAGTAAGAAACATAATCATGGTACCTTAAAGGAGAACAAAATATGTCTCCACAATTAACGGAGTAAAATATACTCCAGATACCTTAAGGTATGAGAAGGTAGGGGATAAAAATGTTTGGGCTTGACTATATTATAAGGATATAAAGTGAACCTTTTCCTTAGTTATGGGACACAAATATCGATATAAACTACCCACTCCACACTTTTTGTACTATTTTTGAAACCGTCGCGGCAACTTGCCCACCAAGTATGGCATAATGATTGCTACTGTGTTGTCGCCTGAAAGGGGAGAGGGTTGGAAGTTGGAACGAAGGGACCTAAATCTTCCAAAGATCGGCAGAAGCCTTCTAGATGTGAGTACAACAAATGATCAAAATTTCATCGCAATCGGATGAAAGGAATAGGAACGCACACTGATCAAGAAAAGATACATTAATTATATTTAAAAAGAAGATTACTGTTCAAGTGTGAATGAACAATAGTAATTTAACCCCATTTTAACTCTACCCGTGGAATATTTCTAACTCATATGAGAAAATTTTGTTTATTGTTGCTTCCATAAAAGATTAAATATCTTTCTTTTCGTTCTTTATTTTTTCTCTTAATAATTATATGGATCTGTGATATTCGGCGTATTCCAAAATGTATTAACTCAATGTAATTTGGGGATATCTGTGGAACTATTCTTCTAATTTTATTGTTGCTCTTCCCATTTTTATTAATTTATTTTTTCTTGAGACTATGTTTTCTTGGGACTATGTCACATAGAATTTTATTATTATTTGTCCTAATTTAGTTTGTTCACTTAGTTTTGAAAACATTATTAGTGATCTCAATGTTATTCAGGTGATTTCAGAAGAATAAGCTGCAGGATGAATCGGAATGAATTTAACTGAAATTTTTATATCGCTTATTTGGAAGTCCGCGATATTTTTGATCTAAATGAGCGATGTGTCAGGCGAACATTTCTGCCAACGGTGGTCGGTGTACATTCGATGTCAGAGAGACGGCAATGAAATCAACTGGAAATTTATGGGTTCAGGTTTTATGAATTGAATCTTCATTTCCCTTCGGAGTGTCATTCACTGAGAGTTGGCAAACCTGTGCAGTGAGCATGGGTCGGTCGCGTCACCCTTCATTAGGAAAAATAATGTCCACTAATGCTTAATGAAACGTACTTTGGAAAGTGTGAATACTTACAATTGTGAGCTTCTCCGTCGAGTGCGCCGATCTTCTTCCACTCCAAGCTGCACCGTCACCTGTGCGGTAGCCTCGGGCGACATTGGTGACTGAGTGGGCTCTGCAAAGTTAAAATCATGCCCATTGTATTCGTACCAGATTTTAAAAAGGCAATTTAAGGCACAGAATGTTGTAATTCCGAAGAATTAAACTGAACTTCTCTTTTCCAAAAATGTTTCTCATACTCTATTTCAGCGAACATCAATATAGTGACAACTCACTATACAAAACTATATAGATTTTCCATTCAAAATAATTATTAGAAAGGGAGAGAAATATTAACTGGTATATTATCGAATAGATCATGTTATGGGCCAAACTGAAGAGCCATTTTGAAAATAATTACAACCAGTTTTTTAACCAAAACTGAAAAGACGTATTACGGAAATCAGCAGTAAATTTTTGGTAGTGTTCAGTCTGCTAATAATCTTAATCAAAATAATCAGCCTTCAGAAGAAGAAATGATTTAATTGCAAGCGTATTCAAATGTTTGATATATTTCAGAAAACTATGTTTTTAAGGTAGCAATTCTTACTCGATTTACATATATACATTCTTTCCCAGAGACTAGTTTAATTTTACTTTTTATGACAATAATAATATTTTTATGACTCTTTATAACAATAATAATGTCCTACTAAGGGTGAGGACGGGGCGTCTATATTTTTATATTACCACTAAATTGAAAAGCGAAATTTACGTGGAAGACGCACATTTATACACACTCACTGAATATAAAAAACGAATCAACATTCTCAAGTATATACACAATTGGAGATCAGACTAACAACTGTTACTGCTAACCTATAAAGCCATTGTACGTTCCAAAATAGATTACAGATCTGCAAATAAAAATAAGATACGAACTCGAAGTGCTGCATAACCAATGTAATGATGTTGAGTACATTTTTATACAGTCAGTGGTGATACTCAAAACTCACTACAGTTGACAAATTATTTATTGACGCCAACCAGACGACGATCAGGCGAGGATAAACGACCCGAAACGTGCCAAATCCTAAGTTCCGGGAATTAGCAGACGTTACCTGCCCAGGGTATCAACCCCTCGATACTTTGGAAGGTCGAAATCTCTGCGAAATCAGATGACCTCCGCGGGACAAGCTGGAAATTTGATTGGAGCCTGTAGTAAGAGAAAAGTTGGTCTGAGATGAGACGAGATAGAGAAAGAGACAGTCGGGGAATGAATTTGGAAGGAGGATGGAGAGAAGAGACGAAGCGGAGAGTTAGTTGAGTATGGAATTTAGAAGAAGGGTGTCAGGAGAGAGTGTGGTAGTTGTACCATGGCATTCTAGAAAATAAATTTTGGCAATAGTCTTCGAGCGAGTGCTGGCAAATCAGACTGTCTGAAGCATCAGAGAGAGAAGAGAGGGAGGGAGGCGAGAATAGTTGGTCACCAAAAAGAGAAGATTGTCTTAAATATCTTGAAACAAACTGAAAGAAGGAAAGAAGACGGTCACCAAGCTGCGGCAGGAGGAATCGCCCGTCCACGTAATCATCAGAAATCGGACTCCTAGGAAGGAAGACCCCATGTGCCTATCTGAGCCGACAAAGGAAACAGATGCAAACCAAAACAGCAATCAGGTATGTTAGCGTCATTACACCAAAATGCGTAATGATAAATTTTCCACTGCACAACAACGCCCACATAGTCATGTCTTTAAATAGGCTGAGTCTTGCTAATTTAAATATGAACTAGCTGTGGCATTTTCATTGACCCTAGATTTGTAACTGTTTTCATAAATTAAATTTTTATATCAACTTAATAAATTTGTACTAATTTAAATTAAAAACTAACTTCCCCCAGTCTCCATTATAATACAGGATACTTTAAAACTAACCCCATCGGTAGCATTATTATTGACGCTAATGAACCTACTTTAGAACATCGCATCATAAAATATGATCTCAATTAGCGACGTCTAATAATCACATTATTTACCACGACATAAACTCCAAATATCAAACGACCTCCCACACTACATATCCCTATACATAAGTAGTCAAGAGAATACTTGAGGAACAAAATATTAAACACACGAAAATAGATACAGAAAGAATCCTCATGCGCCCACCTCGGACGATACTGGATATTCAAACTGATTTATCATTAACCACTCATCAGAATATTTCAGGAGAATATTGAGAGCATAAATTTACTGAACGCATTAACAAATATGATAATTTTCAACAAATATATATTACTAAACAATGATCAAGGATGCTAGGAGCGTCTGTGTTAACAAATGGCTTTTCAATTAAATACCGTATTCACCAATATTGTCACATAGAAAATATGTGGAATAATGAAAATCATAAAACTAATCATTAAACTTAATAATTTAGCCCGCAATAGAAATTCATTACTTGTAACTTATTATTAAATTATATTAATTTTATAAGGTTTCATTGCCCTACATAATATCTATTAGCTACGTTAATACGAGCAATAATGCTTGTAGTTATTCCATTTTATGATACTTAGAAGATATTTCCTTTGAATAAGCATCAACAATTTAAATATAAATTGCCTTTATTGTTATAATTTTGTATATTTGAGGATGGGGACCTTTATCTTAAAATAATGTAAAGTAAAGCTTACCGTTCTGCGCGTCGTCGGCCTTGTCTGCTGGCAATGGCTTGGGGATGCGGAAGGAAGGTCTCCTTGATGACAGGTCTTTGGGGTCGGGCTGCTGCCGCGACGCCGCTGCGACGGCCGCCGCCACCGCGGCCGGGTTGAGGCCGCCACCTTCGCCGCCCCTGCTCGCGTATACGTCGTAAGCCGACGCTCGCCTTGGCAGCGCCACGGGGAGACCTGCACCAAACAGAGACGTTATTTACCGCGCGTTCCTTTATTTTATTGAAAAATAGGAAACTCAGAAAAAAATCAAATTAAGATAGTCAACGCTCTCTTGAAATCGTCAGGTAAGAAATCCATGGCGTCTGTGGATGTAAAAGCCACCTCATAGAATCATGCAAAAAGAAGTGAATCAAACAACCCCACGTGTGCAATAAATACTTCAGTCAACATTATACAAAACGTTTCATAGAGTAAAAAATTATGCAAGAACTTTCCATCTATTCCCAGTTCTAATCATTGCATACATTAAATAGCACATGCAATAGTCACATAAAATGTAGTAAATATGTTGATCAAATGGATTGTATGATGAAGTAGAATCAGACGAAAAACCAGAACAGTCTCATAAATGTATTTATTGTATTTACAACATTCAATGTAGCTTTCAACTTTTTGTCATATTCATCAAGCTGAAACATCATACAATAGTAGTTGACTTATATTCACATATATTCTCATATATTCATATAAATATACATACATATATTAGTAAATTGGCATATTCCTTAATTATATTTGTCAGCAACCCAGTGCCTCGTCATTAACAAATTGTATTCACATACTTCTTCATACATTCGTACAGCGTCATGCTAACTGTCTTGAATGCAGGGTTGTTTGCCACCAGACAGCATTGCCAACCTTCTCGATACTAAGATATCGATATGTACCACAAATATCTATAATTCATGTTTAAGTAAGTTTATGACTTCCGCATATTGCGTTTCTATTTCCGAGCCTTTATTTCTGTTGTTTACTACGTTATTTCTATTAAGATTAATATAAATTGCTTTAGCAATTCTGAGTTGAATTTTTATATTATTCTTGTACAGAATGCTGTCATCAAATATGGTTTGCCGTTTTTGTATGGGCCGAGAAGCCTGTATTTGTCTTAGGTTTAGGCTTCAAAGTTGCTTGGTGGTGATACACTCTCGTCTTGAGGTTAGTTGTTGTGAACCCTATGTAACACTTATTGCATTCATTACATGGAATCTTATAAACTACGTTAGATTGTTGTGAAATACCAATAATGTCTTTCAGTTGCGTCAAACATTTATTGATGGGATTTACCGGTTTCATGGTGAAGCGGAAGTCATTAATTTCATACTTTTGGAAAACCTTCATGATTTTATATGTAAAACATTTAATGTACGTTAAACTAATACATTTTGGATTATATGTGTTATTAAGTAGCTTTGTGTTTATATTCTCAGTCGTTTCTTTTCTAATGCTATTCGCATTTGTTTTATTTTCCTTGCAGATATGTAGACAATATTTCATTATTCTGGTTTGTAAGTTTGGAGTTAACGTTATTACATTACTACTAATATCACTGTTATTGTCTGCTAGTATAATGTTATTCTCACAATTGATAATATTTCTTATTTAGATTAACTAACCATAGTCGATTAATCACATTTATTGGGAGAAAACTATTTTATAATATGGTAATTATTTTAATTTTAATGTCATTCAAATATTTCATATCAGTAATATCAATTGCTTTAGTTATAATGTTATTTGCTACATTTAAAATCATATGTCGCGGATGAATACCAAGCCGTATTTAGTTTACCATTTTATTAGTAATTGTCATATCAAGGAAATGAATTGATTGGCTATTTTCCGGTTCTATAGTGAAAGGGATTCTGGATATGTGGTACATATCGATATCGTAGTATCGAGAAGGTTGGCAAACAACCCTGCAGTCAAGACAGCATGACACTACGAATGTATGAAGATCTATGTGAATACAAATTGGTAATGACGAGGCACTGGGTTGCTGACAAATAAAATTAAGGTATACTATGCCAATTTACTAATATATGTATATATATGAATGTATGAGAATATATGTATATATAAGTCAACTACTATTGTATGATGTTTCAGCTTGATGAATATAACAAAAAGTCGAAAGCTACATTGAATGTTGTAAATACAATAAATACATTTATGAGACTGTTTTGGTTTTTCGTCTGATTCTACTGTAGTAAATATAATATAAAATAGCTTCCATCTCCCGTAACACTATAAAACACAATCTATTTCGAAAACTTAAATCTGATTCCTGAGGATTCCCGTTCGGGGAATTCTGCCTGGGACTCTAGCTCAACGACTGGTTCTTCATATTCTTCCCGTTGAAGATTTTCCTTGTACATCTCTACATCTAGGACGGAAACCGGACAACGATTGATTATTTCATATAGCAAGTTATTAAATGAACACGAAAACCTCGGTAGGAAAAGGAATCACCAATCACTAAATTGTGACAATTGACAGACGTTTTAACCATCAACGGTCATCGGTCACCTCTCACGTGACAACAAGTTTGTCACTACGGTCGTATGTCAGATGGGAGACAATAAGTCAGATCCCGACGAAACTCGCTTGCTGTGAAATGTGGTCACTATTGACTTGCCTGTTAAGCATCAGACAAGGGGCAGTGATGTACTAATTCCTTTTGTAGTCCATTTATAACATATAGAATCCAAAATAATTAATGTTTTTAGAAATAGTGCAGCGAATATTTTTAAAACAATTCTCAAAGTGATTTTGATTCTAGTGATGAGTCTAACAGTCTTAGTATATCCTATGAAACGACAAGTTAATATTCAAGATGGATGGGAATGTAGATAACAGAGGCAATCATTGTATTGAAATAGTGAGTGTTGATGATAATTGTCTCCTTAGTAGGATTACTTTAACAAAGTCAATCGCCAAATGTTTCTTCAGGAACCTGTAGACTATTTATAAACATATTTCGTAGCGGAAACTATATCGCCATCAAGTTTCGAAGTGAATTAGTAATTTAAAATAAGAATAATCTGTCAGTTAAAGTTGGCAAAATTGAAAAATTATTACATATAGGAAAAGTTTACTCTTTGTGGTGTTCTTTTGTCTATTAAAGTAACATAAAAAATTATTTTTCCAAAGTCGTCGCGTGAAATAATCTAGTTCTTGCTAGCCAACATGTGTGGGCTGGTGAATATCCCTATGCAGTTTCAGGAAGAGGACATCAACACCATATCTCAATCACCGTATCGGCAGGCGTTCATGATTATAAATTACTAGGTCTTTACATCCTACCACAAAGATTAAATGGGGCTTATTATCATCAAGTTATTGTTAAGATATTACCTCTTTTGCGGGAGAATATGCCATGTCAGCAAAGACTACAGTTGTGGATTATGCACCTATTATAATAAGTGCCATGAATGGCACTATGAAAAATTGTACATAGATCTGAAAATATGATTTTCCGAACCCAAGTTTATTGGTATTTTTTCTTGTTTTGAAATTGTTTATATATATATATATATATATATATATGTATGATATGACCGTTTTGACACAATTTATATATATTTTAACGATACACTCGGCCTCCTAAGAACCTCGGATCCTGATTCCGTCACAAAGATATTACATGAGAGAGAGGGGAGTGGCGCTCTGGCGGGCGGAAAACCGAGGTACCCCGTGACTTAGGAGGAACTGTGGAGGGGAGCGAGGGTGTGACGAAAGCACGACAACGATGACAAAGAAGATCTTGAACAATGTAGTATTGTGATTAAATGGCGGAAGTAAGAAAATGTGATTTAAAATCAGATGGGCGGATATAGCAACCAACCAAGAAGTTCTATGCAGAATAGGGGAAGAGAGAACAATTTGGAGGACTTTGACCAAGATAGATTAATAGGCCACGTTTTGAGACATGAGGGTCTTGTAAAATTAGCATTAGAGGGAATTGTGTGGGGAAGAACAGAAGAGAATGGCAAAGGATGGAATACGCAGATTAGGGAGGATGTGGGATGTGATTGCTAAGTAGAAATGAAAAGACTTGCGAAGAATATGTTAGCATGGACGGTTTAATCAGACCAGTCTAAGAGCTGAATACCACCACAACAAAAAACTTACAATTGAGTTCACCCAATTTACGTTTACGTGATATTAAGTAAGCAACATAAATGTTATCAAAGGTAGGCGAGAATATAAACTTATAGATAGTGGAAAGTAGAAAATATTGATACTGTAACAATTAAAAAAGTCAATCGTACAAATTGTAGACAATTCTTTGTCTAACGTTCAGAACCGTTCGTTCCCCTGACAATATGGACTCGACGTAGTAATCAATAACAAATGAACAGGGCTAGATAGTGGTTCAGATATAAGACAAGTTTACTGCGATTGGCGTGTTACGTACCGAGGTTGGGTTCTGCGCCGCCCCCGACGTTGCCAGCCTTGAGCTCTTCGTCGTAGCTTCGCTGCCTTGTGACGCGTGACTGACGCCGCCCACGCGCCCTCTGCCTTCTCCAAGCCTCCGCTTCTGATTCATCATCCTGAGTGGTCACTGACGGCACTACTGGAGGAACCTGACGGCCCTCACCATCTCTACCATCTACATACGGGTTAAAAATCAAACCATTCGTTACTTTCAAAATTGTAATAATATTAAAAGTAAAAATAGGAATAATTAAGGATGAAATACTGTAATAATTTATCTTGGAATGTAAATTACTTCGCCCCAGAATGATACCTTAAACTTAATAACTTAATCTTTTCCTTTAAGAACTGCAACATTTAAATGTAGGGTTAAAATATTTACTAAATTATTTTAAGAAAATTTTGATCTATCAGAAACCAATTATTTTTCCCAGAATTTTGATATCAAATGCAGTATTTAACCAACGCAGCCATTGAAAACAATTCGTCATGAAATATGGACAGGTATCTCTTAGTAGAGGCAGATATAATTCTTTTAAGGAGTAAGATCTTGAAGCTAAATCAATTTTATAAGTCGTGGGAACAAAAAGCAAGTGCCTTCTAAGTGGTTAATCAGGACAAAGATAAACACACCACATTTTCAAGAATGTTATAACATAGTTGGTGTTTAAATTTACTCTTAACTTTGATAATGAATTTTATATTATGTTACATTAAAACTTTTATTCCTTAAATTTTTTCTATAGATTTAATTATTATAAACTCTATGATAAAATTGCCTGTATGTGTGCATGTGCATGTTTCTGCGTCTGTATGTATGTTCCACATAAAAATCTCAACGAGTGGACGAATTTCTACCAAATTTGGTACACAAGTTCTTTAAATCCGGAAATCGACCATTTTGGGATAAGACACGGTTACCACCCCTAGCGATGGTGCTGGAAGTGCAAAATTTTAAATAAGCAAAGACGGCCAATATTTTTATCATATAAATACATTCTTGGATCACTTAACTTGATTTAAACCCAATACATAGCCGAAGGGGAGTATTCTTAGAGGTGGGGGTGGAGGGGCATCACATAAAAATGACCAGAAAATAATCGGGATTGGGCTCTAAGCCGGTGTAATGTGAGCCACTGAGTTTAATTCTGACATAAGACAACCAAGAGGGGTTTGAATGGGGTAAATCGTACTTCCGCATATTATTTTTAACGAATGGAATAATGTCTGATAAATCTTGTACACTTGTTCTTGGCGAGAAGGAAATCAACACTGTGGGGATTCGACCGTCTGGGTAGGAATGAAGTGGACGGAAATTTTTAAATATTCATAAAAGCCGTTATTTTCTTCTAATATATATTTTTCTCGGACAATTAATTTGATAGCATTTTCGGTAAATCTATTTGCGTATAATTTCAACCCCATTCAGCATCGAAGTGGAGTATTCATAGGGGTGGTGGTGTAGGAGGCGTCATGTAAAAATAAAAAGGAAACAGTGAGGTTTAGTATCGAAATTGATTTTGACATTTAGTATGCGATTTAATTTGCAGTCCGTCCCCTAACAGGGTTAAAACACATTTCTACGTAAGTTTAATTATAGTAATTATCAGGGGCTAATTTAATTTCTGTTACAACTAATTGCAGCTGTTTCAATCGAACTTAGTATATCTGGCACTTAGGTCCAGTTTGAACACTTGATGGAGAAAATAACCCGTAGCTCTTTATGGTACCAAAGATAATTATTATAATCTTAAAAAAAGAACATAATTTTACCTTTCTTAAAAAACAGTAGTATTTTAGTGCTTTTATAAAGTGTTAGAATTTTTATTCATTTAGTTCCCTGAAAATATTTTTAGCCATGCTATATACCGGGATACTGGGAATATATGTTGTGTTCATATTGTGACGCAGAAATAAATAATGTTCCGGGTTAATATAAATAAATACCTGGGCAACGCCGGGTCCCCAGCTAATTAGCAAATAAAATAAATTTTCAGTAACAATATTGCGTGCATTTATTTTCCTGCTAAGTTTTCAATCTTAAAAAAAATCAAAATTATTTATTAGAATTAATATCTATACCAATAAATAAAATTGAAGTGTCTGTCTGTATGTTTGTCCCGAATAGGATCCGAAACGACTTTACGAATTTCAATGAAACTTTCAGTAATTGAAATAGGAATTTTCACTTAATTTTTTTGTGTATGTTTCATTCAGATATCTTTCAGAGTTCAGAATATTTATAAATCCATTCAACTGTCGTGCGAAAGGCAACTGCGAGTTCTATTAGACGTTCCTATACTATTCATCGGGCTTACTGTGCTATTATAAGCGAAATTTTGGCAGCATGTGTGTGAGAGAGAGACAGAAAGAGAGGATAAGCATTCTCACTCCATCAACAGTTGCAGCAGGTTTCGCGCTGTAATTAACCCTGAGAAATAATAAATTTCTTTGGATCGTCGATACTATGTATACGTAAATTAGTTTTATTTGTCGCGTCAGGTTAATTTTAATATTAAGTAATTTCTCATTTTTTAAAATCATATAAAATCAATACATATAATTAAAGTTTCTGTCTGTCTGGAATTTTGTATATCGAATTGGCTCCGAAACGTGTTAAAGCTGTTCAAAGCCAACTGGAAGTTTGTCCTGAAGCGATCATAAATAAATGATGCCGTACTTTTTATATATTTAACTTTATTAAAATTCTGTACTTGTTAATTGGTTTTTAGGGAAAAATAAAAGGAGCTATTACCGCGCAAACGATGTCGCGGGGCCATAGCTAGTAAGAAATAAAATTATATAAACCGTAGATACTAATATTATTTCGTTTTTAAGTAATGTCTAATGTCTGTAAAGAAAATACGATAATTATTTTATCAATTTAAAATTTTCACATGCCAGTTAATTAACGGCGTTTAAGCAGTAACGAGGTTTTAAGATAATGTAAAATAATATTTTTTTTTGGGATATATAAAATAATAATACTACTGTATAAATATTGTGTATGGTTCCGATCGAGAAGATCGGAAGGTAGAAATAAAAAAATCAAAATACTGAAGAACGAATTTTAATTTTCAGTGGACGAGTTATCTGTGATAACTCAAGAATTCATTTTAAATGTATATTATTTCCTGTATCTGTAATAATTATATCCATGATCAATATTTAACAATAAAGGAGTCAGAAATTAATTGAATAACGATAAAATATGACAGAATTCTATGTTACTAATCTTATGGTTAGCAGAGATGGAAATATTACGAGCATTTCCTTAAAAAAAATGAGATTTCAAATCGTTTTGGCATACTATATCTCGACAACGATATCAAATTTTACGTTGCGTGTGCCAATCTTCGTCGGAATAGCAGCCTGCAGATCAATTTTCCAGAACATTGACTTAGCGACGAGTTTTCTCCAGAGCCCGCTATTAATTTCCATATCTCATATTCTTCAGTGAGAGAATTGCGTGAGCCTGCGAAGAGCTCCGGCGTCTTCAAACGCATTATTAACTTTTCTTTCCAGACGATTGACGATGCACTGCTACTTTCTATTTCAATCCACCACACCGCAACAAAATTAATAATGCTACTAATAGTAAGTAGTACACTCATGAACACAATAGTAAAAACATAATAATAACAAACAAATAAAAATTCTTAATGTTTACAACATTTTCAAGCCGTCAATTAGCTACGAAAGACGATAAAGGTTCCATTCCATATTATATAAACGTGACTTTGATTATAAAATATTAATAAACACGTTCTATAAAAATATATGTATATGAAATAATATTGCAATGAACGTATGGAAGGAAGTGAAAGTGAAACGTTCATAAAAACATAAATACTAATGATTGAAAATAATACACGTATAACTTCTTAATCAGCTTTCAAATATTTGAAGTATTAAACAATTATAATTAAATAAAGCGTCGTCATAATTGATGAAGTTTGAAGTCAACCATAGAAAATTATATTTACATACAGTAATATATATATATATATATTTATTTAAAATAACTTATTAAGACGAAGAATATTACAACAGATTACTTATTAAACCATAAATACTTATAAGTCTCTTATAAGTTATCTTGAAAACGTTTTCTACCTCATATTTATCTAATAAAACGACACTCTACCCTAAAAGAACGAAAGGGCTTGCTAATGCTAACATTAATTATATGAAGTGAGAAATTCTTAGACTATGTTCACAATACATTTGTGAATATAACAACTGATGAATAAATTTGCTACAGAAATATTTATTTCAGAGTGCATGATAGCTTTTATTAAAGTAATAAATAATTAAAAGTACGGGTAAATAATTCAGCAAATAAATGTAGTTAGTATTTAATTACTACAAATCCGTTTCATTAAACTTTGTGAATTCTTCAAGTAAATTTTTAAATGGATGAACTGATTACATTATTAGTAATTTGGTGTCGCAGACTAACTTCCGCGGCTGGTACTGCCTAATTACTAATAAAATCAGTTCATCGAATAACAAATTTATCTGAAGAAGTCCACAAAGTTGGATGAAACTTTGTATTTATATTAATTAAAGGCTAATTAAATTTCTTTTCTGATTTATTTGGCCGTATTTTTATTGATTTATTATTAGAGTTAAAGTCAGAAAAATAATGTTTAAATTTAAGTAATTACACTTTTTCTTATTTGAAAATAAGGTTTTAAAACACCAAAATTAAGCAGGTAGAAAAGTAAATTCACAAAAATACGAGAAGCTTGTTTCTCGTATCATCAATATGCATGTCTGTGACAATTAATAAACATGACCGGATTATTACCGGTAGAAATCAATACAAGGTTTAAACTTGAATGAGTTAAAATGCATTATTCAGGCACAATATGACGACTCACACGAGGCTAGCTGTGTGCGTATCCAAATATAAACCGCAATGGAGGTAAGAAACAGCAAAGATACATTTTTACACACACAAACACACACACACACACACATATATATATATAATATTTCGAATATTGATCTCATTAACCGAATGATAATGATTTGTGTTTTCTTGGTTTACCTAAATAACAAAGAAAAAACCGTGAGATTTACTTTGTATTGTAAAGAATATTGGAAAAATATATTACGAACCTTTAATAATTACTAATGTATTGTATTATTTTTCGAAACTGTCATTATCGTAAAATAAAACATTTAACAAACCAGTCGTGTAATTATTTGTACTGAATTCCCTGGATGATAAGGATTCATTTATGGGGTCGCCTACAAATATATATTATTTTATAAATTGCGCACTGATTATTGTGTGTTTATATTTATGTACGAAAGGTATTAAAGCAACATCCTATTTCAACCCGCGTAAAATACTACATTCATAAATTCTCAGCTGATAGAATGGTACGCTTAATTCTCTCTCGAGATTTCTCGTTGAATTGTTTCTCCAAATGTTGCTTATTTTGAATTAAATTAGATTTTCATACATTTTGATGAATAAAATTTACTTGCTTAAGTATAAAAGTTTTAAATTCTCTCATGTTTGTATTGTTTTATACAATTAATTTATTTTTTATTGCTTATACTTTAACTTCTCACTCATATCAATTACTTAAAATATATAGTCATTATGTGACTATCATATTAAGCTAATTATGTTTGTATGCAATTGTATAGGTGTAAGGTGTTTTTATGTAAATATAATATATATTTAGACTTTACCTATTTCATACAGACAGTGTTAATGGATCCTAATTCTTATTCTTTTATAGGACATAATATCTTATTATGTTTCCTGATAGTAAAGAATAAAAGTTTAGCGTAAAATGTTATGAGAAATAAATTGGCTGTGTTTTCGAGATTTTGTGAAATATATGCTTTAGTTGGAGTAGATTTAAAAAATAAATTAGTATATTTAATAAAGGGTTTTGATAATTTAAACATTTGCAGAAAGAAATCAGAAATGTAATACAATTAGGAAATTGTAGCCTTGTATACTTAGTCCTATGCGTCTATAGAATTGTAAAAATGTAGTGTTTTGATAAATAAATTATTATTATTGCTTCTATACAAATGTGTAAGCAGTAGAATAATTTTGAGTAACAGTTATGCGTGAGAGAAGCCTTTATTCACATCGAAGATCCAGAAGTTAAAATTGATTCTTACAATTTATCCTTCCGTTATTAATGATAATATTAATAATTAGTGAAAAAGAAATCGTTAGAATTTTCATTGAACTACAGGATTTCACAGTTTTTTCTGCTTATTAATGTATCATATTGCCAAGCCTTTCAACAACAGTTGAATAATAGTAGGAATAGCTTACTGTCCGACGAATTCAATTGTATTTGGGTGTCCATCCCTCCTCGTTTTCTGTGGTCAGTCTCCGGTTTCAAAACTCTGTCCCCCGCTGCGAGGCTTTGTCCCCCGAAACCAGCCTTGGCCCTTTTAGCGCGGATATTTATTTATTTGGTTAACATGAGAGTGATCCTGAAATAGGAAACTCCCCTTAATAGCTTAGGAAGGGAATTGAAAAAGGGGATGTGGAAGGTAGAGCAAGGTAGCCAAGGGTTGACTAGGGCCCCCGGGTTGTTGATTAAGGACCGGTGTTTCACCTAAGGAGATGTAGGTAGGTCGGGCTATTGGATACTATTCTCACGCCCTTCCGAATTACAGGAGACGAGTTTTTTTGCACGTCGCAGCATTCCCTTCTCCATGTCTCCACAAATAGGAGGCAGTTGGTCGACTGATCCAATTGGGTCAGCGGACAACTCTTACCGCATGCTCAAGGTACCAATTATTAAGGTTTAAGTGTTCTTGCAGGTGTGCATAGGTCCTTGCAGGATCTTCGTCTGTAAAAAGCTCTACCTAAATCATCGTCAAAGGAGGCAATTTTTGCATTGTTGGTCTCTGGAATATCTGCACTATTGAACAGGAAAAGTAGAGGTCTCAGAACAGTACCCTGAGGAACACCAGAATTGACGGGGTTGTTTTAGTTTTTTGCAGGTCCGGTATTCGCGCGGTTATTTAATGGATCTACAAATATTTATATTAATATATTCAGAACCCTGCATGATATCGAAATGAAACAGACAAAAATTTGATTCCTGTTTTAATGCCTCAAATTTATATTGCAGTACGGTAAGCCGTTTCAGAGCCTATTACAGACAATCCTCGAGACAGACACACTTCAATTTTATTTATTGGTATAGATAATATCAGCAACTGTGGAAACTATCTTTCTACGTAATTGATTGTCTAACGGTCACTGTCAAAGTTCCAAAAATTTCAAGACAGTAAGAATAGTGTAATTAAAAAGCAAATTTTATGATCTCTGATACTCGTATTCGACCATTGGACAAAGGTAATCGTTTATAACTGGTATTTAAGTAAATTCCTTTTGTCATAAAGAACATCGTTATTTGTTTCATTCTAAGAACTCCAATAACAAATGATTAATCAATTGCAAGTTTTGAAATAATTAGTAGAACTTATTTCTGGAATGGTGTATGAACTACAGACATGCAAAGCATGTGAAGGTATGTCGCTTATGTTTTTGTTTTGGAGTGATTTAGTTTCCTCCTGTTAAGATGAAAACAGTTTCGTTGTTGAAAAGCCAGGTAGAGTTATATCCGTATATCTGATCTCAGTTTTCTGTTGAACTTATTTTATTCTTCTAGATTCTCATATATAATTTCTATTTGGAAGTTTAAGACAAGAAAGTAATAGAATTCCCTGCAGGAAAGACTTACCCTTGCGGTCCCAGCGCTCGTCGGGGAAGGGTCGTCTCTCGACTTGTGGTGAGTGCGGGTGCCGATGCTGGCGCCACTCCAGCTCCCTCTCCCAGCGCAGCTCTTCCCGACGCTCTCCAGCTACCTTCTCCAACTCCTTCAGGGACGCTGGCGACACGTCCGAGTGCCGTCGTAGCTCTGGAGACCTCGGTGGCGCCAACCCTCCACCTGCAACAACGCGGAATGACACTCGATTCAACCCCAACACACCTAACGGATTGCTGTCCTTGATTTTCATACTCGAAACCAGGTTTCGAAGGTACGATAGTAAACCAAATAGTAATTTTTACTGGAATATACACATTGGAATATAGTTTTCTATGCCTAAATACCATTTTATAAAATTCTCAATAGGATAATTCAGATGTCAGTTCAAAATGTCTTGAAGAAACTGGTTCATGAAAACACTTCAGTCGAACACCTGAATCCTCGAATCCTAAACATCTCTTAACTTCCACTCAAAGTAAATAATTTTTTCATTGAATAACTTGGCATGCTATTATTAAATGGGATAACATCATAGTTTTCTGACTTAAATATTTACAATAAATAAAAACGGACAAAAAGTCAGCATTAAATACATAACTATTTATTAGCAAAAGCGACGTTTCATCAACATTTTGAGACTTCTTCAGACTCACTACAAACATAATATTACAATAAATTAATTCTGAGTTCTATGTTACAATTTGGAATCTATATATAAAAAAAACATGGTTAAAAACTTACAAATTTAGCAATACATTGTTTACTCCTTGTTATTAAATAGGATATATATAATTAAAAAAGATATTTTTCGTATAATAAATTATCTTTGAAATGGACGATTGAAACAGTGTTGAATAGGCATGCGCCTTTGCTATTTGACAAAATCAAACGGTGCAACTATATGAAAATATATGTAGAAAAATCAACCGCTTATTGAAAACTGATTGATTCTATAATTTCATTTTTTCTAATTTAATATCCTTTACATTTTTAGTTTTTAAAATATTTTCCGTATCCAGTGTTGCTGCTTTAAATAAACTATTGGATTCTTATAATCGGTCAATACTGGATTTGGAATAATCTCAAACAACCCGATAACTTCTGAAAAACGTTATTCTCGATAGATTCTCCCCTTGTAACCGTCGTGATTTGCGAATATTACTCTACAAAAAACCAATAAATTTAGAATATTTATCCAGTAGGTATTCATCGATTCTATAAAGAAACAAACGTTGTGGGGCAGGAGAAATTAGAGACCTATAAAAAAGATTTTAATTGTAAATCGCATAAACAACTAAGTCTTCAGCGACTACAAATTTAAAGTACATTGAATTACATGTTTAATATAACGGTTAACATATGTCATTGAATGAATTGTTATGAAGTTATTAAATTAGTTCTATCGTAGATGAATGAACTCGGAGGTGAACTTTGGTCAAATTTGTCTTATTCACATAATCTGAAATGCCACACAAAAACTGGTTAATATACTATACTGTTGTGAATAATAGCGCTGGAACACGATTAAACAGCGAAAGAAGTACAGAATTGTATATACGACGTAGGTCGGTGAGAATCGGAAACCGATATGCGGACGCGCATTCAATTCCTCTTAGCTTCATCAGAGCAACAAAGTGGTCTCTTTTGAAATACGAATGGTGGACTGATAATCCCGAAACATTTTCAGGAAATTTGCGCGGAATTTGGTCAAGTGCAGTGGCCTTAAGTAAACGTAATCATTTTTACATTTCTGTTCAAACTTTCAGCTAGAGGTAAATAATTAATTTTAAAATGCTTAAAATGGACCAGATTTAGGCCTAGTTGCATAAAATTCAGTTGAACTTTGCAACACAACTGAACATAAATTATTACAGCATAAACTAACTTGATTGTAATTAAATAAATTTCAGACAATTAAATATATAAATGATTTAATTATCCTCTTTGTAATTTATAATTTTAATGTGAAATGTTACGACGTTTCATCTCTCATTTCAGACTTCTTCAGGTAAAAATGTAGCTGTACATGGAACCTCACTCCATGAGATTTTTCGGTTGGAGGAGTCGTGGAGTGAGGTTTCATGTATCGAAAAATATTTACCTGAAGAAGTCTCAAATGAGAGACGAAATGTCGTAGCATTTCATATTTAAATTATAAATTACTGACAAAGGGGCTAATTAAATCATTCATATAATTCAATTGTACCCACATGAGGCTCAGTTGTAAGTTGACGAAGATTGAGGTTTCGACGTAATGATCGATAAAGATCATAGTATAGCTTATCACCACCATCTAATTGAGCTATTTGGGATTTTGAGTGACTAGTATTACCGCATATGTAGCATTTTGTTTGAATTTCCGCCAACTAAAAATCTGAGTGCTCGGTTTGTGGACACGTTGATAGAATCTATATCATAAGGAGCAGAGAAGAATTTTCAGAAACGAGTTCTGACACGATACACAACAATTTGAAGCATTCGTGATCTTTATGAGTTAAGTAAATCGTGAATTCAGCATCACAGCAAAGGCAATGATGTAGGACGAAAACCGAATAATGGGGTTGTTAATATGGATGCACGTATCTCATTCTCAAATGACTCGTTTGTCCGTAGCGAATGATAACTGACCTCCGACGGTGAGGTTGCTTCCGGACCCAATTTTGACATCGGAGTGGCGCCTCTGAAGAGCTTCTAGCACAGGAACGTCTAGAAGGCTGTCAGTCGATTCCTGCGCCATTACGGGCTGCACGTTGCGTGACTGAAGTTTCCTCCTACATATACTGCATCGCCACGTACTCTGCAAAAATTACCATCATTAAAATGAACTACTGAATATTAATTTATTCCACACATATTATTTTCTTTCAGTTTTAACTGAACGATCTACGTTGTATAAAAATTAAAACAAGAGCTAACCAACAAGGTAACTCCACTTAAAATTCATAATATTATAATTAAGAATTATTACTAAAATTGTTATGACTTATCTTGACACCAACGTAGTTTTATTACAAAATCTGATTTTTATAATTAAATGTTATAGATAAAGTTTCTATTCTATGATGAGCAAAGCTCAGATAAACGAGAGACTGCTGAATAACAAAATAGTTTTGAATCTCTTTTGAGCGGTTAACCTTTTTGCGGAATCGTAATGTTCTTCTTCCAAGCAAAGACAATAGAGTAAATGTTATTTTTTATTTAATTATTTCAGATCGCATCAACAAGGGGAGTAATATCTATACCCGGGTTTCCCAGACTGTGACCCGCGAGGCCTTAAAATTTGGAGGTGTACTATCTATACTATGGATTATAATATCATGTTATAATAATATTTAATCAGTGCGTAAGACGAAAACTCCATTTGCACAGAACTGGAGGAAGTAGAATGATATCTCAGATCTCTTTTTCGTACCGTGTTCATGAAAGAGATGGGATAACACAGTCTAGTCAACACTGTAAACTAATGTATCACAATAGTGTTTATGAACATTTTCATTGTTTCTCAATATTCAAATTTGTTGCTAGCTTGTTTCGGAACTGATCCAACAACGTTGGAAAACAAAAGAAAGCCTGTTCCTTGTTTCCCGCAACAATAGGAAACGTGGGTATCAATGAACAAATGGGGAAGCGTTTAATCAATCAGAATACTGTACGAGAACGAATCTTATGGAGATAATATTTGATTCAACTCGACAATGAGCAGCATGGCCAACAAATAAATCAACCTTATACATCTTTGCATGTGGAAATTCAACAACGCAAAATTGCAGTCTGTCAGGAACATTAGTGCGAGGTTTCTGAAATGGAGGCCCGCAAGAAAATTTTAGTAGTCTGCGAAAGACAGTTAATATTATTACAGTATTGCTAACAAACAAAAAACAAACATCGTCACAAAATATATATATTAATTTATGCATTTCAGAAGCTTTCGACATATTGTCATAATCATCCATTTAAAATGTTAAATTTGTCTTCTATTCTTTTCCTTCCCCCAACTCCTATCGTCCACATTTCGCACCCATATAACACCACGCTCCATACGAACGTTTTTAGTTATTATTCACACTAATATTACCCGTAAGTAAATTCCTCCTTTTCGCGAAAGCATTCCTTGCCTTCGCTATCCTACTCTAGTTATTAAGCTTCCCAAGTAGCAGAATTCCTTAACTCCCGTCAAAATATCCCTTCCCAATCTAACACCCTTTGTTATTCCACTGTTTCCCAAACTACACTCCATTACCTTGGTTTTCCCTCTATTAATCCTCATATTGAACTCTTTCTCCAAGACTCCGTTAATGCCATTTATTATGGTTTCCTAAAACTACAATATCGTCGGCAAAGCGTAAGGTTTTTATTTCTTCTCCTTGCAGTATGAATCCTTTTCCATATTCCGTTTTCACTTTCCTCATCGCCTGTTCTATATATAAGCTAAACAGCATGGGCGACAGACTGCATCCTTGTCTTACTCCTTTCTTGATTACGGCTTTCTTTTCTTGATCTTCTATTCTAATTACTGCTGCCTGTCTTCTGTAGAGGTTATGTATTAGCCTCCTTTCTCGATATTTTATTCCAGTGCTCTTCAAAATCCTTAATATTATGTTCCAGTTTACATTATCAAACGCTTTTTATAAATCTACAAATGCCATGAACGTAGACCGGTTTTTTCGTATTCTGTCTTCTAAAATTAATCGCTAAGTCAATATTGCTTTTATTGTCCCTACATTCTTCCTAATATCAAATTGATCTTCTCGTAACTCGCATTCCATTTGACGTTCCATTCTCATATATACTATTTTCGTTTTTTTTATCAAAGTTCTCTCACGCCGAGACACCTTCACCCAATTTGGGAGATATATGTACTGGGGTCGAAGACCTTGGGCATATGGTAAGAGTTGTCCACTGATCCAATTGGATCAGTCGACCAACTGCCTCCTATTTGTGGAGACAAGGAGAAGGTAATGCTGCCACGTGCAACAAACTGGTCTCCTGTCATTCGGAAGGCGTGAGAATAGTACCCAATGCCAGGTCTACCTAATACAGGTTTTCTGGGATTTTCCCTGCATCTCTTTAGGTGAAACACCGGGTAGGATCCTTAAACTATAGCCCGGCGGCCCTTCGCTACCTTGCTCTACCTTCCGCATCGCCCCTTTTCAATTCCCTTCCTTTGCTATAAAAGAGGAGTTCACTGTTTCAGATTCACCCTCATGTAGCCTGTTAACCCAAAAAAAGGCATGAGATATACTATTTGTCCTGGGCTGTTCGCATCTATAAATCTGCATATCAATAATGGTCGATAAAACTTTAATATTTGGCAGATTTTCTTATTATGCCCCTATGAAGACTAAGGCGTTAGGCCGCATCAGATATTAGAATTCAACATACAAATATTGTGCCTGATATAATCAAGATATGGAATTCAAGCACCCAAAACATCAAAATCAATAAGTGCTTTAATTTTTCACATTTTTATGTTTATATTACAGTTCTATATTTAAAAATAATTACTAAATACAATTTTTTAATTTTAATCTAAAAAATGACCAAGTGTTCCGTTGACGTCCCGATTTTGTGACGTGATTCATTGCAGAAAAGTATACCAAACAATAAATGAGCATTATATACTATTTTAATATTTTTATGTAATAATAATTTAAAGCGATGCAACAAATTTTCATATTAATCCACGTGCTTTGTTTTACGGTATTCTAAAATCTGGCAAAAGTAATTTGGTGTAAAACTTTATAAATAAACGTAGTTTCCGCCCCTAATATTTCTGTCGGTGAAGCGCGGATGTAGCACAGGAGATAAGTGCTCAAGGAAATTCAATTGACGCTCTTATTGCAGGTGGCAAATTTTTGACGATGTTAGGTAGCAGACGAAAGGATGATGCGCCAGGAGCGTCCTGTCGCTGCCAGCACAGGGATGTCAGAGATGTGGTCTTCAGCCAATGACATTAGCGCGCCAATCTGGCGGGGCGACGAGCCGCTTACGAATATCGAATTTGCTTGGCTTGCACTATAATTGCATCTCCAGATCGATGACTGCCTGTTCCATGTACATTAAAACAAGAGCGTGACGATCAATCACCCTGAGGTAGATAATCACACAAATTATGGTATATTTTTTCGACAAGTAATATTACCCGACGCTATCACTGTTTTTCAAAGATATTTAAAAATATATAAAAGTTAAAACATTAAGAAGAATTACTGTGAGTGGGGTAGTAAAACTTAGGGCTACCAACAAAAAATAAAAATTTGAAAAACTTGAATCTGGATTGTAATAATAATTAACGTCAAAAATCAAAGGTTTTCCCGGTGTATATTCTAAATAAAAAATCTTGGGTTTCCACCCGGGTTAAATGGAGTTTAAGCCAGGACTTTTCGATGGCGTACTCTGCCGGCCATGTAAAACATTCTAGTAATAAACACAGGTTACATGAATAAACTTGAACAAAGCTAATTTGTCTATATTGTAATGTAAAACCGCAGGTACCTGCTGATTTTGGTTCTATAGTGTCATTGTGAAGTGCAATTGGGGCTGCAATGAAGGACGTTTTGTGCGCGACAATAGCGGCCAACAAAAATGTAGAATTGGCTGAAAGAGGGTAAAATCTTGAGGGGAACCCCCGCGGAAATACTTCACGGGGCGTGTGTAAAAAAAACGGTGGCGAGGAAGTCCCGCTGGCGTGTGTGAAAATCCTGAGGGGAACCCCTGGATTTTGTGGTGAAATTGGGCGGCGGGGAACTCCCGGGGCAAAGCTAAAAAGGAGACGTTGGGAGGCAGTCGGACGATTCAGTCGGAGAGAGAGAGAGGAGAAGCATTCAGTCAGTCAGTCAGAGAGAGAGACAGACAGACAGAGAGAGAGAGAGAGAGAGAGAGAGAGAGAGAGAGAGAGAGAGAGAGAGAGAGAGAGGAAAAGCATTCAGTTGGGAGAGGGAAAGGAGACGAAAGTCAGTTGGGGAGAAGGGACAACGAATTCAGTCGGACGAATCTGTCGGAGAAAGATCAGATGGAGGAGAGACAGTCAGAAGGGACGACGAGATCAGTCGGGGTAGAGAGAGGACGACTTGGACTTGGTCCTGGATCACACTACATTTCTCGATGTAAAAAACCAGCAAGACGAACTAAAGCCAGAGAGACGCGGAAACATTCGTGAGGTTGAATATTTATAGACCCAGTAATTTTGGGTAAGTTCATCAAAGCTGTGAAACTTGCTCATTGTACTGATTGTATAAATTTAAGTGATTTTTTTCTATTTTTCAGTAACTGCGTACTTCATTTATGGAGGGACCCAAAATCTCCTGAGATATTGTTTCATGTAAGCATTGTGAAGTTGATAAATATAAAATTTTCAAACCATTTAAAATTTTTTCATTAAATAAATTTTTGTCCTATCCCATGAAGTGGATATTACTATATATATATATGTCACAATGTTCATATATCATAATATTTTATAGGCTGTCATGATTAAAATATACACATACATATATCAAATATAGTAGGAATTTGGCGGAAATGGACTATTTAGTTCGCCACCCTCGTACAACGAATGTAATCATCAATAAAATAGAAACATACTGAAACATTTTATCTTGTATATTGAAATTTAGCTTTAGAAAACTTGCTATACTCAATAAAAGGAAGCTTTTAAATTGGGGATACATTTTAGTGAAATATATTCCGTGAATTAGAAAACTTTCCTGTTGTGTAATTACGCGCCTTTCCATCTGCAAAGATGAGTCTTATGCTTCGCTTTTCAGGGAAAAGAATGAATCGGCAAAGTTCGGCTGCACTTTAATTTTATGCAATGGCAATGGCGCCGGGTGCTCTAGAACGACTTACAGTTTGAAATAATTTCTTTTATATCAAAAGAAAAGAAAATGTTCTCTTTTGTAGAAACCGTGAAGTATCTTCCATATAAAAGATATATTTAGAATCAGGGAAAGATTATTTTTACCGCGGAAGCGCATGATGTCTTCATCGCAGCTCTGGATATTTATTATGCACCGGCAGGAAATGAGAGCAGGCATTCAAACGAAAAAGCTCGGAGGAGCAACTACAAAACAAAAGGGAAGGACCGAGAGCGGAAACACTTCTTGCTTTATAAACATGTCCAGACTATTCGTCCTATTTGGTAATCACTTATCGACTTATTATTAGCAACACATTATTATGCTACTCCTACAAAAATTAAAATGTAATTGCGTGCTTTCATAAACAAAAAAACGATTATAGTAAACGATTGAAATATTGGGTTTCATTGAGTATGACTAACTTTATTGTAACCAATAAATCGGTGAGGAGAGCTGAAATGAAATTTAAACTTAAATAATCCTGCATAGAATGTTACATCAAAGATTGATCTCAAACCTGGGAACCAGGGAAGAATAAGGCTATTGTAACTATAAAGGATTATTAAAACCTTTATAGTCACAATTACTGTATTTCCTCAGAACTTTTTCGATCTTTCGTCAGAACATATTCGAATGGCTATTATACTAATTAAATAATTCTTTATTGATAGACAGTGAAACTCTTTAGAAACATGTGTTTTCTTATTACTAAGCAATTACAGAAGTAACGCATTAAAATCTCTTATTGAATGCTAATAATAGTGACATTAGCTTTTGAATGTCAATGTAACACATCATTATGTATAGAAGGAAAATATAGATTAGTTAACTTTGTTGTTACGATATTGTAGTTACTTAATTCAACATTTACCTGTTTTCAAGTCGTAAGAAATTATATATTTATGCCGCACTTAACAAAGATGTAAGAAGTGGCATCTCTGAAAATTATACTATTATTATTACGACACATCTCGTAATGAATATTTCTTTTTATGTGAATAGTCATGTATTGTTAACTTTAGTAGATTTAGTTTATTGACAAGGACCACAATGGATGGTCGAAACGTCTACTTTAGGTTAAAAACTTTTCAAAATGTTGTAGCAGACAAATTCCTAGGAAAGAAAATATATAAGACGCAAAGGAATTGCTCTCATATGGCAAGAGTTGTCCTCTGATCCCATTGGAGTAAGGGAATTCTGCGATCCCACAGCAAACGCGTCTCCCATCATTCGGAAGGGCGTGAGAATAGTGCCCAATGTCCGACCTACCTGATACAGGTTTTCTGGGGTTTTCCCTGCATCTCTTTAGGTGAGACACCGGATAGGATCCTTAAACCATAACCCAGGGGTCCTAGTTAACCCTTGGCTACCTTGCTCTACCTTCCGCATCCCCCATTTTCATTTTCCTTCCTATGTTATTAAAGGGAGTCGCCTGTTTCAGGATCACCCTCATGTAGCCTCTTAACAAAAAAAATTATAGACACAAGAAATAAAAGAAGCAGTTCAACAAAAAGTCTCGGAGACAATTGGTGCTTCACGTAAAAATTTGTTAAAAACATTTGTGCTTATGACAACTTTCTGGTTTACTTTAGGATTGTTTCACACCTGAGGAGATTCCAAACAAAGGAACGAAACGTCGTGACATAATTTAATTAATAAATAATGTTCAACTCTGACCAATTTTGCCCTAATTTTTCGCCAATATTCTTCGAGGTATAGTCAGAACAATTATATAATTTATTTATGTGTAATTTTGTTTTTGCCAGAATTGCACTTCTAAAATAGGCAACCTTACTTTGAATTTGTGACTGCACTTCCATCAACAGAACATTAAAAGGATTTTTTTGCATTTCTCACAGTTCTAAAGTATTCTTTAAAAGCAGTACCTTGTAGTTTATTCCTTCTCTGAAATCAATATCGTAGCCTTAATTTTTATTTCCTTTGTCACACTATCAATTTCTTCTTCCACTTCTAAAATAGCCGTTGCAATAAATTTCTTTAGCTTATTTACTTTGTTGCGTTGCCTCTTGCTCATTTTGACAGTACACTAGCTATTAACGCACTGTACAGTTTAGTAAACTGTATGTGTGAACAATTTTTGGTGAGTTTCTACTAGCCCAGTTACTCGCCATTCGATTAAATTATTTACCAAGTTTGAACAAGGCGTAAAACTAAATTCGTAGAAAAAATGTACGATGTAAATACAATTAAAATAATTAACTTAGCTATCTTGGCGAAAATTTATTAATCTAATAAAGGTTATTATATGCGTAGTAGACAAAATTACTTTCTGCTAATGGAAATGTTTATTTTTAACCAGAGAAAAGAAGGTAGCGTTTCTTAGTTGTTTTATTTTTATAATTTTTTTCCAACACTTTAAGCTTATTTCGAGTTTTTCAGGAATATTTTCTGCATAATATCCATGCAAATTAAAATAAATGTAGATTTCTGTAGGGTTCATGTTTTGAAATGTTATCTCAGGTTTAATTTATGTGATCATTCTCTTGAAAATTTTTTAAGTTGATTCGGAAATCCAAAGTTATCTGTTGTTGTCCATGAGGTTGGTAAGGACAATGATGTTTCGTTTTGCAGTCTCCTCCTCGGCAGCACCGTATAACACACGCCCCCGTGCTGCAGCAAAGTAGCAATTTCTCTGTGTGGAATAAATTTTGCTGGAACCCCTCTATCGACAAGCAGAACAGCAGCTGACAAGGTGAAGCGCTGCCTTAACCGCCTGTCAAGCTCGCTTTTGTTAAATGAAGGAGGGCAAGTCAGCGCGTTGACTGCTGAGGTCGGCGTATCGCAACCCTCTTCTGTCAAAATGGCTGGCACCTTGCTCCCTGGGAGTAATAATTACTATTCACAAACAACTAATTAGGAACGTCGTTAACGATCAAGCATCTAATTTATAACATTCGCGTTAGGCTTTTCTTGTTTCGAGTCGATATATGGTTGATATTTCCCCGAGTTTAAATTTCGTCGATATTATGCGTATAATTACTGACGTGTCTTTCCGTAAAGTGGATTCAAATTTCCTCTACAGAAGAAAATTCAATTAACTTTTAACCTTTAGCCTGAGTTTCTTTACGTAAATGCAGGTTTGGCCAATGTGAAATTTTCGTAATTAAGAACATTCGTTTTACAGCAACTTAAGCTTATTGTTTCGCAAAATACTGAACTTTATATTAACATAATAATTAGTATAATTATATTGGAATACGATATATGTAATAGAACCAGCACGAATCAAAACGTTGTTGTGATTTTTATCACAACATTACATAAAAATAAAATCAACATATTATTAATTATTGAATACGCAGTTGGGCAAAATAAACCCAATAAACAATCTAAAATAACTCCAGAATAAAAAGACAAAAATGTCCTGCCAATTCTGTATAATTAATTCATTATACTACGTCGCATTAATTAGAAGTTTTCGGCCACTGGGGCCATAGTCATCTGTTTTGGAATGTGATGACTATGGCCCAGTGGCCGAAAGCTTCTAATTAATGTGGCGTAGTATAATGAATTAATTATACAGAATTGGCCGCACAATTTTGGTTTTTTATTCTGGAGTTGAACAACTGTCCTTACTTATCTTTAAAGTGTAATCTGAAATAATTGAATGGAAAAGAAATGAACAATTGAGCACATATTAAACTATTATTTATTTATTCAGAATAGCTTAAAGCTAATTACATATTCTCAATTCTATTTTATTCGTCATGGCAAACATATTCTAAATACAAATTCACTCTTTACATTTAATCAGTCTTTTTAAACTCTAACATTAAACCGTTTTAAAACATTTGTACTTTTGTTGTCCTTAACGGCTACTGGTAACACATTGTATAATACTAAAACTTGATTAAAAATCGAATTTTTTCTACTTTTTAAATTTAAGTGGCTCATATAAAATTTTTTCCTACCACTAGTGTTGTGACTATGTAACTCTCACTTTATTTTTATAAAAATATTGAAATAATCTGGTAACTGTCCCTTATTTTATGAATAAAAACTAAAAAATCATACAAAATTTGATCTTTAACACTTAAAAATGATAATTTATTTAGCATGTCCTTAATCCTACAATATTTTCTCTCATTTAAAATATCCCTTAATCTCTATTCAATCAGATGTGTTTTGTCCCTGAAGGTCATTTGATTTCCCGAGGTAGATGAGATAGTTTTGTAATAACGATAAACAAAATTTATGTCAAAATATAAATTAGTATCAAATTTGAGCCATAAAAGTATATGCTTATTGAATTTGTTCTTTGGACTACAAAGATACTATGTGGCAGCGCATGTGCAACAGGTAGGTAGGCATCGCTGTGAATCTAGGACAATGGAGTCGGAAAGACAAGGACAAGGACAGAGCAACGATATGAAATAGAATCTGAACTTTACGCTTCTTATTCCAACTTTGCACATAAGCATATGGCAGCTGGAAGAACGTTCTGCAAGAATACCAATTACATTTCACATATTCGAATCTATTGCCGTTGAGAATGTTACGAGACTGAATTTATCTTCTCAATATTCGAACATTGGTATAAAATGAACATATATGATTGATTGAACCAATATTTTAAAAAGAGAAGCAAATTAAATATTCTAAATAACTTTTTAAAATTGTTTGTTAACAAGAAACTAATCTGTTTAATACCTTCGCAAATAGGATATATTTAATTCTGACAAAATAAAATATAATTAAGAATTCACTACGCCTAATCACGGGTAGTCATCGAACAACAAAAAAACACGCTGTACGTAGAGTTAGGAGAAATCACTGCATACTTAATAAGTGAAATGGCAACACTAAATTATATAATCAGAATTGCTGAATGACATAACTTACGTAAAGAACAAGAATTGTCATATCCTGGGAAAAGAAAAATCTATAAACAACCTGCTATCATTTCTAAAGGAAACTAAGCTGTACGAGAATATTTAAATGTAACTAGGATTGTAACTTAGATAATTTCTATGTAAGCTCTTGATACTGTAATATAACATGTAATACGGTGGAAAATCACCTTGTAGTCGACCGGACCTTAAATAAAATATATAAAAATAAAATACATTTTAACTTACATGTAACTTACTCTGGAAAATTTTCATTAGTATTTGTTCTTATAAAATCAGAAGATAATTAGCGATATAAATTAATTTGGGGAGAAATAAATATTAATATTTATTATGAATAATTAATAATTCGCAGGTTCTCAACATAAATTTAATTATCCTCCTTTCAGAACAATAATGTTAACTAATTTAGATTTATGTCTCTAGTGGTGCGGTGATATCGCAAATTGCCAAATTAATGGCAACGAATAAACTTCGTCCCTTCATTTACCACACTTCAAAGCAAAGCATACAATGTGAATCAATATCTGGTTCCATTCAGTATTATTAAAAGATTTTCCTTTCTTAACAGTTATAACGTTCAGATTTAGCGTCGGCCCATTATCCGGCCTTTCTATATTCAATCTGTTGCCCTTCCGGCGATTAACGAGAATAACAGGAAATATTGAGCCTCTCCAATTACCGTTACATTCAATTCACCCTAAAATTTATTTCTTCAGATTCATGTTATTAAATCGTTTCATTTCGTTTTTTAAATGCCTGAATATATTAAACGAGCGAATTAAATAACAACCATGCTAGAGTGTACAGTAAATTGCAGAAATCAATAATCTACTCGTCAGTTTCAGTCTAGAGATAAAAGCCTCAAAGGAATATTAACAACCAATGGCGTTCGTAATCAAAGCACCAGTAAGTAAAAAATGTAAGTATTAAAGAAATTAAGGGTGGCCCGCGAGAAATGGATGTTTTTCAAATAAAGGAGTTCGCCCTTAATTATCGTTAAAAGAATATTCAATAAAATAGAACTGAAATACAAGAGTAATGATGTAGAACTATAGTCATAGATTCTCGTTATTGTTTGAAGCTGCAGAGCAAGAATTATCGCCTCGTATTACTTTACCAAAATCATTTTAGCCATGAGGTAATCTCGTGGCATCCGACACATTTACTCCCCTAATATTTACACTGTTGAATTTGAAGAATGCCGACTTGCCTGAGATAGCTTATGAGGATCCAATCACAAAGAAAGAGAGGAGGTTTCACATGTTACTAAGAGTAATTGTGATTTTGTGAAACTGAGTTGACAAAATAAATTTGTTTTATTAATTTCTTTTATCCTAAGTGCCGCAAGTTCACTTTTTCAAAGTTAGGAATTCAAATCTGCTATTTAAGGCTGAACGAATTGGATGGACCAGTGGGCTGATTCATATTAAATTATTATGTTATATTAAATCTTAAAATTTTTATTAATATAAATAATATCTGAGGCATCATATGGAGGGTTATTTTAGGATCAATGAAGGTTCGGACCAACCCGATCGTTTTTTTTACAAAAAAACCCATATGGGGGTTTTCCGTGAAGAAAACAATTTTCCCCGGGTAAATCATTTTTTTAAAAACTACGTATATGTATATTTTTAAATTTATATATAATATATGTGACATTACTTTATTGTATATTACTTTAATATTATGTTTACTGTACAGCAGAAAAATATATTGTTCCATCATACAATATAATTGCAACGCGATTTCATAAATCATATGAAATTAAATTAATTAAATTTTATGGTTTCTTACAAATTAATGTGCTTTATCTTTAAAAGTTGCTACAAAAATCAAATAACGAATACAATATTAAAACACATGGGTAGGATGAAATTAAAAAGTACGTGATATCTAGTGAACTGTATTTTTATGTAATATTTAATGTCAGTAGTTATTTGAAAGAACAAATTCATTCTGTATATATTTTTTTGGAATGCAAGAAAAGAATTTTAGAAACCTAATGAAATATTTTTGTAGTTTATACATATGTATAATTATGCACTACGTATGTAGTAGAAGTGGGGGCGGAACTGGATAGCGGTGTAGAACGGGATACTCTACTTTTATTTACTGGAAATTGCATAGTAAATAGGGGTGGAACATTGTAACTGATCAAGGAAATAGCCTCAACAGCCATCTTGCTGACTTCACCTTGTGAATGAGTCATGTTTTGGCATCCTGCATCGTGACAGTATAATTTTTGCAGCATTTTGACAGAAAGTAATCTACAAATCTGCTCGCTTTTAACACTTTAATTGCATATATCGTAAAGTAGATGTATTTATCTGTTTATAACTTACGTATTAGGTTTGAATATGCTTGTATTGTGGTTCGGTGAAAGTGCTTAAACTAAAACATTTGCGTGCGGGACGGGCGGGATACTACTGTATAAGGCAAAATGTAAAGTGTTCCTCAAAATAAAAATGAAAACCTGTTAATCTGACAGACTCGCCTTATAAGAATGAGTTATAGAATCCAGTACCCAAAAAGAATAGACAAAGAAAGGAAATGAACGGATAAAAGAGAAAAAATGCTAGAAATGACTGTACAATTGTAAAAAATATCTTTGCGAAAGGAAAAATCGATAAACTGTATGATAAAAATTTTTTAAGAAAGAAATCACAATGTGTTTTAAGATTTTTCTTAAATTAAATTGAATTTTATTACACTAATTGTAAAACATCCTATCCCGTTGTGCCCCGCGTGGTACGGCAGAACGGGAAATTTATAAGTTTCTTTTTAAAAATTCATCAAAAATATAAATTCGTTGCTTTAAGCTTTATTGATACTAGAATAAGTAATAGAATAAAATTAATGTTTTATACATTTAAAAAGTGTTATTTTTTCCATAATTTCACGAAAATTGTTTAACAATATGTGTCTCGTTCCGCCCCGACTGCCCCTATATACTATGATGTTAGTGACATATTTCAGTTTTCCAAATTCAATATTATTTACTTCAAGTGTTTATGCAATTGTCTTTCATATTTCTTTTATTTTAAAATTAAGTGAAATAACTCAAATTTATGTGTTGTTTGAAATTTTAATTGTAGCTGGAAATTGGAAAAACCTATATTATGGGTTTTCGGTTGGTTTTTTCAAGTCGGTCCAGATAGAAAAACAGAACACTGGTTCATACGAGGAATGTATTGAATTTAATTTTTCAAACACTAGGAATAAACATGACAGGTTAGTATTAATATTCCCTAATGTTAGGGAAGGGAAATAAGTATTTACCGTTTCATTGTAATAAAAATCAGTTATTTCTTAAAAAAAATATGTATATGAAAGCCATCGTATTTAAGTTATCGTGGTTATCCAGGAGATACAGGATAAATGAATTCATTATAGCTAAACGCTTTACGGAACGAGGATAGAGCAGTCCCCGTTTAATTGACGTGATTGTGGTCAGAGCAGCCGTAGACGTGTCCCAGCCCATTGTTTCGCGTGCACACTGTGTGCTCTCCAGATTGCAGGCGTCTGTCCCATTACAGTGCGCTTCTAAGCAGTTATTACCACAAGATGGAACATAATACGCGTGCTTGTAAAACAAAGAACTACAACTGTCCGGAGTGGGGAAAACAGAAAATGTAATAACGAGACATTCGATAGAGCTTCTTTCCAGTTTATTGAAATACGTCCGTTTTAAAATACGTATTAGTAATGCAATTTTTCAATCAGTAGCACGTGATATCCAATACTTATGTACCCCGTTACTGGCCCCATTTTGAATTGAAATATTATTCAAGATTTGCTGAAATTATGATAAAAGTTAATTTAATGACGATGAAAGTAGTATAATAAAAACATCAAATTATTAATTTAAAATTAATAAGTCAGCGCAAAATGCCTCTAAATAATGCATACGAAAGACGACCATGTCACCTTTACATACTAATTATAGCTGGTGTATTTACATACATATATCTCAGAAAGTGTAGGTAAATGATTTGATAGCACTTTGGAAACAGAGCACTTGTACCTTTCAATTTCTTTGTTGGGGGATACGGTTTATTTTGATTAGTGTTCGGCGGAAAAATAGTGAAGTCGTAAATTTTCTTTCTCTACGAATGGCAGTAGATATTTCAGGAAAATTCTGCTCCAAAATACATAGTCAGCGCTGAGTTAATTAAACTTAGCTACATTACTATTCACAGTTCATCAGAGAGTCAGCCCCTTTCATGGAGCTTCACACTGAGGGAAAATTCACACTGCAGACGCCAGAAAAACTCTTCAGTGACTTTATGAGAACCAAGAACGGAATATGTCAGATTAGCTTATTAGGTGGAACAAGATTAATGACGATATCTGGTGTCTATAAACACAACTAATTTGAACTTACGCCCACCCATAGATGTTTCTTTTCTTTCATTATGCTATCTGAATTGATATTATTTTTAAGCCAAGCTATCTTGCTTACTTTCGTTATAGTTTCTGTATTTCTTATTTCCTCTTTGAATATTTAAAATGATATGAGCCATGCAGAACGAAGAATTGAATAAATGGTGTAGGTAGTGCATAAATTAGTGAATATATATCCTGCGTTCAAAGTGGTTGTGATTTTTTATGTACTTGTTTGTAAATAATTTTTTTTCATAAAATAAGGTATATTTTGTGTATGTCTAAACAATTTTTTTATGCAATTTGGTTTAATATTATTGTTTTTATTATTATATGGACGGCATAATTACATATTATTATCAGTGTACACTTGTGACGATTGCTATTTTGTCATTTGACAAATAAGTAAAAGCAAATATAGTCTACAGCAACGTCCAAAAGTCTAAGAGGAAGCCATTTCAATATTTTGTGACGTGGGATAAACATCTCTGGGATCAATAAAATATAATACGTGAATGTATTCAGTACATTCACAACTGTTGAGACTATTGCAACATCAACATGTAATAGATGAAAAATTTATTAATTCACCAGTATACGTCATAAAGTAATTATTAAGTAAAAAAAAATTGAATTTCACTTCATACAAAATTTCATCTTAAGTCAGAAGGTATAGTTCTGAGAAATATTAGTTAAGTTAAATAAAGTAATTATAAACTAGTCAAATTTTCTTTTTTACTATACTCAGTGCTTACAGGATTAACTTCAATTCGGGATTTTAATTGATATTTTAGTGTTTATCTTTATATATAAAATCTAGTGTGCCTGTGTTCGTAATTCTTCTCCTAACGGCTTGACCGAATTTGCTGAAGTGTTTTTTGTTGTATTTATGGGGTCACCTGGGTGGTTCGTAGCTACAGGTGGATCCGGTAGGTGGCGCTGTTGTCGACATCCAAAAATGTTATATATTGGATTTCGCACAAAAAATATATAATATTAAATTTTCAGCCTGGACGTTTGAATAATCTGTGTTTTTTTAGTTATGCATCAATACAACCACAAGTTCATTGAGTCGTTGTTTGGCATTGCTTTAAAATTTAGTTTTCGGAGTTATTATGTAATCCGTGTACTGTAACTGCGTCATACAAAGAGCACTATTTATGAATTAATTTACTACTGAAAAATGAAGTGTGCAAATGTGAAAAGAGCATTTTTCGAATTACGATTTATACACATGTGGATTGGGCAGCATTCCGTCTAACCTAAATAAAACATTATTTTTAGGATTCATATGTGCGAATTCTATGATACGGAGCATGGAAAGGTCAATTTTCAAAAATGTGACGATCTATATGATGGTTTAATCACGTATTGACAAAGAGATTGTTCGAATTGTGATTTTTGTAATATTGGGCAAATGATGAAGAGAAAAAGTATAAGAATTAAAGCGCATAAATCGAATTTTAAACTGTCAACTTGTAAACCAAATCTTATCACCAAGCACTGTTTGTATTTCATTCTTTCGATGTTGATAACGCTTATATTTATACACATAATCTCATTTTCGAAAAAGATTAATATCTGTAGTGTTATTAAAAATCAACGCAATACAATTAAGGTTACGCGAGATAAAAACAATATTTAGTGAGTTGTACTATTTTGTTATTGTCGTGGTATTCAGTCCTAAGACTAGTCTGATGCTAACCTATCTTGCGCAAGCCTTTTTAATATCCGCATAATTAACACATCCCACATCCTCCCTAATCTGCTTAGCGAGATCCATCCTTGGCGTCTCTATTCTGTTCTTATCCCACACACTTCAATATAATTCTAATTTTACAAGACCGCCATGACTTAAAATATGGTCTATTAATCTATTCCTTCTCTTGGTCAACGACCTCTATGTTGTTCGCTCTTCCCCTATTGTGTTTAGAACTTTCTCGTTGGTTATTATATCAACCCATCTGATTTTCAGCATTCACCTATTCACCATATTTCAAAGGCGTCTATTTTTTACCTTTCTGCAACTCCTACCGTCCTACGCACCCATATAATACCACACTCCATACGAACAATTTTATCGATGATTTCCAAATTTTCACACTTATATTACCCGTAAGTAAATTCCTCATTTGCGAAAACCTTTCTTGCCTGTCTGTCCTACGCATTATGTCTACTATACTTCTACCATCCCTATGCTGCCCAAGTAGCAGAATTCCTTAACAACCTTCAAAATATCCATTCCCAATCTAACACTCTTTGTTATTCCACTATTTCCTACACTACACTCCATTACCTTGATTTTCCCTCTATTAATCATCATATTGAACTCTTCCTCCAGTAGCACGTTCTTGCCATTTATTATGATTTCCAAGTCTTCTTCTGACATCCCTAATACAACAATATCATAGTCAAAGCGTAGGGTTTTTATTTCTTTTCCTTGCAGTATGATTCCTTTTCCATGTTCCGTTTTAACTTTCTTCATCACCTGTTCTATATATAAGTTAAATAGATTGGGTGACAGACTGCATCCTCGTGTTACTCCTTTCTTGATTTCTGCTTTATTTTCTTTCCCTTTAAATATAATTATTACTGACTGCCTTCTGTGTAGGTTATGTATAAGCCTTCTTTTTCGATATTTTGTACTATGTATTATTTTAAATTCTTTTGTATTTTATTTTTTTTCTGCGATCAACCCATGCCCAGATTACGTTCTTTACTTTATGACCGTTCGAAAAAGATTCTAAGCTCGCGTGAAATGTCCGTCCTGTTTAAATTATTCCAGTTACTTTTCTATTTCAGACCGTTAATTGCTGTATTATTTCATTATTTTACTATCTGTCTGGTTGATCAGTTGACCTGAATTTTGGTCATATATAGACATATTAAAGGAAAAATTGTGAAACACATGTCCTCCAACTTTGCATTACTCACCAGGTGTATATATACATATATATATATCGATATATTTAAATTCAAAAAATATACAAGCGTAATTTGTGTTAAAAGTCCAGAATGATCGGTCCCAATAAAATCCGTGAACCTTAATAAGCATATTTTTTTGTGACAGCTGAATGCTTTATATTAGTTTTATTATCTTTAAGTCTAGTTATTTAAGTCTCTTTTATTACACCTAGCATCACAGTTGGCACATGTAATTTTATAGGCTAATATCTGAAGCGATAGAAATAAAATTAAAGTATATCTATCATATTTCAGAATTTAATAAACTGTGTGCAAGATCCTATAGGTATTTCATCTTAAGAATTATTGTAAATTTTTCAATTTTGTTGATTTGAAACAGTTCATAAGTTTTAAGTACACCTGAAGAGTTTTGCAACATTACAGAACCGTTATCTTTTTAAATTTTCACTATATATGTATATGACCAAAATGTAAAAGAAAATTACACAGAAATATCTTTACAGCGCATTTCCAAGTAATAAGTTAAGGGCACTTAAAAGCACCTGTTTTATTGGTAAATAGAGCAAGGCTTGATGCAAGTGACGCTTTCACGGAAATATCAATTTCCGTACGAGTAAACGGAGACTTGACCTCGTAAATATTCCGCCAGACGCGTGCCCGTGGGATTTTCTGACGAATGTGTGCTGTGCACGCCACAAAATATGCACCACATAAAATTCCATTCAGTGTAGCGACTCTTATTCTGTTTCCATTATGACAGCGTTGTTTATTTTTCATAATATATTACCTTGTATTCTGTGATCACGATGACAACTTTTACACACATCTGTAATTTGTACTTACAAGAAACTCATAGAATGTATGTAACTGTGTTGTATATTTGTCTCAATTCCTAAGTAAACCAAATAAATTAAATATGAAATGAGTGAAACAGCCAAATTAGTCAGAAATAAAATTAAATATAATGAGAATTAATTTAGTACATACAGTAGTACTGACAATAGCACAAGATGTCATTTCTGCCATTGGGACCTTTTCAGATTCACTAATAAAATTCTTATAAATATAAAAATAGAAAGAAACAAGATTTCACAAGCATGATGTATATAATAAAAATATATGAAAATTTATGGAACATTACTTACAATTTATTTAATGAAATATAGACGTTTAATTTTTAATGTATTCAACGAACAAACATTGCGGTCGAAATGACTATTATAACGTGTAGTAGGTACAGCGTATTGTTGGTTTTCAAAAATTAACAATGGACAAATTTGTATGATAAAATTCATAATAATAAGGAATTAATTAAATTATTGGTATCATCCTGACATAAATAGCCGATTTCTTGGATCTGATTTCACCCACCCATCCTGAATAATCATTACTGTGTCTCAATTCCGATCCAAAAATCTTTGTCAGTGCGTCAGTATATATGTCATAGGTTAGGCGTCCAAACTATTGGTTCAAATTGCAACAAATTCGTCACACGTGTTCCTCAGAGCTTCAAAATGCCCTTAACCTTTATTTATTTTTAAATATACTGAAGTTATATATGTAAGAAAAGTGAAAAAACATTTTACGTGAAAGTTTTAATGCCCCATATAAGCATCGAGATCTAAAGTAGATGCGGGTGGCCTATGTTCTTCATCTATAATGCTATATAAATATTTTTAAATAATATACATTTCGCGTTGTAATTAATCTATCGTTCGATCGTGGATACGATGTATACGTAAATTAGTTTCATTTTTCGCGTCAGGTAAATTTTAATATTTAGCAATTGCTCATTTGTAAAAGCAAATAATACATTATGAATTATATAGTGACATTCATCATAGGTAAAAGTATTAAATAAAATAAATTTTATAACAATACTGTATATGTGTGAGAAAAGTGAAAATGTCTACAAACCTCCGGATTTCTTACTTTTTGAAGGTGTTTCTTCAGTGGTCTTCCGCCTCCAGCTCAGATTGAAGAAACGAATAAGGGCTAATTCGTTTTGTTTCCAAGGTGGAACAAACCTCCCCATCCCCTGAACTACAACACAATAAACTAACTCAAATTTGGAAACACCTCCAACTTTAGGCACCTGTTGTTCGAAAACTGAGGATTTTATAAATATTCTGAGGACGTATGGCCGATTGGAAATTCAATTTTCTACAATTTTTGTCATATGATATTTTATTCTTAGACCACCGCAAATGGGTTAAAATGATACTTCACAGTAAAAAACTATAATTTTATGATTTTTGCCACTTACACTACATAGGATTGAAAATAGGTTCGATAGAGAAATAGATTTTAGACTGTTAGAAAGCATATAAAACCAGTGTTTTCACACCCCTCTAGCTAAAAGTGATCTCTCTGGAGTAGAACTATGAATGTACTGTACTCTCAAGTACTGTAATAAACTTATCTTTAATTGCATTGCTGTATTATAATTAGTGTGAACCCGAGCATCGCCGGGTTACAATGAAATAAACGGCATTTCGTGCAACTGCTATTAATACTTACTAAAATTTTATTATTAAATTGCATTTTATTTATGATTAATTTGGGTTTCGTTCTAATTTACTAGGTTAGTATAAATATTAAAATACCATCATTAAAAGCTAAGGTATATTTAAAATTATTTTACTTCAGCGTGCCAAATGACGCAGACTTTCTGTCACCAATGTACACCGAACAGGCATGTTTCAATTGAATTTTTCTGGCTTGAGAGGAATAGCTGATCGTTATCCAGTTGCCCGTATACAATTTCCTCTCTCTAACTTACTTTTCGGCAGAAATATAGCATCGCGAGTTTTATTCGTGTATTTCATTGAATTTTGCGATCGTTGCGTGAAAATTCACGGAAACAAATAACCCACAGATGCTATAATCGTATACCGTGATGAAACAAAAATACCATTTCTAGTGCCTACGAAAGATTATTATTGCTTACAATAGAATTTTGTTTGCAATTTTTCGTGGGTTCAGTTACTTAAATTTTACTTTAATGTGATTCAATATTATTAAAATTTCTTAACGATTACGCAAGGACTATGTATAAAGAAGAATTTTCGATTATTTTTTCTGGAAATTTTTTGAGGCACTGGTACACTCAATTTCATCGGCAAATTACACTGGCAATATTTGAAAGAAACTGTGAATCTGACTAGTGTAGAAATGCCATATAGTCTACTAACATGAAACAACTTCATAAGGCAAATACGCAATTATATAGCAATAGGAAAGAGATCAGAACATAACTAGGTCTTTCCTTGTGTAAATTACAAAAAACCACTGGGGTTTCTAATTTTTATTATTATTAAACAACGTTTCAATGGTGTGATCTGTATCCGTCCTCATGTGAATACCGATTACTCTGCATTTAAATCAATTAAAATATGAAGTTGTTACACTGTAACCGCTTTTCTCCTGATGACGTAGCGGAACACACCTTAATTTGTTCTGGAATAATACTAATAAATGTTTAATTGGGTTTGTGACAAGTCGCTGACATGTTTTATTCTTAACGTAATTATTTTCTTACCTTATATAGGAACGTCAATGATAATGTCAATCATTCGCCAAAAAAAATTGTGGAACGCGAGCGGAGATTCCGTTCCGCTATAAAATATATTGTTTGTAGTGACAAATCTCAATAATTTGTTAGTAATGTTAATATGCTGCCGTATGATATGGACAGATTCTAATGTTAAATTGCTATTGGGAGATTCCTATTTTGGGTCCAATTATTTTAATAAGTAACACTGCCAATGAGTCAGACCGGGATCTGAATGGTTCTTTCGGGCAAAAAGCCAAGTGTTATTCTTTGATTTCTTTTAAAGAGGAAGAGGGGAGAGGCTACATGGGAGTGAAGCAGAAGCTGGCAAATCCCCTTTAATAGTATAGGGAGGGAAGTGAAAAGGAGGGACGGGGAAGAGAGAAGAAGGCAGCTTAACGTTAACTAAGGCCTCCGGTGATTCACCTGAAAACCTGCATTAGGTAAGTCCGGTTATTGGGTACTATTCTCACGCCCTTCCAAATGACAGGAAAGGAGTGGCATTGTCTTCTCCGTGTTTCCATCCGTTTTAGGGGGCAGTTTGTCGACTGATCCAATACCGTATGCCCAAGGTCTTCGACCCCAGTATATGCACCTCCCAAAAGAGATTAAAGTGCCTCGGTACATGAGAACCTTGAAACTAGATAGAGAACGCGGCATCGCCGAAGGTTACACGAGAGAAAGCTCCCACAGATCCAGATGAATTCCTTTTATTGGAGAGTGGGGTAACAGGCTACACGAGTATGAACTTGATACAGGCGGCTCCTAATAACATTTGAAGGGAATTGAAAAGTGAGGAGTGTGCAACGTAGAGTAAGGTAGCCAAGGGTTCAGTAGGGCCACCGTGCTATATTTTAAGGATCCTACCCTCTGATTCATCTAAAAGAAATGCAAGGACAATGTAATTAGGATTTTCTTTTATTTTCCCGTGAGAAAACTGTGAGTGGGAGATTGCTTTACTCTTGTGTGAGAAGAGAATACAAAGCTGACGCCAACATAAATTAGTTTTATAAATAAAGTAAGGAACTTAATGCCGAATGTTAATTACACTAGCTAGATTTTTGGCGTTGCCCGGAATTAAACTACATTAGCCTGCTATTGGATTTCATTCAACAGGAATCTCTTTGTCAAATTTTTACTAAGCCATCACTGGGAATTTCAAATTTTTGGAAAATTTACCTATTATCTCCCTCTACCCTATGAAAGCTGACGGAAAGTTAATTTCATCATAAACACCGCGATGACTCACAGTATCTTAATCAAATCAAGAAATCTATCAGTATCTTTAAAAAAACACGGTGACAGAATACATTCAGGAAAAATGTACGTTTCATTCCTCCGCACGATAAGACAGATGGAAACACTCACGATATCGTAAGTAAAGTAAATATACTCCCGGTACGTTAAGAGGCTGGGAAATACTCCTGGTGCATTAAGAAGTCAAATATATTACCGCTATACTAATAGAACTAATAATACAGCAATCTAGGTTTCTTTCACATTATTTTTCTGTGTCAGACCTTCGCCCCCTCATTCTCCACTATTACAGATGTTGCATGTTCGAATTCCACAAGCCCGGAATCGACAGTTACTATATATTTTTTACATTAGTTTTATGAAACGCATTTCCGCCACAACACCTATGGATTCTCCCCTCCCGTGGCGAATGGATTTTAAATTATACACAAACAACACCAAGACAAACACTATCAATTTCACTATCGTAGAAAAATATTTTTTTACCGCAAATATCTAGTTTTAATTTTTTGTCCCCTCCACTTGCAGCTTCAGTGCTGGTAGTAGAGTCTTACACCCACAGTGCTTGGTTTCGGGGGATAAGGATACGTGTAAAATATTTAGTTGGAAGTTAGTCAAAACCTCGTGTAGTAGAACGTACTCGCAAACTATCTGGAGGAAGAAACAAAAATTATGCGAAAGCTTCACTGTGAATCGCGAGACATCCGTTGAGCATTTTCTGAAAATGTCTTGAGAGTTGGACCATATTCGCCTAAGAAAGAGGAATCTTCTAAAGATCAACAGAAACCTTCTGTGGGGAGAGCACTTCAATTCATTAAAATCTCAGACCTGTTTGAATGAACACATAGGTACATACATACATTCTGTTTTATTTATATAGATTGCAATATACTGGACAAAAGTCAGAAGTTAATTACAAATTCAAATTATCATCAAACTAAATGTATTATATTTAGTTTAATGACTTCTTCAGTTCCTTATAGAAATAAATGATTAAGTATAAATAAAGATATATAGTTGGTTTCCAGATATATAAATAAATTTAGTATAACTTGGTTACTAAGATAATTAAAATTTTGGACGGAACTAAAAACCTCTCTGCAGAAAATTTCAGACTGTTTAGATAACATCCAGCCGAAAAAGGGAAAAGTACCCATCCAACAGATCACAAAACCTATATTCTTGTAACTGACTTTTTTCAAACACAAAAAATAAACTTGTTAGTTTTAAATATAAAAATTTAATCGTAATAATAGTGAATCGCATAAATTTTGTTTACCTCTTTTTAAATTATTGAATTCGTTATTTGTTTATGTGAATAATTAATTACTATGTACAACGTCTTGAATTAATTACCCTGAATCAAAATAACCCGATAATAAGAACTTTTATGCTAAAGATAACAATAAAATGGAATAGATAGCAAAGTTTCGCTGATGAATACATGACGCTTCTGAACTTGTGAAGATATTCCCCGCGGTCCTGCTCCATTCAGAAGTTTTGTAGGTTCCTTCTTCGTGTTCCACACAAAGCTTTATGGGACATCGTAACTCAAAATTGCGTCATGCATTACCTAGCGGGGAAGAATAACTTTCGGATCGAAATGGAACACGTATCAAACCGCGTCGTACTAACTTAAGTGCGACCGGAATGGTGTACCAACAGGTTTTTTTACCTAATAACGATCACCCGTCAGCAACAAAGAAAATAAGTTATTAAAGTTTATTTATGAATATAAAGTGGCTGTATTTAAAGATATGCTATTTTCTGAAAATAAATATTCATGGCAATATAATCTCGATTGACGAATACAGTCAAATAATATATACTAATATAAGTAACAACAATTTTTCGAAAAAAATTAATATACAAGTTCCTTAAGTTTCGAAAGATAGGCAGGAAAAGCTACAGTTAGCAGAACTTACCAAATATAATGGGAGTTTGGAAGTCTTACTTCAGGAAACCAACCGACATGTGAAAATACGTTTTAAAGAACGAAAATGGTTTAATAAATATTGATGAAATACTTCGAATTATATTGGAAGTTCCCGAATCTTGGCCCGACGTTGATAATGCTCGGAGTTCACGCAAGAAACGAGGGTAAAAACGACGTACAGTTCAAGAGAATTAGCTAGTCGTGTGTCAAGACAATGCGCAAGAGACAACTCCGCCCATATTGAAGAGGGGGTTGACATCAGCTCACTTTTATTCCGTGTTTTATTGAGCAAGTTGGTAGTGTAATTGCAGTTATGAAAACATTTGCTTTAGGACATATATTGCCGGCAGTTCAGGATATACATCTTTAATATATATATATTAAGTATAATCTCATGTGTTAAAAATATGTCGTCGTAGGCTCCATATCCCGTTCTTATGAAGCCAATTACTGTTATTCACTATGATAGTTCCGTTTCGCTAGGCCACTTTGAAGGGTAGTACCTCCTCAAACGACAATTCTCCCCTTCTCATTTCCTACTTCTCATGTAAACACGCTATGTAAAATCTCACAAACTGTAAATAAACGATGCTCAATAATGAAGTTCATAGGCTACACAAATCATCAGTTATTTGTTAAATTTTATTACGAATGCTTAAATTATAATTATTCATAATATAATTTTTAAGGAATAATAAATGTGTTTTAAAACCAATATTTACGAGCTGATAAGTAAACTAATTTAAACTGTTCTCTACGAATCAAGTGAACTTCTCCTTTCGTTTTCTTTTACTTGTACAGTTCAACCAATATTTACACTATTGAAAGTTATTCAAGATGTCGACGATTATTATTTGACCGTCGGAATGTATATCTTTAATTTATATACGCAGTAAAACACAAGTGGCTTTTATTCATGGAAAGTTATCCGGTGGTAGTTTTTCCACCTCTTGCAGACCCTTTTTTCAGTGATTTTCAGTCTAGTAAATATGGTCCAGTTTCATTATGAAGTGCCGAGAATCTGGCGGAAATCACGTCGTAAATTTGGAGCCATAGTGTTCTAGTGCCCGAAGTCGTAACCTTAATTGCTGTTCTCTCTCTGCCTTCCCCCCTCCCCAAATTTTACATTGGTCGTCATTTATCTCCGTTATTTACCTACGGTAATAGAAGGATTAAATCTACAGAGTTAAATAAAAGACTGCCGAGATAAAGTTGGGTAAATGATATGGTTTTATAAAGATAAAAGTCTGTTTAATGCGCGTAAGGGGAGTGTAAAGATTTCATTATTCGGAAAAAATGTTTGAAGTTATTAATAAGTTTTTTTCATATGTCTAAATCGACGAGCCATACGAGCAGTAACACTAATTGCAGAATGTTGTATTTTCACTGCCTTCTGCGATGCGATCACTATCCAATAGATGCTGCGTTGAATATTGCTGTTTCTTCCATTCTTTGTTTAGCGTATATATTTGTCAGTTTCTTCACTCATATTCACATTAATTATACTCTCTTCAAAACTAATTTAATATTATAGCATCTCGTTTGTCTGTAAATGAAATAATTTTGCGATATTTATGGCAAATATTCGTTGATTAATAAAAACATAAGAAAAGTTTCAAAACGAAGCCCAGCCATATAGGCTATGAAACTGAATTAAAGAACTATGTCGGACTGGGAAATTAACTCGGGGACTATACGTGGTACTTCATTTATTTATTTTTATTTCCCACGTACTTATTGATATTCTTAAAATATAATTTAAATGTGATTCATTTACAATCTTCTTCGTATGAAGCAAACAACAGCAGAATGTATTAAGTCATTCATACTTCGTACACGGAATTTCAGCGAAAAACTCTTACCGTTTGCCCAAGGTTTTTTACCCCAGTACATACATCTACCATAATGGATGAAGATGCAAGTGAGAACTTTGAAATTGAGTGAGGTGAGCTTCGCAGTCAAGCTGGGGAGAAGCGCCTGCGAGAGAAAACTCCTACAGGCATACCCTCTCTCCTAGAAAATTGAACTACTTGATTTACTATCGAAAATATACTACCAATACCGATGTGAGTGTGTGTGAGAGAAAGTTTCAATGATACTGTAAATGAATTGGGGGGGGATATTAATTAATGAAATTAATAATTGGGTTTAAATATATACATTTATTAATTGTAAACACAATAATTTTAATATGGGTCGTGCGTGTATATATTATGTACAAAAATAATTAATTAAAATGGGATTGTATTAAAGATCTTAGTGTATTAATGATTTGGGTGACCACGTGTGGCAGATTTTCTGTTCGTTGACGAACCTTCTTCCCTGCTTCCTGGACTGATCAAAGCATGGTGCACCTCTCCGCTGCCACCTCACAAATCTGCTCTCGCCGTAACTTCTCTGCTGCCAATCTCCTCTCTCCACCTCCTTGTATCTTCAGAAATCTGTCCACCACTCTCCTTCAATATCCTCTCGCCATCACCTTGTATCACGTTTGTTTGTCCTGTACACAATGTCCTAAGAACTGTCATTGTTTTTCAAAATTTCGGTATAAAGTATTGTAACATGAAGTTACTCCTCTGTTGTCGGCTTCTTTTGAGACTTGCCGACAGGAAGGTATTGTTGATGGCGCGCCACAAGCGTCGATAATCTCCTTGTAAAACGTTTCAGCCACTCACACACGTAACTGATGGATTTGAATAACTTCGCAGAATTCTCTTTGTTTAGATTCCAAGCCGCCAAGACGGCGCGTGGAAAACCCCCATCTTCCTGGCCAGCGACTTTCTCAGGCCGAAATATTTGTTATTTAAGTTTCCGTAAATAATAAAAAAAATTGGACGCGGGTTCTACTGCGCTACAATACGTTATACGATAAATACCAGTACGCATTAGAAAACACACCTAAATGCTTTATTATAGGTTTGACCACACTTTATCTATATTAAAATAGGATACCATATTTGTTATAAACCAAAACAACGGCAACATGTGAACAATACATACCACCAAAAATAAAATAGCTTAAAGGTTCTTTCTTCCCGTTGGTAAAACGTAAATATTGATTGACCGATTTACACAAGGTATTTTCCTTTATTTCCGTAGAATACATATACACCGCTTCCCGTTTAAACATTGAGCGGTTTGGTACAAAACAAAATAATTAAAGAATTAATTCGATTGATTTCAGTAGAATATATAGAGTTTATAACCTTTGCACTGTACAAATTTGATTATTTATTTAAATTTCGACACTTGTAAGTTATGCACTTACTGTCATTATTATTTTTCACGGTTAGTCTTTAGCAAGATTTCACAAATCTGTATAGTGCTGCCGCACAGGTTTCATTTCGGGCGGATTCAATTAGATTTCCGACGATGTCATCAGACCCGCGGCTGTCTCGAAGTTCTCGCCGCTGCATCTCGAACTTGGGGCATTCCGCGTTAATCCCACAGTCGCATTCATCGCTGTTAGCGCCAAGGTTGAATCTTGTTATGTAGGCGTTGAAGACACCGTGTCCCGCGAGTAGCTTCAGTTTATGTTGGAAACGCACGTCTGGGATGAATATACGTGCGCTCCCTCCTTTTTCTCCTCTTGTACACTCAATCTGCCACCGCTCCATAGTTATTTTGCGTAATGATCTCTTTAGGCCTACTGGGCTAAGCTTGTCACATACAAGAGGCTGACGATCATCAATTGTTGCCTCTTTGGCCAACTCGTCAGCACGGCATTTGAAACCGGAGTAATTAATAATGATTTAATTAATTTACGAAATTGGCGCAAGTTTTAATCATAAAGTATTCAGTAGTGAAAGTCTAGCATTGCATTTGGTAATTTGGATTCATTAGTTATTATGAAGGAAAGATTGTATCAGCTGTGGTCGTATCTGGATAAGTATCTACAAAACGTGTATGTAACAACTACGTTAATCCTTATTAAGAGTCCTTACGGAGGCAACCAAATTAAAAATGAATAGAAATGATTGGTTTCTAGAAATGAGGACGATTATATGGTAGTGGTGGTGAATTTTACTCAAGTCGTACATCCAACAGTTACGAAGCAGACAGGTAGAGTAGATTAATTAGTAAGAGACGTTAAAATGTTAATAAATTAGAAACATACGAGGGGTGATCAGAAACTAAGGAATCAAAACCTGCAGTGAAACGTGTACATTTTGTTTCCTGCAACCAATAAACCTGATAGTATCATATTGTACGTCATTTCTTAGACCTACTTTCCATATTGGGACTACTGTCGTCGTCAAAATAGTAGATCCCTGAGTTTGAGGCCTCACTGTGCCCATTTGTGCATGACCTACGCTTTTGTGAAAGGTCTCATTTTTCGCAGAATTGAATGCCATTTTATGATATGTAAATAAAAGTTTTTTAAAGACATTTTATTCATGCGGTTTGGCGAAAAAACTGAAAAACCTCAGGGCTTTTTGTCTTTCTTTCATACAGTTCGACCTTCATAACTCATAGATTTCAAACTCTTACTTTAAATGGTCTGATAATTTAGTAAAAGACAGTGAAACCCCTTACAAACCTATTCAAAAAGTTTGAATTATCTGTGTGTCTTAGGTTCTTCTAAATTAATTAATTAGTGGACCTTTACTAACTCTTGGACAACGCATCGCAGAAGAGTGAGACAAAGCTTTTCTTGTAGCGATTGAGAGTCATAAACATAATATATAAGTTTCATTGATGTAGCATCGCTAAAAAAATAGTACGATTTTTTGAAAAGTGTAGGGAGAAAGTAGGGTGGTACTCCTGCCCCCGACCTTTCTCCACCGTTCTTCCTGGTTGTTTACCTTTAAATGACAATACTCATACTGCTCGCACATGTCTTCAAATTAAGCTCTTAGTGATTGCGAAAAAAACATGATTATTAATGCCCAGGAAGAGCGGTGGAGAAAGGTCGGGGTCAGGGGTGCCACCCTACTTTCATCCTCCCGCTCCAATGAACGTTTCCTTTCTCCCTACATGACATAACCAATTGTACTGACATCTCCCGTAACGTGGTCCTCCTGTTGTCCTCAATCAGCTCCTTCACCAGAGTTGTATTCAAATATTATAATTCCGTTCTATGTCAGCCACTGTGATCCTCGTCGGTGATATTTTCTCTCCCGGCCGCAAATTTCTGACACCATTTTGTGACATTACTGTCTCTCCGTACATCTTTACCAGCTCGAAGTGAATTTCATCCGCTGTTACATGTTTTGTCCACAGAAGGCGAAAAGCGGAGCTTTTTTCTTGGCCAGACCAGTTTTCCAAGCGCATTGCCATTTCTGTTTACCTACAACTGGTGCTACGATGGCGAGTGGCTGAAATTTTGCACAGTTGACAAATGCAAGTATTGATCACCATTGCTGCAAACACTCTGGAAGCTATCAGCAAACGATTTCCTGAGTGGAATTAAACTTATTTGGTTAAATATTCAAATTAAATGACGAATGAGAAAAACTATAGGGTTTCTCAATATAGGAGTTGAAATGGAATTAAACAAGCTGCGTCTGAGGTTTATTAAATAATTTCTATAACATCTCACACAGAGTTTCTTTAATTCAATTTCAACATCGACCTGCGCTTCCTGAAAAACACTATATATAAAAGTGTTAACATTTATTTTCTAAGCGTAGCGTTACTCACCTCGTCTTGGTTCTCGTCAAGTTTGGAATACGAGGCGCAATCCTCACATACTTTCTGCGTACATTCACAGCAGGTTCGGAAGAAGTCCTCCGGTTTGAAACTCTTCAGGCAAACGCGACAAGCTCCGGTTCTGCAAGGTGGCTTCGTGGGGTCGGCTTTCCTGCAATCACAGAAAACTATCTAAGCTACAGCCAATAAAGATACATTCAATACCTCTCAAACAAGTCTCAAATAATAAACAATCTCTAATCAATAGTGTGTGACAATTCCGCTAGTTACCAAGTAATAAACGGGTTTAATAATGAAAACCCGGACCGTATGTGGCGTAAAGGGGCATAGAACCGTTTACAGGAAGGTTAATTAATACTCAAAAGTACTTGGTATTTTACATTAGTGACAGACCTTCAGATTTTCAATTCTTCTATTGTGTTTCGGATCTTAAATTAGAACAGTTGACAATGAAAAACCATTTCCCTTGTGTTTTGTAAAGAAGAGTTTCATTTTCTGATGTTGGAAGTATTTGCATCAATTATAAGTTGATAATATAAACAGGTCGAGGAAGAAATAGCACTTGTAAAATATCTAAAGAAACATCCTTGAAGAATGATAGCTATAAAATGGGCAGACCATTTCAGATATTGGTGTAGTGACATCTGGCGTTCCACAAGGGTCCGTGATAGGTTCACTAATTTATAAACGAGATAACAGCGAGAGTAAAGTAACAGATAAGGCTTTTGCCAGTGACTGCATAATTTACAGAAAAATTAGTAACGAACAAGTTATAATAGAGTTACAAATGGACCTAGATGTACACATTTATTGGGCGACACGAACGAAATGAAAATCAATAGCAATAAAAGGAACTCAATTACGTTTCCTACAAAACGTTTATCCCTATTACCTGAATCCAGCATTGACGGCGTAATTGTACCACGAGTGACAAAGTGCAAAAATTTGGAAATCAACTGAAGCAGTTACCTCGCATGGGAATGGCAAGTAGCTCAAGCTATTAGAAAAGAATTAAATACATTACACCATAATGCGTGAAACCTAATAAAGGTGTGTGCTTTATCGAAAGAGGAGCCAGCATATTTTTAATTAATACAGCCGCTAATTATGTATAGAGGGGTATGGAGGGGCATGTTGGGATCCCAATCATTAATACCTGATAGAATTACTGGAAAAGGTGCAGGAAACAGTATCAACATTCATACTAAATGGGATATATTAAAATTAGGCAAAACAATGCAAGGAAGACAGCTTTGCTTCATATACTATTTAAAGCGTACAAAGAGCAAAAGCCGTGGCGGCTTGGAATTAATTCGGAAATTGAAAAGCCTTACTATTTCTGAAGATGAGATAAAGAATTCAAAATTAAAGCCAGAAATAAATAAAAAATATGTTTACTTTCTTAAAAGGCAATAACGGATTTTATAAATCCTCCAGTGAAAGTGTTCAAAGGAAGTCCGGTAGCGTAAAATAGATTTAGATTAAAATTGAAAGCAAGGTATAGGGAAATATTTGGAGCCGATGTGATACTGGTGCAAAAAGTGACACACAAAGGTTAATAAAGAAATAATTAGTAGCATGGAAAATGAAGTGCAGTGAAGCATTAAAACATTTTTGTTTTCAGTTCCTTTTTTCTTTATGCGTCTAATATTGATTGTCCTTAAAGTTGTATATGCATAATGTTGAACTGCCATCGGACAATTGTAGTACAATAAATAAACATAAGAACTCGTGTTGAACATGACAAAGGTATGGAATATGGGAACCAGTTTCTTTAAACTACATGAATATCCATGTCAAATCTGCAGTTAAAGGAATAACGAAACCATTCTCCGGAAAACATTGTTTACTTTTACACATATAATTCGTGCACTCTATTCTATAACTGTAATTGTAAAAAATGGATATTTATAGACACGCGATAATAAAGACTAACTGTAAACTTTATGACATTTATCACATGGCTTCTTTCAAACGTTCAAATGTAAGCTTTTCAAGCTTTACTTTCAGTGGAAGCTGTTATTAATCAGTACGTCAGACGGCGGAGAGTATTCTCCAATAGCATAATTTAAAATTTGAAGAAGATGGCGGTGTCAGCCATAGAAACGTTGTTGACTACAAACGACATCATCCGACTGGAGTCCCATCATCGTCGGGAAAATCTACGTTCTCTATTAAAATTTATTACTTTGAAAAGCAGCAGGAATAATACTGGGGCCTGAAAACAACGAGTATTGTCAATATTAGTGTGTAAAATATATTAATCTACAAAATATAAATTTTAAAATCAGAAGGATGCAATGAATCAATTACTCCTCAATTGTTTCATCAAATTATAGAAAACGTTTAGATCAGCATGGAACATAAATATAGTTTTACGATCTATTTTTTTATTTTCTCCGGTTAATTAAATGGACCTTTTTTAATACAAATAATCATTTTGAGTATCCTATTTTTATAGTTAAAAATATATCGTAATATCTGCATTAAAACTTTTAAAATTAAGAGTGGCTTGACGCAAATTATATTTCCGCAAGAACGGGCTTCACAAAACGACTTCAGTTGTGATTTCCTCCAGCCAGAAAAACTGCTGGTGCGTGTTTCCCGGGAGAAAGCGTGAGCGCGAGGTCGGGTGTAATTGATTCCGCAGACCGTTAAATTTGCTTTAGACCATTGAAAAGCCCGGTAGGAAAATTTCCCACCCGCGACACTTCTGCCAGAGCAAAATTTTGATTACAGCTTCGACAATCTCAACCGAAATTATTCGGTGTCTCTCAATTCGTATTCAACATTCCATGAATTGGTTGCGACAATTTTTTCCTATTTAACGTGTGTAATAAGGCTGGAGTAAATTGTAGTAGCACATCGAAGAGTTTTGGTAAATATCAGGGACATATAACCTGCAGATTCTATTTGATCACAGCTCGGGGCTTAATGCACAAAAATTTTAAACATCAGATGTCACAAGAAGCCTGTAGTAGATGACAGAATTCAGTGAGTATTTTCGGGAAATATATGCCAAGTGTGGAAAACGCTTAAATTGACAGAGTTTCGATATTTGACTGGATGTACAGAATGTTAAAGTCTGGTTATAATCCAAAAGTGAAGTTATAAAACATTTGTGTCTTAATTCAACAATAATATTCGCTTAGAAGTGAAAATGATGTAATCAATTTCATTTATCTTTAAAACAAGTAACATCATTTTTGTTTCCCGTCCTTAAATAGGAAACCACTGAAAATAATGGTAAGTCTCAATGTTTAGAACCACTATTTCTGGTTTTCAAGTTAGTCATGAGAAATTTTATGTCAAAAGGCGAACTGTTCAAGGTGACAATAAAAAATGATTACTTAAATTTAAAGGTGATAAAAGAGATCTCAAATTTTCTGATTGGGTTGGATGCTATGTCCTGGGAATATACTGCAGACGAAGAAAAGAGCAAATAACACCAACGTTACATAAAGCGATTTTAATTATTCATATAATGTTTGGTCTCCATTTAAGATATTTGGCCACTTAATTCTCTGTGTTACGCGGGATATCACATGCTAAATCCTATAAATTATGGCGAATTTCGTTAACTTTAGTAGCAACGCAAACATTTCATAAAAGATAGAAGACGGAAAAAGGAACCATTGGAAAATCCTTTAGCTGAAACGAGATAGCAACCGCACTGGAAACAATGGAAATATATCGGCACAACAGAAAAATAATATGCCCTGTGCGTAGTGTGTTGAGCATGGGAGAGAAAAATTCCAGGAAGTCGACACGGCAAGTTATTCCCCAAGAGAGATATTTTGCAGGTCGCAATATTATTGGCAAATAGATCTGACGACCTGACAATATTTGAGATGAGTAAGGGGTGAAACTATTTCACCTCTGAGCTGGAGCTAGAGCAAGAAAGCATTCCTAAGTTTGGCTTTACCCGCGATTCTTCAATATGACTTTGTACGTCATTATTCAGTTAGACTTGGTACGAATTTCTTCAGTTTGTCTTGCTCTTCAAGAAGAGTTAGTTCCGGAGAATTGTTTCTCCAACAGTTCTTCAGTTGAACAGTTTATTAATGGAAGCAGTTCAACCAATACGCTGACACTACAACGAGTGAAGTAAACTGTAGCCACTATATACTGTGGTGAGAGTACTGCAGGAGGTCCAGGATCCTAGGAGGAGGATGGTGCTTTGCTGATAAACCAGGAAATTCAGCTAACGACAAAGAAGCCGCTCGACGATTCCAATTCATGGACACCGGATGACACAACACGCCAAGGATTCCAGTCGCCAATATTTCACGATGTCAGAAAAGTATGTATGCAATCTTCCAAAGTATACCCTTGCTTAAGTTGTATTACAATCACGCCGTAGTTGAGATACAATTCTTTTTGCTCTACCGACAGATTAAATTCCTTGCCTGTTATTTGTTGCTTTGAATGTATTTTTTTGTATTTATTAAATCTACAAATGGGCAGATGCCCGGTGGCAGATACATAGAAATTAAACAATAATTAATAAACTAGTCGTAAGGACCACAATTAACCTATAGTTGAATGTATAATTATATTCAATATAAATAAATAAGTGTGGAATCATATTATTAGAAATGAATTATTAAAAGAAAAGAAAAAAAATGAAAAGTATTGTTTTCCCTGAAAAAAAAACTGGAAATATAATTCACTGTAGTATATTTTTAGAGATTTCGCAGCACTGATCACTTCACTAACTGCACTACACTACACTACACTAAACTTAGATTGAGTCGAAATTTTCTTTCTGTTAGAGGAAGTTCCCCAAACACTCCTGCAGGCAGATTGTTCCAGTCATTAATTGTCCCATTTAGGAATGAGTATTTTCCAACGTCTGTTTTTTTGGTTCCTTGCTTGTAATTTAAACAGGTGATCACTCCTCCTCCCGTTCCGAGTCGATTCTTTCATTCTATCTCGGATACCCTGCCAAGGTTTTTGACCTGCAAAAGCTCTGTAGAAAATATGTAGCCTAGCTCTTTCTCTTCTTGCCTGTAGCGTGTCCCACCCTAGTCGCTTTACCTTTTCGTTCCCATGCCCAGGTCCTATTTGTACGATCACGTTCAAGAAATTATATAAATCATAAACCCTGTTATTAAAGTTAATATAATTGTTGTTACTTAAAACCATATCCGAATAATAATAATAACAAATCCCAATCGTCTGTTAAAAATTAAATATAATTGCTTTTGTTTAGAATTAGATTCACATACTAAATAATAACTCCTAGGCGTCACATCTTCATACGTTTGTTTTCCTAACTTTAATCAAACGAAAGTGAAACCACGAACTGTTTTCCCATTTATAGATTATGCAAAACTTATATAATTTGATAACAATAGAAAATAAGGTGGCAAATTGAAGGAGAGTCCAAAAGGAATCATACGATAGCGTAAAGAGTGTTTTAATTATTTTCTGAATACACATATGAATACAATAAATTGCGGAATCTGAAACAAGTCTGAAATAAGGTATGTGTAAACAAGAATGTTTCAAACACTGCACCTTATAGATGCATTTAATGTTCAGTATTATAATATTGTGACCTTTCATTTTTAGCAATGTAAGAGTTTCATAGACGTTTTGATGAGTATTTCTGAAACTCTTGAGTAATGTAAGTTTGTAAGTATATATATATATATATATATATATATATATATATATATATACATTCTTTCCTTTGAAGGTATAATTCGGAGAAGATTGCCACGAATAAGACGTCAGTTTCTGGATCTTATTGCACGTGTTTTCAGTATAAACATTTCGAGGGAAAGCCGTTTACTCGCTGAAGTAGTTGGCTGGCTTCTTGAGATATTGCTCTTCGACGCCCGAGGCTGCGCTCTGATTGGTTCTGCTCTGGCGTATTACGCGCAGGGACGTGCCGACTAAGTATTTCCTACCCTTGCTTTATAATTCCCCCACAAAACCAGGAGCGTTTATTTGTTTCACTTTATAGGTGTTAAGCAGCTCAAATTGATTTTCACTGCTGCTATTATTACAGCTAAAAAAGCAGATCTAATTTATATCGCGCAGCTACATCATTAAAACGTCGTTAATGGGATGTAAACGCTTATTATAACCGAAACAGATTATAGTAAAAACAAACTGGTTTATTTCCGAGAAGCTACTTTTGTGTGTTATTTTCATTCTGATTTAATAATGACCGCTATATTTGTTAAATAAATAATATTACCGAGTTTGATGTAATTCTGAAGATACTTAGTGACAGGCAAACATAATGCGTTCTATAATCTGTGAAATATGGAAATCGTTTGATCCACATCACATGATTCATTGTATTTCCTTTACATATTAATTATTGAACGTAGAAACATAAATTAATCGTGTAAATGCAACCATAAAGCATAATTATTGAGTTTTTATTCTAGTAATTTTACTAGCGGCATGCCGTTATAAATACTGTACTTATCAACGAAACATTTTAAAATACTTTATAAATTCTTTATTAAAAGAAATGACGTAATAAATATTTTGAAAAGTTTAAATCCCTCATTGAACTTAGGTTTTCTTTGGGTGGGGGGCAGGCTAAATGAGTTTGATAGAATAGGAAGGGAATTGGAGCGGGGATGCGGAAGGCAGGGTTGACTAGTTGAATTTATGTTTCGGTATTAAACACATTATACTAAAACCTCAATTAAATATGAATGAGAAAATAACACTCATACAAATATGTATAGCTTTGTAAACAATTTTTTTAATGCAGAACACTAATAGAGACTTTTTTTGATCATTTGTTGTTGTTGTGGTATTTAGACCTAAGACTGGTCTGATGCATCCTTCCATGATAACCTATCTTGTGCAAGCCTTTTTATTTCCCACATCCTCCCTAATCTCCTTAACGTATTCCATCCTATGGCTCCATCGTCAGTTCTTACTCCCCTCTAATGATAATTTTATAAGACCCTCATGTCTAAAAACGTGCCTATTAAACTATCCTTCTCTTGGTCAACGTCCTCCATATTGTTCGCTCTTCCCCTATTCTGTTTATAACTTCCTCGTTAGTGATTCTATCCACCCATCTGATTTTCAGCAATCTCCTATAGCACACCATTTCAAAGGATTATATTCTTTACCTTTCCGGAACTTAATCATTTATGTCCTAATTCCTATGTATGTTGCCTGCAGTATTCATCCAGTATGGCTGTATAAATACGGATTACAGTTATGACATGAAATTTTCAGATTAATTTCGAAAGATTTAATTGTTTGAATGATCTTCATTATACGATCATTTGTCACAGGAACTGGTGGATGAAGATTACTGCGGAACATTCAAATAATGGTTTCCAATAATTAATAGGAAGAGAGGAAAAAAGCACTGTACAAGTACTGTATCCAAATATGAAAGGTATAAACTATTCAAGCTTTCACTATTTTCATTAGAAGTGTAAGATTTATACCTTCGGAAGAGGTTAAACGGATATAATGTCACTAGTGAAAATAATTGTGAAACAACGTAGAAATGTAATTAATTCTTTCGCATATGCAGTCAATTTTACGATGATAAATAGGGATAAGTCTGCATATTGTCCGCGAAAGGGTTAAACGAAGAAAATAATTTATTTTGCTTTGATTTACAAGATTTGGAACCCCGCAGTTAAAATGAAATTATTTTGTGGTTTATGACATTGAAAAAATGTGTAACAGTGGCAATTAAAGTAGACTATATCAATTTTTATGACTCATTCACTCTTTTTAAAGCGGCAACACTGCGTCTTTGTAGTTAGTCTGTTTCCTATCTAAGACGGTATTGCATTATAACAGATTATTTTAATGTGTCGGTAACGTATTGCCTTGTCGGCTGCGTAGATCCTACAGGTAGCTATGTATAAAGGGCGCGCTGATCCTCTGAAATCCTTCCTCTCAATTTAATGACCTTCTATTGACTTCTCGTTCCTTCAATAAACAGTCTGTCCCCTCCACGTACATCTACTGCTATCCACCTTTCATTTTTTGTCCTCATATTGGTCTCCTACCTTTTTATTACTTTTGTTGGAACCTGGTATTTAATATTTTACAACGTAACCCAGTGTTTTTATGCGACTTGCTTGGATTGTTATCATATTCGTAATTTTAACATTAGACGAATGTCATCGATCTTCTTTGTTGGTCAGAATAGAAACGCACCGGAGTAAGTTTCCCGTTTATCCGTCGCTTTAAAAGCACATGCAATCACGATATTAATATGTGACATGCTAGCTAAATATAAATTCAGTAAATAAACTAGTTTTCACGATCAACACAATACAAGTACAAGTTCACTAATAGTCTATAACATTGGTGGGCAATCTTTTGGATACCTTTTGACAGACGATTTCATTGCGCCATATGTCTAGAGCACAATTTAAAGCGTCATACGTTTATTTGTTTGGGGTTGGTAAATTCATACGAGGACAGAATCTGCTTTGCTCAGGGGACAAAAAGGAATAACTTGGACGCCATTAAATAAATTAATTTAGCTTCATGATGCTGCTATAACTGACAAAGAGTCTGGACTACAGTTGTTGGCACTGAGAGCAAGATCGGCTTAGAACTTGGAATTCTCTGTTCTCTTTGTTTACTAGAAGAACTGATATTACATTATCAATTTCTATCTTTTGGGCATTCATTGTATTTATTTATCATACATGACTAACTGTACAATGCTTTCTAACAATGTGAAGGGACTTCTCGTCCGAAATACGAACAGTCTCAAGGATACAATGCGCAACTTTTAATCGTCCAAAGCACCTCTGGTGTATAATATTGCTGATGAATTTTAACTGACAATATGAACACCCGTGAGACGAATGTTATTAAAGAAAAGTCTGAATATATTTAAAATATGAAGTAAACTATTTTTCGAAATAAATTGAATAATTTTTAGTTTTATAAGTCTTGTCGATAAACAAATAACCCTAATTCTCAAAAGTAATACGACTGACGCGCAATTAAATGACATATTAATCTATACACAACATTAATCATTAATAGAAAATTATTTCAGGACTATGCATTATTACTGATTAATTAAAGCCTTGAGTCCAGCAATTTATAGAAAGTAATTTATTATACTTTCATTGTCCTAATTTATAGAAGCTGTCGGCTGTTATTTGCCACAGTCATATATATTTACATTTATGTTCTTCTCGTACCTACTCCTTCGATTCAACTGTTTTGTTCAACTGAATTAAGGCCCCTCTAATATGAATTCTGCTAACGCAAATGTGCTTCGCAGTGTAGAGCGTCGAAAGTGTTTCTCTTTTCCGGTTCGATAATTCTGGTGTTTGCCATCAGCAATATGGTTTGCTGTGCAGCTATAAAACTATTTTAATGGAAAGATAACTTTAGGATCCAGTGACAGTTTAGGTAAACATTGTTTAGTTGCATTAATCCGAGTCTTGCAAAAGCCATGCAAGTAATTGCACATGAAATCACTGGGCCTAGAAAAATGTCTGTGACATGTGCCAGAAATTTTTAATAGAAAACACTTCAGAATCGCCAGAAAATTGTGGATTATAATTAGGGTATTGTGATATGGGTCGGTTTTTGAGACCATCATTACCGATATTTCAGTTATTTCTGGAAGGTGATAAACACTTCATGTTCCAAATTAATAAAATTTAAAAAATGCAAGATTATTACAGACAGTAATTTTGTGAAAAAATTTTAACTTCATGTGAAGATACAGTTGTTCCATCATGAAGGAAAGAATTTTAAAAATATTATGTCACAGTTCGTAGTATTGGTTTAAAGAAATATGAAAATAATAAACCTGAATATACTGTATCTTTTGAATCTAAGTCTACTGCAAAAAAAGCAGAAATTAAAATAAAAGTCATTTGCCATTTTAATACCTTTGTGATAATTACTTTGATGTTAACTCATTCTAACTAAAAATAAATACCTTTATTTTTAAAGAGGTGTTTTTAGTTAATTCATTTAAGCAACTAAAAGTATATTTTGTGTACCATATGTGATGTATAATTTAATCTTTTACATGTATTAATTAAATTAAAATATTTAAAACTCATAAGAAAATGAATTAAATCACCAAATTTAGACTTATTTTTAGAATTTATTAATTAAAGTTTAAAGTCATAATCATTGAGAAAATAAATTTATGTACTCTGGTTCAATATTGCCTTCATTATTTATGTTGTTTTACAAAAATCAATCTGAAAATATTTCATGCTTTTCAACTATCCATGAACTTGATACCAGAGTAAGGCAAGACAGTTATGTAATATTGAAAATGGCGGTCGGCCAGGACTTGTATTACAGGGGCTCTAAGATGAATTGTATGTGTTGAGAAACCGGATGACTAATCTAAGAAATTATCACCCTTTTATTATTATGAAGAAGAAGAAAGTTATTTAATATCTGCTCGAACGTTGGCCTAACTCTTCTTATTCTCAGAGCTTTATTACTCAATGGTCATCATTACTTGATATAAATTTTCTCTCCACCTCTCCGAATCGAAAGTCGAAATATACATCAAGCTAGTATCATTTTCAACGGGATTCTGAACTAAAAATAATAGTAATGTCCTTAACACAATGGAAAGTGTCACGTGTAAGGAGAAGATGTTCTCAAGAATTTAGTTGAATATCCTGCTGGTGTGGATGGAGGGACAAGCAATGCAGAGCTACCTGTTGCTGCTGACGTCACAGCCATTGTCAGCCACGGCCAACACAAACAGCTGTCTGTATCACGTTTCTACCCGCTCTGTTCGACACCGTGTCCGCAAGCCAAGAAACGCACAGGATTTATTCATATTTATTAAGTCATAAAAACTGATATGCACTTTCTTCAAGTTATTGGTGACTGTTTATTTTAGGTCTCTCAATAACAAAAATTTTAGTCCAGTTTTTCTTAATCTTACTTTTTATGTCAATTCAGATAGAATTATGTATTTTAGAATTAAAAGTATAACATATTATTTCCCGAGACTTATAAAACACGGGACAATTATATTAACAATAAGTAACATAAATTTGCTTTATATCACTCTATAATGAGTATTAGTATGACCTTTTTGAAATTTCAACGGATCTGGCGTTCAGTTAATGAGAATATAGATAGACAAACGTTGTCACATCGTCTGATTTCCCCCTCAACATGTGCCGATATGATCGTTTTCTCTCTGTTCTTAAAGTTCCTATTTATTTACTTCTTGCGTTGTCATATTAGCAATTTCTATGCAATTTGTTTCTTTTTGTAAATATTTTTGTTATCGCCATGAACGTCCACTGTTGACGCGACTATAATTTCAAACAATAAAAAAACCTTACTTACGCTGAGAAACAATGGTGTTGTTCTGTTTCAAATATTGTCAGTTTCCTCTCAAGAGCCCTATAAGAAAGACTCGTATCGAAACGTCAACCTACCTAAATTTATTCAATTTGTTCACTCTGTTATTAAGGTTTTTTTAAAATAAGATCGCATCTCTTGTTATTATGTACCACAGACGTTTATTTTTACATTATTACTATGAATCATGTATTGGACGTGGCGATCAAGAAATCAATTATTAAAAATAATCTCAATGATGACATTTTAATAACAAATGAAAACGAAATATAATTGTTTTTAGTAGAGCTGAACTTAATACATCCCATAATATAGGTTAATTACGAAATGGAATTTAATACGGAAATAAATTTTTAGAGACAACTAATACAGGAAAAAATAATACTATAAATATCTGTTTGTAAAAGATATCAATTACTCGGGACGCTATTATAAACTTTTATTCTAATCACATCAAACCTTGTCGCTGAGGCGTTAAAAATTTCAGGTTACAAATGTCGTGGTAAAAATAGGCATATAATATTTTCTGTCTTAAGAAAATCCGTGGACCCAGCTAGATTAATAAATAAAATTAGGATAAAGGTGTAGAAATATTGCAAGTAAGAAACAGTATTGATACTTATAAAAGCGAGTAATAATTCAATACCTAAACAAACTGGCCTTCAGAATTGGTTTAAACCTAGTAATGAGGAATCAGAACGCCAAAATAAAGTTATAATGAAGGAATTAAGAGGTAATCAGCAAATGAAAAGGTGGAATTCTACCAATCACGAATATAAAAGGGTTGACAGAAAAATTAGAATTTTAGTGAAGGGGGAGAAATGCTTCAATTAAAGCTCAGTTGAAGAGCGTATTGTTAAATTTAGACGAAAGATAAGAATGAAAGGTCGCATATACAGTCGATATTTTTCTATTCTTGTCTCTCTTCTAAATATAACTTTTTTGGTAACGATGAGATTTTCGAAATAAAATTTGCTAAACGCCCTCGGAATAACATTAGGAAATATATTAATTATGTGAAAGATGACATTAAAAGGAAAGGTAGAAGAAATAGTATTTACAAAGTGAAATCTGAGGATCGAGAGAAAATATACCGTCAGTTTGCACCGAAACCGAATATTATTGAAATCATCAAACCTATTTGAAATTAGTTTATTTTTTCAGTTGAATTACTCGGTTTCACCGCGAACGTAATATTTGCTGTGCACATTGGTACCAAATATCAGCAGCAGGATGAATAGCAGTAAGAGTAATTCAAATTTCTTAAGCAATACAGATTGTCCTCGCACTGTGAAGAAAATGAACACTGCATTAACTGAGATGATTTATAAGCCTTGCCTACGGTGTTTCATTCTAATAAAAGGAAAATCCTGGACGCAATTTACATCGTCCAAAATATGGAATAGGTTAGAGTCGCTGCCTGGGCTTGGATGTTTGTGCTGTAATGGTACGGAGACTGGAGAATCGATACACTAACTACGTGTCACTCCAAATTCGGAATAAGGCATGTAATATGTCGACCAGGTAGGCCAAGGCCCAGAACGGGTCAAGGAAGAAGAAGAAGAAAAAAACATGGAATATGCAGTTGAGGTATGAAGTTTGTATCGTGGATACGACATTTGCGAATATATTGGTTGCCAGGAGACATTAAACCTGGTGTCTGTGTAGTGTCAATTTCCTTGCAACTTGTGAAGGTGATTACCCCAAATCCGTTTTGTCGAGGTTGTAAAATCGGTATGCGTACATATAATTGCGTTGTTGTGACGAAAGTGTTTCTAAAAGCAATGATGGTATTGAAATACACAATAGATACGCGTTTTATTATGTTTCAAACAAGTTTGCAAACTTATCTGAGACAAATATATATATATATATATATATATATATATATATCTTTCGTTGACTTACAATTATTTATTTGTTGAACAAATATTCCGGGTGTTCATGTGGAAAATTATGTTTTGATGTTTGTATGCTCTTGTTTTATGTAATGACTACAGAATAATAAAAGCTGTGTTTACATTAGATAACTTATTGGTTTTTAGTACTTGTCAAATAGTTTTTAGTTGCATCGAGTCACTCGAAAAACTGAATTCGGACGATTAAATTATACCCTTGGTTGGGAGAGCCTACAATACAGTCCGTTTTGTCGAACGTCTTACAGACATGTATGCCACCTATGGTGAATCTTTGAAACATCTACGGTATTCGTCAGTCTGGAATTGAAGGTTGGACTTTGCCTCTACACGTCCTGAGTCTCAACCGCGGAGTAATAAATGTAAGAAATATCTCCAATGTTTACTAAATGGAGGCCCATATTTAATTTACTTGTTTGAGTAGACGGTGTTCTGTTACGAAGGAACGTGACCGGTAATATAAAACAGACGCGAAATGTCGGTTAATTATAATTCCTGAAGAGAATTTTAAACAGTTTATTTTGCCCCAAGTAAAATTCTCCCCAGTCGTGGTTTATACAAAATAAAAAGTAAAAAAAATTGCTTGTTGGAACGTCAGAAGAGCAACCGTTTCCATTCTTCATACGCCAATATAAACACGGCTTTGTCTAAATCGCAAATTATTTGACAGTATAGAACTTTCATGTATCAGTTTTCTTTAACACGTTACTTGTAGCTCATTGTTCCATTAACGGATTTTAAATACTTAATAATTTTTTGTTACCTTATCTATAAGAATATGGTGCAACTTCCTATACCGAGATGGCAAATAATTTATATTAATAATGAATAGTTAATAAATAAATGAATTATTTTAAAAAAGAAAAACAATTTTATTCAAATAAATTAATCTTTGACAATTATTGGTTATTAAAAAATAATTAATTCAATTTAAAAATATGGGCCGGCGAATAAACGGAGAGCAATAATTTTTCTCTACGGAATCTAGTGGCTAAAACAAAAGATGGCATCGAATTTTGACTTACACTCAGGTAACCAGGGGCGAGAAGCGTGCATCTTTGTAAGTCAACGTTCTGCATGCAGAACGTTTGTGGAAATCGTATATTATGGCAGTTGAAGTCACCGGAAACAGCTACTCGTTGTTGTCTGAAAGCCCACAATTGGTCACTTGTAGGTGCGAATAACTGCGAATAATCAGCAAGGATGGCTCCAATTTCAAGAACAAAAGTCTACTAACACGAAACTAGCAATGCTGCAGATTAGATACTCATTAACTAGTTCAGAAATAATGACAGTTTTTGAGAATTTCTTAAGAAGGAATATTTCCGAATGAATGAACGTCTATCCGAAAATGTATAAAAAAAAGTCCTCTTCACCTCCACAATTGAGTATTTTATAAACTTTGCTCCGCCTATGTCTGTCTGGCGGGGGTTGAAGATGTGTCCAGGAAAGTGGAAGTAATCCTTTTTGAATTTTTTGCTGAACTTGTCAATTCAACCCCTTACACGTCGATGCAGGCTGCGACCCATCTGGAAAATAGTATCCCAGAATCTTCGAGCGTGAAAAGGGCGGCTATCATAACCTATTGTTTACATTCCCTATGCACGTCAAGTGTTCAGACTCCGGCAATTTGTCACAGTCCTTTCCATATCCTGATTGCTTTGCCCCAATAATTGGTTGCGCTGGTTCTTTCCCGGTTCTTGTGCAGCAAGGAATAATTTTTTAAGTGATTCTGGAGTTTTCTATTGATTTACTCTTCTTATTCGAAAGTGTAAAATTCTTCAGACCTCCAGAGACTGCCCTGTCAATCTTCTCTCCCAAAAAAATTGAGCCAATTTTAGTTTCTTGTCTGGCTACATATTTCATTTCAATTGGATGTTATAATTGACCAATCGAGTTCATTATTGCTCTGCCGTTGGCTTGATAAGCAACATAGAGCGTTAAATAAGAGTAACACGATATTTATAAATACATACATGAAATTCAATAAAAATATAATAGACATTACAATCGGGATACTTGCCTTTATTTTAGGTGTGGGTGTAAACGCAATGGGTGATGACAATTTAAAATATTCGCAAATTAAAAATAATATTTTATGTATACGCCCGTTTTTTTCATCAAATGTAGAAAAATAAGTACCCCTTATGTGAAAGAGACTTTCTTGGTATTGACGGGTAAATTCAGTACAATCCGAACGAGTCAGACGGATCATTGAAATCTTTCAGTCAAACTACTTTAAGAGGGTACAAATACATACACAAACGTTACATGAAGATTTTATAATAAATTTGAATGGTCTGTTAAGTATATTTCATACTCTCATACATATAAACCGCTTTAAAGAAATCATTCCAATCCTAAGTGCGTCAAACAGATTTCGTAACGTTACATTTTTTTATCAATAGAAGGCGAATGTGAATTTAATATCACATACAAACATTCTAGGAGCTCTGTGAAACAACGCCAGTAAGGTTAATTAAAAGCAGTTGCACCGCTGTTTTCTATAAAAAGCGAACAGATTTAAGCATGAAAGTAATGTTTAATTTAGATGAAACAGGTTTTGGACAGCTAAATTTTACATAAAACTTTACGAGATATAAACTTTAAGATCTTTACAACAAAAAATAAAGCAATACTATAGGCTTTGTTTTTGTAATTTTATCTTCTTTTTACCAAAATTATAGGTCCGATTTTGAAAACCTTTAGACATGGTTAATTACCACGTAAAAGGGCCTAAAGGTTCAATGATTAAAGCCCCCGAGCTGTAGTTTAGGGATTCTACCTAATTTACCTGAAAGTGGTGTATGAAAACCGTTTGCATACCAACTTTTGACAGAGTAGTTCATATGCAGCATAGCGTTATAGAGTTCATGGTTAGCGGTTGATAAATAGATATGAGGATAGAATCGGCTTCGCCTAGGGGATGAAAAGGAATAAGTTTGACGCAGTTAAATTAATTAATTTACACCAGTTTAATGAAGCTCAAATCGACAAAAGTCAAGAATGATGTTCCTATACGAGAGGGTGATAACTTCATAATGCTGTTATAGCTGACAGAGAGTCAGGACTTCATTTATTGGTTCTGAGAGCCAGATGAGCTTGGAACTTATAATTTAGTTCTCTCTCTGTTTGCCAAAAGATCTGTTACTCCTCTATCTCTGACTTTTGGCCATTCATTGTATTTATTTATAATACATGTCTAACTGTTCAGTGCTTTTTAACAATGTAAAGGGACAGGCTCAAGGAGTCAATACGCAAGTTTAATCGTCCAAAGCGCCAAGTTTGGCGCATGCACCACAGTTTGGCCACCTCGGCTTTAGGGAAACCTCCTTTTGGTAAATTGGGCATTAACTGCTACTCCCACGCCTTTTCGATAACGGGTGAAAGCCTTTGTTGTAAGGACGCAACAAAGCAGACTCCATGCCACACCGGATTTGGGGGGCAGTTGACCGACTGGTCCAATGGGATCAAAGAATAACTCAAACTGCATGCTCGTCGAAATATACACCCTTAAAAACAGACCAATGTCGATTCTGTTTGTGAGAGACTTAATATAAATCTAGACTTGAAACTAAGGGGTAGGAAAGACCAGAAGATTTTCAGACTTTCTTGTACACCTCTGGGTTTCCCTGAGTTTGGCTACCATACTGGTTAGTTTTATGATAAAATTTATGAGAGTAAAATTCCCATATGGCCGCATTTTAATTACTATTCTTATAAAGCTTAAAATCAACAACATTGACCATTTTTGTTTAAATAAATGAACCTTTAATAATAATATTTTTTATGTTGACTCACATCATTTTCAATTTTAGGTTTCATTAAATTAAATTATGACTTCAACAGCTAACGAATAACCTCTCTGTTGATTGGATTCCAAGTACACCAGTTATTTGATATGCATATTAATGAATCAACCACTGAATCAGGTTTATCTGTTTTCTCTTGTCCAATTTATTACAACCCATCTGCTGATGGTCGAAATTTATGACAAAGTATATACATATAATAATTGGTCAGAAATATGTATGTTACCTTTTAATTAGGGGGAAAATATTAATTCCCGTATCTGTTACCGGTCACCTACTTCAACAGATTTCAGAAAGTAAAAAAAAATTCAAATTAAGGAAAAGGTAATAACTTGACAAAACAAACTGCCTCAAACATCACCTGAAAAGCTGAAAACGTTTGGAAGCCCTTATCGATATAACTATAGATCTTATTTGAATAAAATTTAGTTCAGACGTACACGTTGGGTTTATAAATTATATATCGTCGAAATATTTGGAATTTTACGGAGATATAACGCATAATGTTCAATATTACGCCGACGTATTTAACATAAATATTGCGACTAGCGAACTCATGCAAACAATATTTCATATTAACATTCTTGTGAAGACTGAAAAATATAAGTATGATATTGAATTTCAGTAATAATGAATTGTAGAGGGTTAAACGTAACTGCTGTTCTGTACTTTTATCTATACAAAAATATAAAGCTTTATTGTAAGAAAATATTTCCGCATGTAAGAAGGTAATTAGAAATTATCTTCTCCTTTATGAGGCGTCTATATATAATCACAATGAAAAAATGATTTTATTAATACAAAATGTGTTATAATTCTATTTTTAATTATATAATATAGTATGAAATGTATCTTTATTCAACCAATATATTTAAATTAATGATACACATATCTCACTACGGTAAAATGAATAGCAAAACAATAAGGGCTACCATTAATATAGAAACGTAACAAATATATCTAAACAATTTAATTAAATTATTAATTCATCCGAACTCAACGTTGAATGGTGCAATAGTAAAGCTTTAACTACATAATTAAAAATAAAATCTAAATCCTCAATTGACCTAATTTTTTCAATTATTCTATGAGAGTGATAAAATACAAAATAATTTATTACGCAACAGCAAAGCCTTGCTCATCCAAGGTTAATTATATTCAAACGTTAATCCAGGTGTTATATTCAGTTGTAAAACAATTGCTTTAAATTATCAAACTTCATGGAGCAAAAAACATGTATTAATCAAATATCATGAATTTAATTTGCCTTGATTTAAGATACAAAATTTGAATTAGGCTTCGAATACTTTGAAAATGGACAAGAAATATCTGTCTTGTAAAATTGTACAATTTAATACAAAAAATTAACGTGTACGCTGAAGATTTTTTAGGGTGACAGGCTACATGAGGGTGATCCAATAAACGACAACTCCCCTTTAATGGCTCAATAAGGGAATTTGAAAAGGGTACTTGTCTCACACCCTTCGAGTGCGTCGGCTAATGTCTGCGACCGAAACATACACCTCTCAAGCTGAATAGAGAGAGAGAAAGAAGCACCCTTCATAGTTAGACACCTGCCAGAGCTAAGTTCCACCCCGACAGATATTTCCGGACGGGAGAGGAGTTTATCAGCGTTAGATATTTCCACAGAATACTGAGACTTTTGAGTGTGAGATAAACGAATCAGATGTCCGTTTCAAAAAGAACGAATTGTATCCATGAACATCGTGAATTAAAAATGATTTGAATCATATTGTCGCGCTAAGTTTTGAATATCAAACGCACGGAAACTTGTCCACAGTTAAAAACAATGTTATTGAGAACGAACTTAAGATAGCATTGAGAAGTTATGATTGCCTTGGGTACATTTCAATAAAGAGAAGACTTATTTATATTTTAGTCGTTTTTTGTTGTATTGAACACAGAGTAGAAAATCGTAAATTGGGATACGGTATTGGAAAAAAGTATCGATACTTTACTCAAGTTATTACTATATTACTGGTATCCATATCTAAAAAATATCGGGATGTCAGTATCAAATATGTATGGGATCCATTAAAATTATTTTATAATAATATATTTTGATGAAATGCTATTACTTATTAGTTTGCCTGCTGTTTACTTCCCAATGCCTCCAGTAAGAGCACAGAAAACCAACAGTCAATTACAAAATATTATTTACTGAAAAATATGATTATTGTTTTAAGTATTGAAAAATTAAAAATTGAAATTTTTAAAAGGATAAGTGCGTTAAAGGTAGACCGATAAATAATATTGATTATATACATTAAAATATATTTCTCCTGAACATATTTTAATTATTATTGGTTCTCTTTAACTAACTGAACCGCATTTATTACGCGTTTATGGAATTTGAGGAAATTTTTGAAGGGTTCGATTCTGATAACTTACTCATAAATTTTAACCTGGCATATACAGTTATTTTATTTATTTACAACCCAATAGTCTGAATTATTTAATTTGATAAATATATAAAAGTAGACATCAATCTCGAATTAATTTAGTCCCTTTCACCATTAGGGTGGTGTTAAACATGCAGATTTAAATATGATGTGCTTCTACATGTTTTTATACATTTGAAGCAAATATTGCAGGTCGCATGATTACAGATCAAAATGACCACAATTATCATTTCGGAGTTGCCATCCTGGTGTAGTTAGTAATAGGATTTTTAAAAAATGTGACAGAATATTCTTGCCCATATTTATTGTATTTAAGTAAGGAGCTTTTGATTTATGTTGCATGTAATGAATATTAACTTGAACTTACATTTACATTTTACAGAGGTATTGGCATTAGCCTGTCGTTGAACACAACAGACACATTCACTGTCAAGGGACGACTGTGACGACAAATAATGCAATATGCGCTCAATAAAGGAGAAAAAGAGACAAAAATTAGGAACAGTATGGAACAACTCAATTTTTTTTACAATAAAAACTGTTGATACTTCAAGTATCAAGAGAAAAGTATCGAGTGCTTAAAGTACTTGTACCGATATCAGTCATGTTTCGATATTTTTCCCGTCTCCGTAAACGTATATGATTTGCTAATTGAGACGTCATCCATAAGAAAAACACCAAACATCACGCACTCTTGGAAAATAATCCCAACCCACTTCTAGACATACTCATTAAACCAAGGATAAATAAAAGATTTAAATAAGGTGTGCCCTAGTGAACTATTTTAAGTTAAACGAGTCATTTTAATGTCACTTAAATTTCCTGTAAATGTTATATTAGTAGCTGTGAGCATTTTAGCTCATAGAATTGTATTCTGATTGCTAAATAAATTATGACAACAACAAAAAAATACCTGCACGTCTATCGGTGTTAACGGTCGTACCATGATACATTAGTATTGTATTTTGGAACATACAAGATGCCCTGTATTCAAGTCATGTTCTATGAAGCTGAGCTACAAGTTTGCAAATTGGCCGGTATAGATTGAATTTACTAGCGCCCGTAAAATGAATTGAAAAACTAATGATAATTGCAATAAATTAGCTATTAGAACGTTACTGACGAAATTTCATTAACAGTGTTTGTTATTGATAATATTTAAATGAGAAATCATTGATTTTTGTAAAGGAGTTTGATGAGGCAACATTGGCGATTTTGATCAAATTACGTATTATTCGAAGCACGTTAAGATAGCGTAAATACAATGCAATATCACCTCCAGTGATTTGACGACCGTAATATAATACGTTGGATACATTTGTTAATCATTTAATGTTATGCTAATTATTCTGCTTCTTCCTTTGCTCTGCAACCCCTACCGACGGTCACCTTACATGGCACATTCCGAACTTGGAGAGATACGTGATTTCGATTCTCCAGCAGTCTTAATTCTGGTCTCCGTGAGTATAACGACACTAACATCCAAGCCCATGTCAGGATTCCAACCCGGGATCTCTGTGCGAGACAGCTTGCTAGCCACTAGACCACACGAGGTTGGCCACTGTTTTTTTTTCGTTAACATGAGGATGATCCTGAAATAGGTAACTCCCCTTAAATAGCATAGGAAGGAAATTGAAATGAGGGATGCGGAAGGTAAAGCAATGTAGCCAAGGGTTAACTAGGGCCCTCGGGCTATGGTTTAAGGATCCTACCCGGTATTTGACCTAAAGAGATGCAAGGAAAATCCTAGACAACCTACATCATGTTGGTCGAGCATTGGGTACTATTTCCACGCCCTTCCGAATGACGGGAGACGAGTTTGCTGTTAAAATATGAAAAATATCTGGAAATGAATCTGATGAGTGTAAAGCTGTGAGTAACCTAAGCCAAGTGGGTACAGTCTGAATTATTTAAACCACCAATGCGGAACTGATCGATGCCCAGTCCAAGGATGGCAGAGAACTATGAGGAAAGTTTTGTATATAGTTAAAAAATATATAAACTGGCAGTAATGCATAATAATATTACTAATAACGTTCCTTTATAGTTATTAGAAAAGCTCTTGATCAGTTGTTGTAAATGTAATGTAATAACTATATCGCCTTTAAGAAGTATTTCGAGAATTAATACAGCAGTAACATGTTAAAACATCAAATAATTTATGTAATTCACAAAATAAGTTTATTAGACTTTCACTGTGTTTCAAGACGAGCGGCAAGGGAAATTTAAGAAAAATTGGGATAAGGAAGGGTTGGTTCTTTGTAATGCATGGTGGTTGTCGTCTCTACGAGTATCTACCAACACGGCTTCATACGACTTCGTTCAAAGTATTCATGACGCACTTGATGAAAGACTCAAAGTGACTGGCATTTTTGCTGACTTCTCGTAAGCGTTTGATTTAGTAGATCATAATATTCTACTCAGAAAATTAGACTTCTACGGAATCAGAGGAGTTCCCCATTCTTTATTGGCGTCGTACTTGCAAAACAGACGCCAAAAAGTTTCTATTCAAAACACGGATGGAAATGAGTATCTGTCAGAATGGGAAACAATTACCTGCGGTGTCCCTCAGGGCTCGATTTTGGAGCCTTTACTTTTCATCATTTACATTAATGATTTACCTAATTATTTAGATCCTTTAAAATCAGTCCTCTACGCTGGCGACACAAATTTGGTTATCACGGACAGCGACTCGAAAACTTTATGCGAGAAAGTTGATACTGCGATGTGCCGTCTCAATCTTTGGTTCACTGCAAACAAATTTTCTCTTAACCTAGAGAAAACCAAAATCGTTAACTTCACAGCAAACACAAATCGTTTATCTCCTAACTTGGAAAACATTTCAGAGCACGCGCCTTTTCTTGGTCTGCTGATAGACAATAATTTGAAATGGAATCACCACATTAAAAAAACTATCGGGAAAACTCAGCAAAATTTGCTTTACATTACGAGTGTTAGCTACATCAAAAATGATGTACCATGCATGTTTTCATTCTGTCATGTGTTACGGTATTACAAACTGGGGTCATTCGAATCACGCGATTCACATTTTAAACTACAAAAGCGGGCCGTACGAGTAGTATCTGTATCTGGTACGGAGTGGAATACCACTTGCAAACCTTTGTTTTGCAAACTTGGAATTTTAACCTTACCTTGTACGTATATTCTAGAAATTTTAAAATTTGTATGGAGCAACATTAATCTATATGCTGTAAACGGTTCAAGCCATTCGTACAACACAAGAAATCGCTCTCAGCTCCGTATTGAAAAACATCGTCTAAGTCTTTTTGAAACAAGCATTCACTATTCCGTTATAAATCTTTACATTACTCTCCCGGAAGAAATAAAACCTTTAAAGGTTCAAAGATTATTTATAAAGAGCTGTAAATCTCTGTTGATGAATGGAGCGTATTATTCACTCAAAGAGTTCGTAGATAGGAAGGACTAAAACAGTTTTCTGGTGTCCTATCAAATTCTCCTTATATTTTAGAACTATACTCTACTAGAATTTAACTGCTGACATATTTTCTTTTTCATGTTCGACGGGAACCTACGCACGATCTTTTGCTGCCTCCTCCGTCGGCTGAAAATTGAAGATTGAATTTTATCTTTCTTCTTTTTGTCATTCAATTCTTAGTTGTAAAATTTTGTATATTTCTTCTAATATTATATTTGACGTATCCTATTTCCTCAACAGAGGACTAATGGATTGAATAATAATAAATCTAAATCATGATTTTGTATTGTTCACCTCCAGCATGGTCGCTCTAAGCACGACACCACTGAGACATATTCTCTCCTATGAACTTTCTGTAAATAGACTTTCAGGGATTGATATAAAAAAAATTTACCGATCATATTCAGCAATATCTTAAATAACTGCTATTTGAGTCGTGACACACCTACTTTTGACAAGTTCACCAATGAATATTAAATCATAATTTAAATTAAAATATTCGTCATTGAAGTAAAAATTAATCATCAGGTAATGAATGTCCATTAGACTGTAGTTGTATGCATAATTTATATGACGTAACCCTCAGTGGAAAACAACGTAGGAACAAGCGATCGCTTTTGTATTTCAGTAGCACTGAGTATTATTCATCTGACGAGAAGACTTAGCAAAGCGTGTTGTACAATGGATGGGAAGAGGAACCCCCCCCCCCTCCCTTCGGCTGATGGATGTCTCGTATTGTATCGACCGCCTTTTCCAGGAATAGCCAGCACGGCACCTGCATCTCTCTGCAACAGCGGACACATCTCGCCCGAAAACATGTTCTACACTCGGAATATAATGTTTCTATGTACAGCAATATGTGTTTCATCATAGCAATACAGATTTTTTTCTGATTCAACGTTTTTACAGACAAACGTAAGTTGATAATTAACTTCTATTGAACACCATATCAGGTTAATATATTCGATTTAAAGAAGCAAGTTTTTATAGACAGCCCAAAAATATGGACATGTACTTTACTAGTAATTTTTTTCAATATACTGCTACTATATCAGAATCATCAAGAGGACTATTTACTATTTCTCACAGTGTGCATGGATATATATATAAATAATTATTTCACACTTACTTTATTCTACAACAGATGCCAAATACTAGAAAAACAATATTGGATTCATAAAAATGCGTTCAGATTGATTTATGTGGTTCGATTTCACAATATTTCGTCGAATATAAATTCGTACCTCATTGATTTCAGTAACAATAGAAAATTAAATGCTGAAAAACTAGGGGACTTTTCATAACATCCTTCAGACACACAAGTACAACAAGAAATGTACATCGTGCATTATTTGAACCTCAATGAGAAAATGTTCAATTTTTTTATTATATATACTGAAATTAACAATTTAAAAATCCAAATCATTGACTATCTAGTATTCCAAAATGTAATTGAGGCAGTCCTAATCTACACAAATGAAATAGTGTACTTAAAAACCGAGTGATATAAATTACATATTTACATGCAGTGGCGGCTCGTGAGTGTTTAAAAGTCACGTGCTACATGACCTCAAGGAACAATTTTTACGAGGATAATTCCCCTTACATAAGACAATACTACAACACACGAGTATACAGTGTTGATAATACTCCACGACCCATAATATGCTACATTTCTAATTTCGTCTTCATAACGTGTGATAGGAATGAATTTTTAGAATTATAAAAATATGAAATATAAGATACACGAAAGTATTTTACATCTTACATATTTTAAATAAAGAATGTTAATTTTACGAATAAGCCACATATAATGGGAATAATGTATGCAGGATCTGATTTTCTCAGTCTCAAAGCTACTAAATATCACCCGTTAATTTTTTCTTTTAAATAACCTTTTATTAATTCAAATAAAGCACAAGTCCATAAACAGTAATCTTTTTATTAATTCGGCAAACATCCTGATGCTGCCGTCTCTATATCAGCACACACGCTCTGGCTGGCGCTGTTGTGCTTGTAGCTCATAATGGTTTCATCTTGGTCTATCAGGAGGGGGGGGGGGAGTGTTAAGAAAACACTGCGCATGTGCATTCCTCATTCTAGGCAGGATTCTTGTGCTATAAAGCAGGAATCCCAGATGTTTTCATAAGATCTCGTGTTGGAAGGCATTCGAAATCGAAGCAAATTTCACACTCTTAAAATACTATTAGTTTCTTAAAATTACGAAACAAATAATTCATCCTAAATTAATTAATGTGCTGTAGCTCATATTCACTAGCCGCCACTATGTACATTAGGGCAGTAGTCGGCAACTATAGGCCGCATAGGGGTTTCGTGTGGCAAAATAAATAACTAATGATATAGTTGCACAGGAAACAAGTTTCTGCTTGATTACAGGAGCACTCATAGTTTGTGGAATAGACGTGGCTAGTGGTTCACACACACACACACACACACAATTTTAATAAAACTGCTCCTAAATAGAGTTGTCATTCATAATTAACTTTTAACTTGTGCTCTCATTCGTGAGAACAACTCCCATTCGAAGGTAATATAATTATTTTTGTTTTGAAAGCTGCCCACTGTCATAAAAAGATTGCCTACCCACGCGTTAGGCAAACAGAAACCGATACAATCTAAAGAATCGTGCGTCTTTCAAACTGTCTGCTTTTAACAAGAAGATTGTTCCACCGACTTTTATGTAACTTTATAAAGTTGTTATATAAGTGCGTAAGATAAGTAATACAAAACTGCCACCCGAAATCTTCATATAAAATAGTTGACCCCACAAAATCTTAAATTTTTTCGCTGTTCGCAAGAAACCGGTGGAAACAGTTTCAATGTTACTTCGTACAGTTTTTATATTGAGCAATAAGAAGGATTTGAGCAATATTGAACTGCCATCTTTCATATCCAAGCACCGTAGCCGCTTTTTAATAAAATTGTAAATTTAATCATATTTCTAAATTCACATCGCTCCTGTAGGAGTAATTTGTTGTTTTCGGACGAGAAAAATTTCCACGCATCAGCTATTTCTGAATATTTCGCGGAAATATAAATGTTTACAAGTGCACATTTTGATTCGCCGAGGGAGTTAATCGGTTTACAAAAGCAGCAGCTTCTCTGGAGCGTTAAAATATAAAAAGTAAAAGCTTAAAAATATTCAGTTATTCCATTTTTACTTGTCAGGTAGACAAAATCTTAGTTGCAAATAGTAGAAGAGAAGTTTATATTATGGATACAAACAAGACTTAACAAAATGTATTAAACTAAAAAACGTGATACTGTAATAATAAGTTATGAGTAACTTTTAACGAATAATAAACCTGAGCCATGTACTGTCAATAGCCAAAAATACAGGCAATCTGCCGAAATCTGGTTATATGGTTAAGAACTGTGCACAATATTTCATCCTCGTGTCAAACATATGCACACAGCTATTAACCATATATTAACGAACATTATTGAAGAAAAAATGTAATTCATTGTTAGTATTAATGCAGCCGGAATTTGGAAAAAAAATGAATGACAAGTTAACATTTTAAACCAAAGAAAATATATTCTTATTACAAAATGTAAGTCACATCGTACTTCACAACGCTGTTAAATAATGAAACATTTATTTTTCAACTATAAAAGGAGGACATTAACGAAATATATTAAGAACTGTAAGGTATATTTCAGTTTGTCTGCTGTTTCCTTTTTTTTATAACCTTCACAATAACTGCATACTTTTCCTCTCGTTGTTCTTAAGAACTGAAATTCAACGGATTCCGTAAAGCACTAAATTATTAATGATCGATTATATCTTTCAGACCCTTGAACAACATTTGAAAAAATTAAGGGCAAAATTTAATACGACCGGGGTGAAATTCGCAATAACTCAAGGGAATTACAAACAATGGCAAGTGGTCCATCTGGTTAACAGATTTAATCGAGCTGAGCTGTGTCTTCTGACTCCGAGAAGCGACACTCAACCCGGAGAAGAGAAGAGTGAAATCCTGCCTCTCCAAGCATTCTACACTCCATTGCTTCTAACTTATTGCTGTTTCACGCAATCACTAAAAGCACTGACAGTATTTGCTAATCATTATCATTTCAAACGCAGTGCACTGTAATAGGAAACGTATATTCTATTACCCATTGCTTACATGCTTATTGAAAATATTACGTTTCCATTATGCTCTGCGTTTTAAAAAAAATATTCCCTGTATTCATCAGAACAATATTTTTAATAAATCGATGCATTGTAATACAATAACCAATATATGAAATTTAACGGAATTGCTCAAAATTGTGTGCTTTCAAAGGTAAGATTAGTTACAACTTTACTTTAAATTTTAGAATATTTTTGATTTTTTCTTTTATTTACGGTAATAATTCAGTATTATAGATTCATCAATTCAGCCATTGTTAAAACAAGCAAAACATACTAATGATAAATATGACCTCCATGCAGATTACCACTAAATTGAGAAATTTAGAACATCCGAACGTTTCGATAGTGCTTAACACGTCAAAGGCTAAACCAACGAAGACTACAATTTAAACATAGGATTCTAAAAATTTCTACCTTTTACTTATCATGGATATGCTGATGATAAGTTTTGTATTATTTATTATGACTGTATTAACAAAACGTTAATTGAGTTTAATCAACTTTTACAATTTACTTTAGATTGTGAACCAAATTATTCTATTAGTTTGAAATGAAATAAATATATTATTTCGCATATTTAAAATAAAAGATTATTATATAAATGTGAAAAATCACTTTACTCAGTATTTAGCAATTTAAAATAAGCAATGATTGAATAAATTTTAATTCACAATGACGTTAACAATATATATTTACAATATGTAGACTTATGAACTAGGAACATAAAATATATTCTAAGTGTCGTCTTATCAGCCCTACACATGGAGCAGAATACATACACAAATCCCACGCGGAACTGGCATCAATAGGAAAGTTACAGTGTAATTACCCATCTTCTCAGCTTAGCCTGGAACTTGCCACTGAAGTCAAAGATGACGTTTGGTCCCGCCGTTCAGCCCAACCGACATTCCTCGTTGCTATACTGAGAACCTTGCTCATTTAGTTTTCTTCTTGCTCGCCATGGAATCGAACAAGCCTTCCGCAATTTATTCAAATGCCAATGGCCAGTACAATCTCCAGCCTCTTGCTGCTTCAATGATGATTGCCCAATGGTTAATATATTGCACTTCAAAATTTTATCGTACTGATGATAAATTCCCACTCTTAATGTCATATTTCCTTAGTCACCAAATGCTCAATCTTAATGTTCCTATTAATGTCCCAAAATCAAAATTTCCTGAGTTTTTAATACCTTTTCCCCACTTCATTATTTCATTTCCATCGGTGGTGGGACCCGATCCTGTGCAATCAAAATTATTTATCTGTCGTCTCTGGAAGGAACCAATCACCCCACTCCAGCGATGTTTTGGGAGAAAACCATTTTCGCTGACAACCCGATGCCGCCGAATCTTAAAATCTTCAGTAAACCCCAGCCCGCGCCAACTTGTTGCGGTTTTAATTCCTCTATCACGCCGCTTACCTTTTATTTCGTACCGCCAAATTCCGCATGGTGTTGTGCTTTTCCATTAAAAGTTGCTTATATTAATTCCTGCCCTAGCCAATACAATCTTATTAGGCGTAATGCACACAATTAAATCATTGTTTTACTTTTACTAAATAACACAAATCTTGAAAAAGCTTTAAATGTTATTTATTTACAATTTAAATATAATTATTATTTTTAAGGTTTCATCAAATGGCACAAATATGCTACTAATACTTTTCTAGTAAGCAATAATTAAAGAGCTTAAATCTAATTTAAAGCTGTCAACTTGGAAATAATCCTGTTACTGCATTAAATTTAGTCATTGTTTCTATTTTGACAAGGCTTCTGTTTTTGTCAGTGAACCACATTTTTGTAAAAATTTAATTTCAGAAAACTTGAAAGTCGGTGTTAAAAATCAAACTGATACTGTTAATGTTAAACATTACAATGTAAATCTTAATACGTTATATGATGTTCTATTTTGTGTTCTTCGATCCTTTACTGTTTATATATTTGATTTTAGGTCTCATGTTTAAATTTCTTTTCAGGTTTTAACTGTCATAAAAGGCGCTAAGCATGCGTCTAAATTAACTGATTGTCTTATTTTCTATGAAAAGATCTGGATAATAAATTTAATAATAAAGTAATTACCATCATAGTTAATACTAACGGGATGTCCTGCTATTTTTAGGATGTTGCAGTTGGAGTTAACAAAAAAATCACAATTAATTGAGTTTTATAACATTCATAGATAAAATGTTTAGCGCCACAAAATTGGGGATGCAATAGAGACATTATTCAAATCGTACAAAGCGATTATTCCACTAAAACTAAACTAAGATGATCATATATGTATGCTCATGCTCCACCGGCATGACTTAAAAAATGATTTAATTAACAACACACTACGCCTAATCACTGATAGTCATCGTACTATACCAATACACAGGCTGTGCTTGGAGTTGGGGAAATTCCTGCATACCTAAGAAGAGAAATGGCAACCCTAAAATTATATAAAAATAAATTCTGAATTATATAACTTATGTAAATAACTGTCAGAACACGCGAATGCGGGCAATAATTAGAGTAGGGGGAAGACATATGGAAATACGTTCAAAACCTTGACGGAAAAATTAAATTTGAGAGTACCTGAGGCGATCACGTACTCGGTGATGTATATTCCTCCATAGAAATATAATACACATAAGGTAGATATCGAGTTGGTAGGATTACATAGTAGCAATGATAGAAATATAAACAGGCAAAAGGCTGTAGAACAATTTTACACAGACGCTTCAACAGGGAGTATTAGGAGTATTAGGTGTTGTCATATAAGCGGAGGATCTCGTAGTCAAGAAAAAATTAAATACTACGGTGCCCACATTTATGGCTGAGTTAAAGGCTACCGAGATAGCAGTACAATTTGGTACCCGTAACCCACACGAAAATTTCATCATATTATATATATATATTTATTGTTATCGTTATAATTCATTAAAAATAGCAAATGTAGGAATAGACTAATATCAATAACATAAGGTCTAAACTAAGCACAACAGCATGTTTAAATAAAACAATAAAATCAATGTGGGTCCCAAGGCATCGCGGACTTGGATTCATTGACCAAAGCTGCGGCTGAGAACAACAAGGAAGAGAACATCTGGAATGAAGCGGCGATACGAGATATCTGTACGGAAATCCTTATCAAAGCGAGAATGTAGTGTAGAAGACAACAATGCTTTCATTCTTCAAAACCTTATAAACATGAAACACCCCATTTTCCCAAAATCCCTCAACAAAATGAACCAGTCATACTTTCCCGCATCAGGACACTACACATAAATGTTACCCACAATTTCCTATTCCTCAAGGCGGATACGATCTGTGACATTTGTAACTTTGAGGTTACGATTCAATACATACTGGAAGAATATACACAACTCTTCACACAAGGATACTGAAATATCGGATACCGGGTGACTGGGATACGGAGACTTGGAGACTGGAAGAATCTGGTTGCCTGTTATCCTCACATGGCCGCTACTGAAGTTGCGAGTATTCAGTTTCTTTCGGCGTGGAAGAAGTGCGTTTGTCTAATGCGCTTCATTCGACAATGGATAGTGATTTTCGTAGTGTTGACGATATTATTATTACCACCGCAGAAAGAGAACAGTAAGAAGATTCTGGTTACACCCTTACATCAAAAGAAACATAAGTTGCTGATTATTTGTTACTTAAAAGTAATTGCAGGAATCAGTTTATAATTTCCTCGCATTCTATAGAATGAGAAATGACTTATGCAGCTCACCATTCCTGCCATTCATTATAAAGACACCAACACGAGGAAATGTGTGAGCCCTGAGGAATATTCCGTGCATCAGTAACAAAAAAATGTCTAACAACTGAAATGTCTAACATGTTGGGACCGTCAAGATTACCAGATGATAATATTAGCTTGTTGCAGATGTAGCATTTCCTTTGTCAAGATACTTGATGCGGTCTTTCCCGCATATAAATCTAGATAAAAGAGTAGACGAGCAAAATCTGTGGGAAGTGCTTTTGGAATTATGACAAAAAAACTCCAAGTATTAAACAGTGTTATTTGCACCTGAACGATGCAATGTGTGTTTGATATAACAAAAAGAGTTTGAATTTTGCATAATTTCAATATGAGCACAATAAAACTGTGAAACTCCTACTATCATTATCCAACACAAAGGGGATCAGAAGACTGCATTCTCTGTCTAGTACTGTTAAAGTAAGGAATTGTTTAACAAACTGTTTCCTAATTTCTCATGGCAGTGGAAATATTGTATCAACATTTGAAGATTCAAAAAGTTAATTTTAAAGAACATTTTTTTATCATATTCTATGTTCTATACTTTTTAGTAGCCTATAACAATGTGAACAACTTTTATTTGGTGTAACTATTTTTCTGGAATTAAAATTAAATTCTTTGCTTTTGTACTATTAGTACCAAAGTGCATTTCATTTTATACATATTTATTAAAACGTACCAGAGAGCTGAACTAATTTGGGTATTTTCATTCCATGCAGTTTCTAAAACATCTTTCTTTGAATAGCCTTTCAGCTCTCTGGAAACTTTTCCACTTCAGCCAAATTGAACGCCTGTTCACTCATCGCGGTCAAGGGAACAAAGCAATTGAGCAACTAGGAGACCGGCACGTCTGGTATGAGTGGCGGCACCTGATTACACATAACGCGTTTCATAGTTACCGAGTATCACATTCGTTCCGAGATTTGAGTATTACCGTGTGAGTAGTTCTTTAGACGCAAGTTCCAGAGCAACTGGTCGCTACAGAAGACCCTGTGAGCTATAAAGAAACTGCTATTATTCCTAAGAGAAACTAAGTTGTACGAGAATATTTAAATGTAACTAGGATTATAACTCGGAGCCAATGATACTGTGATATAACATGTAATGCGGTCGGCAATAACCTTGTACTCGACCCGACCTTAAGTACACAATAACATTCACAGATAGACCTTGTCAATAACCCGTCAAAGTAATAAAATGTTCCGTATTATGTATATAATTTCCTGTATGCGTTCTTCATTTTTAGGGATGAAACATTCTCGCGTTTCAAACTGGATTAAAATATATCTAATGTATTAAATACACGAAGTTAAATTTTAAGTTCTGCAGCTGCGTTTTCTGGTTGTGAGGGTGGCAGTCACATTCCTTAGCACAAAAGGAGTGTGGGAGAGGGTCCATTCACGAAAAAAGGGATTGCCGTGAATAATTAGGGACCTGTTTTTAGGAAAAACGGAAGTTCCGTGAAAAATTTTGAATCTCATGGAGAAACGCAAAACACATGGCGTATTTAGATCCACCACTTCAAATGTTCCCCATTGGCTACAATTGTTAAACAGCAAGTCAATAGAAGCCATTTGAGGATTACAGCTTACTGGTGGTTTGGAATTATTTAGCTTCCCACCGATATTTTGTGGGAAGGAGTTGAGAGACGGCAGACAGAAGGTGTTGGGAGACGGAAGACAGTTGATGAAAAAGTTAAATTATTAGCCGCTTGGAGAAGAAGAGAGGCCGGCTAAAACTGAGCTAAAACTAAACTCTTAGCCGCCGGAAGGAGATGAGAGAGTCTCCGCCAGATTTGTCCACGAGATTCAGCCCGGACGGTGATGAACAGACGTCATCCGCAGATGCAACCACCAGCCATCATCATCACATACGCAGACCGGGATGCAGGTACTTCGCGGGTATCGTTGCTATGAATTTGAAAGAGTTCGCATTTGCTAGGCCTATTGCCATTAGAAATCTAAATTGCTTCTCAATTCACCCCACAGAGTTCTTGATTTTAGAGTCGCATGTAAATTAATTTTTTTAGTAACTTTTTCTTAATAATTTGTAATACCATCTATGCTCTTGCTAAAATATTTTTATTTCTTTAAATTCAGGATTTTAAAGTTAAATTAGAATAAATCCCCATTAATACATTATATTATAATTACATTATATAAAGTAAATAAATTCCCATCCCACCATCAGTAATTATCTTTAAGTTTTCCATGGCATGGTCAGTCATCGTCATCATATGAATTGCGGTTACTTTTATTAAAATTAATTATTTGGGGATATAATTTTCAATCAATTAAATAATATGATATTATTGATATATAAGAGTATTAGTGATATAATATAATGAAATCTGTAACAACGAATAGTTGTTAGATTTAAATATTGAATCGGAATTCAACTGACGATGATGGCACAGAACGAAACGGAAAAGTTGTGTATAAATAAATATTTAACAGGTTGGAAACCGTCATAATTTTACTGAGAAATTCTTCACTCCATTTTATCATTATGTTAACAGAACATTGAAAAATTTAAACTATCATCTTAAATAATAAATTGTTAATTTATCAACATATTTGCCTTTTAATAAAAATATAACTTTTTTCTATGTTTTTTACATTATTACACGTTTAATTTATCGTAAAATATAATCGTCAGTTCAAGAATAATCTACAGTTTCAAACTTTAAAATAAGATATTAGGAGAGCCATTTAATCTCGGCGAATATAACTTAAGTTGGAAGTTGTAAGAGCCGTTATCTTGATTCCCCGTGTAGCCAGTGGCAGTTGAGGCAAGAACTTTTAACATCTGCGAGCCAAGGAATTACATCAGCAGTCAGTATAAAAAAACAGCTTCCGTTTTCTGAGATGCTCGTCAGACGGCCATCGGTATTTTTAGTGCTCCAACCAAAGAAAAATAACAGGAAATATGAGTTAATATGTACTTATTCGAAGTAATGTGAAAATAAAAATATTTTGAAATAAAAACCTTTTTAAAATATCGTCTTAAATGAACCAGAAATTTTGATTTACTTGCAATGCCGTTCAAAATGAATTCATCTTGTGACATGATTTCAATAATAATAAAGGGCGTAGACATGCATTTAATGCTGTTAAAAGTTTACGTCTACGTTATTTGTTTTGAATCATTAACATGTGGATACCTTCATTTTTCGGCTAAAATTTTTGGTTTATATATGTGTAATATATAATTTCCAATACTTGTGGTTACATATGACTCCAGATTTTGTTGACTCACACAGAGAATTTGTCAGAAAGTTCAACAAATTTTACCATCCCTGTGCTTACCGAACACAATCAGCAGCATATATCCATTACATTGTAAATTATTAAAATGAGTGTAGAACATTAAAATTAGCCATGCCGAAAATTAAATCTGCAAAAGAGTCGACGTTTATCGTCAAGATTAGAATTGACTTATTGAATCTCGAAGAAGGAGATCTTGTAAAAGTATATCCAAAAAAATTGTCAATTTTAGCTGTTAAATTTCTTATTTACTCTAAAACTTTTGCATAGTGTTTTGATATATACCTTGAAAACTACCACCTCAGACTACAAATTCACTTTATATCGGCTGTGTATTGTACGCATTATGGAAACATTTAGTTAATTTTTAATTTTACATACATCGTGAAAGCCCCTACTCTTCTTAGAATAATACAGGAAATATACATAATTTATCTGATTCCCTTCAAAACGCTATAAGTAGCCCATTTCATTTAATTGAAAAAGAAAATAAAACTTTGAAACATATCAAAACGCTTTTATACTTACAGTCCGAAATGATTTGAGGCATATACAATACCTCAAAATAATAATTTGAATAGCTTGTGTGTTAACCTATAACGTGTAAAAGGTACGCGAGCCTTAAGGTTCTTCAGCGCCTTTTTGACCCAACGCTCTAATTTTGCTACAGTATTTAATTTGACACTAAATTATTTGTCAACACGTGAGTGGACCATCAGCGAGAGCATCAAATTTTTGAAAATTTACCTTTCCACGCTCCCTACTTTATAAGAGCTTTTTTCAACTGAACGATCGTAATGACTCAGTATCTTAATGGAGTGAAGCACATATATACGTCATGGTCGCCGCCACAGGCACGCCACGATGACGATGTCGTTTGCGAAGTACGGACCTATTGTTTTCTATTAATTTTACTGTCTTTTGCGAAATCTTTGAAATAAAGACAGAAACCTTCTCAGGGCTGTACACTAAAATACACCAAAATTTAATGGCAATAAGATGAATATTATAGAAACCCATAACGGACAAACATTGAAATCAAAGAGCAGATGATTTACGTAGGATCTTTTTTGAACTGATAATGGTAGAAACCTATATCTACAAAAGACCATCAGAAATCTTCTTTTGGTGCTCATCGCTAAACACCAAAAATTTCACGGAAATCGGATAAATGGTATAGGAACGCCTAAGACAAACTTTATAACTCGCAATGTATTTGAATGGTATATAAAGACTAGCCCACCGCACACAATACCCATTCATTATAAAATTGATTATCCAGATATTTCCATAGAAAATTGTCAACCGCTTTTTACGCGTATCGTATTGATTTTTTAAAATAATAACTGCTTAGTAATGAAAACAAAAATATTTTAATAAAACTCAGTTAATTTCGAATGCATGCATAGAGTCTTATTCTAACAGATAAAACTTGAAGACTAGATTTTAAACATATGATCTAAAATCAAAGAAAAAAACTGAAGGATCAAAGAACATGAAATAAAACATCATTTAAATTAATATGATTTCCCGTTTCATACTGAACATTAAAATTTACGGGTACATTTTTGAATTTTATTTATGGAATAAAATAGGTAATTTCGTGAACATGAGAGCTGATTTTTTCCGGTGTAGGTTCTAGAGCTTGTAGACTCAATATGTATGGAATGAAAATAATAAATTTAATACATTTTTAAGTTATAAATAAAAATAGCCTTCATCTATGGTAGTGTTCATACTGCCCAATAACGCGATATCAGGCGAATCTCCGATGCCAGTTTAAAAGCAGAACTAAAGGCCCTATATCACCTACACCGAAATTTGACTCATTTTTCGGCAGCTGGGAACGAGCAACATCGTTCCTGAAGCTTATTGTGAAACAGCATAGTAAATAAATCTGTCCGTATTACATTTGCGAAGAACAGTTTTGTGGTGGATATTTCATAGCATATGCATTATGCTCTCCGTTGGCTACCTCCTATATTTTAAGCATTCCTCTAACAGGTTCTATTATCACAAAAAATAGTACAGTTAACATCAAAATACATAAGCAAATCCAATATTACTTATAGGCTAAATAAGCTCCGTAATTGGTTTTCATTTTGCATTATTGAGCTACACATTTAGTGTCAATTATTATGAATCTCCAAGGCTATTTTTAATAAAGTTTTATTATTTTATATTTAGATTTTGGTCGAGTTTAATAACTAATAATACTTATGTTTGACCATGTTTATAATATGACTATTTGTATTTATACAATGAATAATCAGCAGAATACTCATTAATTCCTTTACATTGACCCATTAATTCTTAAAACTTTCTAGCTTAATGAGGGTCTCTCTCTCCCCCTCCCTCTCTCTCCCCCACCCCTCCCCCTCTCCCTCCCTCCCCCCTCTCTCTCACGGGAATAAATGGATAGGGGAAAACTGAACAAAATTGATTATAATTAGAAAATCGGAAACGATGCAATTTATTCCCAACTACATTGCTTAGCTAATTGTGGCTTTTCGCAGTGGTGTTTAGTTTCCAGAAGGCTTCCTCGTTCGGCTGACGTAAATAACTCATCTTCTTAAAGGATATCAGATAACTTTATCGGTGCAATATAATCGCTGGCTGGATGTCGGATTAATATGGCAAAACTCAACATTTTCATACTGCATTTGAACCAGTGCTTCGTACTTTAACAACCAGTTTCTCAGTCCACCAGGCGGATGTGTTACATCAAGAGGAAGACTCGTCTGAATCTCCCCGTCTCTAGTATCCTTCCCTTGCAGTCTAGTTTCAATCCCAGCACTCCCCCCTCCCTCTTCGCCCTCACATATTTCGAAATTAAACTTCCTGTGGGTGCCTTATTCCCTTCTTTCTTCTCTGACGGTTAAGCTATTTACTCACGGGAAGATTTCTGAGTCATGGAGGAAAACATGTTTTCGTCTTCTGACTAAGAAGCTAAGAACTCAAATCCCAGGTTCTGACGCGACTTTGCTAATCCTTAGTGCTTTTCAGTATTTACCGGCAATACTTTTGCTTGGTTCGTCGGGGTCTGACGTTTGTGAAGTAGCCCATTTTATTTTAATTTTGAAGGGTACCATAACTGTCTGTCTAAATTGTAATTCTGTCACTCGCTAGCCCCAAGGAATCCATTTCTTTGTAAATAATTTGAATAGATACTAGACCATTTAAACAATTCCTACAGTAGATTATCAAAATGAATAATTATAACGGGTTTATTGACCATGACACTTTATAAAAATAAAAGAAAAATAAGCAAAAGTTTAAAAATAAAACCTTTTACCATATATGTTAATAAAACAACTGACCATCCTTTTTTGGCACAGGCGTCATGTACTTTACCAAAAATAATCCTACTACTTTGTACATTTTATTTGTTAATTCCCATTTAAGAGACTAGTCTGGAGTGGTGCCTCGCTTTCATATTGTCCCTATTAAAAACGTGCTTAAACACGGATATGTAATTGGTAACGCACGATTATTTTGCTCTTGTTCTCCTTTTCAAGGATTTTGATAAGGGTTTATAATAATTTTATATCAACGGTCACCTTTACTCTAGATGGATGCTCGTCTTTAAACATTCGCCATTTCAACATACAAGAATACAGTTTTCTACTCCATGCTCACAATCTGAGCAATGTCCTCAATGAGTGTCTCTGCAATTTTTCTAATGGCTCCCGACGACATTTTTTATGGAACTGAACAAAGATCCGTGCTCCGCTACACGACAGGTAAGATAAGATAGTTTTTGAAATCAAGAGCGAAATGTAATAAATTTCTCACATTTTGAAGTTCAAGGTTGATGCGGTCTATCATTTATACCTAATGAACGAAAAGATATGTGGTGATTCATCGGGTAAAGCAAAAATAATTTAGTTTTTGTTATTTGCGTACACAGGACGAAAAACGAGAATGGTTTGGTGAGGCCGAGTGGGCGGGAAACGTCGCCGTTTACAACATTATTTATTGCCTGGGGTGCATTGTATTCGACACTTGGTCCCAGGAGCGGTCCTGAGAAGGTCGGAATGGGAGAGCAGTGGCTGAACAGGCATAAAAGTTAATTTCGGCATGTTCGAGAAAGAAGATTCATTTGTAGTACGGAAAACAAAAAAAGATAACATTTTATGGAGATTTAAGCTGAAGAAGAGGCGCTGGAGGAGACGTGTTCAGCAAAGGAACATCCGGCACGGCAAACCAGGAATGACGTCACCAGGCCCTTGTTAACATCTGGTAACGGCATTTTTACCCGGCTTTTCCACTTAAACCATTCTCGTTTGATTCGCGATTTTTAAATTTCAATTATATCGTTCGTCACCCGCGTTCCCGGGAGCAGCCATTTAGAAGCTGCGTAGATTCTTTTTTTTTTGCTTTACTGACTGAGAAAATTTGATATTCGTAAATTTATATTTTTTTCACTAAAATTTAATTTGAGTTTTATTTCTTTTGGAAATTTGATAATGTAATATCGTAATTAAATGGAATATATTCAAATTAAATACACTTTTTTATTATTATTTAACAATTCCTTGTTATAATAATATTTTTGTTGGTGTAAGCAAAGCCAAACACCACAGATAAGTACACAAACATATTCACAAGGAATTATGCAACCTCAATAACATTTTCTCTGTTTGATATGCTAATAATTTCAGTCCATTGTTAGTATATAGTATTAATTTATTAGGGTCCTAAAGTCTAAACGTTCTATTATTTGGATACCAACGTCATTTGAGAGCAAGGATTAAATGTATTATTATCCCTCGTATGCTCTACTCCAGCTCGAAAGGCCACTAAATAGCGTCGTTAGAATGCAATCTTGGGCTTCGGCCTCATTTACCCTGGTGCTTTGTTACGCCGTCGCTGTTTGTAAATTCATCGCTAGACGGCTGTACTCCATTAGACAGGTCGTTAGCATTTACCTGCTAAAATCAAGCGAAAAAAAATGCGTTAATTAGAAGGGCGGGCACAGCAGTGCGTCAGCTCGCTGTTTTGGAACAAAGCGTGTTCTGTTCCTGTGTAAACTGCCGACTACGTTCGGTGCCAGAGAAGCGCTTGCTCTGCTCAGTTGCGATCTACAGAGGACACCTACCCAAGGGAATACGAGTTACTCAAGTATACTATCTCGAAATTCCCTTCTGTAGGTGTCGGTGCCGGTAGTGTAAACGATTTGTGATCCTTGAAGAAGAAATAGTTCAATTATTATAAATGGATAAAGTTCTATAAATAGAGCAAGTTACACATTACTGAAAAAATGAATATGAGTATTATTCTAATAATTCGTCATGGACAGTCTTTCCGAGTGATGCCCTTACGTTACTTGTCTCATGGCGTGTTTAACTGACTCCTTTGTTTAGTGTTTCTTTATTCGTATAAAAAACTTTTATCATTTAGTACAATAATAAAATCGAATGTGTGTGTGCAGAAATTTCGTTGCCGGCAGTTTGATTACTACCCAACGAAGAGGAAGTGCATCTATGATTTATCGTGGAATTACATTAATTCTGAAAGTTATATATTGTAAGAAATTGTTGTTTTGAAAACCTAGGGATTATGGTGCGGTCTCGTCGCGGATATGTGTTGTTCTGACAAATTTATGACTCTGTTTGTGTGTTTGGCTGAAGTTCGGAAAACCTAGGCAGGCAGTGTGGACAATAGACCGTCGCAGTCGTCAAACTCTAGCATTCGATATGTTGGTTATGCACGGCTCATAGATAGTCCTCAAGACCACGGATACTCTGAGAGGAGGAACTTATGTCTATATAAACTTTTATAGGTGTACTTTAGCTTTATAATTTCTAAATTAGAGCCCAAAATCTGTATGATATGCGTTTCTTATTTTTAAATAGTAAAAAATAAATATTAAATAATTAAAAATTTAAAATAGCCCTTCCGCTATTAAATAATGAAAATAAAATTTTCGCACCAATCGTCAATCACTTAAGACGAAATATTATAAACTGGCGCCCAACTGTGGGGCAAATGTTTAGGCATCCGAAACTAATATTACAAAAGTGTCGCTAAACTTTGAATGGTTATGTTGAAAAATAATGTCGCGTGTGTTAATGGAAGAAACGGAGAATATGTCATAAAATAAGTTTAATTCATCGTATTCTAAACAACTCCTCAGGTTAGTACAATATCAACATTTTAAATTAATGTAATTAATTAGTTTTTTTAAATTTTTTTTTAAATTCACACTAAAATCAAAAGTAATTAGCGACTATCTAATTGAGTATCTGATTTTCTGTTTAGTCAAGTTTGGTCTGTTAGGGAACATGAAGACTAACCACCCAGGCCCATGCCGGGAATCTAACCTGGAATCTCAATTTAGTATGCCTTAAGCGGCCAATTTATTGAATTCATTAAAGCCGAATGTTTCTACCGCTGTTACCATTGTTAAAGTAATTCCAATCAACAACCCTATTTCTTTTCTGTTGGCCAAGGAATATTTTTCATTTCAAAAGACATGATCATATTTTAATCTTACGTAATAAAATGTAATATTGAAATGACAAACGTGATAAATTCCCGAGAAATTTGAAATTCAAATTACATAAAGGTGCGTGACAGGCAGTTTGTAATTGCAATTGTTGCACTGGTTGTTAATGGCTGCACGCACAGCCACCAATTACGAAGACGTTCCCATGATGTATGGTTGTTGGCGACGTCAGTGAATCGATTCCAGGCCACCTCAAGTGGAGGTCCCAGGTGTATGACGTAACGAGCGCACATTATTCATGGCAGAGAATAACCAGCGTTGAGAGCTGTCTCGAAATGCGTATTCATGAGACAGCCTGCCATTTGTTGAGCTTCGTCAAACAAGATACGTTATGGAGCAAATAATTACAGAGAACGCGAAATAATGTTCACGGCGAAGAGATTATTGCAAACTTGTTGATGATTTTAACTTCTGCACTTCAGGAACATATTAGTTAACTTATTATGTAACTAATACAGAGTTTGTAACTAATACAGAATTTGTAACTGCAGGAAGACTGAACATGTCTATTACATGAAAATATGCTAATGATACAAGTCATACTGTTTAGAGATCAACTAAGAAACATTAACCCCAGAGAATTCCAGGTTAACCGGCTAACGATTCGCTTATAATCTAAGAATAATTTTGATGTCAATTAATGGTTAATACACACATAATAATAATAATTAAAAATTTTAAGTATTTCTTTACGTTTCCTCCAACACTTTTAGATTGCGTCAAGAGTTCCAATAAATGTTGGAGGAGATGTTGCGAAGTATCACTTTAACTTTTTAATTAATACACTGAGAGGCCAAATTATTATGACCTCCTGACAGCGTCACGGTGTTGCCGCTGGAGGGCGAAGTAACTATAAGATGGGATTGCAGGAGAAGTGAAACATCAGTTGTACTGTTTTTTTACGAAGATATGGGCAAAAGACGTGATTTAACTGAGTTTGATCGAGGGATGATCGTAGGTTACTCAATTTTCGAGCTGAAAGGAGACTTACTAGAGTTATCCAGAGTAACAGTGCGTCATACAGCGGAGAATCTTAATCAAGGACTAACTGTGAACGTCTCTGAACGAACTGTTCGCCGCACATTACACGGTATGGGCAATGGAAGCAAGCGACTCGTTAGAAAAACTCCACTGTCTGTCTTGAGCAAGAGCAGACGTTTTCAGTGCTTAAAGGAGCACAAGGACTAGACAGTAGATGACAGGAAAAGGGACATATGATCTGATGAATCACGATTTCAAATACACCATGCAGATGGCAGGGTTTGAATATGGGGAAAAAACACGAAAGCAACTGCATTGGAGGATTATTTTTTTGGGCATCGTATGGGCCCTTTGATTCGTGTGAAATAATATCTGAACGCCGAAGGGTATCAAGTATTATCGCAGATCAAGTACATGTTTCTGGCTTACTCTGCCAGGGATGGATACTTCCAGCAGGACAATGCTCCTTGTCAGAAAGCTGGCATTGTCCTCAGATGGTTAGAAAAGTATGACGGAGACTTTACCTTGCTTCGTTAGCCTGCAAAATCACCATATCTCAATCCAATGGAGAATTTATGGGATTACACCGAACGGAAATCAGGCAGTTGGATCCAGTACCTTCAAATTTTAAGGAATTGAAAAGTGCAGTTCATCAGATATGGTTTAAAATTACTCTTACCACCTACCAAAATCTCATATAATCCATGCCCAGTAGAATGAAAGCAATATTAAGAGCAAAAGGTGGTCCATGATGCCACTCGGTGTATATTGTCTGTGTTGGACATTAATTAAAATGTGATATTAGAAGCAGACAAAGGTGTAATAGACATTAAATACGCGAATGGAAAGCTTAAATAAAGTTTATCAGTTTCCTTGCTTTTCTGTGTGTGAGTGGCGAACTCGAACGAAAGGCCTACCCTCCCTTTTGTATGTAGGAGGAGGCCATTCAGGAAAGGGGCCATCCATAAAAAATTGGTATGCTACCGGAAGTGGCCGTAGCTAATTAGAAGAACCGTTGGAAAGACGGAAGGTCCATGAAAAATTTGGAATGTTATGGCAAGATGCGTAACATATTCTGTATTTACATGAAGATTTTTCCTATTGGCTATAATTGTCAAACTGAAAGCCAATAGAAGACTTTGGTGGACAATATCTGATTGGTGGCTGAAGATGGTGTAGTGTCCGACCGAAGTGACGAGGGAGGAAATTTTGGAAGGAAGAAACATTATTAGATTGTCGGGAGAGCAGAGAAGAAGTCGTTGGGAGATGGGAAGAAGAATTCGTCGGGAGACCTGATAAAGGAGTTTGTCGGAAGACCGAAGGGAGATGATGACTGGAAAGAGAGTACGGGAGACAGCAGACGGAGACGATCTCGTAGCAGCCACCAGTCAACCAGTATAAAGAAACAGATGCATTTTCTCGGTATCGAACCCATATTTTGATTTTAAGAGTTCACAAATGCCAGGCCTATTGCCATTAGGGAACAAATTAATGCTTTTTCGATCACCCCACAGTGAATACCCTGAGATAAAGTCACGTGTTTAATGTATTATACTTTTCTTATGACATTATTCAGAAATTTTGTAAATAACTTTGATTTATATTTTATTAAAATTTAATTTAAATATCATATTTTCTCTTTCCTTTTTTTAATATTCCCCATCAATATTAGAACTTTTTTATAAATTAATAAGTAATATTAATTTACCCCACACAATAAGTAAGCATTACAAATGTAGCAAGATTAGGAATGACTTTGTGTCATTTAAATATATTTAACTATCATTAATTTCCGTGTCATTCGAGCTCCAATTACTGCACAAATATTTATTTTGATTAAATAATAAAACCGATCGGTGTTTATGTTGATAAAAACGAGTAATAAAATAATAATTTATGTAAACTAATAGTGAAAATCTTAAGATTAGGATCGAACAGATATCCAGGAGATAATTGCAAGGAGCATATTGAAACGCTAATACCGTTAAAATACTCTATTATGCGAAAATTTGCCTGTAAGTAGACCCCAAAAAGGGTAGTTTAGGTCGTCTGGAATTCTGTGAACACAGCAGATGCCGTGGGCTGTGGGCAAACCCAAGATTAGTTCGATGACATGAAACATGGAGGAGACCACGGTGGTCATAAGTTAACAATTAAGTCGATTAATAGTTGCTGCTGCCTGCCTCCTGTGGTCTAGTGGCTAGCGTCGCTGACTCACAACGCAAGAGTTCCCGAATTCGAATCCTGGCATGGGCTTTGATGTTGTTGTCGCATGATCACGGAGACCAGTATTAAGACTGCTGGAAAATCGATACGCTGACCACTTATCATTCCAAATTTGCAATGTGTCATGTATGATGACAGTCAGCAGTCGACCCTGTAGGTCAAGAGCCTGAATGGGCTTCAGAGTCGAGGAAGAAAAGTTACTGTTGGTGGCGATGTAAGGCCAAAATATTAAAATGAGAAAAATTTATAAGATGCAATTGTGTTGCCACAAACTGATGGTTAGCAAATATTAAGCCTGAAGTGGGTAATGATGCATCCCTTCCAAAAATCATAACGAGTAAAACGTCACATTCATCACTCCATACGTCAGTTATAAATTTGTGTCGTATCATTTTCCTATACTCAGAATTGACTGTATTAATTAACCAGTATCTTTAAGAGTAGTTGGACTAAATAAAATTATTATAAGCCATACCTAATGTAAAATTATTACATTAAAACTTAATTAACCGATTGAATTTTTCAGTTTGCATATACTGCTTGTACGAGCTGAATAGTGTTATAAGAAGAAAGGCATAGGGAAAGAGGCTAAGGGATATAAATGACAACTCATGATCCGTATTCGTAAGCAGTGACAACTCTAATTTGATGAAAGTTCACCCCATTGCGAGTTGTCACGCCAGACTAGAGAATTTATGCCGGCTTCGCTTAAGTCGTAACTAGGTCATGTGATGTGGCAGCCCACAGTGGAAGCATGTGTTGCGTATATGAAAGAGCACGTTCAGATTTATTGTGGCTCGATATTCACGAATGACGCCAGGGACGCAGCATCAACATTTTCAGCCAAGTTGTCCGTACAGCCGGTGTACTACATATGCGAATAAACTTATGGAAAGCGTTCAATCGAGCTAATAATCCAGTATGCACTAATGAACCACTACAGTGGGCAATGCCTGTTTTTCAACAAATTACTATTAATCCAAATATATGTTAAAGTCAATTGGTTCCATGCGAATATTTATTGTGAACGTAAAGTACTGTATGATTGTCAAATTATACTTAATTTCATTAAACATAGCCACCCGTCATAAATCAAAACAATAACTAACCTCCACTTCTAAATATAATTTAAAATTTACTTTTCAAATATTGAATGGAAAAGCGACGAAACAAACAAAAACATGAAATATGTATCGTTTAACATAATTAATATTATCTGTATTACATTATTAAAGTGAGAAATCAATGCAAATATGCATTGCTACGTACTAGTACGATTTTTTTTGGCTTACAGGCTACATGAGGGTGATTCTGAAACAGGCAACTCCCCTTTAATAGCATAGGAAGGGATTTGAAAAGGTGGTATGCGGAAGGTAGAGCAAGGTAGCCAAGGGTTGACTAAAGTCCCCGAGATATAGTTTAAGGATCCTACCCGATGTTTCTCCTAAATAGATGCAGGGAAAACCCTAGAAAACCTGCATCAGGTAGCTCCAGTAAGTATAATCTATATAAATAAAATAAAAATTTCACTGCGGGTTATAAGGTTTCCCCTTAGATGTTTCTAAACCATTCATCTGATTCTCGTTTTTTTGTGTTTAGCGTTAATCAGCCCAAAGTACGTTTCTGTCAATATTCTGATATCATCGGTTGCTTTCTTCCTACCTTTCAGGACAAATAACGTCCCACGTCAATCACTTGTTCTAAGACTACATGTTTCTCCATTATGATTTCCTAAATAATTCATCCGATTGACATGAAATTTTGGTGTATGTATAGTTTTGCCCAGACGAGGTTACTGTCGATCTTTTGAAGGTTTAGATTATATCTTTCCCGCGTTTCAGACCAGAAAAGAGCCTACTCTAAAGACATATAGAACTTACAAATGGATTGATTATTCTCCCTCGTAGTCTGTCAAACAAGAGAAATATCGTGAAGTAATGCTAAAGTTCAACTAACATTTGATTTAATTTATGATACTTTTTAATTAGTATACTTAATAAACCTAAGAACGTAATCAATTTGTCACATTTTTGACAGGCTCAAAGATTTTTACATTCATTAATATGTATGAACTTCTCGTACGCTCTTCGCCATAAATGATGGCAAGGACAGCCATTGAAACGCGGAGTGTCTTCTACGAACTTGCAGCACGAGAAAATTTGATCCACTGTCTATACCGGGAAATTTATCAGACTACACTGTATTCATATGGTTTTCATTCATATATTTGTCACATGTATTACTACTACGTATTAATACCCATAACTGAAATTTAGTTTGATCATGTAACAAATGATCATCAAAGCTGTCAATGAAGTTTTCAGCCCTGTAGGCTGTGAAGGATCAATGAGGTCAGCAAACTTGGTGATGTCCATAAGAACAAAGACGACGTCGTTGGTGATCAATTGATCACTCCGGCGGAAAGATTAATGGATGCAGAGTAGCTGTCTCCCTGTCAGTGTACTGCTCCCTCATCAGTTAGCTATAAGGAATGACTTATACTCCATCCCACATACTGCCATTAAGCATTAGTTCTATTCGACGTAAATAAATGGCTAATTGAACTACTAGAATGTGATATACAAATATAAACGCTTCGTAGTTGAAATTAAAATTTGAAACATTAATTAAAGTTGCTTTACAATTACTGTACTAACTTTTAATTACTTTTAGGTCCAGATTTAACTACGGGTTTCGTTGAAACTGTTTATAATTTTGCCCATGCTGTTGGCATTTATATATAAATATTTCATAATTTCTGCAAGCCAGTCGCTCATTTTCTCATAATAAATTGTAGTTTAAACTTTTGTGTACCTTATCAATTTCAATAATATCATATTGTTAATTACTTTTGATGAGATAGATATCCATCATTTTGCTTGCTTGCTGTCTGTTATGTTTGAGTTCATTAAAATCGTTTTGATTCCGTTGTTTCATTATCAGTATCGGCATTTCACTTGCATTTTCCCATATATATTCATAATGACGTTTTGGTTTATCAGTCTACCAGTGCTCTTTTGTATAAATTATTTTGTGCTTTTTTAATCTGATATGGTAGATTGTCTGTAAACTGAATGAAGATTTCTTCTCAAGATGAATTTATTACAAGATATTTCTCATTAAGTGTAATCCACGCCGTGACAGATTTTTAATTTGAAAAGTTAAGGAAATTTTGTAACAGCTTAGAAACATTCTTAACACATTTTAGCTTCTAGTTCTTGCTAGTTCTCTCGTCATGTGCGAGCAGTGCGTGCTTGTTAAGATATTCATCACGTGAAGAAATCTTCATTCTATTTAGCGGTAGAATTTTAACAAAGGATTCTGTAGTCTTATTTAATAAAAGCTTTTAGAGTTGACTTACAGTATAGGCCCTCAAAATTTCCTGTTATCATTTCTGAACAATAATAACTTCTATCTATTTATAACTACCTAACGCGTCTGACTTTAAGGCAATGTGTGTGCTTTGGGCGGATAGATTAAATCTTGATGCTCTATAAACATCGCCGAGTGTTTTTCAGAAGGTCAAAGCTTACTGACGTATGTGGTTAATCGCAGTGAATTTAGCGTTTTAAATGGCCATATTACAATAATGCTGAAATACGTCGATACTGAATCGCTTATTTCGATATTGCAAAGTACATCAACCGATTTCACCTATTGATTTGATGATTCTCTGAGTGGCTATTAACTCAAGTCTACCATACACTGTCGTAAAATTGGACATTCTCTTGGATGTAAAGAAAAACCAAGAATTCACTTTGTGATATCTCGGCATACGCGGGATTTGGGAAAAGAGCTTGCGAACAAAAGCTCCGCCTATCAGTGGAGGCTCATTGTAATAAACGCTCGGATTTCTATGCTAGGAAATGTGTACTTGATAGGGGCATTGACAGTTGGACTAAAGGTAGAAGACGGAACACGAAGTATCGATATCTCTATAAAGAAATGGAGTACTAAATATCCAATAACATTCTTTGAGAATGACGGCAGGTATTAGGGTCATTTGTTTGCCTACACTCAGAACTTCACTCGCCTTACACATCTTCTTATTTTTTCTAGGTTCCTCAATCGTTTTACTCCGATTGATGAAGCCGAACATCCTCATTTACTAACTCCGCTATGACACTATCAGACGGTCCGCACATGCAAACACTCCATACATGAACTGTGTTATTCTCAAGTGCCGATAGACAGTCTTCTGAAATTCATTGAAGAAATTGGTGTCCAAGAAAAAAATTAAGACGTATCTATGTGCCTGTGTGAACGATTTTTAACTGGTCTAAAAGTAAGTGTCTCTTCCTACTTCTTCCTCAGTGTTGTTGCAATATCAATGTATTTCTTTTGTTGCCGATTGGAATTAATTTTTTAGTCGGCAAAAACGTCTCTCGTTGACACGACTATAATCTTAATAAATAAAGCTTTTCTTACGTAAATAGCAAACATTTCGTCAAACACTTAGAATTCAAAATTTTTTAATTGAAACAACTTGTAAATTTATTACTGAGACGAACTGGCTACAGAAAGAAATGGGAGATGTACCAGAGGAGCTTCGGATAATATATAATTAGCGAAAAATATAACACAAGCCTTCTTGTGTCGTCGATTTATTTACAACAAAGCGTCTTGAGTGATAAGAATCACGATCACACAAAACGGTGATCAAATGACGTAACATATTCACTTTTTCTTCTCGGAAGTCCCCCAAATTATATAAATTAATATGCTTTTAGACTGTCATTAATCAGTTAAATCCGACAGAACATACGAAAGCGACGTCTTGGACGTGTTTTGAGGATTTTATTATGACATAGCCGCTAAATTAGGTTAAAATCTAAAAACAAAATAATGATACGAATCCCATTTAACAAACACAATTTGTTTTTCAAATTAAAAATGGCAGTTTTCTTTTAAGTATAGTTTTCATACTTGGAAATGTAATAAAGTATTTAAGAACTATAATTTATGGTTTATTTTAACTTATAGCGCCGAAAGTAGACAGTATTTTGCATTTATACATTTCATATATCTTTCTACACAGCTGCTTTTCTGTTAGTCAAGTTCATTTAAGACATCAAGATAAGCATATTACATCGTTTATACCACAACCTGTCTAAGGACCAGGTTATGCCATCATAAATTAAGTCCGTGTAAAAAAACGGGTATAAAATCGAAAAAACAATTTCTCCTCATAAAAACACTTTATCAAAGTTTCTATAGAAACAATTTAATCTTAAATAGAATTAAGACAAATAAATACAAAATGTAGGTATAAAATAGTAAAAACTCTCCACCTAGGTTTACTTTTAAACCTGCTTCTTGTTTGACGTTTGTTTTCAAACTGTGTTGTATGTAAATTGTCCAATCGCTTATCGTTATGTTTAAAAATTAATATTTCCCAAAGTCCGTTTTTGCAGTTTCGCTTTTGATTTTAAATTTTTTCTTACATCTCCCAATTTGTTTCTTTTTCTATCTTATCCCGTAATTATTTCCACGCTTAGATCCCCGTGAATGATTTAAATAGTGTACAGAGCCTATCTTTGTTCCTTCTAGTTGCTAACATTGCTCACTCTAGTTTCTCTATCCATCTCGCCTGTGACCTCGTCTCCGTATCACAATTTTTGTTTTACTCTTATGTTTTTCTAGGTCCTCCATGTGTTTTCTGTAAGCCCCGAACAACATACACCATACTGGAGTAGATTTAGGATCTAGTTCTTTGGATTTGATGATCTCATTTTTTGAAGATTTTCTTTACGAAATGTATGGATTTCGACGCTTTTTGTGTTACAGAATTTACTCGTTCTTCATCCCCTCGATTTGAACTCAAAATTATTCCTAGGTATTGGCAACTGTTTAGTTGAAGTATTTCAACCTTATTTCTATGCATAGACGATATTTATTGTTAGACATTAATTTTTCACTATTTACCTTCATTATATTTAATTGGCCCAACTTCATCTAGGCAGTTTTGTAATTCCTCTTCATTAAAAGTCCTTTTAATATTTCTATAGAAGATAAGAGAATCAGAAAAAGGTTTATTTTTAGAACTGTTTTTAGCTGGAAGATCATTAATGTATACCAGGGATAATAAAGAGCCGATTTGTGATCTTATGACACCTACGATGTTACTTTGAGTTCTCCCGTTAAATATTTAATTCAAATTTACAGAATTATTGTGATTATGTCGAAGGCCTTCTTGAATATAAGATCAAATGTAATAAAATTTTTACGAATACTGTACTAGTTGTTATTAAATACTAAAATATTTTTGCTACTATTAATACAATATTGGCTCAATTTAAAAATTAAGTCAAATAATTATTTGAGTAACAAAAGCCTATTAATCTCATATTGTAAGAAAATGTTGACTCATAATTGAGGTCAGAATACAGTGAAATAGAAAGTTTAATGGAGTCCAGGCCGCATCTTCATAGTTTGTCGTTAGTATGCTTTGATGACAAGTGTAGACCATTGTTGATACGCTGAATGCTGAGGTATCATAACTACGGTTTTTGTTCCAGGGCAAATAGGTCCGTTCCTCTCTTGGGCTACAGTGAGTGCTATGATAATCCACGCCCCCGACAACGATGTAATTGAGACCAGCTCGGCGCTCCTCAGGGAACCCTCCTACGCCAGCAACGCTGCCAAATTGCAACTAAATGTTCTACTCTTGTGAAGCTATTGGAATGATGGTGTTTTGCTATTACCATTGGAACCATTTTCGGTTTTATCGTCATAGCAACGTAAGACTATACAACATCAGTTTATATAGTTATTTTGAGACCAATTTTGACAAATATAGTAAGCTATGTTATTGAATTAAACTTTATTTATAGAGGGGAGAATTATTACGTATCTTATCTTATCATTTTAATTTTTATAAAAAGGGAAAGATTTAATAAAAACTACTTAAGTATGGTTGGCAAAAATATTAATTATAATCGATCCTTAATTTATCGTTGCTAGCTTTCATCGGGAACATGAATTCTTTATCTCAGGGATGATCAGTGGGAAAATTAGGAAAATGTGGGGACCGAGAAAACTTTATAATGAAAAGACCAGAGGGAAAAACATGGAAGTTTTAACAAACGCACGTTACAGTTGTTCCTCCTTAGCTGGAGGTCCGCTGTTTCACACGTGGACTGATGACTACTTGTCGTCCGGTGTTGCGGGTAGACTTAAAGGCTGCATCAGTTGGGATGTCCTTTCAAGCGTCGCGTATTGACTGTTAAGCGAATATTAACTCAGAGTGAGCGAACTTCATGAGTCTCTGAATGATTGAATAGATCCTCAACCTGAAGATAACGTAACTAGATATCGGAAAATAAATGTGTTTCTCAATAGCCGAAACTGTGTCACTCAATAGTCGTAGACGACTCTGCCTGAATATCCGTAAATGACTCTCTCTCTTTCTTTCCCCGAAAAATAACTGTCCTCCTGAGCAAGAAGTGCTTCGGCTTTCTTCTCAAGCTCCGCTTCCACACTTGAAATTTCACCCCCATGGAAGAGGTGGGTGTGATTTTTATCATCCTTCTCATGGAAAGGGAAGACTGACGCGTAATTTTTCTACGGCTGTCAGCAAAAATTTGGAGTTACCAAGGCCATGAATTGTCAGCGCAACTAAATACTCAGGAAAACTTCTTTTTGAAAGTAATACATGTCTGTTGTTTTCATAATTCCGGACATGCAGGGGTGAAATGTCCACTTTGCCCATTTATTAACAAAAGCTTCTGTTTTCGGGTTAGGACGCCGGACAAAAAGATGGGCATCCAGGTCAGGTCTCGTTTTTTTCAGGGTTGACAAGATATGTGTACGGTAATCTTTTCCTGTAATCGTTGTTGTCAAAATTTCTAGATATTTTAGTCCCCGTCCAACGAAGATAGGCGCAAAGCTTCATGTTTCCCTTCTGAACAAAAACATGACTCGTAATTCGTCATTTGAATAGCCAATAGCTATTCATGGTTTCGAGCCTTCAATAATAGCACGAAATAATTTTATTGGTTAAGAGAAAATTAAAAGACAAGAGGTTCTAATTCGTGTTTGATATCCATATTTAATGTCACCGTATGATTCATTCATATATTATGCAAATTGTGGATGTGTTATTATATTGTAATAATAATAAATATGAATTTCCGTATCATCGATAAAAAAAACTAACGAATGTAATAAACTCAAGATTTGAAAGAGGTGATGGATGGTTTTGACCTCTCATTGCACCATTTGTTTGAATTGTTGTAACGTTTATATTGTTTAGCAAGTTCGTATATACTGTACCTTAAATTATCGTATTTTGAAGATGATTCCTGCCGAGCCGAAAGCTCCCAAACATTTTTAAGTAATTTCATATTGACTGTATTGCATGCACTTGAAAAAAATGAATGATGGCTAAAATAAATTTGCTAAATTGATGTTTAAAAATATTAATGATGCCCTTTTAAGTAAATTATATGAATTATTTGCATTCTAAGCTATATTAATCGTTATTATAAAATGAGTTTCGAGAAGACAGAGGTTCAACGAATATTTTTTATTCTTATTTGGTAGATCATTTTCCCGCGAACGCCATTCGTCGGCTACATTCGTATTGGCATGGATATGTTTATTGGCATAATGGGAAGAATCTGTACTCTCAATTTTAATTGAGACCCTATCGTCTAATTTTCATGGAAGAATTCGGAAATTTTCTGAGATAAAGGTAAGAGACAAAAATTATTTGAGTAGAAATAAAGGAACTTGGGTAATTTAATTATTAAGGTTAAATTTTATTCCTTTCTGTAATAGTTCTAGAAACTTATTTATTTTTTACTTATTATTTTCTCCGCTGTTAATGGATATATATATATATATATATATATATATATTCCCGGGAATTCATTGCATTTAAACAGAAATCACTCATAATTTTCATTAAGGTTACTTTACATTTGTCACGAAGATTCATTTTAGCACTAATGTTTATTAGTAGTAATTTGTTTTAATTTAATAATCTAAATTTCTGTAAAATTTAATTCTTTTTGAACGAATAGATGCGTACTCCGTTCTGAAATTTGTATTAAGAGCTGTGTGAAGATAAATATACTAGGTTAAGGAAATTAGAGATAATTTTGATGAGTTGTGTGATCGAATTAAGCAAAGTTTGGCATATGCAATGACCATAATACGAATTTATGATTTATACAATAGAAAAATGAACACATTGTGATATAATAGAGTGAATTATAATCAGGATAGTTGTAATACATATTACGGCACTGAAAAGTATGTTAGTTTGTAAGTAGTAACACAAGAAAATTTTGTGTGGCTCTAATTATCAATTTCACTTTGGTTGAGAGTGCGTTGGTAAAATGTTAATTCAGGACAAATGTGCGAAGTGCAAGGGAAATTCATGGATATCCATGCAGGGTATCATCCGGCATCGATTAATCACGTCAACAGTGGAATGTACGCAACTTATCCCGAAGCAATACTCATACATACCCAAATAAGTGGTGAAATTTAGAGAATTTTCAGATGTACCCAATTTTACTTGGTAGGGAAAAGAGACTGAAAATGAAATTTTACGAAGCATCGAGAACACAGCACGGAGAAGGATATTTGAACAAGAAACGTTTGGCAGCATAAAACTATTTTGTATTTCATATTACTACAGGAGGGCATTTGCCCGGTGGCAGTATTGATAAAATTAGAGTACAAATGAAAATTGATAAATTAACAGAACAAAGATAAATTACAGAAAAAAAATAAAAATACAATTTTTAAATATTTCACGTTCCCCCTTTTTTTTAGAAAATAAGTTCCTAACTTTTCAATGTTTCTAACTTTTTTTGAAAATATTTCTATTCCTAGGCTCGCAATTTGCAGCATTTCCAAAGATACTTCAACTCCCTACCCACCACAGTTGGTTAAGAACAACGTAAATTTATTTATATATAGTGACTGTTTTACTTGTTCCATGTTATCGTTTATAGATTTACTGGTTGCGTGCCACCTACGCGTACAGTACGACATTTTGTAACACTTTCGGGTTCAGGACTGCATGAGAATGAGATAGGGAACCGTCACTTATTCCAGGATTTTGTGATTAAATGATTTTTTAACTTTTTAATTGAAATAAAATCAGAAATACGAAATGTTGAGAAGCATAGCATGGACATCTTCAAGCTAGTACTCATTCGATCACAAAGATGTTAAAAATGAAACTAGGGAGCTCCTTACGACCGGCTTATTATTGAGGAAGAGAGAGACATTTTAATCGAACAATTTGGACTTTGAAAATTTACGTGCACTTTCATCACTTTTCTTCAGCTCGATCGGTCTTTACTACAAATGGTGGGAAGGAGACAATTGATCGTGCTTTCACGCCTTCCGAGGTGTCACCCAGTGATGTCGTTTGTTATCTGAGTTGAGCCACGTTTACTATGGCCAGATTTCTGTATGCAGTGTTATTAGCAGCAAAAACTCACTCGTTCCTTCCTCCACGATTCCCCATGAGTAACTTCCCCTATTCAGCTATTGTCTGTCTCTCCCGAAACGTCTGGCCATAAATTCTCAGCCAGAATGTCATTCAACTACTCCCTTTGATTCTGTGAATCATGATGAATTTAATGGAATGCTTAACATATCACACAAAACTAAATTTAGCACTGAGATTAGTTACAACCCCGTCGACCAAAGTGAGGAAAGAATTTCACTGTTTATAGCATTTAAATTTAAAATTTGAGTCATTTAAGTGCTACTAAAATACTTACCTCTCCAAAATATTTGTGATATGCTGGTAACCTGGAGCCATATACGTTAATATTTCTCTGTATAGGATCGGATAAAATTGCGTTGAATATAACGGTAAATCAATAAGATTTAAACTTATATTTACAAAGAACAGATGAAAAGACACGCTTAAGAGGAAGAGCTTACAATATGACATCTAAAGGATCCACTTATATGATCCAGAATAAAGACTTCGAGGTAAAATTAAAATACTGAATATTCAAGACAGAATTCCGAAAGGTAAAATTGAGAGATAAATTTGATAACATGGACACGCCGTGAGGTATGATAGTTATTATAAAATATGTATATACGTTTAAATTAGGTGTATTTGTCTACGTGTTTGGAATTTTGCCGTCAATGAACAATAACAAACTACCAAGGTGAACGCAGAGGTCCAGGGCTACAGTGGCATTAAATCGTAGAGTGAGCAGCTGGCCAGATGAGGTTATTTTGGCAGCACTGCCAGTCACAACGCATTATTGTCAAATTATGACCATGTGGGAGATTACTCAGGATCCAGCATCAGGCAGCGCGTATCCGATTAGAGGTGAAACCAATTTGCAGGCTCGAGTAATGTGTGCGATAAAAGTATTTTGGAAATAACGCCCGGATTATCCACGTTGGAGCATCGATTTTGCGCAGCGGCTGGTATACGAGACGTTCCTCGTTGGCTTTAATACGCCTGGCTGGCTGGCTGGAGGAAATAACTCCTGCTCTCTGATTGGATGGGGCTCTTGCTGGCGAAAAGGCGAGATGCGTTTCGTCTTTCCCGTCTGCAACGCGAGCTCGTAAACTTTGACACCGGAAAATTCAATCAGGAATTACTACACCGCGCCGTGTTTAATTTTTCCTGTTTCCGATTATTTCTTTACCATGGCTAAGTAAGTGGCAATTTCAGCGACGCGACACTTCGCAGCTGATTTCATCCGCTTAACTGCTACGTCGTGCTTTCCTGTAAAGAGTCAATAGATATTTTTACATGTAATGTAATTTGAAAATGAGAACCTTTTTTTGTAACAATATTATTTGCAAGGCCGTCCGTACGTGACATACTAATTGGAGGTGAACCTGCATAGCAGTGCAGAAATAACACTCGGTAAGTGTTTGAAAGTGTAAGAAGTTACAAGTAAAAGAAAGGCGAAAAGGAAAAAAAATATATGTAATACTTGTAAGGTCACATAGTTGTGAGATTCAAGTGGGATGTGAAACTACATAGAACATTGCACATCACTGATTCATCTAAAGTGAATTTTTTCCTATACAACAAAGTATGACACAGAATAAAATTATAGCACACTTTTCACATTTTATTAAATCGTTACTTTAATTTATTATTTTTATTTACATGTAAATTGACGCATTAAATGTACGTCCGTTAATGGCACAGACAGGGAATTCCCTAAATAGCCCACAATTCCCAGATGAGTCGGCATGTAGCCAGAGGGGAAAAAGTTCTCCACTATCCAATCAGGAAATTGATAAAAATTTGGATTATGGTAATAAGACGAGTTTCCACCAATTAGCTGAACTGTAGGAAAAAGGGTGAGGGTAAGACAGAGAGACCAAAAAAGTCAGAGTGAGTTTAAAAGATTTTTGGAATTGACAGGGTAAGGATCGTGAGAGATGGCGAGAGAAGCAGAGAAGTGAACACGTGGCCGAATGAACCGTACTTTGCTTCCAGCCCAGTGGCAAAAATCCTGCTCTAGTAAGCCACCGGAAGTTTCTTTACTGGAGTAAAGTCCTTAATTCTTACATCTAAATTCCTTTCGAGTTTCTATACCGAAACACGGTAACCTGAAGGTAGAATCTCACGTTGGAGCAGCCGGCAATACTTTTTTAAAATTTTAGGTCGTTTTATTTTCCATATATTTTCTTTAGATTTACTTATTTGAATAAGTGTAATTTTAATTTGGATTTAATTTGATCCTTTTAATTCGTGGTAGTACTACCACGTGGGGCCTATAAATTAATCTAAGTAAATAGTTTCCCATTTAATTATTAGTCTAATCTAAGGCTTGCTACAAAATACTATAAATTCTTGTTTTTCTATAAAAGTAAAACAATTGATATTAGATGGTAAGGATGTTAAATATAAAAGTTCGATTTCATGAATCACTAAAATTTACTTATTATAGTGAATTTTATTTTCAAAATTACGGATTTACAATTTTAGAATTAATTGCTTTAAACAATCTTCAAGGGACCCAGAAAGTTCACCTGAATTAAGAATCTCTGTATGCGTTAAGGTTTTATTTCAAAATTAGTTGTCATTATGCAGATCTATGGGGTCTATGTAAACATTTAATGCTAAAAATTTCAACTTAAATTTTAACATATTCACTTTGCTCACTTTATTTACATATATTTGTTACATAAAATACGGTTTCACATTTCTTGACATCAGTATAAATAGCAGAGAACTGTAAATATTGTTAATCGTTTATAAATAAGTTGAATTTTATCAAATAATGATAAAATAACATTCGGCATAATATGATCTATTTCAGATGAAATAAATGGTTTATCTAAAGACAACACTATTCATATTACTGCAGGGAATACTGGATATTAGTTTTGGTATTACGAACAGGATGGGCGATTGCCATTTTCTTTGGCAGCTCATTAATGGCCATAATTTCAAGTTATCCTCGTTTGAGATTTGAAATTAAACAGAAAATAATCTAAACTTGATTAACTTTGAATCAAATCTTATTAAGATGAACGATCATAACATTAAAAGTATTTAAAATCTCGATTGTGAAAGCTATGGACTGAGCCGAACTATTATCTTTTCTTAATAATGTTGTGGTATTAATTCTTAAGTCAGATATGATGCAACTCTCCATGCCAACCTATCTTGCGAATGCCCTTTCAATTCCGCATAACTACCACATTCTACATCACCGTAATCTGCTTAGCTTATTCCATCATTCGCCTCACTCTTCTGTTCTTCCCTCTAATGCTAATTTTAATAGATCCTCATGTCTTAAAACGTGACCTATTAATCTATCATTTCTCTTGTTCAACGTCCTCCATATTGTTCTCTCTTCCCCTATTCTGTTAAGAATACACTCGTTAGTCGTCCTATCCATTCATCTGATTATCAGCATTCTCCTATAGCACCACATTTCAAAGGCTTCTATTCCTTTCCTTTCTGCAACTACTACCGTCTACGTTTCGCACCCATATAACGCGAAGTCTTCCTTGCCTGTGCTAGCCTACTATTTATGTCTACTATACTTCTACCATCCCTAATTACTACGCTTTCCAAGTAGCAGATTTCCTTAAGTTACGTCAAAATATCACTTCCCAATCTAACACTCTTTGTTATTCCACTGTTTCCCATACTACACTCCATTACCTTGGTTTTCCCTCTATTAATCCTCATATTGACCTCTTTCTCCAGTACCTCGTTTATGGTTTCCAAATCTTCTTTCGACTCCCCTAAAACTACAATTCGTCGGAAAAGTGTAGGGTTTTTATTTCTTCTCATTGCAGTAAGATTCGTTTTCCATATTCCGTTTTAACATTCTTCATCGCCTGTTCTATATATAAGTTAAAGAGGATGGGACTGCATCCTTGTCTTACTCCTTTCTTGATTTTTTCTTTTTTTGATCTTCAATTCTAATTACTGCTGTGTCTTCTGTAGAGGCTAAGTATTAACCTCCATTCTCGATATTTTATTCCTCTACTCTTCAAAATCCTCAATAGTTTGTTCCAGCTTACATTAACAAACGCTTTTTATAAATCTATATAATTATATATCAGCTTATTTAAATATTACCTTAACACTGTAATCATTCGTATTTATTTAAACGAATTACAATTTGTACAGTGTATTCTTGTGAACTAGCGCCAGTTTTTCGGGTCCAAAAATTATGTGAGTGGGTGACCCGGACGTTTCGTTTGTTACAAATGTGAGTTGTTCGTGATTTTTGTTGGTTGTTTCTCTTTATTGAGACCGTTTTTCTTTCTTTTATTGTCACTCACTTGTCTCTTCTGAAATTATCTTCAAGTAACAGATGGTTCAGATAAAGGAAAATTATATATATCCTTATATTATTCCGCATCCCTCCTTTTCAATTCCCTTCCTATGCTATTAAAGGGGTTGCCTGTTTAAGGATCACCCTCATGCAGGCTGATAACCCAACAAAAAATTTAGGGAAGGCCCAAAACACCCTAATTTTCAGTTAGTAAAAAATATAGAAATACTTTCCGGGCACATTCTTTGTAAATTTCAACATGTAATGGCTCCTTCTTCCCTTTACCCTTTGCTTTTGTGAACATAGAAATCCATGTTGATCATGAATTTTAAAAATAAATATTTTTATTATGTACAAAAAAAGTAGTAAAAATAAGGCAGTAAATCGTTGTTTAAATAAATACCATATAACGTTTCCGCCAGCCTCGTAGCTTTCGTTAGGTGATGACAAACGTCGAGAACGACCCATAGCACAAGACAAGTGACGAACTCGATAGCAAATTCAGGATTTATATATATCCTGAATTTGCTTTTGAGTTTGTCACTTATCTTATATATAACCTGAATTTGCTATTGAGTTTGTCACTTGTCTTATGGTATATATGTGTGTATTTATTGACGAACGATTTCTTGTCTACAGACTTTATTTTCTCCATTTAGGATTTGAATTCGTCACTGGTTTGTAGGTTCTTGATGCTTTTAAATCAGCTGTAGAGATTTGATTTACAATTAAAAACTTTACAAACGTATTTTCTTTACTGACGCAAAAGGTAATTATAAAACATTCTGAATATTTTATATATATTCGGTTAAATAGTTTTGAGAATAGAGAGAAATATTTTATGGTCTGTTTAATAAGCGTATATCACCGGAAAAAATTAATTCCTACAGTTCTAACAAATCACAGTTTAATGGTAAATTAAGCACACCAAGCCCATAAATCCTCCATTATAATTTTTTCATTAAAAGTATAAATTATTCCTTTCATTATCAATAATTTTCTTATTTTTCATATATTTTTAAATTTTGTATGCTCGGTGTGATGTCACCATCGAAGGTAAAAAGTGATAAAAGTAAAAATCACGCTTCATAATTAAAATCTGATTCCAGTATGGAAATAAATCCAATAAATCTCGTCAGATTTGCTGCCTCTCTTTGTGAAGAAGGGACGCTGAAGTATAATCAGATTAAAACGTTCAGTTAATACTTTTTTCCCCTCTGGCCCTTCGTAAAATGAATGTATCAATCTATGAAATGATATTTCTTGTACCTTAGAGACGTAAAAATTTAATTAAATACACGGGAGGAACAAAATTTATAGTTCTTAATGGGATTAGCAGGATCTCCTTAATTAGGTCTATTTTCTAAAATTTATTATGTGCAATTGAAAAATATCTTAATAGTTGGAGATTTTTTAATTATTTTAAATAGTGAAGCAGATACTGAGTAAAAATAAAGTTTTATTTGCAAAAGAAGTATAATTCGGAATTTATTATTGATAAATTTCTCATTTTTTGGCTTCCCTGTTAATTTTCATTTTCCCTCCCTTTCACTTCAGAAATTGACTTATACATTGGACCTCATTTGATTTATTGAACGTATGAAAGCGAACAATACTTACATTCCCCATTTCAATTCCATTACTATTAAAGGGGAGTTGCATGTTTCAGAATCACCCTCATGTAGCTTTTATTCCGCTCACTCCAAAAAAACCATCACTTTCTCCACAAATGCGTTACTTACCTACATAGTTTTACATAATATTTTCTATTTATATCCAGACAACAATATTACCTGTTTTCAATATTATGTAATTTTATAAATTATACAATTTGGTGCACATTAAATGTTTAAATAGTAAAAGGGAATTATGCCAATTTGTGGATGAGAGTAAGTGAATTGAAAATAACAGGCCAACAAGTAGCAGACTGTGAACAAAAAGTAGAAAGAATGTAAATCTGATAAACGAAACTTTTATGTAGCTTGTGTACAATATTTTTTTTAGTTTTTCCCTTCAGCCTAATGCCGTTTCAGCTTGAGTTCCTATTTAGAGCAGGGATTCCCCATCAACAAAATAAGGAGGAAGGGAAAGAAGAAAGCTAGTGAGTTATAAAGATATAGAGAGACAGTTAGAGAGCTAGAGTTAGGGAGAGAGGGGGAGAGTATAAGAGATGGAGAGGTAGAGCGAGAGATTTGTGAATCATTATTTTCAAAGAAGACCTTATTAAAATAACTTTGTTATAAGCATCTTTACGATTGTTTGCTAATAGGGATTCAACCGCATTGTACTGGTCAATGAAATGTAATGCCATAATTTACAGAAATTGAAATTATTTTTTCAAAAAACTTTTACTTGTATGTTTCTTTTTTTACTGTAATATAAACAATATATTTATATTTTGTAAAATTTTTATTACACAATTAATAATATACTTGGAAAAAGAATACGTGGTGCCCTGTGTTCTACTGATTTTAAAACTACGTTCAAGGGTACAAAACAGTTGGGAATCCATGGAGATTTCGAAAATATATAATTAATATTAATATGAATACTGAACGATACATAAAAAAAATTATATACATAGAATACTGCTTTATTTCCCAAGAGATTAATGCGATAAAATAGAATTCCCTAAGTATTTTGTAAACAGGAGGAAATAATACGTTTCAAGTGTAAGATTTGGATTATATTGTTAGCGTCATTATTTCATTTAGTATGCAGTCGTTAGGATGTTTCCTGTTGTAAAGAGCAAAAATCCGTCGTAGCTGCCAATGAAGCGATGTTATCATTTTCCCGTCACCACATACAAATTGCGTGACAGATTTGATACGACCCGTGGCCCTAAAATTAAATAATAGTATCCCGAAATATGGTTGACTGTATGACGGAAATACGATTACAGTCAACAATAGCAGATTAAATTGAAAGCTGCTTATCGTTTTCCTGAGTAAAAACGTGCAATTGGGAACACGTTTAAACTCGAAACGAAAGAGCAATTTTTTTTCCTCAAATCGAAGCTCGTCCATTAGTTAACCCCGACTGGACTCCACACGTCAGCGTGCTTTTGTTCACATGCCGCATTGTTGCTGCCCCGCAATTTGTTGCAGGAAGATGAAGCCGTATATTTTGAGTCCATCTGGCACATTATTGAACAAGGGGCAGGCTCAGGGAGTTAGCTATGATGGATGTGCAAGTGGGCGGCGATTCGTTTTAATAAAACTGGGTCTAGTTTGGCAGAAAGACAATATCGTAAACGTTAAAATCAATTTCCATGATTGAAGATTTTCGACGTTGAGGTTCTACATGGCGCAGAAGAGTTACAAATAATGTATATTTAATCCTTTCACGTACGTTGAATTTGTAAATAAAATTATCCTATACTAGCTAACCCCTGTAACTTCGTTCGCGCCGAAATAGTTCTTTTTATTTTGCCCTAAAAATGAAAAAAACAACATGTACAGAATTTCCATAAAGTTGAATTCATTGAATATATAAAAAGTACGGTATCATCTATTTATGATCTCTTCAGGGCAAACCTTATAACTCGCAGTAGATTTACGATATTAAATGTTTCGGAGCCGACCTTTCGAAATACCTTCCTATGCTATTAAAGGGGATTTGTCTGTTTCAGGATCACCCTTGTGTAGCCTGTTAACCCCCCCCCCCTCGTCCCCAAAGAGCAATTCGCTCGGTAATTCAATGGATTTATAAATACTTGTATATTAATATCTTTTCAAGATATCAAAATGAAAAATACACGAAAATTTAAGTTAAATTCCTGCTTCGAGCGCTGAAATTTTTATTGAAATCCGTTAAGACAATTCTAAGTATCCGCATTCACTTTGGAGATTTTACCTTACGTATAGAAAAGAAACCTTCGCGTAGAATCAATATATATATATATATATATATATATATATATATTATCGAAATGAAATATGAACTAATAGTTAATTTAAATTACCTTTTTTTAAACACTCAAATTTTCATTGAAATCAGTTGAGCCATTTCGGAGCCTATTCGAGACAAACATACGGACAGTCAGACAGCATGGCACTTCAATTATTGGAATAGGATATTACTTTGCTGCAGGGACATTCTTGAACTCTGTCGATGGGAAGTTATACATCTTTACCACTAAAAAGCTGAAGACTTTTAAAATAAAGAAAAAGAAATGCAGTTCTTTACTTTAATATTTCAAATTAGATTGTGACGACAGTCGTCATACATCATCCGAAAATACATCTTCTAACTAGTCCTATGATCAAGATTGACAACCTGAAGATCAAACATTGCCATACAGCAAAAACTAGGTTTTAGAAATACACGATGGACGGACGTTCTGGACGTACTAGTCAAGTTACCGAAAATTAATGAAAATATATGGCTTTATATTGCAAAAAATAATTGAGTCCATGAATTTTCCAAATTCTTATTTCTCTGTGCTATAATTTTTAAGACTGAAAATTTTGTTTATTGTTTTAAATATAGAACAACCATGTGTAACACATTTTGTTTTTGGAGACAGGCCACATTAATGGTCAATATCAACAAATGAATCCGGACTGTGTGTTAAGTATTCTACTCGGCATTCATCTAAAATTGATGCAGGGCCAACCCTAGTCTGGTAGACCGGATTCTTGGCACTCGTCTCCAGCCCTTCCGATGACTGGTGTGGGGATTCATGTGGAACGCAGCATTCCCTTCTCCATGAGTCGACCAATTTAGTAAGCTTTTTTAGGATGACAGGCTATACGAGGGGGGTGGGGTGGAAGGTCTACTGACATAAGCTTTCAATATGCCTCACTTTAATGTTCCCCTTTCAACCTACGATCATTGACTACAGGATTGACTCAAATTATCTTCTTACTGTGTCACATAGGCGGCGAATTACGGGTTCACCTTGCAAGTCGGCGTTTTCTTCTTTCCTGAGACGTTAACATCAGTAATGTGCACATCTGAACGATAGTTTTAAGAGTCATGGGAATATTACGCCTGAGGATGTCTTTTTTTCTTACATAAAATGAAACATGAGTCAGCGTCAGATTTTATGAGATTGTATGAAGCAATCTTCGCAAGGCACTGTAGCTCAACGTATATCATAGGATGTCGTTTCCCGCTTTTTAAAATCATATTAGCATTTAATATGGTACGAATTAAATTTTACTAAATTTTGACTTTGACGCATAAACGTCACAGTTACATAGGGATTTTTTACAATAATTTAATAAAATAATAAGTTTAGTTTTCAGTGGTGTATTAGGTAATTCTCACCAGGAATATAGGTACTTTGAAGTTTTAAAGTTATTTATGTCGCTTTCAGATGGTAATAAAAATAATATCGATTAAAACTTAATTTAACATAACAGATTTTCCAGATGCACTCCTATTTACAGTATCGCATTGCTTCTTGCTTTGGTTCCTTTCAATAGATAATCAAAACATTATTTATATTATTTTTGACTAAGCAATATTGAAATGTGTTAGTTGTTTAATGAAATTTCATGTTACAAACATAAACTGAGTTCTTCTTGTCAAAAGTTAAGTTCTATATGCTATTTTTTATTAGTTTCATTTTAGCATCATGGCTCTATCATTTTCTGCTTATTTTTGGACAATTTTAGAATACAACACATGTTTATTGTGTGATGAAAATGTTTTAAAGACTATAAAACTCAGTAAGAAAATTTATTCCCTTATAGAACACACAAAATATAAAGTTTCATATTTCCCCTATTCTTACGTTTAAAACTTTTCATTTTATTGTTTTATTTCAATTTAAGTATCCTACTGATCCAGAGTATGAAATCTGTGAAAATTCGTCTAAATGCTTCTTTCCAGTAAACTTTTGTTAGATTCTTCTTCTTCCGTGGCTCTACAGCCCATTGAAGGCCTTGGCCTACCAGATTGACTGTGTACTGTAATTTCACATGACACATTCCGAATTTGGAGTGACTCATGATTATGTTAGATTAAATTATTTATTTTTATAGATTATTTTGCCGTGGGATAACAGTTACTTAACATTGCTAATTACCTTATCAGATAAAGTTATTTTTGTTATAAATATCGTAATAAATTTAGTTAAAATTACTGAAACCATAAATGAAAGTCAACGAACAATAATGTTAGTTATTATAAGTATTAATCCTTTCCATCTGCATATATAACGACTTTTTCTAGCAGTGCAAACGCTTCGTAACACGGATTGAAGAATGAACTGGCGTTACATGTCAGTAGCGATGAGATAGCTGCCATTGCCATTTGGAATATTGTTTAGCGGATACCAAAGTCAATAGTCATTCACAACGCTTATCGCAAACATGTTCCTCGTGGAAACAGTTCGTAGTAGATGATTGCCTGAGACCCCGAAAGTGTTTGTCACTACTATCTGAAATCAATAACATTCAATGTTGCATTGAGGTATGGAATACTCGAGTTTATGGACGTTACTCGTAAAATTGTAACGATTTATCAAACAGATAGAAAAATGAAAATAAAGAAAATTTTCAAATCCAAGTCATTCTGGCATCATATTTATCTATGTAATAAAAACATTTGTAGGTATGTTTTTTTATTATTCATATATATTTAAACGCGGGGACAAGTTGCAACGAAGTGTCATTCATATACTCAAGAAAACATTAACGTGGAATTTTAGTTAAAAATGGGAAGAATGTGTGTTAAAAATGTATCGCCGAGGAATTAAAGAGTGAATACAAGGAATTCCACTATATTTCTTGGCGTTCAATATGGCGACTACATTTTTATATGAATAAAAATGGGTGACTGTCAATATCAATTAATCTTAATTCAAGAAACAATGAACTAAATATAAAAGGAATATACTGAAATAATAAAGCAACTTTAATTATTTATGAATGAACAAGTTTATTACTTATACAAGTATAATGAAATGAATATTGGGGGGGGGGGGGTAATATTTTAAAATAATGGCTTATATAAAAATGAATATCCGTTAAATTTAATATTCATTAAATATAAATAAAAACGGCCAAAAAATCAGCATTAAATATATAACTATTTATTAGCAAAAACGACGTATCATCTTAATTTTGAGACTTATTCAGGCTTACTACAAACACAATATTACAATAAATTAATTCTGAGTTCTATGTTACAATTTGGAATTAATATATAAAAAAACAGGTTTAAAAACTTACAATTTTAGCAGTCGTAAATATTATTGAATTTTTGTGAAGAATTTGGAGTCGCGCTGGACCTTCTCCAGCGACAGTTAGGGCCGAAATAATATGCAACAATGAGTGCTTTCGGAAGCTAAATTTTAACAACGGAGAAGAATATTAAAGCGTTAAACTACTACAACAAAGAAGTATCGTAAATTTTGTTCAAATTATTCCTCTCATTTTTAATATTGATTGCTTGATATACAACATTTGACTCATAATTCTCGAGTTAATTAAATTATTAAATCAGTAAATATTCATTAATTTGCAATACAATGATAAGTTAATTTCGAAGCTCGTCTTTTTTATGATTAACACTAAATACTTTTACATTATTTACAATCGTTAAATATCTTATAAAATTGAGACATGAAATCTATTCTAGTGGTCGTCTCATAGAAGCTGAAGTACATACACAAAACGATATCAACAGAGTAATTACTATTTTACAGCTTAGCCTGGAAAATGCCGCTGGAACCACCGCTCCGCCAGAGATGTTTTACCAGTCCCAACCAAATCCTCTAACTTCCTTGTTGAACAATGAGCACCTTACTCATTTAGCTTTCTTCTGTGCCTCCACAAACAAGAGCAAGCATTCCGCACATTATCCAAATGTTCATAGCTAACTGTAAACGCCAACCCCTTATTTTCCAAGCTATTAGTCTTTAATATCCACTGCTTAATGCCCACTACTTAATGTCCACTCTTAGTGTTTAATCCTTAGTAAAATCAATTATCCTTTGTTTTTAACACCTTGTCCTCACTCTATTATTTCATGTCTTCATTGCGAGGACCTAATCTTCTCTAACCAAAACTATATATTTCGTCTTTGGGAGCGACCATTCCCTCTACTCAACCAATGTTTTGGGAAAAACATCTCAATGAGTTTGAAAACCCAAGCCGGCGCCAACTTGTTTTATTACCCTGCCTGTAACCCTCTTCAACTTGTCTTTGATTTCGTAACGCCAAATTGTATTTTAACATTGCAATAAATATTCAATACTTTGCTTTGAATTGAATGATTAATTTTTAGCTCGTATCACCTCTTTAAATTTTATTAAACTTTCTTCTACTGTTATTCTACTTGCTGTTATACTGTAAAATATTTACGTTGTATATACCTCTACAGTTTGAAAAACTGTAATAAAGTCAGCTGTTTACAGTATATTGTATGTTTTTATATTAAAATGAGGAATATTTGGGGTTGTAGATATTACTATTACTAAGGTGTTTCATATTTAACACGATACAAACACTGATTAACACTTCACTAAAAATTAAATTTATAATGTATCAGCATCAACACCTATTTATTTTTACAACTAATCCTCTACCTAAATTTGTGTAGATTATCGAACTGTACCTAAACAGAGTTGCAGATAATTTAATTCAGTCATTTTTTGTTTCTATGTCCCAACGTATATCTTTTATTTATTATGTTTAATTTTTAATGTGCTCTTCCTTTTGTAGTAGGTAGACTTTTGCAGTTCATAATTTTGGACTACGGCTTTTCTTCTGAATAGGTTTTAAAGAAAGCATCTGCCCGAACTTTATGACTTTAATTGTTCAAGAACTACTAAGATATGTATTACAAATCTATTAGAGGAACAAAAAAATTGACAAATTCAAAGAAACAATATTAACTTTTAATCTTCTACCATTAAATATTGTTTCTAAAGTTTAAGAATAGTGTGGCGTATAACTACCATCTCGTAAACACGTACAATAATGTTTTACAGGATTAATGTAAGACATACGATGAATCAATTGGACTCAATATTTGAATACGACTGAGAAATAATAAATATAAGAATCAACTATCCTGACAAATTGATGATGACTGTGACAACCGCGAAAAAATAGCACCAAATTCAAAATTTAGTGAGCGGGCTTCAAACATAAATTAGTTCAAGGAATGATTTAATTTTTTAAAAGACTGATTTTTACTTAGTATGATAATGATGAACTCCCTATGTTTTATCAGTCACACTAATTAATTAATGAAAACTATAGATTAATTTTGATTCCAAATTTATTCAATTCACCAGGAGCTTTCGACAATGCCATAGTAATCTACAAATTTAAATACAAATTATTAGAAACATTACAATTTTTTTATGGAATTTTAAATTATAAAAATAATTTTGTATGTACGTTATTTCAATCTTAAAACTATTATAGTTTTGATTAAGTATGTGGTATGACTTATAAAACAAAGGGTATTCACCATTATCTCAGAAAATAGTTTTTCCAATAACTTAATGCAATCGTTGTTTGGCATTATTTACCTTCACCAGTTAACATTTAGGTATAAAATTATTATGAGAATAATTTAATAAATGTCTGTTATAATAATTTGAAAATATTCTAAAGAAAATTATATTATCATTTCAATATGTCGGCTGTTTCTTATTTGCCATGGTCTGATAATTGGGAAATATGTATCACCACATTAAAATAACATTTTTCGCGCAGTGTCGCACTTCTAATATATTTCTCTTTTAGCTGCAAACGATTAAGTTGATAAAAAATTTAAAGATTAGCTATTATTGTATTTGTTTTATGCAGTTGCATTATAAGTATAGACAAATAAGACGCAATTAATTAGTGTAAATAATAAATATTTATTTCCTTTTGTACTCATATTGTTACTGTGCAATTATACAAGAAGAGAAAAATTAAATATTTTCAAACAACTAGTGCGTGGTTTAGCGCAGGAGTTCGTAAGAGAATTCTAGTTTTATAGTTGATCTTCCTAAACATCAAACCGATATGAACCTAAATTAGTTTCAAATTATAACAACGAATTTTAGCAGAAAAGCAATAAAGTGATATTCGTTAATTTAATTAAAAAATAAAAATTATAATTGATTGATATATAGAATGCTCTTCATAGATTTCAATAGCATGTTTACTATCGAATAAGTAATCCGTAAACTGAGTGACTTTGTGAGGCCTTGAGCCTGTGTCTTATTTTCATTTGAATTGTAAAATGCCGTCTATGAATATAAGACAGTCAGTTTGTTAAAAGAGAAATAGAAAATAGTGAGAACTGAATATGCTATACATTATTAATAAATAAATAAAAGAGTGGCAACGATTTCAACAGAATATATTAGTATTTTCAGAAACCTCCCCCAGAGGTAATCATCGTAGTTTCACATCATCGCTTCGAAACAAAGAGGCCACTGATCTGTTCCTGCGAAACGACCTCTAACGCTTCTTGTAAACGTGTCAACAGTTCATCGATCCTGCCTGTTGGTGGGTATCGATGTACAAGTTGAAAACCGACCATTTCCCATACCTCTTCTCAGTCGCTTTGTCTGGCAGGCTGCAGTAGAAACAGCATCATCATTTGAATTCCTGTTGAAATAGGGAAGTCCACTGTCTTGTTAGGATTTAGGCAACAGGTAGCACTGATTGCGGGTGAGTCTACTTTCATACGCAGCAGCCAAAACATTCAATCGTATTATGTATGACGTCCGACCATGTAATTTCACATAAAACACTGTGGTCAAAATTCACGTAATGTGCTTATTTAGTACACGGAGAATTCAAAAGAAGTTTCCGTAGTTTTATGAACAGAGCTAATTAAGTACGACAACGCTGGGACAACGAATCCGATAATTTGATACAGCGGGCGCTTTCACAAATGAAAGGAATTTTTACTCGGATTGCGTGGGTTTTTCCTCTGCAGACAACAACCTGTCATCATTAGATATTTTGAATCGTAATACTTGGAAATCGCGGCTATCATATGTATTCAGGAAAAGTCTCATGATTACGGAAAACATTTATAAACAAACAGATCTATTATAATTTCATTCAGCACCGTACATTATTTGTAACGTTTTCGCTGGATTATTTGCAAATGCGAGTTCATTAAGCATGCAGGTTTAACGACGAATTCTAACGTTTTAACTTCATATACCGTAAATATAATTAGAAAATTTGTAATTAGTTAAGTAATCTAAAAGTAGACGTTTCTTCAATTATTGACGCACAAAATGTTTTTAATTGCCTCGTGTTCGGTCGCTCCTAATTACAGATGGGATGTGCTGTTTCTGCCAACAGACAGGCCCAGTTGCCAGGGCGCCGATGGCTCCTGGTAATTAGCTACAGTTCACCGAGCCTGTAACTTACTCTTTGCTGAAAGGTAAATAATGAATATCGATTTCAGTCCTGAGCCTCTTAATTTACAGTTAACTTCGCACTGACGGAAGTTTATCTTTAATAACTTCCTAGACATCGAGCTACGGATGGTAATACTTTTCACTTTTATTTAATCCAGCTCTAGAAAGTCTCTTTTGAGTCACTAATGTATCCTTTAATATAGGGAACAGTTTAAAAACGTCGGAGTGTGTTTTAATCCTCTGAACAAGATTTTAATGTTTATTATTTATTCTGACTTAAGAAGTCGTTTATATAGATTGTAATAAATACTTTAAAGCCTTATAAAAATATGTGGAAAATATTCAGATTATATTTGTCACTAAATTCAAAGAAGAAAGCGATTTGTTAATTGACCTCGCGCAGATATAACGTAATATGCAATAGAACGCATATTATTTGTTTCTAACTATACAGAGCGTGGTAATTTTTTATAATAAAATAAATAGGAAAAAATTTTGAACTTTGATTATGCTTCTATAGTGTTTTATACTTCACGATACATATTACTATATCGACAAAAACTCTTAAAAAGTCTTTTATAATTTTCTGTTATACGAAATAACTTATTACTTTTTATAAATGATTCGTAATTATCAGTAAAGTAGAATTCACGAGTCTATGCTGAAAGAACGGAAGCTTGATCGTTTCTTGAAGAAAGGCTTGTGATTATATTGTCCCCATTTTCAGATGTTGGCTGACAACAGCAACACGTGGTAATTTATCAACCCGGGGTCGTGGCACAATGCGGATGACACTTGTGGAAGTAATGGAAGCTTGTTTCCCGGCAATTTGTCAGAATACATTTCCAGTAGAAATTACGCAAACAGCTTTTCATGTCTCAGAATAACTGCGGCAGCCGGCTCTCAATTTAAATAGGTCTCACGTTCACCCAGGAACATTTACCTTTACAAAACATTTACATTTACAAAAAATTATACTATAACAGTTATTATTTAAAAATTACCCTTTTAAAAGGCAAATTGTAAGGATTTACCTTCTGAATAGATAGTTATTCTCAAATTAAGTGTAAAGCTTCGACATTTAACAAAACTAAAACTGTTGACTTAATCTACCGAAAAATTTTGTTTCATTCTCTTTAGTTACAGGAAATTATTTCATTCTGAAATTGAGCATTTAACAAAGTAAACCTGTTAACTATTTAATCTCCAGAAAATGTTTCGGTTTCACTCCCTTTAGTTTCAGGAAATTATTTCATTCTGAAATTGAATGGTTCCTGAATTTTTATTGCATTTAATTACTACAGAAATTATTATAAATATTATCTGATCCCTTGTTGTTGGCTAGAAAAATAATTAAAAATATGAATCCTTTCACATTGATTAAACGTTTTGGAATGGTGCACCATTAATTTCTTTAATTTTATTTGTAAAATATAAATAACATACAAGTAATAGGTGTGCTGGCGATTGTGAGAACTGGGATCAAATTTTCAACTCATCATCATAACACCAGGACACCTGTCAACTTATGCTTTCCTTGTTTTCCCCAAATTATTCAATTAAAAGTTGCGATGAAATTATTCCCATTTTCCCAGAAAATTGCAAAGGAAAACGAGGAAAAGTTTAGTCAAATACTTCCTTGATTTTGTTATACTTGTTATGTATAAAATAGTTTAAAAAATACATACGTTCAGTCGCTTCTACTGGCATAATAAACAGACAGAGCCAAATTAGTGTTACAAAGCGAATTAATTTCAAGTGAATTAAAGAATATTTCAATAAAATAATTTATCTAATAAAATTCAAGTTTCCATTATAATTCACTCTTTTAAATATAGAGTTATAAATAGTATTTCACACCTGTTTAAGAAACATATATTCTTTGAGTCATTGAAAAAGACAAATTCCTTGGTGAACCACATGTATATCCCAAATAATTATTGTTTCTGGGTAATAAAAAACATGTGAACAAAATTCCATATACAAGTTTCCACACGTTTAAGTTTATTTGGTTAACTTTGTTTCATCTCTTCCACCTCATCAGCACCTAGAGGCCCATCTACTAACAGAATCTAACAATGAGACTCCCATAACCACAATATAAAACCATTCTCAGTTATTTATATGAAGATAAGCATTCTCTTTGCTGAATGGAGTTTATACACAAACGGCAGTTTTAATTTCAGAAATAAATTCAGCAAACTCCATGACCCCGGAATCGAACCCAATCTTGATGTTTTCGCAATGTTTTTATAAAATGCGACTGTACTTGCATGTAACCTATTTATTCCCGGTTTCCGCGGAATATTGTGATTACGAAAATGCAGAATTGTGGTTCTGGTCGAATTCTAGACTCGAAGAATCAGTACAAAATTTCAATTAAATTCAGAACGCTAATAGATAAATGCAACAATTACGCCATTTTATGGCCGATTTATGAATTCATATTACAGGCCAAATCGGAATGAACCAAATAAATCACTGCGAAGAGAGAATCAATATAAGTAATGTTATATTTTCATTACGTTCCATCTGAACGCTCCTTCTCTCTCAATTTTGTTTCAAGTGGATCCATAGTAAATATTTATTACTCCTGGCAACAGCTTGGAGTAAGAACTCGCAAATGAGCAACGGTGGCAGCGAATTCTTTTGTGACAGGACACCTTTGTCAACTTTTTATATTTTATCGTTTTTCCAGGGTGGAATAGGACATAAAAGTTTTTCCTTGAAAGAAAGAATAACGCTCACAAGATTCTTGAAAGTCAGCACGTATGCTACGGAGCAACTCATAATTAATTGCACTTGCAAACTCCAGTCACAGCTTAAGTTATTTGCAGTAAGGACGATTAATTTGACAGTGAAAATTTTATTTCTAAACTATTAACCATAAAATATTAATTCAACATTTTATAACGATGGATGAAAAAAAAGATTCAATAATTGAAAATGCCAAAATAAGGACTCATATATACTGCATAAATTTTGTTACTTTACAAATTCATATTAAAGACGTTTTTCTAAATCATTGTTAATATCATGAATGGCATAACCGCGAGTAATTTCGTAATTAATTTTGTAAACAAGAATAAAAAATACTAGTACATATAAAATTTCGGCTTTAATTTATTACCGTATCAAATATTATGCAGAAAAATAGTTACAAGTGTAAAAAATATTCAGGAATATTATAGTGGGGAGGACGAATATATCCAACAGAAAAATGTTTATTTATCACAGTTACGATAGTTATGGCTAGTAGTCTACTTTTACCCAAAATATTGTATGAAACTGACATATATTTTAACGTCAAAATATATTTACGCTAAACATTTAATTTTATAGGTTTCCGCATCACTGGCAGTGTAACGAATCGTCGTTATCGCGGAGGCCCTGTGCCTGTGTGTTTTGATGCATTCTTTAAGACGACTGCAATTTAGGTCGTTCAACCCAGCAGCGACGTAGAAATGATGACAGAATGTGTATATGTCAACTGCCCCCACTAATTCAGAGCACTGACATCTCGCACACGTTTTAAAGAGCTCCGCACTACAGCCTTTCAGCAGAGTCGATTGCGTACAACTTGCCAGCAGGTTACGTCGGTTTCCCGGTTAGAGTTCTCATCTAGCCGTCCTCCTTTCCTACTTCCTTGCAGTGTACATTAGTGACTTATAATATACATATCTAAACTGCATATATGTGTTTAACTGGTAAATACTTCAACCTTCCGATTCTTATCTGATAAGACTCAGGCGAACTCACATTACCAAAACTGTCCTAATCGTTTCTTGTATCTTTACAAACCTTCAAGGTAAGTCTTATATCTCATTTCTTTTTCACGTTCCAAATCTGCTTCGATACCAAAGTCAAGGCCAGACTCTGCTCACCGAAATCCTGGAAAGGATCCCTACTTTTCTTGTTTGCGGCTCCCTGGGGATCTATAAACTCAGGTGAACACGTGACAGTAGAAATCATCTAGAAATAATTCACAGCGTGCGGGATAATTATACTAGCTACTTGATACTATCGCCTCGCTAAGATTTTAGCAAAAATTCGTTAATGTAATATTTAAAGAAATTATATACGATTGATCTGAAGAATATTTAAAAAATTATGTTATGCTTTTGCGATATATTTCTTAAAAATAGCGTAAACTTTATGTTGGCGATGTCAATGTGAAAGGAGCTATCTTGATTCTTTACCAAAGCTAAGTGTAGCTAGTTTGACATGTATATAATTTTTGCATGTACATTTACATAAAATAGATGCAGTGATATGATACTGATAAAATTTATTACAATTTCACAGATTAGTAGAAGAAGTAGGCATATTAGAAAAAATTAGTAATAAAATAAATACTGCACAAAATTTTTGCAAGCATTGTGATTGAGAAACGCAAGAACGACATACAGTGCAACTTGGTGATGAACTCAAAAAGCTTTCGAAATCGAAAAAGATAAGAATTCGCATACATTTTATACACTTTGTTGCCTTACGGCTTCATATGTAAGAGCGTTATGTAAGATTTTCAGAACAAATCGTTGATATCATGGACGCTACAGGCAATTTGAAGTGTTAGAGCTTTTTTCAATCATCTTATGAAAGCAACAAGGCGTTCAGAAACTTTCTGTGTAATTTACAATATCAATATTTTTCTCTGTATTTCGACTAAATTTCTTTGTAATTTGTTTAGTTCAAACACAGACTTTTATTATTTTAAGTTTTTAAAAACAAATTTCTCATGTTGTGTATTTCACTGATTTACATAGTTGTAGCTATATATGTCACATTTTGGGACCACTTTAAACATAGAAAGAAATGTAGTAAAGCGTGTTCAGAGGCTGCGTTCATTTATCATCAAAAAATAATTTTTGTTTCCTCCCCCATCCTCATACCTCTATGAGACTAGATTCTCCTACTGGCACAGATTTCATATAGAATGGGTTGTTAGCTTGAAAAATTTCTTTCTAGATATAATTTCTATATGAAAAAAGGTCAAGGAACTCATTGAGTATACCTTTAGTAAAAAGAAATAGTTCTTAAATTACCAGAAATTATTTCTGAAGCACCTACGTAATAAAACGTTGTCGTCACGGACACTGAACATAATATAGATATTCAAAAGCGTTTTGGAACGAAACTGTGTGAAAACCATTGAAAATATAAAACAAACTTTCAGAAATGGCTTCTGGTTCCTGCGTGGAATTGACACAATATGCTGACCCTTTGATTTTATTCGACTGTTAAATAGGAGGGTTGAATTGTAAAATATTTTAGATGTGCTGCCTGACTGAATTTTTACATAACATTTGTATTTGTGAGCGCTGAATTTTGCCTACATGAATAATTCCTGTCCGCGTAGTTTGTATTGAATTTTATTTGCAATGTTAAACACTCTTAATAACTGATCTATATTTGCGTCAAAAAGCAGTTATATGTAAAACGGGGAAGTCTATCCTGTTTACGAGTAATACAGTTCATTATTTGAACACGCATTTTGTTCTCCTTACATTGGCCATGACGACCTTTAAATTAGTTTGTGAAGGTAGAGTCCGTAATTGATTCAATTTCATTTAATATTTTATCACAATGTTTTTTCTGATATTTTTATTGTTCCTCGACGTCACGCTCATATTTTATACAATATATGCTTTGTTTCCTTTTGACTTGATTTTAAACATTTAATTCTATTTGGAAATAATTTATTTAAAAAACCGAGACTTATGTGGAATAACATGTGTAGAAAAATTTGCCAAAAGTGTATCTCGGGAGGTTTAATGAATATGGCTCCTGCAGCCCTTATTATAAAGGTAATACACTCGCGACTGTCGGGGAAATTTGTTAATTTGTGTTGCGGAGCATAGCGATGCCGGATGAGATACGCGCCACTATGCATTCCAGAGTTGATTGAAATATGGACGGGGGAGACGTGAGAATCTCACCGGCTCATTTCGCAATCAATCATGGACGCCGGCAACGCGGGTGATTTCAAGGGAGAGTCCGGTCCGGTCCGGTCCAGTCCCGTCCTTCGCAAATCAAATCATGCTACTCTATGCGTTTAACATACGATACCTTACAATAATTCATACGTAAGCAAAGGTTTTTAATACGCGCTTTCAATTATGTTAATCAGAAATTGATTTAAATTGTAACATAAAATTGACAGAAATACTGAATTTACTGTGATTCGCAGTCCATGTTATGAGGGGTTTTTGCTGTGGTAACATTCCCTTCTTATAGTGGTCTGATGCAGCACTCAATGCTAACTTATTATGCGCAAGCCTTTTCATTTTCACATAACTACCAATTCCATTTCCTCCCTAATCTTGTTAGCGTATCCCATCCTTTACATCTCTCTTCTGTTCTTATCCTACAAACGTCCCTCTAATGCTAATTTTACTTGACCCTCTTGTCTCAAAACGTGGCCCATTAATTTATCCCTTCTCTGGGTTGAATTCCTCTATATTGTTCTCTATCTCTTATTAAGCTTAGAACTTCCTGGTTGATTACTCTATCCACCCATCTGATTTACAGCATTCATCTATAGCACACCAGATTCATATTTCTATTCTTTTCCTTTTTGCAACTCCTACCGTGACACCTATTCAAAAATTATAAAAGGTATAATTTTAATATATTAACGACTAAATTATAATTTTAATTCCTACCATATATACCATATATACTTTACTGAACTTCATTTGAAGCGTTTACTCTTCTTTAATTAAATGCACATGTTATCAATTTACGATATGCCCATTCTTCACGTATTTCCTAGAATTAGGGTGTGAAGTGTGTGACTAGTGAATTGGTAGGTGAGACGTAACATAGGTTTATGGGAATTGAGAGGTGTTGGATCGGTCCTTGGACATCGACACGGATTATCTCAGTTGGTAAAGCAACCTGGCTGGATATTGAGAGGACCGGGGTTCGAGTCCCTTGTACGGTTCACATTTTTTCATTCTTGTCTTTCTTCTAAAATTAGCTGTATGCCTTACTGAGCTTCATTTGAAGCTTTTACTCTTCCTTACAATAAATTGATTTTTTATTTAAGCAAGAGGCAATTATTGACGGAAAATATTAAATGTAAATATTTAGGATATTAGAATAGAATAATAATCACATTCCGTAGATCCTGTAAAGAAGCTAAGCTTCAAGGATGTGGTATGAGTCAGGGTGTACATTTATTACATCATTTTATTATATAAAAGATAAATATACTTATAACAAATTTTTGTAACCAAATAGAAAGGCGATTCCAACATTATAAACTACTTACTCGTCTCCGATTCTTCTATAAATTCCTTTACTGAATGGAAGGAGTGGCTAAGCAAAAATGAGGATAAGTTAGACTTAAATTTACCTTGGTTATCGGACAATTGTTTAATTCTATGCGGCAGTCTGTTGAAGATGGATATCCCAGAATAATGCACACCTTTCTGTGCAATTGACAATGTTTTACATTTTTTGTACAGATTATTTTTGTTCCTTGTATTGAAGGGATGAATATCAGAATTATTAAAAAATAAGTGCCTATTTGTGATTACAAATAACATCAATGAATAAATGTATTGTCACGTCAAAGTGAAAATACCTAACTTTTTGAAGAGAGTTCTGCAAGAAGTTCATGAGGTAACCTGACATATTGCTCTAATTACACGTTTTTGACTAATAAAAATCTTATCTATGCCTGCTGAGTTGCCCCAAAATATAATACCATATGATAAAACAGAATGGAAATATGCAAAGTATGCTAATTTTCTTGTTTTTAGATCACTGAAGGTGGACATTGCTCTTACAGCATATGTAGCTGAGCTGAGTTTCCTATGTAATTGATTAATCTGATCAGTCCAATTTAATTTTTTATTTACTAAGACACCTAAGAATTTGACAGAGGAAGTTTTATTTACGTTTTTGTTGTCGTATTTAAGTGTTATAGATTGTAAAGTTGTGTTGTGTGTGTGAAATTGCATGAAATGTGTTTTGTCACAGTTATTTGTGTATGTAAAAAAAGGAATAAGAAAAAATAAATTATCAGACTTATTCAGTAAAATATTAACTTGTATGGAAACAAAAAAATATGCGTATCTCAAAATTACTTTTCTCACACTTGTCTGAAGACGATTATCGCCGTTGACCTTGGTTATACTTCCATACATCAAATTCTGTTCCATTACAGAATGTAATTTATTATTTTGACACAAACGGAGAAAACACTCGAGCATTATATCTACAAATTTATCACACCAATCATTTCCCCTTTATCGTTTCTTCATTTTAAAAGGGAGCTTATGTAGACTGAATTATGAATGTATCAGAAAGGTTAATTACTTATAAATGTGCAGCACTTACGGTTTAACCTCTTCGGGTTTGGAAGCAGCTCTTTCGTCTGGAGGAGTGGCAGCAGAACTATCTGAAGCAGAGGGAACGGCCTGGCGAGCAGGAGACAACTTCGTCACTGCAAAACACAACACAAACTTCTGTAACATTCATCTATACAAATAAAATACTACTTACAGTTGAGTGATTTCAGCATACTACTAAGTTATATGCAGGAGCGACATCGAAACCGACATCAGTTTAACTCCTTTAATACTAAATGTGTTCTCCTTTCTAAGGCGTAAAGCTGTTCTTAATGATATATCCAAATTATTGGGACAAAATTACGAATGTTCCAAAATAATCGCTTTTTTTGTGCTTCACAAAAGACGGTAACAGCCGACACGAATAAATTTTTTATCGTTATTTTATGCGCAAGTTTTTAAGGAATATCAGACTACGACCAGCCGTCTTGCAACAAAATAGTTAGCATTCCGAAACCAAATTATAACTGGTTAAGCAGAGATGTTAGCTTCACAATGCGATTGTTCTCTTGAATGGGAAATAAGTTCGTCATCTACTATTCGAAAAAGTTAAAATGATCTCAGACTAATTTACTTTTAAAATAAATAAAGAGACGGCCAAAAAGTGAGCATATAAACATGGCACTATTTCTTCACAAAAGCGACGTTTCGTCTCCATTTGAGACTTCCTCAGGCTTAAAATTTGTAACATAGAACCCATATTTAATTTACTGTAATATTATGTTTTTAGTAAGCCTGAGGAAATCTGAAAATGGAGATGAAACGTCGCTTTTGTGAATAAATAGTGATATATTTATATGCTCACTTTTTGTACATCTTTTTATTTATTGTAAATTTTAAAGTCAGAAAACTATGTTGTAATTTGCTTTTACTTTTCAGGAGCATAAATTGTAATACAGACGAAAACTTTGTTGTCAATTGTAGGCGATAAAATTATATTATGGAAAGAGACAGAAAGTACTAAATAAAAAATAATGAACAATGACTTTAAAGTAACACGTTAAATAATAATAAGTATAGACGGTAGACAAGCTTCTGTTCGCAAGCTTCGTCTTATGGTAAGTCTTGCCTGCGCAGTTCAAAGTCTGGAGGTAAAACGGAACGTGTAGATGGAAAGTTTTAAGACTTTTCCGGTCGTGTACACTTCAGACTCTGGGTCGAAGGATTTCAAACTCTGCTTGACATTTGGCTCGCGGGCCTGCATGCTCACAGACAAATTCAAACGTGAAGATGAGTTACCAACTTCAGTTCAAGCCAGACCTCAGCTCTGTGAGGAGCATTAATAAATCCAGAGTGAAACGTGTGATTTATGATGGCAGATTTGAGGAATAACTAACATAACTTTATTATTAATTCATTTCACCACAAATTAATGAACGATGAAATCTCGAAAGCCAATTTCATCCTCAAAACACTGACTTCGCACTCAATTTTTCGGACAGTAATTATTTCATTACTTTACCGGAAGATATCAATTAAATGTTTCTATTATTTACGATATATTAAGTTTATATATTTTATTTACAATAAAGTTGTTTACTTGTGAATAGTTTCTAGTAGCATTAAATATTCCTTCCTTAGCAATTGTTTCATTGGTTGCATGTTTCTGGAATGTTGATTGAAAGACGGGGGAATTTCCGTTGGAAACTTCAAATCTGCTTAGCTCCTGTCTGGCGCCTATCGCATCTCTCAATACGGTATCTTTACATTTAATAACCTATGATATCAAATGCAACCGTTATAAACATGTGTATTCATTCATCCTCAGATAATTTTCAAATCAATCAGTTTTAACTTAATAAATTTATTCAAGAGTCATTATTTTACTTACTTAGACTTTGGCTTAGTATATTTCATCTCTAAAGCTAGGGATAATTCAACCGCAATAATTAATGGGATACAGTAGACACACAAGAGCTGCACAAAAGTACGAATTGAACACTGTACGTTTCGTTACGGATTCGGTATTAAGAATTACGTTCAGGGATGAACTGCGCAGGCAAGAATTAAGGAAAGACTGCATTTAGGGCATTCATTTGCTAGTCAGCTTTTTCTTCCTTGGCTCTGCAGCCCACTCAGGGCCTTGGCCTACCGGTTCGACTGTGGAATGTCATCTAAAACGACATACTCCGAATATGGGGTGATACGTGGTCAGCGTACAGATCCTCAAGCAGTCTTAATCCCAGCCTTCGTCACCATTACGGTACAGACATCCAAACCCGTGCCAGGATTCAAACCCGGGACCTCTCTGTTGTTAGGCAGCGACGCTGACCACTAGACCACAGGACTTCGGCTCTTAGTAAGCTACTTTTCTATAAACTCATTCATTCATTATCTACTGTGTGGTGTTTACTCTTTGTTTACACCGCAAATATATTATCATAACATGGAATTGTTAAATAATAAAAAGAGTATATTTAATTTGAATATATTGCATTTAATTATGATGATAATAAAAATCGAAATCGTGGTATTACAATATAAAATTTAAAAAAGATATATAACTCAAATTAAGTTTTAGTAAAAATATAAATTTACGAATAAAATGTATTATCAAATTGGCTCAGCCGGTAAAGCAAAAAGAATCTATGCAGCTTCTAAACGGCTGCTCCCGAGAACAGGGTGACAAAAGATATAATTGAAATAAAAACAATCGCGAATCAACGAGAATGGTTTTGTTGGAAAAGCCGGGTAAAAATGCCGTTACCAGATGTTCTGCCTGGTGACGTTCTTGGTTTGCCGTTACCGGATGTTCCTTTGCTGGATCACGACTTCTAGATCCTCTAGCGCCTCTTCTTCAGATTAAATCCCCATCACATGTTATCTTTTATCTTCCGTACTCCCATCAAATGAATCTTCTTTCTCGATACATGCAGAATTTAAATTTTACACATGTTGCTTCTTCAGCCACTGCTCTCTCATCCCGTCTTTCTCAGGACAGCTCCCGGGACCAACTGTCCAAATACAATGCACTCCAGGCAATAAATAATGTCGTAAACGGCGACGTTTCCCGTCTACTCGGCCTTGACCAAACCACCCTCGCTTTTCGTCCTGCTGTACGCGAATACCAAAAACTAAATTATTTTTGCTTTACCGCTTCAATGTAGGGGTCATGAGTCACCCCAACTGTAATTATTCAGTCTCATACATTAATATCACAAACATGAATGTTGTTACCAGATTGGCTATTAAAGATAACTTCGGTCAAAGACATATGTAACTATTTTTTCTGCGAAAAAGTGAGAAGCGTTTTGTGAGTTAAAAAACTAAAATACGTGGACAAGTTGACAATTTTCTAAAAATCTGGACTGGATTAAAATGAAGTTTTTAAACAAAATACAAACCCAATTTTCCCTGCAAAAAACTTCTTTGTTACGTATAAAAAGTAGTTACACTTTTACTTTTTGCGGCGATTTAAGCAAATGAATTTCCCCCGGGTGGCGGAGGAATAACTTTTAATTTCTGCCCTGCACCGAGAAAAAGCAAAGTCGCGGGTTTAGCTTGAAGGGTCAGTTGGTTGACGACGATTGGTGTGTTCTAGTGATTCGGGTTACTTTAATCGGAGGTTTTTATTCCCAGTCAATATCAGCAGACGGACACTGGTCATTAACCAATAGGGTGTAATGTAAGTAGTCTTCTTTCCGTAGTTCCCCTCCCATACCCACCTGGAACATATCTTTGCCTAAAAACTGCGATTACGCCAAGGCAACAAGGATACTGATGATGGCATGGCTCTAGCATACAAGCCTTTGTTAACCACAAAATATATAAAATACTCTTCACTTAAATACATGATGAAGTATATTAATTACTTGTTTCTCAAACGTAGTGTAAAAAATGAAATTGTCTTAATTTTTATGGAAATTTATCTATTTAAATAAGTTTTGATAACACAGAAGATTTTATCTCAGCTATAGAATTACTTTTATTTATAGTTTTGAATTAAATTTATTAATCGGTAAGGGCAGTGGAAGCGGATGTTATTGCATGTAGTGGATGGCTGTAACGCGCGCGCCCGAGTAGCGTCACTATCTTGTCGTAACAAGTGTTCACTTGCTTGGACATCTAAGCACCGATAAAGTCAGTCATAAAAGCGCTCTGGCGTGAGTAGCCTGCTACGTTATTACAGTAGCATTTTACGAAACTATCAAACTTTAATTCAGCAGTCTGAGATGTAATGTACATATTTGTTTTTGTGATGGTGGATTGTTTCCTGTCATAATAAAGTGGTTCTAAAATTCGGAAGATGAATGCAAACGGACCATAAAGATACGTTATTTCTATGTTTCTTCGTACTTATATTACTGAATGTCGTGTTTATTTACGTTTCCTGTGTTAACTTACTTATTTACTTACTATTCGAATTTTAATCAATTTGGTTGAATATAATTTGGGGTTATCCCAACAATGAACTTGTTTTAATGTACTCAAATGCAAGATAATTCATAAGCATCTCGTTTCAAAATGGTTTAAGATCACAATTATCTACCTTACCAAGTTTCGTAACCACATGAGAATAGGAATTAATGTGGCGTTGCTGGTGGATGATAACGATAGATACGTCAGAAAAATTCCCTAAGTATGTGGGTAAATAACTGAGAAGTTTAAATTAATTGATAATACAATTTCGTTTTTTTAAGACTACGAAGCACACAGCCTGTGGAAGAGACGATTTGGAGTTCGAAATAAAAATTACTTTGTTACTGAGTAATCAGACTTTGTATTTTTCTGTGTAATTTTTATTGATACATATGTAATTTCTCTACGTTTCCAATTTTGATGTGCATGTAATTCGTTTCATTCTCTAATAAAACGGACGCACATCAATGTTAAAGTTTCCATATGAACGATACAGAAATACATTGATTTCATTTTTATATCTTTCTGAACCAGTTTTTCTGCATATAGATAAATAGGTACGATAAGACCGAGATTCCTCCATAAAAAATTTTGTTCAATTTATATAATAAAATTGAATTATTATAATTAACGGTAAAAGGGCCTATAAGGCAACATATTTGATATATTTATTGATATCGGTTCAATACACGCCGTTTTGACCCTTTGTTTCGTGTTTTAAAGAGACAAGAATTTGAAGTATAATAAATTTTGGCGTGCATGTCACACGAGTGTAGAGACAATTTTACCATTTACTATTTTCAAAAACGTCAGATAATATTACTGAAAAGGATTATTGTTTGTTCTTATGTCTGTATGACATGATTATTAATATGCCTGAATGATTGTATATTTCTAATAGTAATTTAAATTTGGTAAGAAATTTCAACAAAACTTGGTACATGTATTCTTAAAATCACAAACAGAAACTCCAAGGGAATTGGAAGGGTGATAATGGGGCGGGGGAAGGGGGGTAGGAGAACGAGAAACCCATAACAAAAATATGGAAGCAATTATAGTTTAAAAATTTGTTAATATGGCAGCATGTGCAAGTCTGTGACACCACAGAGACGGAATACAGATAAATCATTTAATATCGCGACTATTTGTTTACATTATGCTACACTCACATTTGTTCAATTTCATCCCGCGATACGAACACCAGGAACAGTAGATGATGAAAAAGAATATGAATGATTTTTAAAATAACTTATTTCGTATATATCAGTTTCACCTAATTACGGTTGTCGATTATTTTCTAACACTCGTCTTTTATTCAATTATATATTGCTTTGCGTATTTCACGAAATATTAAATTATGATAAAAGAACTATAGCGGAGATTTTTTAATTAATATGATTTAATAATTATTTAACACTTACTAAGACTGATGAAATATTTCTATCTGAGAACTCTTGAAAATCTTAGGCTGTTAGTATTTTTAAATGTTGAATAATTAATAATTCTTAAATACCAAAAAAAATTAATTACTGCGGTAAACTTAATATACTTTACTACGATATATAAATAGTGACGGAATAGTTTCAAATGAGAAATCCAAACAATTGACGACGTTACATAGTATTAATATTAGTATTAGTATTTTTTATATAGAAGAGTGTTTTTGGATTTTTTATATTCAGTGAACCACGACAAATTCTTAAAGACTGAAGCCTTTAACGTGCGCTTGGAATTTATTTCACGTTTCGGAACGCGCTTTAAATAAATTTACGCGACGCTAAATTTCCTGTTCTTCAGGAACGGGATAATACAGATAAGTACTCGGGCAAAGCTGGGCACCCTGCTAGCATTATATAACAAAGCGTGTAATAAACAATTAAGCATTACGTACGAAAGGAAAAGTACTCTTATTGTGAACATAAAATACTGCTGTAGAATTAAGAGATTTTCTTTTCACTCTTAAATAAATTTTATTTCGGCTTCCACGTCGGCTGAACATTATCCTCGTCTTTCACTGGACTGTGCTTGTCCAATTGGTTTTCTCCTGTTTGGAATTTCATCATTGCGAACATGAGATTGTGTAATGATAACAGCTCGTTTTGGCCAGTTTCAAGGATAATCAGCATGATAATAATTTTCTCTATATTAATCAGTCATAAAACTAAAATTTAATTCTGATTTCAAATTTATTCAGCAGGAGCTTTCGCCATTGCCATATTAATCTACAAAATTCAAATACAAATACATGAGTAAAATAATTATTAAACTTCTGAAAGTCCGAAGTTCGATAAATGCTCTGTGTCGGTCAGCACAGTCTATAATCACGTACAATCCATGAAATGTTTTAGATATTATATATATATACTAAAGTACATGAGGGTATGTACAATATTTTTTAGATTAAATCATTGAAAAAAAAACAAATTTGTTTTTAAATGTTATAATTTTCAACAAATTCCATCAATTTTATTTGTAATCTTTCAAAACAATTTGTATTTGAATTTTGTAGATGACTATAGCAATGCCAAAAGCTCCTGCTAAATAAATTTTAAATCAAAATTAAATTTTAGTTTTGGTTATTAATGTTGCTGAATAACACAGGGAAAATTATTATCATACTAAGTAAAAATCAGATTTTTAACAAAAACTTTAATAATTTCCTTGAAGGATAATCGGTATGTAGTGTAAAATACAGAAAAATGATTGCACGGCACTTATTTATTAGCCGACTCAATACATTAGTTACAAATAGTGAGCCGTTTGCAATACAGAAATCTGCTTCAATATTTGTATTTTCACGAAGTGACTAAAAATTTCGGTAAAAAAACGCGAAATGACTAAACTGAGGAATGGAACAGTGCATGTGCTTTTTGAATCTATAAAGTAAAAATTTAATATATTTAATAATCATTTGGTACTAAAGTAAAAGTTCTGAATTTTTAGGAGATAACCTTGTTGCTAAACGCCAAAAAGTGAAGGAGTTAAAATATGGAATATGGAATGAAATTTGTAGTTTTCAATTTTTTTTGAGTTAGTTTCATCGTTTATTAGATACAGCAAATTTGAAAATAAGTGAAAATTGCGAATTTCAAAGAAGGCAATTTAAGTGAAGATCGTCAAAAGATAATGTTCCAAGGCAAGACAGGTAATTTATGATCTTGTGAGCTTTCTAAGCTAAGATGTTCAATCTTCAAGGGGTTATGCATACATAATAAGCTACGTATAATAATAATAACAACTGACGAGTTAGAGAAGTTCGGAAGCTGCTAACGTTGCGTTTATTAATGATATTATAAACAAATTTGATATTCAAGTAAATTTGTTTTTTCAAATTCTGTTACCTAATTTCAATATTTATGGAGTTACAACGCGTTTTCTTTAGCATTACGTCGACACATGGTGCCTAAATAATCCCACTACAATTAATTGATAAAGCCTCATAAAAACCAAATAAAATTTTAATTCGTGTATACAGATATCGTGTATAATATAGTTCGTTTTCCATAAGAATGTTGGAGCAGCCACCTCAAACAAACTTTATACTAACTCTGGAAATAAAACTGAAGGAGAATATGATTAAAAGAAATCGAAACGTGCAAGTAAAATGCTGACAGGCCAAGGATCGCATAGGGTTGTAGTTACAATCATCACCGTCATACAAAAATCAGACATTCTCAACCGTGTTGTTCCACATAATATTCAATAAACTTCAAACCTATACTTCCACGGAAACCAGTAACGTCTTTCTGAAGTATTAATAAATTACGACGATTAAAGATACACTAAAGAAGTTGACTCATTGCTGAATAAGATTAATTTAGAGTTTGATGAGTTGTGGGAGTTAAGATTTCTCTCATCATTCAACGATTTTACATATTTTTCTTTTTGTCGACGGTGTGCTATTTTATCGGTGGTATCATTTACGAGTAGAAATCGCACATAGCGTCTTTGGGACCTTGAACCGTCAACTCATTTCGTTTTTAGAAGAAAGCATTCTGGATTATTTTCTATAAACCTCCAATGTATAATATTCATCGTCATCGTCCTCACCTACACATTCCCGGAAAATAATGGCTCATTAATTGTGTATGGAACTAAGTTCGCCATTAGCATTTACCATAAAGTATCCTACACACCTGGGTCGACACAAAACTCCAATCAATAATCAGATATTCTTCCCTTCGAATAAATTATTCTACCATTCATGTTTCCTCTCAGACTGGAGAAAAATCCCTCCTATTTGTGCTTCCCCATAAACAAGGGTGTAATTAAAATATGTAAATGGCGACGGGAACATCACTCGCTTGTTTGTATTAAACAAGAACTAAAATTTGCATTTTAAGGGGAACCGATACCCAGTAATGCACGTGCCAAGGTGTTTTAGGTATTTTTAAGTATGAACTGTTTTTTTCTACAATGGAATGTTTCCAACATATTTCTAGTTTGAATATTTTAATTGTTACTGATACAATAGTTAGAGAGGAGAGTTCTTACAAACAATATAAGTAAAACTAACCGTTAAGAGTTCAAAACAGAAAATCATTCAGTTAAGAATTTTTTTTTTAACATTGATCATTTGGAATCTTACGTTACATATATGTTTCTTCTTCAGAGTTTATTATTACTTGCGCTGTGAAGTTTATATTTATGGGATGTGTTAGACTTATATCTATCAATATATACAGTGTGTCCATAAAATATTTTCCCAGTTATAAAAGTTAAAAACATCAACTGCAAGCGCTATAGACGGTTGTTTCAATATCACAATTAAGAGGAACTCAAACAGTTTTAGATAAGCACATGCGTGAGTAAATCGTTTTTGTGTTCTGCTGTTTGGTTAAAATGAATCTGTATTTTCAGCTAGAAGTTCTTTACGCTTAAATTGTTTTTGTGTTCCCCCGTGAGGCAAAATCATACGCCGAGACGACAGGATATATGTGCAAAAGGAGAAGCACGGGACGACCGAAAGTGTATTAAGAGGATGGTTATTTCACGGAAAGCAATTCTTGAACTTCATTTGCCAAAGACGACAGGGGTGGAACGATTTACGAAAACTTTTTTAGGTGAGTTCTTAACGGTTAAAGTTGGTACATGCTTTAAAGAAAAATGATTATGGTGTGCGTTTTAACGGCGCGAGTGTAGTGTTTCAGCGGGAAGATTGCCGTCTTCATCGTGTGGTGATCAGTGGTAAGTCCAATTTAATCTTAGTTAATGTTAAAATCTAGGCGTTAGAACATACTCATGAACTTGTACAATATCAAATAGATTGTTACCTTCTTCAATAGCACGGATCTTTCTTTTTATTTGCGGCCAAACACATCTGCTCGGACGTCGGCGGTGAAGTGTCCAAAGAAAAGAGACATTATTTGATTAATAGGGATAATAAAATCCAGACATTTGGACGCCAGCGGGGATTGGCCCGGGACTGCTGTAGATAATCATGTAGTTTCCTCAAAAACTTTGGGGGAGAGGGGCAAGTGATTCATCCCAGAGGAGAGTAACAATAAATTTCTTCTCTGCCACCCATGGGATATAAATTAAAGTGGTGGGGAAAAATATTAAAAATCCTTGCAGCTGACAGGAGAGAAGACAAATTGAGGCGACGAAAGCTGTTTATCACTTGATATTAGAGGCAGATTGTGAGATTTCAGCGCAGGAGATCACATTACCGGGCAGATAGTCTGAGGAGACGAGGCGAAGACTGGAAATTATCCTGAACCAGGGACAATAGCAGCGGCAGCTGAGGCGTGATCGAGACCAGACCGAAGTCATACGAGGAAGTGCAAACGAGAGAAGGCGCCGCCAAGTCCAAATTAAGCTAACACGGTAATTACCTCTGTAAATTTTTTTCTGATTTCCTATACTGTCAGGTCCAAGTAGATTTTGTGTGAAATATTTCCGCTCTATAAGAAGACCCATAACATACGACTCTGAGTATTTAGATCTAGAATTTTAGTTGTAAGAAAGTTAATTATGTTTCGTTTTTATAAATATTTATGTTGTGTTTATTCAGAACAAAGGTCGGCTATGCAAAATAAAACTATAAACAATCATTATACATTAATAATAAATTAATGTTAAAATTCAATATAATTTACATTGCTAACGATTTTTTATTATTATAAAATATATAATATCCCCTCTATTTAATTCAGCTGCTTAAGCTGGTTGTTTGAATTGTATTGCAATTAGAGGAAGAACCAAAGACTTCGTTTGGAAACAAGGTAGTACACTTCCCCACTAACATCTCTCTATGGTTGAACTACGAAGTCCCTGGCTGTTGGATTTGTCGAAAGGTCAGAGCTCTTTTACACTTTATAAAAGATCGTGTCTTTGTTCCACCACTACGTCATGATTAGCAGAGTTGAGACACAGAACTAAAGTGGGTGTAATGTCCATTACTTCGGACTTCATAATCAAAGGGTGGGAAGATTTGGATTTTAGGTTGGATGGGTGCTGTATAACTCAAACTGACCATATTGAACATTTGTAAGAAAAACTAGGTTACTTTATCTTCAATTTGATGTGGGAAATCATAATAAATAAAGAGTTCAATATGAGGATTAATAGAGGGAAAAACAGGGTAATGGAAACAGTGGAATAACAAAGTGTCAGATTGGGAAGGGATATTTTTACGGACGTTAAGGAATACTGCTACTTGGGAAGCGTAAAAACTAGAGATGGTAGACATAAAGAGTAGGATAGCACAGGCAAGGAAGGCTATCGCGAAAAAGAGGGATTTACTTAGGGTAATATAAGTGTGAATATTAGGAAATCGTTGCTAAAAATGTTTGTATGGAGCGTGACGTTATATGGGTGCGAAACGTGGACGATAGGAGTTGGGGAAAGGAAAAGAATAGAAGCCTTTGGAATGTGGTGCTATAGGAGAATGCTGAAAATCATATGGGTGGATAGAATCACTAACGAGGAAGTTCTAAATAGAATAGGGGAAAAGCGAACAATATGGATGACGTTGAATAAGAGAAGGGATAGATTAATAGGCCACGTTTTAAGACACGAAGGTCTTGTAAAATTAGCATTAGCATTAGAGTGATTGGGGTAAGAACAGACGAGGGAGGCCAAGGTTTGAATACGCTAAGCAGATTAAGAAGGATGTGGGTTGTACTAGTTATAAATAAATGAAAAGGCTTGCGCAAGATAGGTTATCATGGAGGGTTGCATCAGCAAAATTGCTGTACAAAATACAGTTTTTGCTTAATTCTAGTGGTATTTCAAAATTCATTTACTCAGTCACCTAAAGTAGTATGTTTAGTTACTAGTTTGTCAGCCAGTGTTGTGGCAGTTGTTTTGAAGGTGGAAACTCAGTTTATTTTCTTTCAGTTTGTGACGAGTCAAAGTTGAATTGATATGTATTTATGAACCTAACTTGATTTACCTAAGACGTAAATTGATGCGTTATTCTTTTAGGTTTGTAGACATATTGTGTTCCTTTACAACATTTACGTATAATTTTACTTCGACCCTGTGTTGGCACTTTTTTATTTCAGAAGTGTTTGAAATTGGTCTTATTTCCGAAATCTTATACGGGATAATGTATTGGAGGATTACAATCAGACATCTTCATCAATTTTTTGAAATTATACCCTAGTTCACATGATAAATACTAAAATACAATGAATCATTACCAAATTTTGCGATAAGATCCGAAACATGTACTGTCGAAGAAAAATTGAGTCATTTTACCTAATATTATAATTTTGTTTCATACAACTTTAATATATATATATATATGTTTGTGTGTATATCTTTATATTTCAGATTGCTCTCTCTGAAATATACAGGGTTTTCAATTTATCTGAAGATATTGAAATATCTCACAACCACACATCAGATCAAAGAAGGTGTGTACTGAAAATAATTTGTCTCGAAGGGGGACATTTAATGATATGAAACTCGACTCCCCCCTCCACCCTAGGGAAGAGTTAAAAAGTCAGTTCGGTCATAGATGGTATTGTAATCGACAAAAATTAAAATGGGTAAAAATAGTTGAAAAATAGGAAACAGGGTTATCATTTAATCTTTTTTAACTCTTCCCTCACCCACCCGTAGGGTTTCGTTTCATTAGATGATCCACTTCTAGATGAAAATTTTTAACACATACTTTTTTTGGTCCGATGTATGGTTCAATGTCTTCTGATAAATTGAACGCCCTGTATATTAGAACTACATTATAACGAGCAAAGTTTACGTATTAAATTGAAAGCATTCCCTTTGTATAAAAACTGACCCAGATATAACGATTGAAATCCCGGCTGTAAATAGTAAATAGCTCGATCTTCGGAAACCTTCCTCAGGATGCTTCCGCCAGACGGATGTATGAACACTACCTGTGTACGGGGCCAATTTATCGCGGGAAATTCCATATCGTACCTTCTGACTTGGAAATAAACATGGAAGATACTTTGTGCAGCCAGACTACACTGTATGATGGGGAATTTTACGAAGGCACATTTCTCCTCCTCTTTATAAGATTGAGAATGAAAAGAAACTGCTTCAGTTAATATTATATGGACACGGACATAAGGTAGCGCAAGTACTTTTCAATTAGTAAAAGGTTTTTAATCAGGAGAGAGGTCGATAGCAGTGCAAATTAGTTTAAGTGTTCTAAATTTCGGATTCAACAGTCTCAAATCTACTGAAGAATAAACACCTGTACATTTTCATCCTTTGAAAACAACATGAATGCAAAGGAGATTAGAAACTGTCAGTAAAGCAAATTAAACAGTGTAGTAATTGAGTGGCTTAAAATTCAACGTAGTGCCAGACCAAGTTGAAGGTCCATTATGAAACTTCCAGCAGAACCATGTCACAAAAATTTATAAAATAATATTTTTATTTAATTTATTTACAAAATATAACATAAATTCATTTTGTTAATAACAATAATTAAAAACAGTGTAAATCGTTGTTTATTCAGAAATCTCTGCAAATAAAATCAAATTGAAAACTATTTCTAGTACTTTAATGGAGGTTAAAGATTATCCAAGAACCTTAAAGTAGTGCAAAAAGCACCCCTCAGAAGTGAATAATACTCCCAATACAATAAGAAGTCTTGAATAATCGCGGTATGTTACGGGATAAAATGTAAATTTTCCTTAAGCATATGACACAAAGATTTGAAATTTTTATCACACTCTTATAACTATTTAAACTTTAGTGGTATCTGAATATTTACATTTTTATTGAAGTATTGAAATATTTACGCATAACTGCATTTATCGTCGTATTTTGAAAAAAAATAGGCTAAAACTTTGAGATAATTAAATATAATTTACAAGTCTGTTACAAAATTTGGAATCTTAATTAGCATCTGTTTTAAATTCATTATTATTATAAGTATTAATACAAACACTTTAGAATTAATATTTTATTCGTTTCGTGGAAAACAACACAACTATATTTTGTTGCATTGTATTAAACAGTTATTAGTATATAAACTTACGCATTTGAAATAAAATACCTTCTAAGCTGAAAGTTTTTTAAAATATTTGCATTTTTTTGCTGATATAAAACTATGTGTAATGTCGTTACTTATTTATAATTCACACTTGAAAACATATCGCCAGACTTGTCAGTAATAAAAACACACACAACCTAATATTTTCTCGATTCCCAATTATTTAAATTATTTCATCAGACTTTGAAATTGCCAACAAATGTTTGAACTATAATGGCAAGGATAGTTTATCTAGGGTTTTCTTATAACTCTTCGATATTTTTTTAAGTTTGTATTCCATGATATAAATTATCATGATTCTAGTTTGACATATTCCGTGCATTCAGTGAATTTTTTGGAGGCGGACGGTTTTCTATCCTGGGAGTTTGTCCAAGGTAAGCGGTTTTCCAGCCCTGGTAGTTTTCGCGAGACGGGTAGTTTTGAATCCTGGAAGTTTTCCCGAAGCGGGTGGTTTTCCATCGTGGGAGTTTTCCCGAGCTAGGCGGTTTTAAAAGCCTGGGAGTTTTCCCGGGGTAGGCCATTTCTCAAGCCTAGGCCGGAGGCGGGCGATTTTCCATACTGGGAATTTTCCCGAGGCGGGTGGTTTTCCATTCTAGGAGTTTGCCGGAGGCGGGAAAACTTCGATCCTGGGAGTTTTCCCGAGGCGAGCGGTTTTCCAACCTGGGAATTTGCCGGAGGCGGGTGGTTTTCTATCCTGGGAGTTTTCCCGAGGCGGGCGGTTTTCTAGTTTGTTGTAAGAATTTTTCACCGTAATATATTTTTTATTCCAGTGTTTAAGTTCAGTTGTTATCTATGCACGTGTTTAAATACATGCAAACAAATACATTTGCAAACATACATGCTTTTTATTATGTAGATTTATTTGATCATTTGGAGCTGTCGCATTTCTTCAATCGATTACTATTGTTATTTCGAATGAGAATAAAACTGTTAAAATCGACCCAGGAAAAGGATCCATTGTTTCGTCAACTTTGACCTGCCAAGAATTATTCTGGGGAAACGAGCCGAGTGAGTATATTTATTGTACATAAAGTTTGGACGTAAACTTGTGTTGCGGAATCTTCCGCTGGTCGAATTCTGATTATATGCGGAAGATAATACGGAAAAAGACATATCCGATCTCCGCTTCGGAATTTGAGTTCCATGGAAGATGGCGGCAGAGACGTTCGACGCAGGAACGTTACGTGCAATACATGCGCTCACTCGGCTAGATTCTGCAGAACAGTTTTTGCGGAGTCAGTCTTGTTGACGAAGATTATTTCCGGTGACATTTGCCGTAGTCCGCCCGTATAGTAAAATTTACGATGGGGCAATTAAAGTAAAATTATTTAATTGAATTGAAAAAGTAGTGTTGTTGCAGTTTGAGCTGGCAGACATGGCAGTTCGCGTAGCTACAGCGCCTGAATCAATACACGCAGCCCGCCTGACGTGGAAACACTCCTTATGCTTAGTTCCGTGACCTGCAGCCAGCCGCACGGCATTACTCAACCACACGACCACCTGTTGTCTCGTTACGTAAATCCGGAAAAATCTCCTCCAATTATCTGCACAACAGAACCCCGCATAACAGGAAAACTGAACTGTTTTGTCACGGGTTTCTCCAATGTTTTGCGTTAGAAAACGCCCCCAAATATTTTTAAGCATCGGAATCACTCTTTTAAATAGTTTGTCACATTTATTTCGGCACATTTATGTATCTCACCCAAACATTTCCCAGGTATTAGTGTTTGAAACTATCTCAGCACTGAATATTATGTGCTCGCAATTTGATTGGATTACATATAATAGTTGCAAAAAGGTAGTAATTACTGCTCGGGCACAAAATAATTAAAAATATTGTTTGAATTAGATAAAGAAAAAAAGGAAGTGATTGTTTCTCCGAACCCTATTTAAAAATATAACCAACTCCTGTACATCAAATTAGAGTAGAATTAATTGTTTCATTAGTTCCCTGCTGAGAAAATAAGACAAGTAAAATTTATATTAATTACTAATATGAATATGATAAGATATGAAATATAGTACTACAAAGAATTGCTAAAGTACATATTTTAAAATAATTAAATAGAAGCAATCCTATATAAGGGAGAATATTTTAGAATATAGCAGATTAAATATAATAATATACATTGAAGAAATAAGAAAGATTATATACGGATAAAAATTATAATTCGTAATGAAAACTTCCCTTCGCAAATGGCACCATATTTCGCGAACAATACTGCAGAAAAAAATAACACTTCTCTTTGATCAATGCCAGATGATGCCAAATGCAAAATTGTCATCACGGGGAGAATTTTATGTGGCAGCACTTCTCAGCGACAGTAAGTCTCGTGCGGTAGACATTAAATAAATAATTATGATGAAACAGACGATAGAGATAATTAAATAGCTTAATTCCTGAATAATGTATTTTTTTTAAAAAAAAAGGAATAGGTACTGTTTATTTGACCGTAAAGTCGCACGGTTTCTGGTATTATGCTCATGGAATTCCCCGTTGTTCACAAATAGACTTGCGTAATGCTTTACAGGTTTTAGAGTTTCCAAAATATATGCATTCGGTGTCGTAAAATATTCTATGAACTTTGAAAAGTAATGGAAGATAAGGTATGTAGTACTTGGCGCATCGTTTCTTTAATTCTTGGTAATACACATTAACGACCCATGTTAATATGAGACAAGTAAAAATGAGAGAAAACTGATAACATTGCAACGCTGAAAATTATTTGATTCATTTTAAAAATTATAAAGAAATAGAAGCATCCGTATAACTGAAACAGCTGAAATACCCGACATAAAATGTCATTTTGAAACTTGTTCTTCCTTTGATAAATTTATTAATATTCATTCTTCCTTAGAAACTGGGTTAGCTATTGCTTATTACAAAGGGACATCTTCCTTCTTCTTCATTTATTCAACAGTAACAGAGGCAGAGAGTAGCTGACTACGCTTTGAAGCTCGCTACGTTTAATCTGGATTATTTATGTGAAAACTTCAAGTTGGAATTAATATACTAAGTTCGTCAGGTGAACAGCCAGATCAAAAGTAATGATGTTACACAACGTTTCGGTGCCTATGCATACCATTTGATAAATTGAAAGATCTCGTTTTGTGGCATTAATTTTAGGAAGATAGTGTCGGCACTACGTGTCAAACAATTTAAATTATCTAAAGCAATTCTAACATTTTCGTTTTAATTAGTTCACACAAATTAGATTGGATTTTATTCAGCGTTTTAGTGCACGCTAGTAAATTAAAGCAAGTAAATTTATTTCTTTGCAGTGTATTGAGGAATTTAAATGGGTTACTTAAAATTTTTAATTTAGTTTCTTTGATGAGGTCATAGTACAGTAATGGAAACGTTTAGTTAGCTTGTACTCTTCGCAGTAGTGTGAAACGGCCGTTGTGAAAAAGTAGTCGACAGCCTGTTGGCGAAGAGTCACGGCGCATGCGCCCCGCGTGTCGATATTTTCAGCTAATTACGTCTGAAGCACACGCCGCATTGTCACGTTTCTTGGCGCCAATATCTACAAAGACGATAACATAATAGGATTGCCGCGAGAAAATATGGTGTGCACTAAATTAGATCGCTCTTCACTTGATGTTATGAAATTACTCATAATCAGTTCTCACTTCATACTTTAGACGTCAAGAAATATCCAATATAAATAAACAGGACAACTCCAAAATCACTCAATTAAATTGGTGTAGGTCCTCTTTTTCACATATTATACAACATATATATATATATATCAGTATAATTTATTAGAATGTTATATTTCCAATTGGTCCTCTGATGCTGCAATTTGACTCGTATTTGTAATAGATTTTGCAAATAAGTCACAAAATAAATCGTGTGTACCTATGCTTCAAATATTACGTTCTTATGCGACGCTAAAAGAATAATTTTGCGACACGCTCCTTCCTTTAGGATGTCTACAGACACAAGAAAAACCATAAGTAAAATCTTAAGCACTCAATTTACCAGTAATTAAATCTGAATATTCTGAAGATATTCTTTTGACGTTAGGATGATAGATGATAAAGAAAGCAGTACTTACATATTTACATTGCTTAGAACCTAGTAATTTTGTATGCTTTAAAGTTTCACGTAATAAGGGGTCGAAAAACTATATCATCCAAATATCATGTACTCCTCACTGATTTTGTACAAACAGACAATGGTGAATATAATAAAACCTTTAACAAACAATAATTGATGGCCAAAGAAACAGACAAAAATATAATTAAACTCACTACCAATTAGTGGAGGAAATGTCGTGCGTGAGTTTATTAACACTTTTGTCTGTTTATTTGGCCATCAATTATTGTATAATTGAAAGTTACGAACAGACATACTAACAAAACCATATTTTAACTAAATGGGAAGGGATTTTCTTCGCTTTACAGACTTAAATTAAGTTTGTTGAATGATAAACTGATACTGGAATTTTCGTGAATCTCTCAGAAGCATTTAATTCTAGTTGAACACAATATTACATTGCGTAAAATCATTTACTGCGGTATTAGAGAGAACGCTTTGCGTTTACTAAAATCGTATTTAAATAATAGGAAACACCAAGTTTTGCTAGAAAACAAAAGTGGTGGGATTGACATGTCCAATGCTCAGAGTATGAACTGTGGAGTACCGCAGGGTTCCATTTTAGGTTCACTCCTACTCATATTATACATAAACGACTTCCCTAACTATATTAATCCTCTGTAATGGGTCTCATATGCTGATGACAATAATGTCATAATTTCAGATTTTGATTCGAACCACAAAGTCGACAATGCTGAATGTTTGTTTCAAATCAAATAAATTAGCCCTACACCTACATAATACCAATATACTTCAATTTTCAAAATAAAAGCGAAATTCTTTGTTAGAGAACGATAAGGTCACCGAAAGTGCACCATTTTTAGGTATAAAAATCGATGACGGGCTGAAATGGAATAATCAAACAAAATTGCTTGCTGAAATGTTAAGCTCTGTCTATTGCTCACTGAAGATGATTTATCATTAACTAGACCCAAACGCTGCAAAGGTGGTTGGTTATCTCGCCTATTTTCATTCCGTCATGTGTCATGGTATTGCGGTATAGAACAATTTTCGTCGTAGCTTGAAAGTTTTCCAAGTTGCAAAAAAGGGGCATTAGAATACTAGTCCGGAAGGATTTTCGAGCAACGTGTAAACCGCTCTTTATAAAACTTGGAATGTTAAATTAACCAAGTGCACATATTTTAGAAATCTGTTAAAATAAACAAAAATCTGTTTCTAACGGAGGTAGCTATGAATATCAAAACAGAAACCGGTTGTTTCTTAGAACTAGAAATCATCGCCAAAACTACACCAGTACAATATTTGGAACTATCTTTTAAAATTACGTAGTCATGGAGTAATTTGTATTGCATACGAAAGCAACAGAGAAAGACGAGCTATAATAGAGAGCCATATTATCACAAATGTTTTCTTATAACTTATAAAAATGTTAACATTAAATTTAGTAATGGTTGAAATGAAAATTCTTCGAATCCCTTAGAATATTAAGCGAAACGAGTAAAAACGTTCTTGAAAGTCCCAGAAAATATTCGAATGAATCTTTCATTTAGATATCTGAATGTATTTTACATAATTTGACAAGATGGCCGAGCTCTCACAATTCATGGATTCGGGTCGAAGATCTCGTTTTCTGTTAGAAAACGTACTTTAATTAAAAGTTAAGTCGGTCGTTTATACTGGTTTCCCTCGGAGTTGTAGCGTGTTTTGCAACCACGGGGGATCTCTGGCCGGGCCTGCAGTCGGTAAACAAATTAGATTAGCTTTCCGGGAGTACTGTAATTCTTGGGAGTGTGATTGAGTTCCAAGCTCGCCCGGCTGGAGGAACTGAACGTCACCTTGTCACATATTTCACAAACGGCTTTCTTCATAATTCACTCAGATTTACGAGCAGGTTCATAAATTCAAATGCGGCTGCTGTACAAGGATCTGACACATCTTGAAATTTAAGAGGAAGGTACATTTTATGAAACGGAATGCAATTTGGACGACTTGGGAACTTCTTTCTGTAATTATTCTTAGCGCACCGCACTCTTTTAGCAATAGAATATTTTAAAAGTCATCGATTCTGTTAGCAAGTCTTTAGATAAAAAATATTGAAATGACTATATCAACCGAATAATCTATCCTGGAATTTCATCACATTTGGAATTAATGTAAAGCATAAATTATTTTTAGTACAATTAGACAAATATTTCTTTATAGTCAGACTGACTGCGAAACTAACTACAAAAAAATTGACGTGTTCTACATTCAGTTGTAAGCCTTGACTTCTACCTTAACGTAAATGTTAAATTACAGTCGCGTACTGACTGCCGTAAAAACAAGAATACTTTTTCAAGTATGTGAAAAAATATGTAATATGCACTCGCTGCGTGACCTTCACGAGGAAATAAAAAAGTACTGATCAATTTTTGCTACACATATTTGCCGACTCTGAATGCTGTTGATAGAATAGGGCTTGTGATACTTTATTCATAGTTTATTGTTCCATTGTTCCATTGGACGTCTTCCTCTGACTGTAATTCTTTAGTACAGATTTATTGTCGCTTACATTAAAATTTGTAGTCAACCGCATGTACCATACGTTTCGACTTAGGTAGGTAATAGAGCACGTATGTGTATATGACTATTTAAAAAATGTTTCTTAATTCATTTCAGTACTTGGCTACACGACTGGAAAGATACCGCCTTTGTTACCATATCGGCTTGAGGGTGGAAAGCTTGAGCGTGAGGCTATTTGTATTACGGCTCGACTCTAGTTTTTGGAAAACATGATTTACATATTCAAATGGGCCAAATCTGGGGGAACAAAGATGTTTGAATTTCTCGTCAGCCTATCCCAGTGTGCTTCAGCGTACATTATTTTACCTCTACAAGTGACGCTCAGTGTCAAAATGCAGGAAAATTGATCATCTCGCGGCCAGTTGGGGCAGAATATGATCGGAATCCCAGGTTTAACGAAGATATCGAGTGTTGATGGAAGGTGGGAGATGGACAGTGTGTGGCGAGAGACGAGCAAAAGAGTTAGTTCTTCAGGACATTCACTCAGGGCAGTAGCAAGTTTTCTACACGAAGGTTTGTGGTGGAATCTATTAGTCCACCGCTTCATCGACAGAGTTTTCCGATGGACAACTAGCTGCTAACTCCAACATTATGGGAGAGCTTGGTCAACGTGGAGATTTATACATGCCATAGCAGACGAGAGCGAACCAGTCACTATCTATGATCTACACAACAAGGGTTCTGACTTTATTAGCTGTTCATGTTTGGATCATCAGAGACACAGCAGCCAACATCACACAGAAAGACGGCAAAAATGTTTATTACCTAGGTACTTTTGGGTTCTTGAAATAGTTTTAAATTGAGCAGCAATGAACGGCCTGTTTTATTCATTTACTTGCGTTATTAAATGCAACGGCGTGTGAAATTACTTAAATTCCTATTCTGGATGGATGCATCAGGCCAGGCTTAGGACTGATTACCAAAACAACAACCTAAGGAAGACTTAACATGCACACGTGTTGTTAATTTTTGTAAATAGTTTTTATTTTGACAATATACTTAATTTAAAATAATTTAATACCTTTCGTTAATTTAAGCACAAATTCATTCTTTATTATACCTAACCAATTAAAAGTTCAACTAACACATCAAAGTGAAATTCAAATACGGATGCCACCACATATTTTCAATATTCTTTTACCTAGTAATGTATCCTCTTAAAAAATGAACGAAAAGAGGACTTTTTAATGTTAATTTTTTAGTCTTTCAAATCGAGGTTGCCAGCTACAATAATTAAGTTTTTCTTCACTTCAGAGAACAGACGTTGCGTCGTTTTCTGGAAAATGAACAGAGTCCCTGTAAATATAAAGTTTTTTAAGTCAAATGAAGAAGAAACGCTTCAATTGACGCTCAAAAAAGGAGTTTATAGCTAATTTTATAAAATTAAGTTTTTATAAAGTTCGCCTTTTTCAAGTTGGCCATATAAATATATTATTGGTGTATTTTCGTTTCCATTTTATTAGTTACATGTATGGCTGTTACCTGTTTGCTTTTTTGTATGCGATATATTTGTTCTTCAGTTGTATAACGCCAAGTTAAGTACTTTATAGTAGCGATTGTTATTTGTGGAATATAATAGTAAAAATTAGAGGACTTATCTATAAATAAATCACGGATTAGATTCTTGGGTCTGTCGATCTTTCTCCATCCTGATTGTACAATTTAGAGTTAAACATCCAAATGCAAGAGTGCATAGTGATTCGATGATATCCACATTGATGAAACCGATCAGGTGATTTCAATGTGCGCGCCTTTTCGATCGCTCTATTTGACTTAATTGCAAAGAAATTCAATTATATGACGTTTCATGAAAGTGTTTATAAAATTGAGAGAAACAAATTAAACATATCCTGTTATTATTTAGTAAACAAGGATTTATTTGGGAAAGGGCGAAACGCTTCCAACCAAGCACAGTATCAACTCAATCCACTTCTCGGTGCGAATGTTATCCAAGTACTTAGGTATTGTCTGTTGGGTCGTAGCCGTCTTCCAGTATTAAGTCGTCACTAAATACTGTAACTTCTAAAAGCTTTTATTAGCAATAAGGGACAAGCAACTACCTCTGAGCGGAAACGTCCAGGAGGCCGGAAATGGGGCAGCCTTGCGGCTTCCGGCAGCTCTCGAGATGTGACAGGCATTGCGACAGCGAGATTCAATTCGTCACAGACAGCATTTATCACCGCTATTATTACAATCAAACAATGGGAACTTTTCTTCACTCTTAAAAGCAGTAGTTCTTATCAGCAGCGTACGAATATGTATGATAAACATACACATCATTTTAGGCCACGAGAAGAAACACACTGGCTGCTCTCGACACATACAACGAAGCAACCTGTTAATCGTTCATGTCCCCCCAAAACAAGCGATGAGTAGGAAGATATAATAAGAATGAGGTAAATAAAATATAATGATGAACAGTGATGTTATTCGAATAAGGAAAACAAAATAGACAGGAAATAATATAGCTAGCACCCGTGTGAAGTAACTTAAGTAAGCCGGACCAAGTGAACTACCACTAACTATGAAAAATCATTGCAAAATGGATTCAAAGAAATCATTAAAAGTACATTTAAAATGTTCAATAATTATAAAGCCTGTCAATCCATACATAAAAACAGAAGAGATACTATAATTTCAGTGTATTTAAATGGTGACGAATCATTCCTAAAATTTTAAATAAGATGGTTTTACAAAGTATTTAAGACTTGCCTTGGACTACTTCGTCATTTTGAATGAAAAGTCAAAGAAATATACGTAGAGAATGAGAAAATTGTTACTGAAAGTAGAGCAGAATTATAAACAGAGTTACATGATAGGAAGGTTCTAGACGAGATGTAAGATAGTAAGGAGGCTTTTCCTCCAAATCTGGTCGAGGTATGGAGTCACGATTGTGTCCGAACATGAAACGTCTTCTCTTCTTCTGCATAGGCCTACCGGGTCGACTGCGGACTGTCATATTGCATTATTTCCGAATTTGGAATGCTACGTATCGATTCAACTGCAGTTTTTATCCCTGTATTCGCGATCCTGACGACACAGTCCATGGTGGGAATCGAACCCGGGACTCCTTGGTTGTGAGAAAGCCACGCCAGCCACTAGACCATCTCTTTTATAGTCATTATTAGCTCTGGCTGGAAATAAATTCATGGTCCTTACGGGTCACATGCAAATATAAGTCACTTGTCTACCACGTTGGCTTAAATAAGTATCAGCATTGTCAGTTTCATTTCATAATTTAATTTCTGAAACGTCGAAGCTCTAGATAATGAAAGACGTTTGAAAATAAATTTTAAGTTTACTGTCCTAGTTTAATGGAGTTAATAACGAGACGGAGAGAAAGATAGTCTCTTCTGTACAAAATCACCATTGTTGAACAAGCTGCTCACTTAAAACGTGTTTTCCTTATTGCATTCAGTTAGAGAGCTCAAGGTTTCTTCTGGGTTGGAAGAGAGTGTGTTTTGTTTCGTAGACACTCCACTTTTTCCACTATTTTTCTAATAACATGATTTGTTGTCATGTTATTCAGTCCTAATACTGGCCTGATGCAACCATACAAACTTATATTGCTCAACAATTTTCATTTCAGCATTGCTATCACGTCTCTCTAAGCTGCTTAGCGATTTCCATTCTTAGCCTCCCTCTTCTGTTATTATACACCTCCCTGTAATGCTAATTTTATTTTTATAAGACCCTCCTGTCTCAAAACGTGGTCAAAGTCCTCCATACTGTTTTATATTCCCCTATTATGCTTATAACTTCCTGGTTAGTTACCCTATCCACCCATATGATTTTCAGCAATCTCCTATAGCACCAAATTTCGAATGCTTCTATTCTTTTCCTGTCTGAAACTCCTATCATCCACGTTTCGCACTAATATAACGCCACACTCCATAGGAACATTGATACTTAAATAACTATTAGTAATTTTTTTTGCGAAAACCTTTTTGTCTGTGCTATTCAACTCTTTATGTCTACTATACCTCTATCATCCCTAGTTATTATAGTGCCCAAGTATCAGAATTCCTTAATTTCCTTTAAAATATCCCCTACCAACCTAACATCCTTTGTTATTCCACTACTTCCCATACTACACTCCATTTTTCTCGCTATAAATCTTCATGTTGTACTCTTATTTTTTGATAGATATAAACGAAGTAATTAAATTAATATGACTTAAAAATCATAAATACTTTTTTGGGCTGCTGCAGCAGCAACATTAAATTTTGTAATATCTTCAAGTAATTTATTTTACTACTTATTTGTTATAAGACTGATAGTTAAATTAATAATGATGATAATTTTCCCCCTTTGTTTTATCAGTCACACAATAAAAATTTTTTATTTTTTATTTCCAAATTTTATTCGGAGCTTTCGGTAATTGCCATAATCATCTATAAAATACAAATTTTGAAACATTACAATTTTTTAAAATATAAAATACATAAATATGAAACATTGTTTAGTTGATTTCATTGTACATACCTGCCTATAATTTGAAGCAAAATCTCTAAATTTCTTCACGGAAAGGTATGCGATTCCAGGCTATGCTGGCTTACACAGAGCTTTTTTTTTAACTTCAATGTTCTGTAAGTTCTTGCTCTTGTGCTCACCGAGCACAACCGGCAACATACTTCCATGAATTGTCGAAAATTACATTGAAAAACTTTCAATGAGTCTTTTAAAATCTAGCCACGTAAAATTGTAATGTTTCAAAATTTGTATTTTATAGATGATTATGGCAATTGCCGAAAGCTCCGAATAAAATTTGGAAATCAAAAATAAAAAAGTTTTTATTGTGTGATTGATCAAACAAGGGGAAAATTATCATAATTATTTTGTAATATTTTAATTAAGTTTGGTGTCGAAACGTATTCAAATTAAATTATTCCATTTCTGACTTTTGACTATTCTTTATATTTTATCATGATTTTATCCTATCTAATCATGCGTAATTTATGTACTTCTTAAAAAATTTATAATTATGTTCGCCAAAATATAATGGAATAATTTCAGTAAAAACGTTATGTTGTCAATCACCGGTATACTTTAAAATGAAAAATATTTTTAGTCTAAGGAAGTGGAAATGTTTCAAATGAATCTCAGTAAAGGATATAGCTAATTTTAGAAAAAAGAAAAGAATGGAAAAATGCCAACGGGACCAAGGACTCGAACCCAGGACCTCCCAATATCCATCCGAGTGCTCTACCAACTCTGACACGGATTAGGTCAGTTGGTAGAGAACCCGGCTAGATATCGGGAGGTCCTGGGTTCGAGTCCCTGGTCCGGTTGGCATTTTACCATTCTTTTCTTTCTTCTAAAATTTGTTTATTAAATAACACATTCGTAAAACGTACTAAATTAGTCTCATTTCGTTGTACTAAAACTCAGCCCGCTCGGATGAACGAAATTAAATAGACAATACAACAAGCCAAAGTTTCTTTAATAATTGAATGAATGTGTTGAGAAATATTGGGTTAAACGTATTTAAGAACTTCTTATAATTTATTTTTAATATATATTTATTTTGTGAGTAAAAGTGCCACAGTGATGTACCCTATCTACATTTCAATTATTGTAGATAATTAAAAATTTGTAATTTAAAATTGACAGCTCCAGTAATTCGCAAATGTATAATGTGATGTAAACCAAATACTGATTTATATTGAATTTTGAAAAAGGTTTGATAAAATTAATATTTGTGATTATCAAAAAATATTCAATTAATAAAATATAAACTTTTAGCAAAAGTAATTAGGTAATCCATTCTTGGGTAAGAATAAACTAGGAGGAAGAGAGGAAACTGAATCTAGCATTTCGAACTGTCTATTCCATTTCTATTAATTAATTTTTCCAAGATATTATAATACTCCATTGTCGAATCCGCACCACTGTCAACTAACTTCAAAGCCAAATTGTCTGGCAAACGGAGAGCTTTTGTCAGTGCCGGCTTTCTTGTCTTTGTTGTTGATTAACCCGTTTTGCACATCTAATGTCCACTAATTGTTTGTGTGCAACTTAATTGTAATATGAGCGCGTGCCAAGAGGAAAATTGTACCTTTGTCTTGCGCAGTCATGAGGCTGGAGGAGAGAGTTTGTCGCAGTTTGCTGAGCGCCGTTCCCGACGCCTCGGGATCAGTTCCTCCTCCGGCGCTCTCATTCGTCGCCACCATCTGAAACATCGCAATGGCAAACGTTGCTTTACAATTCGCTGTGCTACAACAACATTACGAAAACAGATAAAGCGGTAATGTTAATGAATGAACTAAAAACTTATAATCACATGTTTATAAAACATAAAAAAATCGTCGTATATAAATACTTTTTTTGCCATTATGAGCGAGATATTTATCGTAGAAAAAAATGTTGTTGGTGAACCGGTAATGAGGTTTTTTTTCGGTTCACAGGCTACATGAGGGTGATCCTGAAACAGGCAACTCCCCTTTAATAGCATAGGAAGGGAATTGAAAAGGGGGGATGCGGAAGGTAGAGCAATGTAGCCAAGGGTTAACTAGGGATCCCGGGCTATGGTTTAAGGATCTCACCCGGTGTTTCACAGAAGAGATGCAGGGAAAACCTGCATCAGGTGGGTCGGGCGTATTTATACAGGATTTTCACAAACATGGCAGCGAAATCGCGTACTTTCTGAATCTGTACTCTTGTCACAGTGTCCGAAGACGAACATGAAAGCCACTGTTTCATACAATGTTACCATTTAATAAACAAATACTTTTCCTGGAATGAAACACTTTGCAAAATTAGTCATTTTAACGGAATCCTGGATATATTTTTAGGTTGGGTAAATGATACTTGTAAAAATTCAAAATATATATTATTTAGTAATTATTTTTAAATATAAAACTAATATAATAAAAATATGAATAAATAAAGCACTTAATGACTTTGTTAATTTTGGATTCTTGAATCGCATATCTTGTTGATATCAGGCAAAATATTTGTATGCTGAAATTGTAATATCTGCCTTTTTCTACACTGTGACTTCATTGCAGCATAATAAGAAAATCCCCCTTTGGATAAATAGGTTAGTGGAAACTGAAATAAAACAATAATAGCTGGTTTTGAAATATTGGGAGACTCTTCTGTGAAACTCACCCAGAAATTTTTGTATTTTAATTTCAAATTAGAGTCAACGATTAAATCTGTTAGATTTTCAAGGTCTCTAGCAATAAAACTACTGGTTTGGCTGTAACGGAAAATGGATTCTGAACCCGGGAATAGTCCTTACAATTTTTCGGAGAATATTGCAAAAGAGTTGATTTCAAGTTATGTATGATATTTTGGAAACTTCAACATCTACTTTAAAATTTAATTCATTGAAACATTCTTGTAACGCAAGAAAACAAAATCATTAGATTCAACTGATGAAACCCAAAGTTGTATTTTTTATCAAAAGATGCAATTTTATCTCTTGTATTAAAAATTGTTATAAGTGTTCCTTGTAATGATACATTAATATTTTGTAAAAATATCTGCCAGATATGCCAGTTTTATCAACCATGAAGGTTTTGTTCAAACTTCAACAAAATATTCTCCTAAATTATTTTGTGCCTTCACGGAGACTAGCAACTCACTTCTATGTTCAAAAAGTCGTAATAGTGCTCTCCCTCTGATAACCATCTCACTTCAGTATGTTACAAAAGTGCTTTGTCTTCTACACATTTTGTCGCACAAAATTTTATTTAATCAGGTTTAATTTCGATTTTACCTCAGTTTATCACTTTCATGGCTTCATTTTTCAAATTTTTTCTAAAAACCATATCACATTCTCATTCGCCCCACTTCCTTTGCTTTGTGAGCTTACTTATCAAGACATAATTAACGTGTCTTAAAAAGTCGCGAAATTCCTACTTAAATAAGGAGACAATTTTTAAACCGATCATAATGACTACGTCGAAAGCTTCCGAAATACGAAAATTAATGCATACTTTTCTGACCATATGTTTTTTTTGTTAACAACAAAAATATAAATTATCTTTAGCGGACCAATAAAATTTTCCTTCGGACCTCCGATTGAGAACGGGCTGTGCTAGATGATGCTGAGAGACTGCAATTTGCGCTGTTGAATTATATTGGTTAATTAGCTGGCCATAGCCCCTCATTTTCAAATTAAATAAAATATTCAAATATAATTTCCTGACTTTAACCTAAAAATAAATAAAAAGACGACCATATTTTTATTTCCTTTAAATAAAACCTGTGGCAATGTCTACCTCCCTCGTACAGAATTCTAGTTGACAGAACACGTCCAAGCTTGTTTATTGTTACCCGTGTTTCCTATTGTAGCGGGAAACGAGCAATAGGGTTTCTTTGTTTTGGAACGTTGTTAAATCGGCTCTGAAACAAGCCAGAAACAAAGAAAGGTGTGAAAAATGATTTTCAGGTCCCGCGGAACACAGTTTGGAAAACCCGGCTCTAAGGAATTGAAATCTTGGAAAGTTTGCGAATCCGGACCCATGTTTACAGAACGTTCTTTTTTATGGCTACTACCACCTCTCAAAATATTCAACACATTTTTAACACCGTGTATAAAAGAGCTGTTACTGGAGTTCACTTCTTTTTGTACATATAAGGCACTGAGAGCACAAGTTGACTAACCCCAAGGAAGTGAATATAGAAAAAATAGGCATCTTAATATGAACTAAAAAAGAATTTTTTTCCGTATCATTTGACTGTTTAAAAGTTAATACTATTAACTGTGAATTTATTGAAATTCTCTAAAATAAAAACATCACAAAAATATACTTTACACAAGGATACACTAATTTTTTTGTGGGTTAGTCCATTTTCGCTCTGAGTGTTTTCACATTCAAAATGAAAAGTCCATTTGTACAATGAATATTAACACTATTTATTGCACACAATCAATAACACGCAGTCAACATTTATGATGAAAATATAACATTATACATTTTACGTTGTTTTATACTTGTTAGGTAAGATTTTCCACCTCAGAAACGTCCCCAAAATCCATGACAGGCAACCTTTCTTGGTTACTGTAGGAGGTTTTTAAGTTAATGAAGAAATTGTGATAAATTGGGGCACAAATTCAAGCAAATTGATCAGGTCCTTCTTTTTTGCTTCTGTAATTAAATTTAAATTTGGATACAGCAATTCTATTTTTTTTTGGTTAACAGGCTACATGAGGGTGATCCTGAAACAGGCAACTCCCCTTTAATAGCATAGGAAGGGAATTGAAAAAGGGGGGATGCGGAAGGTAGAGCAAGGTAGCCAAGGGTTGACTAGGGCCCCCGGGCTATGGTTTAAGGATCCTACCCGGTGTTTCACCTAAAGAGATGCAGGGAAAACCCTAGAAAACCTGCATCAGGTAGATCGGGCATTGGGTACTATTCTCACGCCCTTCCGAATGACGGGAGACGAGTTTGCTGTGGGGACGCAGCATTCCCTTCTCCGTGTCTCCACCAATTTCAGGAGGCAATTGGCCGACTGATCCAATGGGATCAGCGGACAACTCTTGCCATATGCCCAAGGTCTTTGACCCCAGTACATATACCTCCTAAAATAGGTGAAGGTGTCTCGGCATATGAGAACTTTGATAAAAAATACCCAGAGAGAGTGCGAGGCATCCCCGACATGATCAGGTAAGCCCCGCAGTCACTCTGGGCTGAAGCGTCTACGAGAAACTCTCGCAGCGCCTTCCATGCCTCCAGCAATTCTAAATTGTCGATGTTCTTTTGGCCACATCAATTTCTTGAAATGGCTTCGAGTATTTATAAACAATTTTCAATGAGCTTGTTGCCTCAAACTGGAGCCATTGTATGTTCAACCATTCCATTTAACAATTATTAGACATCTTTCTATTTATATTCGTTTCAAGTCGTTTTATTGAAGCATCTGATTTGTTAAGCAAAGAATCACATTTCAGACCTTCCCGTGCATTTTTGGCTTTTTGCTGATAGAATTCTATTTCCACAATCAAAACTCTTTTCTCGTTTATTATCTGACGCAGTTATTTTTAAGCGCAATGCATCGCATTTTCTGCACGAGTCGGTTATTGTTGGATGAAATGACAAATTGAACTGTCCGTGAAAAATTGCAGAAAATGAAATGAGAAACTATCATCTGGTCCTCCTTGCAGTACAGTGAGTACATATTTGATAAATTCAAATCTGCAAAAATATCTGTAATGAATAATCGTCCATCAATGAAACGATGACAAAAAGGATAATTTTAGTTCGTGGTATCCAGAGAAGTAATTTGTCGCAGAACAAGTTTCGGCGGCTGAAAACTTGTTTTTTAATGTAAAATTGAAAATGGTCGTTCTCGTTGATTCCACGTTATAAAAAATTTGACATTTGCAATTTATTTTGTGATCCTAACCACAAAATTTCGTCAGAACCCATGAAACATATATTTTTTAAAAGTCTGTTAGAAAAAGTAAGACTTTTCCAAAATTTTAAATTAATATGTCTTCGAATATAGTATCTCCTTGAAGTAACGGAGCTAACTTAAAACCTCTTTAACTTCACGAATGAAACATGAAAGCTGCCTCTCTGATTTCTAATTTAATTTGGTGCTAAATTTCTAATTAATTTCTAATTAATGTGTTAGCTAAGCATCAAAATTTTGTTTTAAAAACTTTGGAATTTTACACTGATGAGGCAAAACTTTGTTGTAGTAATATTAGTTTGTCACTGAAATTTACAAATTTAGTAAAATCTTTCGTATTCTACATCATCTCCCATTTCATAATTTAATTGTATCAAATTAAATATGGCGCACTTCACTGTATTAATGGTGACGTCACAGGCTTTAGCATATTTAATTGTTACATGTATTTGTAACTCTAATTCCTTCTACGCTTGTGCTAGTGGTTTCTCACTCCGCCAGTGTATTTTCTCGGCTATTTAAAATGTGTGTACACATTTATTTCCAATCTGTCCACACGTTTAAATTTGTATAAAGAATTACAAGGAAACATAGTTCTTTTTTATTATATAGATAATCAATTTTAATTTTTATTCCAGTAAGACCCTAAAAGAACGTACTTCATAACTAGTGTAGTTTACTTTAGTTTTTAGATATTTGAAGAAAGAGTTACTTCATTTTTATATAAGAGAATTAATTTTTTATTTTCTCATATATAGTGTACAGCATCATTTATATTATTGCACGTTCTTTATTAAATTCGAAATTTATGAAATTGAAGTTATCGTGGTGATTTTTTTTAAAGAATTTGTTGTTTTCGTTTCGATTATTGATATGCAAAGTATTATGATGTGGAAGAGATGTCCAGTCTTATAAGGTGTTGTTAATAAATCACAAAACTCGGAATGAATGAACATTATTACGTGCTATTCAATTAAATTTTTAAACAGCAAGAGAGAATTTGTAAGCAAAGTCAAATAACTAAAAAATGTAAAATAAGAGGAAACATAATCGGATAATGGAATAAAATACAAATAAAACTTAAAACATTGTAAAGGACTGTAAATTAATAAACTATTTTATTGTCGTTATAAATTACGGAATTTAATGAAGTAAAAATGTAAGGTCGCTAAAGACCCAATTATTGATGCGGGTGAAAACAAAATTTTAATAAAACAACAATTAATTCCAGACGCAACTAAATGTACTAGTAAAGGAGTCAAACTAAGATTGTTGTTTCTAGCAGAGTTTATTTTCCCCCACTTCTTCCGAGATAAAACGAGAAGTATTTCCGTCCCAAACTTGCGAGAAGCTTAAAAAAAAGAGCTTATGAATAAGTTATTCGCGATTCTGTGTGTAAACTAGGGCTTAGTTGAATATTTAAAATATTTTATCTAGCCCCAGAGTTGTGCTTCAGCTTGAATCACCAACTAGTGGAAATGCTCCAGCGTTAACTCTGTGCCGCAAGGGCCGTGTAATCGATTCCTGGCCCTAGGAAGAGTTTTGTCATGTAATGGCCAACATGAGGCAGCTCGCTTGTCATCAAACATATCACTCGATGATTAACGCGAACTAAATTATCTCTAAACTGTGAATAAAAAGATAATAAATTGGATTTTAATTTATTAAGTTCAAAATTTAAGTAAATTTACGTTGAATATTTTAAAATTAAACTTCGGAAACTAAATTTTTTCTACTATGATCTGCAATTAATTAATATGTGCCACTGGAAATAAATAAAAAGGTGGCATACTGTTTCATCACAGATTGTTGAGCTTAATGTAGCTGAAATCCCAGACATACTTTCATATGCTCAGTTTTTCATTATTATTTCTAAGCTGATATCTGTAACTGTTACATGTTACTAATAATTAATAAAATTCCTCTAATGTTTTGTAAGTATATAGATAAAAATTGAAATATGTCTTGAAATTTTTTTTTACATGTGTCATTAGAAAATTATTATACATAGAAACTAAAATATGGAGTTTAAATGTTCCGGTCGTAATGATACTGTATTGCACTAAAGTGGTCTTAGATTAAAGTGTACTATTCTATTTATTTATTTTTCGAGTGGCCGTGATTGATGTGTGGCAACGTCCCTTTGATAGATTAGGAAAAGATCTGAAACAGACGGGGAAGTATAGAGCTAGTACAAAAGCGAGAGAAAGAAACCCAAGGGCTAAATAGGAGCCCCCAAATGTATTATTTTCATTAATAATAAGCTTAATTTCGCAAGTATGTGAGAGCACCAGAAACATTGCAATAGTGATAACATAGTTATATGTACTATCTAACTTGATAAAATAACTATGAAAGGACATCTAAAAATGGAAATAATAGACGTTTTTCTAAGTTCATTTTAGTTGTATTCATTAAGAGTAATGAACTTCTTTGTATTTATTCTCACGGAAAAAGGAAATGTAGGAATTAGACAGAGAGGCCTGTCTGTAATAGCGTAATTACTTAATGTGCCTTCTAAAAGACCAATTTCATGGAGCTAGAATAAAATAAAATGTGAATTGATGGCAGTGAAGGATTTATTATTACTCTCGCCAAGGATATTAATCAAATATTTATTATAAAAGTAAATCAAATAAAGTTATTTAATTTTCTAGATTTTATTGAAATTTTATTTTAAAATTTGACGTGATTTTTGGCTTTGGTGTCAGGAAGAATCAAACTGTTCTATGAGGATAAATGAAAATTACTTGGAATATCCATCTTATTTTCTGCCACCGTATATTATTTTAGACTATATTTAGTTATTAGATTAATATAATTTACAAGACGTTAATCCTTGCATACGTTTGACTTCCTTAAAATTCAGCAATATCTGCCTCGTATTACTGTATAATGTATTTTCGTTTCATTTGATATGATATCACAGTTGGATTGTAATTTTTTTCCTGGCTCAAAGATTTCTCCCTCCGGTCTGACAGATACTTGATAACATCAAGCTGGCTGTCATTCAACAACTGTGCCCCAATAATTTCGCTTCCCGTAAGACTACTGCGTTCAATACCGACTGCTTCCCGCTCACTGTTATCAAACATCTTCGTCTGATATAAACGCTGCCTGCTTAATACCTTCATAGTTTTTAAATTTTGCACACGTGTAAGTTTATGACACCATTAAGTGTAATCATGATAAGGAACATTTTTCTGTTCACAGCGAAGTCATGTTGAATTTTAATTAAAAAGGAAGATCCTATGCGAACAAGAAAGTTTTATATATCATACATGCAGTAGTACTATTGGCGGCTTTGTTAGATCCCTTCATTTAATAAATTACAGAAATTTCAAACTAGAATGAAATAAATACTTGCTTTGTCACTATTTCTATCAAATTAGTATGTTGATATAATTGTATAAATAATGAAATAAGGTTTGATTTATTTAATACTATAATGTTATGACAGGAAATGTAAACGGACGAGCGTAGAGGCCGAAATGGCAATTAAAACATAAATATATATAATGTATTCTCAAAATAACATAACACTGAAAAGTAAAACATAAGCGAATCGTAAATTTTGTTCAAATTGCTAGTATCATTTTTAACATAGATATCCGAATTGCTTGATCTCATGTAAGTTAAAGCAACTCACTCATGTCTAGAGAAGACATTACATTCTACATCTAAATATTTTACATTTTGGGAATCAATCTGATGGTTATTTAAATATATATGATTCGATAAAAGTGAATAATTTTGTATATTATATTTTTAATTAATTTAATACTCATTAATGCGCGTAGTTAATGTGCGATTTATTTAACAAATATAAGTAGACTTGCAATATAAACAATTAATTTGGTATATATGTTTAACGAAATTATTAATTTTATCTTTAATATTTTAACAAAGTTTAAACTACTGCAAGTTTTGTAGATAATTTTTACACAAGTCAATAATTTCGTACTGAATTTTTATCAAAAAAAGGGGGACAACAACGTATATAAATTTGTTGCTTGGTAATTTGAAAGGTAAAATATTAATTTCGAATTTAATCTTAGTCAACAAAATTATAATATAATTGTGAATAAATTGCTATGGATAAGAATGAAGAATTTTGAATTAAGAATATTGTAAATATTTCCTTTAAATTTTTATAGTTAGAACACCTGGTGAGGTGCAAAACTAAGAGATGAAACGTTGCTTAATGAACTGTTGTCAACAGGTTTCATGTTGTGCCGATAAGCTAGCAATTAAATCATATAAATAGGGCAGTTTATTATAAACCCTGGAAACACCTGTTTTGTTTGTCACTCTTTTAAACAATTTTCATGCCTACCTATCCACAAAGAATGTTTGTTGCATCATTACTGGCATGATGACTAACCGTACTTTAAACGAGTCAAGAAATGTTCTGAATCTATAAAGAGGTATGAGGTATGTTCAAAAATGATCGAGACTTTTGGTGTTTTTTCAATAAGTATTTATTTTTTCACCAATGTCTATTTTGTCCCCGTGTACCAACATAACGCCATAAAAATATCTAAAATCGAATATACGTTGCCCGCGGAAATTCAAATTTCGCGATACTTTTTAAACATACCTCGTGCATATAGTACTCCAGTACCTTTAGAAAGGTGAAAAATTCTCCGATACTCCAAGAAAAAAATATATAATCCAGATTCCTTGTGACAGCCAAAAATGATTCTGAAAAGAGGCAGATATTTTTCCGTTACTAAAATATTCCTGGTTGTCTAAAAGAGTGAGATATTCTTCAGAAACCTTGGGTGTCACAAACGTGCTCCCGGTAACCTAATAGAACAAAAATATTTTCGGTACCTAAAGAAAGTAAATAAACACTCCCCGTATCATAAGACAAACACATTCCAAGTCGCCTAAAAGAGTGAGAAATACTCGCGATCGTAAGTAGCAAGTGCTCAAAGTTTGTTAGAAATTGCTCCAATACCATCCTTTTTCACCCTCAGATCTATGGGTGACCTACATAAAATCCGTCTTATTTAATGCCAGATTTTAACTCAGCGACTCCTTTCGAGAGACCAATCTCTATAGTTTTGTTGTGACAATTAAGGGACGCCACTCCACTACCCTTTGGATATCCACCTCAAATGCTGAATGTGGCTGAAATGATATAGAAGAAACTTCGGTGAAAGAAAAAAAACCCAAAAAATAATTATTTGAAGCAAAAATTCACACTTTTGCATATTTTAAAATTTATGACCCCATGAACTTTGTCAGAAGTCGTGATTTTTTTCTAATAGAATTTGATTCTATGTCGCCAGGAACAAATTAACAAAATTTGGTCGAAATTACTCCTGTATAATTATATAGATACATTATAGCCTTGAAAATGAATGATATTGAAGAAATAAAAAGTAGATAGCAATATTTTATATTGGTTAGATATAATCATAAACTTATATTTTACATTAAATATAGTGTGTTCAAAATGTTTGTGTCCTTTCTAGGAGTCCAGTGTAAGGTGAATAGTGTAAGATGCACTTATTGCTACCGGCAATCAGCTGTGATTGAAATATCGACATTTCGCACAGGACTAAATTTTTCAAGATGGCGTCTCCAAACACCAAAGTAATACAGTGAGACAATATTTTCAGGCATCCTAAAAAGAAACTGACGTGCGCAACACTTTTGCAGTTCTTGGAAGAAATATAATAAAAATGGAACCTGAATTAGAAAGCGTCTATAGTTGGTGGAGTAGTGGAATTACGAACGAAAGGACTTAATTTAAGAATTACTCATCGAAAAAAATACAACGTTTCGTATATTTATTAAGTGGACGGCATTCCGCATCCCACCTTTTCAATTCCCTTCCTATGCTATTAAAGGGGAGTTGCCTGTTTCAGGATCACCGTCATGTAGCCTGTTGTCTCCAAAAACTCCTTTCCCGTCATTCCGAAGGGTGTAAGAATAGTAACCAATAGCCTGACCTACCTGATGCAGGTTTTCTAGGGCTTTCCATGCATCTCTCTTAGGTGAAATACCAGCTAGAATCTTTAAACTATAGCCTGGGGACCTCGGCTGTCTTCTCGATGAGGTGCTTGTGGGAATTTCTCTCTCAAGCATTTCCCCCCAGAGTGACTGCGGGGCTCACCTGAATGTGTCGGGAATTTCTCATACTCTGTGTTTTTTTTATCAAAGTTCTGACAAGCCAAGACACCTTCACCAATTTTAGGAGGTATATGCACTGGGGTCGAAGACCTTGGGCATATGGCAAGAGTTGACAGCTGATCCCATTGGATCAGTCAGCCGATTGCCTCCAAAAACTGGTGGATACACGGAGAAGGGAATGCTGCGACCCCACAGCAAACTCGTCTTCCGTCATTCGGAAGGGCGTGAGAATAGTGTCCAACGCCCGACCTACCTGATGCAGGTTTTCAAGTGGTTTCCCTGCATCTGTTTAGGTGAAACACCGGGTAGGGTCCTTAAACCACAGCCCCTGGGCCCTAGTCAACCCTTGGCTACCTTGCTCTACTTTCTGCATCCACCATTTTCAAATCCCTTCCTATGCTATTAAAGGGGAGTTGCCTGTTTCACGACCACCCTCATGTTGCCTGTTAACCCCCCCCAGAAAAGCTCGGCTACCTTGCTCTACCTTCCACATCTCCCTTTTCTTTTCCCTTCCTATGCTATTAAAGGGGAGTTTACTGTTTTACGGTTCCAACATAACAATCCATCAAAGGTTGTCTATAAATTTGTAATTCGTACCGCTTATTTCAACCGCATTCGTTAGTTTATAAATTAAACATTTGCTTATTATCTTTTAACGTGTTTTATCACCAACTTAGAATCGAAACGTATACAAAATTTACGGCAGAAATGTTGCGTTACTCGGTTCCTGAAACTAGCATGACGGATGCCAGTTTAGGGCTATCTAGGAAGCGGATGACATTTCCGACTAAACAATAGTTGGACAGACATTACTCACCGAAACAGCTACGTCGAGTAGTTGTTACGTCCCGACTATAAAGTTTCAGCAACAAGTCAGCAGGTTATGAGCACGGGGAAACGCTGTCTACACAAACTGTGGGGGGAGGAGAGAGGGTTTCACAATCGGGCGATTTCTATTAACGGCGGCGTGGGTCGAGGGATGCAATTTTCGGATGGAATGTTGGCAATTAAACGCAACTACGTCATCAGCGCCCCAGGCATTGCTGGAGTTCCTCTCCGGTTAGAATGATTAGGACTTTGGTGGACAGCACCTGCTATCAAACAATTGCGTCTAACTGATCCCAATCACACGACTACATTAATCACCTTCACGTTAATTTTATTTATGTGGACAATTTTCCAACCGCAAAGAACGCGAAACTTGCACGTGCGCTCGGTACGAATAACTCAAAATCAAAACATCAGACACCATTCAATCTCTTTAAATCGAATTACTGATAAAATATATTAAAAACATTCTAAGAGATTTTTTGATTGACAAAGCTGGCGTGTTGTCGCTATTGTGGCTATGCACGTACCATGCCACAAAGCATATTATGTGAGCTGTTAAAATGAATCATGTTCTGCAAAGTTCGTCCAAATCTGACATTTCTATGGAAATGTAAGCTAATGTAAACGAGTATCATATAAAATATTTGTTCGTCTGTGCATCGAATCCTTTTACTCTTTAATTACATGTCAAAACGTTCAAATATACAGCTTCAGTGTAGACATGAATTTATAGAATATTTCATCAAGTATTATCAAAAATAGCTGTATGTGCAGTCTTATAAAAGGGGGAATACTTACTCTTATTGATCTTAGTGATTGCAACCGGCTTGGGTTTGTTTAGATTTAATCCAAGAAATAAAAATAAGTTACTCAGAAAAGGGAAACCTATAATCACTACACAAATAGTAATAAAAATATGATTATAATTGTATATTTAATTGACGCCTAACATCCAAAAAAAATTATAAAACAAGTTTAAACGTGAACTCTGGTTGATTTTTAAGTACTACTTTTCTGTCTGAGTCTATGGAGTATTATAACATAATACAAGTCACAGTTCATTATAAATATGATATTAATAGGTCGTGTTGTTGTTTATTAACTGAAAATGTCAGTAAAAATATTAAAATTTCAGGAAAGAAAATGTAAATATTCTAATCTAATATAATTGCATACAATACTAAAAGAAGACTATAAATATCATATATCTAGTACATATTGAAGACTTTGTATCTTACTGATCAATTAAAACCTAGAGTCCAGCAATTGAATAGAAAGTATTTTATTATCCTTTCCCTGCCATCTCTTATAGAAGCTTTAGGCTGTTTTTTGCCATAGTCACCTATACATAAAAAGCACCTATTGGAGGGAGCGTATCGGGAAATTTGGCAAGTATATTAATTAATCATCTTTTAGTTGTGGCCCTAGAAAAAGCAAATATAAACCTATCCTAATAATAAAGTGTGTTGATGACGTCCTGGCAATTATTAAGAAAGAATGAACATTTGAATAGTATACACAAGGAAATAGTTATCACGGTAGAAGATGAAAAGAATAATAGAATAATATTTTCAGATATGACAATCATAAGACAGGATAATAAAATTAAAACTATGAAGTACTAAAATGAGATAGCTGCAGATATTATGTTAAATTATTATTCAAATCAATCATATTTAATACAAATATGTTGTACTTTGTAATTTGCTTAAAAAAGTGATTAAGACGAGGGATGAATACTATTTAAATGATGTAAAAAGAAAGGTTTTCAAAATGTGTCGAGAAAATTAAGGCTGATAAAAGAAGCTCGGTTAAAATGTAAGACAAATATGAATAATGATATAATGGGAAATAATTGTAATGTAGTAAGTAAGGATACAGATTTGATAATTAATCCAGTAAAAATATGGGGAAAATGGGTTATATAAATATTTTAAAATGGTAATTAAGGGGACGGATTTTAAAATAGTAAAAAGAAAAAGAGGGTGTAGAAGAAGATAAAACAAGTAAGAGTAATGTTTCAAATACAATTCTCGGGTTTCAACCTGGATAAACCGGAGAATTGTATTTGATACAAAGTCACCGAGAAAGCCTTCACTCTTTAATAAGAGTAATACTGAATATAAAGTTATATATTAATATAAAGTGATATGACGGAAGAAATATTTAGAATTTTCAGAAACAATGGGTTAGATAGAAAATTTTTCCACAAGATCCGTAAATAATATTGGCAAATTTATTGATAGTAAAAACTTGGAAAACAAATATGTAGTATATAAGGTAAAGTGTAATGGATGTGAGAAAAATTATATTGGCCATACACGAATGTCCATGAATGATAGAGTTTATTTCCACAAAAATAATTTAAAAGAAAATACGGAAGGAGATAAAGCCTTGTATCAGCATTTAAATGAAAATAAGCATGATTCAAATTAGGAAGATATTGAAATTACGAATAGGGAGGGAGGACATGACTTTAGAAGGAATATATTGTAACATGAAAAGTTACACACAACAATGCAGGCCAGCTTGCGAGTTGCAATTGTCGCAACTCGGGCCAACAATGGAGTCTGGCGAGACTTGAGCAGTCGTCAGGGAGTGTTCGGAGTTATAATTTTGTCTCAGCTCTGATTGGAAATTAAAAACTATTAAAATCAATTTTGGTATTTTTTATGAAAAATACCTGGCGCCTAAAATAATTATAAATCATAGAATACGGAGGAACGCGGGATCCGCTACAATATATTTTCCAAAATTTGGAAAATGTAATAAATAAAAGGCAAGAAGTGGGTAATATAGGTACGATGTCGGTATATTATGTAACATGAAAAGGAAAAAGTTGAGATGCATTTTGTAAATGTATTTTTTTAGAGGGAAATTCTATCATTCAATTATCATATATCATTAAATTTATACGTTGTGCAGATGTGTTAATTGTAAACAAATTATATTATTGTGAAGTATCGGATGTGATACATTATGAATGTTAATTGTGTTGTTAATCGGACGTGAGTTACGTGTGTATAGTACGTTGTTCAGCCGATTGATGGCGCTATGAACAGTCACGATATAAGTTTGAGGCATCCGTTCTGAACAAAACTGTTGAATAGATATGAGAAGAACATAAATATAAAAATAAGCTATATATTGTTAATGTCATGAGCTGTAGATGTTTTTTACTGGATAAATTAGTGCTCATTGCCTTTTATGTATAGATGACTATGACGTAAAAGAGCCGAAAGCTTCTATAAATGGTGACAAGGAAAGTATACTAAAATACTTTCTACTCAATTTATTCTATTTAATTAATCAGGAATAATTTACAGTCCTGAAATAATTTACTACTGAGCCACTTTGTTTCTCTGTAGAATTTTGTCATATCATATTATAGATCTAAATAAAGCATATTATTTTGAATTAATGTTCAAATTTGTCAAATTTAATTTGATACAATTTAGTGTTTATTTTACTATGTGAATTCCTAATGTATGTAATTATCTGACTCTTTCCACATCCTTGAAGTTCTGTTTCGGTATATAACCTGTATAATGTGATTAAGTACTAGTAGTAACACTCGAGTAAGTTTAATTAATGAATAAGTTTCATGTAATAACAAGCAATCAGAACCCGATGTCATCTCCATTCCTCTGTTCGCTTTTCAGAAAAAAAGAAAAACTGTCGACCCGATATCGTTGAAGCATTTCGTCGTTGTTACATAAAACCTTAGAAAGGCAATAATAAAACTGCCATCTGCCGTCTTGGGACTTGATTTCTATCTTTTGGACCGGGCTTTATAGAGAAACGTAGTAACGAGTTTTCTCTGCTGAAGCGGTAAATGGCTTTGCTACTATCATATATTGCGATACGCCATTTGAGAAAATAGAAGTTAAAAATTAAAGTGGCTGCTCAAAAGTCACATGATTTATTTTTTGATCGATTTCAGTAAAACTAAAGAGGACATGAGATAAAGTTAACAAATTTAAATTCAACTGACATCAATTATATTTAATTTTTTTGGTTATATAACCCCTCTGTTGATAATGTTATTATTTTTATTAGTCTAATCCTAGATAGAGAACGCAACTAATACGTCCAGACATTGTCTCACAAACTTCACCATTTATCTGTCTCGCACGCTATATGTACAGAAATATGCCGCCCATTATAACCAGTTGAATCGATAAGTTTTTAATTAATAATTAACTTACAGACAGGGCGCAGAAGTTTCAAACAATATTACATTTAAAAGTGTGAAGCTGGAACTATTAGATGAATTTCACTGATTACGTTGAGAGGGAGTAATTGAAATCCTGACACGCAGTACTTCAATTAAAATTTCATTTCAACGTCGTGGAAATTGATCCATTATGTAATATTTTACTTTAATCAAGTCCGGGCGTACTGTTTGTAACTTTCCTTTTCCTAACTTCCATCAACAAAGCATTATTCAAAGGCCAATTCGCTACAATATTTACCCGCATAACGTCTGACAAACATTTATTCACGTATTTCACATTGAAGCATAATGTACTTATGGCAATGTTTTCGAACGCTTTCTGGCGCATTCTGTGGAGGGTTTTATTTCAGTAAGGATGAAAGCTGTGGCAAACGGGTAAACAAAGAACAACATCGACCGGTTTAAAAATGAAACTGTTTTGCTCGGCCATGATTGTGTCAAACATTTCCTACAAAAAGCAAAACAATCGGTTTATAATTTCCGTTTTGTATATTAAAAATTATTTGAAGTACATTTTCTCATCAGCTACCGATTGGTTCAATCAATTCCGAAATAGGACGACGTCCAAAAATATATACTTGTTTTCTCCTAACATTGTTGGACTCATATGAACGGAAATTATATAAAGTTAACTACATTTTTAAATGAAATGTGAATGTTAATCTCAAATACAAAGCTAAGTAGTTACTTGAAATTATTTAATTTGCGAAGTATGTGGGTTCAAAAGCTTATAAACAAAATTAACTGTTTTTGTCTGTTTGTCTCATAATCTAGACGCGAGAATAACTTTCGAACAAATTTTGTACACGAGCTCCTTCTGATAGAGAAACAAAAATTGGCGTAACAAGACACGGCTACGAACCCTACAGGCATTTGTGCAAATTTTACATAATGCAAAAACGATTTTCTGAATTCTATGACATATATAATGTTTCTCGTGATCTTGTTTATGTTTAATTTCAATCCTTCTGCATAATGGGAAAGGAACACCCATAGAGATTAGGAGAGGGGGGGGGGTTGAAGGCGTGACATAAAATTAACGCGGGAACAACCGAAATTGGTTTCTATGCCGGGGTTATGGAAGTCACTGTGTGCAATTCCGTCATTCAAAATGCATCTTAAGTTCAACTTCAGTCCCACAGGAATATTAGGGGCAGGGGATTGGAAGGAAGAGTAAAAAGATATAACTCGAAGTCATTTTAGAATGGTGTCTAATTTTGGGTTTTTAGATTTATTTTATGCCATTGTGCTTATTTCAGTCACCTCGCCGGATTTGATTAAATTAAAACTCCGTCATAATGGATAGGGAAGAGGGGTGAAGATGAAAAAGTACGATGCTCTTAATTCCGGTTAATCATGTGTTGATAGAGGGATTATTACTTAAATAATTCTGTACTAGGATAATTTAAATAAAACCCAGCCAATGCTAGTACACAGATAATTTAATATAATTGTTAATGTCCCTTTAAGTCAAATCGTAAATATTAATAAAAAAGGAGACCTTTATCTACATTTTCATATAATGCTGTAAAAATCTAGCTATGTATTCAATATTAATTATATGTAATAAAAATAACGCTCAGGTATTCATGAGAATAAACAAAAAATTAATTTTAAATGTTATGTGAATTTCCATGTCTACATTCCAACGAAGATTCTCCGTATTAATTAAATTTAATTAAAATACTGTTCAGAGATAAAGGTAAACAATTTATATTTATTACTTACATAACTATTAATAATATTTTAAAATAATATTCACTCAATATAGATGAATGTGTTGGCTCATAAAATCGATCGGGATAATGTTTATAATTATTATAGACTAAGTAATTTCTCTAAGACAGAATTTATTTTGGCTGATTGAAAATAGAAATATCAGATCTAAGTGAAACATGGTGTAGAAATATTGACTAAGTGTAGAATTTTACTTCGGCAGTTCTGTGTAGACGTTGAGTTGTCAAACATTGCACGAGACGACTGAACATAGAACCCACCGTTCTCAGGGCTGGTTACGTGTTTTGACGTGTAGCAGAGTGAATTCGGAGAGATTATTGTACTTGATTTTACTTGCCTTTGTCCCTTCACTGGTTTCCTAGTTGTCCTACATTCTAGGAGGATACGAAAGGCAGCTTCCAGTTGCACATGTGAGGAAGGTAGATCTCTGCGTTGACCACCTGGAACGTCTCGTGAAACGTCAAGCCAGGTTCTCACTTTCGGGAGCTGGAAACTGGACCTCTCCTCTGAGTCTCCCATTTCGCTAGCTCTCCTCCTTACTCGCTAGACCATTGGTTTCTCCGCTTTTTGTATCTACCACAGGTCTCCCAATAGGATTGGCGTCCTACCCTTCTTCAAAAGTTCGAACTTTGGGAGGGACCACCCTTAGCCATCTTTTGAGCCAACCACCATGCTGATTATGGCTGACCTGGGGTTTTCGCCGTCGCAAAATCCTTCCAGACCAAGGGCTGAAGCTCTGTCGCCTGTCAGACCGCAAGTTTTATGACTGTGTTTGTGCTGGATTTTCCCAAAGCTGCACTTGCGCATTCCAGGATTCCTATCGAAGTGCTAAGTATTATATGGTATATATGTATTGTAGCAGATTCTACGTTCCTCTGTATTCGAGGATTTCTTAATTCCTTTAGGGCGCCAGGTATTTTTCATAAAAACACCAAAAATTGATTTTAATAGTTTTAATTTCAATTAGAGCATGAAAAAAATTATATCTGCAAGGCGTGGTCATTCTCTCGTCGTCCCGCCGACACAACCTGCTGCTCCCATCACCCCATGACGACTGCCCCCTCCCTTTGGGGACCACCCAACGTCTCGCCAGACCACATTGTTGGCCCGGGTTGCGTCAGTTCCTCAACACTTGCAACTCGCAAGCTGGCCTGCATTGTTCTTCGTAACTTTTCATGTTACAGTATATATATATAAAATATATAATGATTATTTATACGTGTCATAGTATTCTAAATGAACTATGAAATAAAGGTTTTTTATGTGGGTTTTCTAAATTCCGACATTTTCTAAATTGGTCTTCCCTTGGTGCGGTTGACAATTACTACCTACACCTAATGAGGAAATTTAAACACTAAAGAAAACCGTCCCTGGAGTACTATTTGGATCACGGCCATGAAACTGACAACTTAACAGAACTTAACAGTCCCTATTCTTAAGATTACATACCAGAAATTCTACACTGCATGGCCGTCAATCCAAAATTCACGCATTTAAATTTTAGTCAAAAAGATTTCCCCAGAATACTTTACTATGGTAATGCATCGACGAACTTTGTCTCATGAATTAATATATTAGTATTTGAAAAAAAAATTACCGAAATTTGGAATATACTTTTAAATATATTGTTTTACATGATCACCACAACATTTGCATTCTAAATTATTATTGACTTCGAAGCTTATAATTTAAAGCTCCATATTGTAATTAGAAGCAACTGATTACAGTGCCTTAATTTCCTACCTTCCTCCACACAAAGCATCTTTTGGTCGTATGATTTTCAAAGTGATTATATTTTAGAAGCAGACTATGATACATTTTTCGAGTAGTAAAAGCTTCTCTAGCGTTTTCCCTGAATCACTCTTAGGTTAATAAGCGGGTAGATTCCTTAATCTATAGTCCAAAGGCAACAATTGGGTCACTTGCTCTACTAATTCAGTATCTTCTCTTGTCTTAATAAAAAGTATTTAACCTTATAGTGAAATTACGTATCATTAGATGCATTACTTTTGATATATACTGGAAGCGAGTTAGTCTCCCCCCCGCCGTTATTTCAACAAAAGGTAAAATAACCAAACTATTATCATTGCTTATCATTTGTATTGCACCAACACTATTAACATCTTTTTAGAAAAATACAATTGTGAAAATGAATTCACAACATGGGTGAATGCATGGCTGAAATGACATTTGAAAGTAACGAGAATTCCACCGCGAGGACAGGATTATTGCAGCTGTGACCATGGCAATAATAGCGGAATTAATTATAGGAGCCCGTGCCACTGACGCTGTTTGCGCTGTCACTTGTCATTCCAGGATGGCGCCCTTCGGCCTGCCAAGTAACCTCCAGAAGCACAACAAGAATTTGTATTCCATTAATTTACTAATGCATCTTCGATTGAGCAACACTTCACTCAACATCGAATTAACACGAAATATCGCAAAACTGAGACTTGCCTACGGGAACGATACTCCTGTTCTCAAATAATTACGAAGGCAGTTTTAAATGGTTTCCATTTATAATAAAAGAACGAAATAATTTGCAGGTGATAACTGTTCTTTGATTATTTCTTCCAATAAATCTTAATTGTGATTTGTAAAGAGCAATGTGTACTTAAAATATTGTTTTAACTGCTAAAGAGAATATTAGAGTAGTGCGTCGCGTAAAAGTGCACAGAATAGGTTTTAGGTGTTTCCAATAACGTTAGATTGGCAACACTTACTCAGTCTGCAAGGTGTCATCACGGATTAGCTATGACGTATTTATAGCCGGCTTGTGCGAATATCGTTGAAACCATGAGGTAATATTTATTTTTAGGCCTTTCTGATGTAATATTTTGATACGATAAGCTGATTCGGGAGGATATGTGGAATGTGGTAGTTTGTAGAAATGAAAAGGCTTGCGAAAGATAAGTTAGCGTAGAGGGCTGCATAAGACCAGTCTTAGGACTGAATACAACATTTTGATTTCTTGCAAACTATATTTGATAACTAGATGTACACTTGAGTTAATAAACTCGTGTGACGTGATATATGAGACATTTAAAATTATTCGCCGTTGATGGCATAATTTGCTGCTAGCTAAAAAAGTGCCTCATGGGGCCAACGTTCGCATATCACGGGGGGTAAAAATTCACAAGTGCACTTTTGCCCCACAAATGCGCTCTTTTACCCCTATTACCCAATTAAAATTTAAGTATTGGCTCCTTCAGAAATTATCCCGTGATATCGATTCCTCATCACAGTAATCACAAAATTCACGCACTGGACCTTTTGCTTTTTTTAAAGCAACTAAGACGTAACCAATAATTGGCTAGTAATTAATCCAGGAAGAGTCGTCATACAGTTCCAAGTAACAAAACTATTTGGCACTGCCTAGGTATATGTGCTTCAGTAGAAAAGGCTGTCAGTGCTTTTAAGATGTGTGGGATTTTTCCTGTCGATCCTAGACGAACACTTCGCAGTAACTGATGTAGAACTTGATAATGAGACAGGGTTACCTACAGAAACAGCCTTATCATCTGGAGCAGTATAGCCGGATTCGAATGCATAGCTTTATCAAAACTGACTCGGATTATGAACCTGATGTAAAAGGTAGCGAGACCAGTCTCCCCAATAGAAATCAGGCAAAAGGAAGAACCCACAGCGAAGATAGGAAGAAAGAAAAATGTCTGAAATAATTACAAGTTCAGCTTTTAAGAATAATCTACAAGCCAAAGTTGATGATATGGTGAAGAAGACGTGGAAAGAAACGCCTCCCACAGAAACTACAAGACCAGTTTAGCGCAAACAACGTTGTTCTATTAATGAAGTTAAATCTGATCTCAAAAAGATGAAAAGATATATTGAGGGCACAAAAACTTGCCAAGGATGTACAGAGGTGTACACTGATCCTCCATTTGAGGACTGGATCATGTGTAAGAATGCGAAGAATGGTTACGAAGGCAGTGGTTATTACATTTGTGAAAACTGTTTAAAAAATATTGCTAGGAAATTAAAGAAAATGTTTATCTTGCTAAAAGTAACTTCCTGTGTGATTTTCCATATATTTTTAATTACCTTTCATTCTATGGATCGTATGTAGTTCTTTCTAAATCTCTCTGTACATACGAACTTTTACCCCACTATAAACGCCCTCTTGCCCCTCGGGAAGGGTAAAAGTGCGTTTTTGATATTGAATTAAAAAGAAAATAGTTTCAAGATTTTGTGGCATAAATATCAGAATTTTTATACTTTTTCAAAAGGATGTATGCGGGTTAAGCACGAAGTGCGTACTTTTGCTCCGCTCTACTCTATACAGAACCAAATTCACCATCATTAATTAAGCCGCAAATCTATAGCAATTGTAGCAGCGAGAAATAAACGATGGATAGTGTTTATAAGAGACATTATTTGGCTGAATAAAAACAGATGATTTTAAGAAACATTTACAGCGACTAATAGCAGTGTGGTGTTATTCATAATATTAGAGAGACAAATAGGGCAGAAGGAGTCTGAAAGTTAAGAAGAGCAGACAGATGACTCGTGAGATACAGAGAGTAAGGGAGAAGATAAGAGAGTGAATTGGAGATTAGTTATTTAGAACGCGAAAATCATTGACTTACGACTCCTAAACAACAATGCTGAAGAGCTCCGTATTTCTGAGCCATCTTTTACGAGGATTATATATTGGGATATTGGAGAGGATCATCCCTGGCTGGCGAGAAATGCAAAAAATAGTTTATCTGATGATTGTGATTTTAAAATATTAGTCCTATATCTCGAACATTAAGTGATCAAAGTAAATGAATTGAGTAGCTATACATTATACATTATATCTAAGCATGAGCGTGTTTGCGACTCTCCTAGGACGGAGAGTGGAACTTTTCAAATATGCATAAAAGACCGATATTAGCGTCGATTGATATGTTTTGTGGTCAGTGAGATTGATAGTGTTATTCCCGATGTTATTATTGAATAATCTCAAATACGGCAAAATCGCCTGAGGTAGATGACGAATTCGGGTTTATGAAAGTCGCTCAATTTACATCTGACATTCATATAATTTTAGTTCAACCCATAAGAAGGGGTCAAACAAAGTTCCACGTACAATCTTGAGAGCGTTGTGCCATTTCCACCAAATTTTGTATACGTGTTTCTTTCAGCCCAAAATCTAAGGAGAGTAAACGGAGATGGAAATGTTAAAACATGCATAAACGGTAGATATTTGCGTCGAATAACTATCATAATGTGTCTCCCAATGTTGTTTGTGTTTAATTTAAACATCATTCGGCTTAGGATAGAGGGGGGACCATTCGGTGGAAGGGGAAGGATGGGGAGAAGCTCGTTTCATAAAATAAACTAAGATTAGAGAAAAATACGTAGATATAGAAGTCGCCGGATATTATTTTGCCATTCAGCATGTCGGTTAAGCAATAGTTATGCCCTTATGAGTGGGGACAGAAATGTGTCAAAACAAAGTTCCCCGTATTGATTTAAATATGTGGAACAGTTACTACCAAACTTTTTTCAGATAATTCTTACGAGCCAAAAGTGAGCACAGTTTTGGTAAAACATTGAAGATATTTTTTTGCAAAGCAATTTTTGCTGACGAATTAAAAGTTTTCGCGGTCGTTCAGTTTGATAGTGTCATTGTAGAAGATTTTAATGCCTAATTTCCAATCCTAATGTAAATGACGGAGAACCAGTACGGATTGTCGCGTAAGAGATTTTAATAAATTTAATTAAAAATTGACATACAGTAGTGTTCATTCCGGTCGCTGAATTAAATTATGACGTTTATAATCCGGGTCAAGTTGTAGTTAGCTTTCTAGGTGACGAGGATATGGGGAAATTAATTATTATATGAAAATAACAGATATTGATTTCTAACCAGGGGACTGCTACGTACCGGAGAAGTAAATGTACCGGTTTATAGACTTATATTAAGCTACTTTGCTATAGATTGATTGTATTATGTGTTGTGTGAGTCATCATGCCAGTTATGACGAAAATTCACATTCTATAAGTTTGGACAGTGCAGGAGGCGTGAATATGACTCCGCCGAATAATTTACTCAGCTTGTGTAATATAAAAATTAATATTAATTAATTTTTATAGAATTGTAGGTTGCACCTCTCATACGCCGTTATTATCTGTTGATTTCACGAAGAAAAAATTAGAGCTGGAAAATTTTTGCATTTCATCCCAGAATTTTTGTCGCTGACTAAGTAAATAAACCATCACATTTCCCAAATGATGACAGAAAACTGTGGGGTCAAAGTTTCACTTCTTCTCAGATTTCCTTTTTCACAACATTTATTACGTTTCAGGCTAAGGATTATAGGTTAACAATAACATGTAGGTTCCTGTTACATACAAATAAATAACTGGTGATGACACTTTATCGTTGAATGACCAGTAGTAATTATAATGGCTATCGTCATTAGGTACAGAAGTTAAAATAAGTATTATCATACAGCCTACTGATCAAGAAACAAATGTAGGTCATAATATTAATACGTTTCGTACTATTCTGTGAATGTTAATAGCATCAAATATTAAATTGTTATATTTCGTAGTAATAATAAAGTTAATAATGATGATGGAGGGGCAAGATGAAGTCTTTTTACTTCGCAGGCTCAATTCCGAGAGCTTATGTCAATTGTGATACTATGTTCTCTTTTTATAAGTAGAGCTTTCGCGTAGGGTGACGTTCAATCAGAATAGTCATTATTCTCGAAATATGTTTATTGTAAAGCGAAATTCGAGGAAGAAGAAACTTTTTTGTGAAATCGGAATTTTAGCAGTTCCCTCTGCATCATATTTTAGGTTATTTTGTAAATCACAAACAATGGCAACAACCTCCACACGTTTAAGAGCAACATATTTCTATTCTGGTTCTATTGTTATGCGAAAAGGAAGCATCGTTTATACGACTAGAAAAACTAGATAATTTGGTTCACTTTCAGATGAAGAAAGTTATTTGTCAATGTACCGTCGTCAAAAAACTTCAAAATAAGAATGATCATGACCATTTGAGAATTTGGTATGCATATGATCCAAAAATAATAGAAAAAAGTTACAGAGAGCTCAAAGGTTACCGTCGAGAGACGAAACTCACGAAAATGTTCTCGAAGTGTAAGGGTTACATAAATACGAAGTGTAATGGGTAATAAAACTCTTTACGGGTCACTGTTTTGAGGGCTATTTTCTTTTATAAATGGTAGCTTTCGGCAGTTATACTGCCATATTCATCCTAGTGCTTTAACAAATCAATCAATATATCAGATCTAACTCTTAAAGAAGGATATAAAAACTTTTACATAGCTTGTATTTACAAACTATTTTATATTATCCCTATTTTCCGTAAACAGTACGTTGTTGATATTTAAAATGTTTGTGTTGATTTACACGACGTCCATTACAAGATGGCGGGAAACCTCAGTATAAGCGAGGTCTTGCACTATCGATCGGTTGATCGATAGTTTACGATTAACATACATTATTCATTTTAGTAAGCAACGAAAATCATATATATACGGGTATTTACATAATTTTATTTATAAATTATATATATACATTTAATTAACGTATAATATTGAGTATTATTATGTTTGTAATTTAATGATGGTCTCAATGCAATGACTTCCAATTTCCTTCATTTCTGAAATTAATTATTTGGTCTCTAAGAATATTAATAAAAATTATTTCTGGGAATCTGAGTTTGCTTTTAAAATTGTTCATGAATAAAATACTTTTTTATGGAATGCGAAATCGTGATTGTTAGTTTTTTTACGTGGCATGATAATGCTGTACTATTTTTCGATTTGGCTATTAATGTATGTTTATGATTGTACATTCTGGTTTTAATATTAGTTGTGTTATACCCACTTTATGAATTATCGCAGTTTTACATGGTATTATATATAACAAATTTGTTTTATTGTCTAAAACAATATTGTCTTTCAGTTTCGTTAATAGGTTTCTAATATAATTATGAGGTTTAAAAATGTAAATGAACTCGTTTACTTCACATTGTTTTAAAATATTCACAATTTTATACGTTAATGTGTGTACATTAGTGAAACTTTTGTACGTAGGTTTCTCTTTAATTTTGGTAATATTCTCTGTAGTTTGTGTGTTAACATTTTATAACTGGTTGCTTGATTATTGTCATTTTTTCGTTATTGACTAGCTAGTGTAAAATATTGTTTCATGTTGGTTTGTGAAGATTTTATTATTACCCTGATTAATTGCAACTGGTTTAATTTTGTTAGTTCTAGATAAAGTTTGGTCATTAATGATGATCGGTGTCAGTAATTTAGTGTGTTTTTTAATTAGTTTATCAGGAAAAAAACTATTTTTTAGAATATTTTCCACATTTATTTTGACGTTATTTAAAATTTTTTTTCCAGTTAATTCGATAGCTTTAGAAATTAAGTTGTTCACAACATTAAGAATCATAAAAGAGGGGTGATTTGAGAAGAAATTTATGATGGTATTGGACGCGTTAGGTTTCGAATACCATGTGGTATAAAGTTTATTATTTTCATTCATTATCGTCATATCTAAAAACATAATAATACTCAATGTTATACCTTAATATACCTATATATTATAAAAATTATGTTATTACCCATATATATATATATATATATAATTTTGGTTACATACGAAAATAAATAATCTATGTTAATCATACACTATCGATCAACCGATCGATAGTGCATGACGAGTAACCTGGCTTATACTGGCTTTCCCGCCAGTTTGTAACGGATGACACAAGCATTTTAAATATCAACAACGTACTTTGTACGGAAAATATCGATAATATAAAATAGTTTGAAAATACCAGGTATGTAAAAGTTTTTATAACATTTTTTAAGAGCTTAGATCTATATTTCTATAAAACCTTTTAAGAACTGAATTGTAAAAAATATATTGATTGATTTGTTTTACCACTATGATGAATATGGCTGTATAACTACCGAAAGCTACCATTTTTAAAATAAAATAGCCCCCAAAACAGTGACCGAAAAAGAGTTTTATTACCCATTACATAAATACGAGGAGAAATAAAAGGGCAGAAGTTGTAAACGGTGCTTTGTATACAGGGTGTTAAGTAATTCATGTTACAACGCGTGAGGGATGAAAGTAAAAATCAAAATAAAAGTTTTTTCTCTTTCACATGGGATGGGAAGCGAACCCCTAACCCGCTGGAATGTGCGATGATTTCATGGAGAGGTTTATGCAGAGGTAGGGTTAGGGACGAGCAAGGAACTTCATTCGCACTAACTAGCGGATACAGTTCTGCGTTCGCAGAACACTTCAACAGTAACAGTTTTTTTTTCGTTTATTGTACTAAAGTCTAGCGAATTAAAGAGTCATTTTTGTTGTTTTGTGGAATTGATAGAATACGCAAAATAATGTTTTCTCACTCGTATGAGAGAGACAAGTATGTTCAAGGCAAACCAGCTAGAGTTCGTACTCCTAGTTTTGAGTTTGAAGACAGTCGTAGTGCAAGTACAAGATCTGAAGCTGGTGACCTTGTTCGTCAATCATGTTATGGTTTGGAAAGCTGTTTATGAACTGTGACATCCTTGACATCTTCAAAATGTTCAAACTATGGGACCTATTAACTACCCTTTACGCACAAAGTTTTCGAACTACTACATTCGTAAAAACAAACAAAATACAGAATTTTTCTGCTTTTCAGTGGCCAGCCAAAATTTACTCACGACTGAATTTTAAATATGCACGTGTTTTTCGACTGAAATTCGCATGCATCTTCTGTCATAGCACGGCGGCCAGAGCGTTTTTCTGTCCGTTCTTCCTTCCTCCACGACTCAACGATGAATCTCACCTGAATTCAATTTAAAATGAGTTACCTGTACTGCTAGAAGAGATTCCACTGCCAGTCCAACATCGAATGTACTTTAAACGTGACTGAGCTCCCCACATTTCACACTTGCAGTTCATTCGAAACCGTTGGATCAAGCGAGAGGGACCTGACTCATGGCCTCGCGGTCTTCAGATATCACCCCCCACCCCTACCACTCGAAATATTATTATGAGGACCCCTAACAGTCGTAGCAAACCGCTGAAGAGCTCACCGAAAGAATTATCCAAGTGTTTGATGAGATACGAACTACTCCAGGCAAGTTCCAAAAGATAAAAGAAGACAGGATTCGCCATTGCCTCAGGATGGTAGTTATTTCGAGTCGTTGCTCTAAAATGTTTTATCCGTTTACAGAACTGTTAATAAACACTTGCCTAGATGAACAGTTGTTGTTTTAAACCAAATCCAACATTTGTTCTTAAACGTAGGGGCTGGCGCAGTGAAAGATGTGGACAAAGGCGTTGCTTAGCCTGAAATATTCTCGCGTCGCAGCCGGATAAGAGTTCGTTACCGACCCTTTGTGTACTGGCTATTTTTTATTTTTGATCTTTACTCTCAACCCTCAAGCGTTGTAACATGAATTTATTAGCAGTCTGTATTTTGCCAGGCAGCCAGTGATCGTGATTCACTGATAAGGTTTTAGCTTGAGTGTCTTGTATGCAGCCCATAAATATGTTTATGTAATAATTTCATATTTCTTGTAGTTCAAAATCGAGTCCCCAATTTAACATAAGTTTCGAGTTTGCAAATAAATTTTGGATTTATTTATAGTCCTGAAAATCAACACATAGGTCAGTTAGAGGCAACAAACGTAAATTACATTGTATTTGTTAATTTATACCTATGGTAAATTGTATTTGCGCATACAGCACCTGTGAATATAACAATATTGTAATAGTAAAGCTTTGTTATAATATAAGGTTATTTTGCTGTCGTTAACATCATTTCATATAAATATGGCATTAATTTTAAATATCTGCATGCTACAAGCTTACCCATATAATTAATTAACGCGTTAAATGATTACAAAGGTACAAAAACTTGTAATAATAATAATAATAATAACATATATTAAAAATTGTTAAACCATTACCATAGCGAAACTAGTGAACTTGCTTAAGATTAAGTGACCTGAAAATTAAGTTCGTTAATTTTGCCTTGTACTCTCCCGACAGGGTCAATTTAGAAAACACACACAAATATATATGCATATATATAATGTTGTTTAGAAACGAGTACGCATGTTGTTCTCCAGTCGCATTCTTCGAAAGCCGGCGTGTTTAGGTTTGCGTTGGCCCTTAACTAAGTATTAATTATGTGTTTTACAGATTACTTATATCATGAGCAATCGGCTGCCACACGGTCTTATGAGTAATTGTCATGTGGTTATAACACGCCAGTGCTGCCGTGAGCTCCAGACTAGCTACGCCGAACACGCAACAACTCCAGGCTTACTTATCGATTCTTACGGTTCAACGCGGTAATTAACGCCAATTGTATTTTCAAGAGCTTTGCAGCACGGGTGGAAATTGGAAGAAGAGAGCATTCATTTAGCATTCCACTGGTGCAGTGACTCTGTTGTTTTACGGTTGGAATATGTTAACTGGGGAGTGCTCGGAGAAACCCGTAATTAGCCCGCAGATGATATTTAAGCTAAGATTAAATTTAAAAAGTTCCATTAACTCTCGAGATATTTTTTTTTATTTGCTTAGAATTGCTGCATAACACGCTTCAAATGTATTCATATTTAGTGGCTTGGATTTTAATATAAAATTTAATTTGTAGTCCATCAAATTTAATTTGAAAGACAATAACTTAACCCCCTGCTATCTACTTTGTCTGGTTATTTTAATTAATAATTATCTAAAATATTTTTCTTTTAGTATTTATATAATTAAAAGGGTGTATGTTTCTTAGTATATGCTTATACAAATTTAAAGGCTTGGATTGATTGCAAAAAGAATTGATACACATATTCCTAAAAATTCTAGGAAAAAACGTAGGTATGTTGACAAACTCTAGCATAAGCGCGGAAGGAATTATATTTTTAAAAATTAGTTCGTAAAAGTTTCTGGCTGAGTCGGGGAAAACCGACATATCCAAAAAAGTAACATGCGTAAATTTGTTTACATTGTGCTAATATTTCATTTTATAAATAATTTTCTGCAAAATACGAACACAACGAAGGATTTTACCCACATTTCAAGGAACCTCAATAGATTTAAAACTCTATATTTGCCAATACAAACTTAAGGAAAAATAAAAATAAATAGGTAGAATTTTTCAATTACTATGAATTAATAGAACTCTTGTCATTTGCAAAGACTGACGGTGTAATTTGCCATCTTTTAAAACCAAATTTTTGAGGTTATAGGTTAGGCTATCCACCTAAGTGCTTTGCCTACGTGACGTGTTTCGCTAATTTACAGCTTATTTTGACATTTGTTAAATTCTGTCACCATATAATCCAATTTTATCAAATTATTTCTGTATTTTGTATACGGTACTCATCATTGCGATGTGTGTCCTATTTTTAATTGAATTTTGAGTTTAGAATAAAGTAAATTAAGAAAATTTAAGTTGGATGTGATTGGTAATAAATCATTTAATTTGGATTAAAAACTTAGGAAGAGGCTTATCAATAATATTTATGATTTATATGTCGTGCATAAAACTCTGAGAAATTTAATACAAGTAATTTTAGTATACAACATTTCTTTAAAAATTAAAGCCCATAAGGGTTTTTTCAATATGTCGACTTAAATGTATTTATAAAGAATATTTATAAGAAGAGAAGGTTTCGAAATGGGATGCAATAGACGAATGCTGACAATCAGATGGGTGGATAACCAGGAAGTTTTAAGCAGATTAGGGGAAGAGAGATCAATTTGGATGTGGTTGACCCAGAGAAGGGATAGATTAATAGGCCACGTTTTCAGGCATGAGGATCTTGTAAAATTAGCATTAGAGGGAAGTGTATGGGATAAGAACAAAAGAGGAAGGCCAAGTATGCTATGCGCTAGTTGGAGGATATTGTAACTATGCAGGAATGAAAAGGCTTGCCCAGTATAGGTTAGTGTGGACGAGTTTTATGAAACCAGTCTTAGGACTGGATGCCATATAGAAAAAATATTTTAATATTTATAATAAAATTCAAGTATTCAGAACAACTGTGTCAGAGAAGCCAAGATGCTGATGTATAACCCATAAAATTTTTCTCATGAACTTAAGAAAAAGTTATATGTAGACCTCACCGGTGTGTGATACAAATACACATGTGCCAAAAGAGCTTGAACGTTGCTCTTCATATTTACTTTTGGCTGTATCCTAAAACTGTGAATATAATACATATTCCTCACATCTGGCTCAATATCTGCTTCATTACCAAAATTTATACATATTAGAATTTAAACAAAACTGGCTTACATTGAATTTCAATCATTAATAATTGAATATTTTCTTTATTTTATAATAAATTATTGTTGACTTGGAGTATGGATATAATTCCGTTACAGGGCTAATATAAATATATACCCGGACAGACTCCAGGTGCCTCGCTAGTGTTACAATAAAACAATTTGATACTTAAACAATAATTTCTGGTTCAACTGTAAGAGAAAGAGGCAACATGGAATGAGTCCTTTTTCTCAGGATAACTTAACGTAGGGCGATATTTATGACAAAATAAAATAAAATTTTTAACCTATATTAAAAAAATTTTGTAACAGAAAGATTATCTAATTTTATCTTTATGATTTTTCAAAACTTAGTAGTAGAAATCCCTTCTATATTCCCCCTAGCACTATACAAACTGCATACTTTGCCCAAATCTGGCAATCTTCCTGATGATAGTTTGCCTACGCTTTCCTTTTTGAACTCTTAAAACGTTTCACTCTTTCGTCTTAAAGAAAAACCAATATACTCTTGTTTCTATAAACATTTCAGTTTCTTATAATATAGTCGTATTAACTGCTTTAATTTTAGTCACGCAGATAATTATTAAATCATTTCTAAATTTCATTAGCTCGCCGAGGAACACTGTCAATTACTTGTTACATTTTATAATTATTTCTCGTCATGCTTACGACGGATGCTCAGCAGCTACTCACCATAAAATCTTCCCCCTGGATGTATACAAACAACCGTCGTCGTATATTTTCCTTCCTATCCTACTGCAATAGTTCTCAATATATTGCGACCCTGCCAAAATTAGTAATAAAGCCAGAGGAAACATTTACTGCTAAGTGGAGAAAACTATATCTGGTTTCACCTAAGTTCATTATTTATAGACATATTTGCCTATATTGGTTGTAGGGTTGCGCTATAATCACTGTTTCGCCCGGGGGAAACCCGACGTTTTCTTCAACAAATATACCGGAAAAGACGTCGATCTTTGACGATTCGTTGCTAGGTATTTAAGTAATTTAAATTCAAAATTTCAACTATTACACTATCATTTTACGAATGCTTCTCCATTTGAGGTGTTTTGACCGACCGAGGCCTTCCACTGTTCAGCTACTAAGATAACTGAACGTCATCATCCACCATGGACAAGGATCTTATAAAGTATGCGTTTCCGGACCCATGTTTTTTTAAACATGTTTAATGTCACGTCAACTGCTAAAGTATATAGCAACAATACATACAATCTACAAAAATTTAACTAATAAATTGCAATAACAAATAATTTGAAGAAGTCTGAAATATTGTTGCCGTTCCATAAAATTATCCACATTTGTCTGTTTACTGGAACATGCTCTGGCTTTCATGAATTTTACTTTGTTTCCGAGTATAGTTGAGATTGTGTTTGTATATTTTGTGAGCAGAGGAGCAGGATTTATTCCACCATGGTTTCGTATTATATGTCCTAATGATATTCGGGTGTTTTCTCTTTAACGTTCCATCCGCCGTCGTGGTGATTATATTGCAGAAAATCTTTTTTAATCTTTTCAATTTTTTTGAGGCCGTTGCAGTTCGATCATAGTGTTCTGGATCTCCTACGTGGATTAATCTGGTCCGTGGATGGTGCACTAGATAGCTTCTTTATCGTATTAATAAGTCTGGTTAGTTTATTCTTTAGGTTTCTATCTATAGTAATAGAGTATATTACTTTTAGCATTTCAATGAACATTTCCGGGGATACTTGGTAGTCGTTGTATAGACTCAATTGATTTTTTGAAGTGAATGAGCTAGTGATAAGATTTTTTGCATGGGCAAAGGTAATTGGGAAGCTCTATTGAGTGGCTCCGTACGTTGTTCGCGCTAGCTCAAAAGACTTGGCTAAGGAATCCTGCTTTTGTTTCGAATCTGTTTAAGTTTTCTTTTGTGAGTTATTAGAGACTGTAGATTCAAGGATTGGGAAGTTGTCATATACGGAATTATCAGACTTCTGTGAGAAGAGAGAGGTGGGCGGTCTTTTCTTTGTTGATTGCGGGTTGGCAATTCCCATCTTAGGTTGTAAATCAGTTTGGGTTAACTGAGTTGGTATGTCAGCTTCTCCGGAAACATCAGATCGGCGATAAGAAATGGGAAATTGGATGATGGTCTGTTCTTTGTGGATTGCGAGATGCTGTCTTCAATTGGTGTTGAATTTCGGTTTGACTTTGCTCGTTGGGTTGACTATTGGTTTCGGCGTCCACGTTGACCTGAATGGCGGGATCCATGTTTATTAGACGTTATTTTCTTGTTTTGATGGTTCCTACCACCTCTCAAAATATTCTACACTTGTATTAACACCCTGTATAAATATAATGACTTATAATAAGTTTTTCAGTAGAGGTATCACAGACCGATTACTTCTTTATGAGTAAATATAATAAGAGATTGAATAATTAACAGTGAAAACTATGTAAGAAATTTCTTAATTGAACTTATCAGTATGTATTGTCATATTTTCACTATTTCCATATATTTCTGGGGAATTTAATAACCAGAATTCAAAAATCATAAAATTATATTGAATAAATTTTAAATTAATGAAGAATAACAGAATTTCCTTCGCTTACGCTACGGGAAAATCATTTATCTTTAACAACTGTATGATGTTTATATTTCACTACGCGCACTATAAATGTTTAACATTTAATAGAATTAACTATAACTAATATTTAAGTTAAAATGAATAGAAACCAATTAATATTTATCTTTTAAAGTTCATAAAACTGTGTTGAATTATTAATTATGATGCAGATTATTTTATGGTTTTGGAACACCCAGGTGCGTCTATTTGTGTCTATATCACGTGGGTGATTTCTTGTGATTCACCTATCCTTTTTAAATTGCTTTCTTATTCCTTTATCTCTCAGTCAACGGATCAAGGCAAACTCGGAAATCAATTCCCGAGTGATGCAATTAAACCGTCATATACGTCAGGAGGGAAATATTCCTTCATTTGATCACGACAGATTATAGGCAAACTGTGGCTTTATAAAAATACTTGTAAATTAGTGCAGGTATGAAGTCACACCGATGGAATTTTATGAGCAGGCGGCGGAGGATCGATAGCGGTATTGAGGTTGGCCTCTGGTGGCCGGGACCTGGGAATCGGCCCTGCGAATGCGTACGTCATTACCAATGCAGCCCTGCACTCCTAACTATATACCAAAGAGTACAGTACTACTGGCACAGTCGTGGGAAGCGCTCTCACAGAGATGTCAAAGAAAACAAACATACACATTGTTGCACACTTAGCCGACTGATCGGGTTATTTCTTGAGTGGATTCGTTCTCAATAACCATAAAGAAAAATTAGAAGAACGCATAATTTATATGTTATTTCCAGCAAAGCTTTTCGTTAAGTGTTGAAATATTTATTGAAAGATAAAAAGTATTTTTGTTATTTCCTAAATACCAAAATAAGTTTGTTGAGTTGACATTACTCTGTATACTACATTTTATTTTATCTATAAAATTACCACAGCCCTGTGGTGAAAGATCGTTGTCAATCAAAATGTACCTCGGTCATCGTATTCCAAGTTATATGTACTGGTTAATTAGTACCGATGTATTTCTCCGAAAACAGCGTTGATTGAAAATGACTCAGTCTGTCCTTCCTAAAATTTATTTTAACAAATATTTAACAATAAAGAGTGTCACAAAGACGGTTCTGTGTCAGGTTAATATACAGTATAAGCTTGTGTTTAAAATAAAAATTAAATTGAAATAGATGCCAGACATTAATTACAAATATACTTAGCAAAAATCTAATTTATTTTCTAATGCGCTTCGGGAAATATGTTCGTTAGATTAAAAGTATGGCAACAGTTGTGTAAAATAGATCCTCACAGATCCTTGCAAACCTGAATTGATCAGCAAAATGTTGGGAGCATATGAGAGATAGGGATAAAATTCTTTATGTACTTGAAATCAAGGGCCATGTAAGTAATAAGTAAACATTAAGGCATATCATGTTTATGAGCATAGATTTTGTGGCGTACTAAATAGTAAAATGAGCCAAACTACCTGAAGAAAGGATGAGTTGTGCAATAAATTTAATTATCTGTAGAGCCATGATGGAAATAATTTTCTTTTTATGATAAAAACGATAGATCAGCAAAAACAGTAAGAGAAAACGAGAATATATGCATGATTAATAATGTATTTTACAGAAAGTACGACGTTCATAAAATAAAATTTTCAAGGAGATAGAGAAAAACCCAACTAATTGGAAGTTAATCGTAAACAGAAAAGGTGAAATAGCGTAGAGAAATGTCTGTGATAGTCTGTACTGCACCAACATAGAACAACAAGGAACTCCGTTAAATTAAAGCTTCCTGTCTTCCCAAATCAGATCGACCAGAGAACTAAATTGATTTTCCAGTAAAATATATCTGTCACCGGGCTTAAGTCTAATTGTAGATTATGAATTAAATACAAATAACTATTGAGTTTTGATGGCAACGTAACCTTTGAGATTATGAAAAGACTGACGTTAAAGTCAAAAAAATAAACTACATAAATATATATAAACAAAAGTAATGTTATATATTAAATTAACTAGTTATATTGTAAAGCTCGATACAAAGGCCAAACATAGCGGTCTGTTAAAAGTCGTAACAATGAACACAAAAGTAAATTGAAATTTCAGTGTTCAAAATTATTCAGTCATGTCGGAATATAATCATTTGAATAACAATTAACTCCGAACATATTTATTCTAATAAAATAAAAGTAAACTACAAGCATTTTTATTATAAAAACAATAATTTTATTGATAATATTTTAGATAAATTAATTTATTAATCTAGATTTGTAATTGAATACTACACATCATGTGAGAAATGATACCAATAATTTAAACATTTTTTGTAAGTTCTGTACCATAAATTTTCATATAATTGTATTATATACTGTATGTAATGTTTGTAAATTATGATTTTCTTTGTATTTTTGTATTTATAGCAATTATTTATAGCACCTGCAGAAGATACAATAAAAATAACGCGATGTCGAGTGTACTTAACTTTTAATATTGAATTAAATTTTGAGTTGACTAGCAAGGCTGTTTACACATTTATTTTCAAAGAAGTCAGATTAATGTAGCCGATAAATATATGATTCTACAACTGATTTGTTGATATTTTATATCTAAAAATAAACGCCAATATTATAAAACGGAGTGAATTGTGTTATTGGAATTTACCAATAACAATATGAGTTTATATTTTGTTTCATCAGTTGTGATTAGTGAAAAATTTCATTTCATGTTGAGAGTTAATCGTTATCTATAATGCTGTAAGTATTACGACTTTTGTTAAAGAAAACATCGAATTAATATAATCAAGGAATTATATTTTTTAACAATGTATGTGTCTGCTGTTATAAAATCTTTATTTGGATCTTGGAAATTGAATTTAATGGAAACTTTTTTTTCCGTCTGAAAACAGGTGGCTTTATGGGATCCATAAAAGTTTTGATTTTGCTGAGGCTCTTTTTGTGTTTCGAGGGGCCAAGCAAACTTTAAACCTTAGCGTTTTCTTTACTATGACAGCAACTAGAGTGAGGCTTTCAGGCGTCTCCGCATACATTAACATAGCTTAAAGAAAGCTTTGGGAGCAGGCATTTCTAGAACACGTTCCGAAAGTGTGAAAAATGCACAGCGCCGCGTATTGGCGGACCTCGAACGGGCTTTGATTTGTTGCTGGTCCGCGGTTTCACCCATTACCAGATAACCAATTTACCATATTTTACACAATCTCCATGGCGTCATAATATTTGGAAACGATTGGGATTGACGTTAATAATCTCTCCCTCCCCCCCTCTTGGGTAAGGGTGAACTTGGGAATAAATAGTAAACATTGGATTGTGAGCTCAAACAGACACTTAATTTAATCCCTGAGTAATCTATTAAACTATGTTTTCCTGTGACGAAGATAGATATTATATGTTCAAAGACTCAACGTTCACGCTTCTGCTGTGTTTAATTTAGAGTTATAAATCTTCTGTTTATAATGATATTTATGTAGTCCGCTATAATCATTCTCGGTTACTGGACATCAAACTGCGACTTCCATAATCCTTCAGGAGTTTTGAATTAGAGCCAGGAAACTCGTGAGAGCTTCTTTTTCAACTTCATCATTTTAAGAAGGGTATCGAGAAGATTTGTTCTACATTCACCTTCTGTTGCCTCCTCTCTTCAATATGGAAGTTTGAATTTCCAAAGCATTGTGTCTTATTCGGATGTAATCATATCAAAAGGAAAAGCCACCAGAAATACTCTCAATTGCCTCACTCTGCTGCATATATTGCACAAATAGAAGTTCATTTTATAGAAATGTAGAAGTAGCCTTTTGAGAAAACTAAAAAAATGTACACTATTGATATATTTTTATCATGGATTGGGACTGTTATGACTAATTACAACGATCCAAATTCTCATGAATTTTCTCAATCAGGATTTCCAATCCAGTACTTCAACGTAACAAGAATTATTATTATTTTATGGTCTTCAGCTATATGGCACTTTAACCAATGCAATTAGATTCATATTTTTAACTATTACAGTGTACCTAGTGTTAATATCATAACAAAAAACTGATGATGCCGAAATCTGACAAATATTTTAATGTTACAACTCAAAACGTATTATTTATATTCAAAATCAGAATACATCACGTTTAATTTCGTGAATGTAAGAATTTATTTCATCCAGTTGGGATTGTAATGAATGTTACGATCATTTAGCCGCATCTGGAAACCTATGATGCTCGTTACAGCCTAAATCGATATTTATGGTCGCATTACTTTAAAAAATGTCAGTTGCTGCATTTGACTCGAGAACATTTTATAGCGTCTTGTTCATGGTTTGCATTGGTAAGTAGATGATTGTATATCGTCTTGTTCATGGTTAGCGTTGGTAAATATATGTGAGGATGGAATATCCTACGCTTAGGGGACGATAAGAAATAAGTTTTACGCAGTTAATTTAAGCAATTAACGCCAAATTTAATGAAAACTCAGTCTACAAAAGCCAAAAATGGTGTATCAGTACGAGAGGGTGATGCTGCTATAGCTGGCAAGAGAGTCTCGTACTACGGTTGTTGGCACTGAGAGTGAGATTAGCTTCAAATTTGGAATTGTCTTTTCTCTCTGTTTGCCAGAAGAACTAAAATTAAATTCTGCTATTTCCGACTTTAGGCCATTCGCTCCATTTATTTATAATTCGTGCCTAATTGTAAAAATATTTTTCACAATGTAAAGGGATTTCTCGTCCGAAAATACAAACAGGCTCAAAGATGCAATGCGCCTCTGTTTGGTCACCTCTGATCTTAACTAAAAATGCCGCTAACGTCCTAACATACTATAACCATCCCATCCTACATCAGTCGAAAATCGAAACCTAACTTAAAACTGTCGTTTGGGCTTCTTTTTGCCGCTTCAAAACAGAAAAAAAACAAGTTTTCTATAATCGTCTCACAAGCATAAATAACCTCAAAAATTATTATAACATCTGCAACCCTTCATTTCTGCAACAAAATATTAATTAAATAACATCAGTCCCACGCTGAAGAGGACCGCGGGTCCTACAGCGACGAAGGACTCGGGTCCTTGTTTAACAATGAACAGAAGATACTAGCCGATTATTAAATGATTTCCATGATATAGTAAATATCTGTAGACATTAATTTTTGAATATATCTATTTTCTACCTTCTCTCCCAATATAAATCACGGAAAACAGTATACTGTGAAAAATTGTAAACGTATCACGTTTTCTATCCTTACGTGCGACTGAGGCCTTTTTAAATGTGTAACTTCATTCGTTAAACATATCTCAAAAATTCTCAACAGAAACGTTTTGTTATTGTCCAGGAAGTAAACCTTTTTACTACGATCATAAAGTCTTTTTGTATTTAGGATTCACCTGAACTCAAAGTATTTAACTAAAGTATCTTCAGATTTATTTGCTCGAATGCGGTGTGAACTTATAAATGGAACTATCGAGTTCACTTTATTCTGAACAGGAATAAATACCGACATCAGCCATTTTTTCCAACTACCTTTATCTGCGTTCTAATATTTTAGATCTATTGTCATAACTGAATGCTAGCGTTTATTGAAACTGGTGACGTTTTTAACAGTAATAACGTAACAACTTTTAAGTGTGTTCTTCTTCATTTGACGGATTTTAATTGTAGTAATAATCTGAAATTAATATAACATTGCCGGCATCCGAGTTTCAGTAATAAAGATCTTTGTAATTTAATTTCTTCAGGTTCATTTCTTTCCATTTAAACACAATGCTCCAAATATTCTGCGTTTAGCTTTCAAATACCAGGGAATTGAATCAAAAACGTTTAAAATATGCACATTACTCATTTAAGTGCAATATTAAATAATATTCTCAGTTTGTTCAACCCTCTGAATTTCTTTCTTACGGTAACACTTATTGCAGTTCATCACATTAAGGCTCAAGTAATTAAAGTTTTGAGAGTTTACAGCTTTTATATTTGATCAAATATTTTGAAAGACAAAAAACTTCTTAGGAAGGTATTTATTTAATCATTTTATTTTGTCGGTTTATTATGTTCATATTATATATTTGGTAATAATAGCTGAATACTATGTGATAATTTAAGTTCAATTATGGTGGAGGTTTAGTGCTGGATGTCCATAATGCTGAAACACACGTACTTGAGGAATTTCTAGTTATCGCGACACGATGGATAGTCTGTTGCGCCGCGCTGTCTGTAAACAACGTGAAGCGTGCGTGACGAATTCAATGGCCACGAGATTTAGCAGTAGACATCGAGGCGCCAAAAAACTTAAGCCTGGGCGCATTGGTATATCATGACGTTGAGCAGAAAAATACCATTTCCACACCATTGAGGTTGGGGGAAGAAAACTGATCGTGATTGGTGAAAATATAAAAACAAAAGAGAATGGCTGTTATTGTGGGGCTAACGTCCCGTTCCGAGGTGCAAGAGGCATCCAAAAGCAGTTGAGGATATGAATTCAAAGGGAAAAGTTGACAAGATTTCTGGACAAAATTTCAAGAACGTTTGAAGAGCTTAAAATGAATTATATTGTAGCGCAGTCGAACCCGCGTCCAATTTTTTTTATTATTTATGGAAACTTAAATAACAAATATTCCGGCATGAGAAAATCGCTGGCCAGGAAGAAGGGGTTTTTCCGCGCGCCGTCTTGGCGGCTCGGAATCTAAACGAAGGGATTGCGGCTGACACTTGGACCATAAAGCTCGGACACCTCGTCGCCGGTTTCGGAATGCCTTAATCTGCCTGAGAATTTGGTGACCGGGTGGCGTGTGTTCCCCAAATGAAACAAGGGATATGATTGGAGAATATCCATCCCTGTCACCTTAGTGATAAGTGGGGACAAGGTTTTAAAGAGGCTGGCGGAGACAATTTTAGAGAGATTTTTGCAAGGGATGGCGAGAGGATATTGAAGGAGAGTGGTGGACAGATTTCTGGTGATACAAGGAGGTGGAGAGAGGAGACTGAAGGAGAGTGGTGGAGAAAGTGATACAAGGTGGCGGCGAAAGGAGATTGGCAGCAGAGAAGTTACGACGAGAGCAGATTTGTGAGGTGGCAGCGGAGAGGTGGACCATGCTTTGATCAGTCCAGGAAGCAGGGAAGAAAGGTCTTAATAACAAGGGAAGAAAGAGGAAAAAAACGGAGTTTCCTCAATTCCGGCAGCAGCTATTGTCGACCGGCCGCCTTAAGTTCCACAACACGGAAATTACATCGAGACGCCTATGGAAACAACTCAGGTTCGTCAACGAACAGAAAATCTGCTACACGTGGTCACCCAAACCATTAATACCCTGAGATCTTTAATACAATCCCATTTTAATTAATTATTTTTGTACATAATATATACACGCACGACCAATATTAAAATTATTGTGTTTACAATTAATAAATGTATATATTTAAACCCAATTATTAAATTCATTAACTAATATTCCCACATTATTTACAATATGTTCAAATCTTGTACATAGAAGTCTGCCTGTACGTCAACCACGTGTCCGCATAAGGAAAGCCATAGCATTGTGCACATGATAACGCTCCAGTTACTAGGGCTGACAGCGAACTATGAACAGAAAGCTTTTTCCTGGAATTAAGGGAGAGCTTCAGGGGATACATCACATCCAGCTACAGGTCACACTCGCCAATGTCAACTAACGCTTCAAAAACGGATAACGGTAAGTATTTTTAATACTAATAACATATATCTGCTACAGGAGCTTGAGATTAATCCAAATCAATGCACATAAAATTTAACTCAACCTAAAAAAATTTAATTCATTTTTTAATTGGAAAAATTAAATCAATGTATAAATATAATTGTAATATTCATCCAAATCCTTTTTTGTATTAAATAAATGCATAATATCAGACCCAAATAAATTTGAAATACAATACAATGAAACCGCCCGTTTCATATTTGGAAAGATTCCCAGATTCCTTGGCATGTTTCCTAACAATTTTTGTATTTTCCATTTACCTACTTAGTTTAATAAAATAATATTGTTAAATCAGAGTCTAATAATACTATACATAATTACGAAATTAAAAATTACTTTAAAATTACTTAAAAGTTATTGCCACACTAATATCATCTCTAAATTAAATAAAATAGACCATAAACATCATTCTAAATAAACATTTTAAAGATAAATTTTAATCATTATTTCGTCTAAATTGAAACTTATACCTCATAACTTTTGAATAAAATATAACTTTTAAATTTGGTTTACACCTAAATTTAGGTCACAATTCCCGTTTTCTTTCGACAGCTCTCACAGTTTATAATCCCACCGCATTACTTAGTAGTAAGATTTTTTACCTTACCCATTGTCGGGACAATGGGACGAGAAAGTTGCGAACCTGCGTATCAGACACTATTGTTGCCTGATATTTATCCTGCACAGCTGTTATCAACAGTGATGCCAGACTATCTAAAAGTTCGCAATTTATAGTCTAAATTTGAACAAAAAGACACTATTTAAAAACGTAAATAACTTCAGATATAACTTTTACAGACGACAGCTATCTACAATTATCTATGCACGTTTTATACTTTTTAAAATAAGGAATTTTCCTTACACCAGTTAGAACGCAGCACTGTCGCTCGTTTGACAACATTCATCCCTTCCCTTGACACACTTCGAGAGCTCATTATACAACCAAAATTCATAGACATCGTTCCTGTTACAGAATGTGAACGGACATATATATTATCTGTGCTCCTGATAGAAATACTACCATGAATTGGGACTTATAAAATTTAACGACAAGTGACAGTGATTCAGGACTGGAAATTATAGGAGTGATTTTAGACATTCAAACATGCAACCGTATTATTTGTCCGTGAAATTATGTTTTTACATCGAAATTGTGCTCCGAATTTTTCAATATTACGACGGGAGACCCATAATCAATATTGTGAGGTACATTAATTCACTCCGTGAAGTGTGGATCGACGACACGTGACTTATACTTGCCACGACAGCGACTTCTACAGGGCCATACCATGGTTCGTGACCTGGCCGGCGAATCTTTTGAGGAAATCGTGGTAGACATTGCGAGTCTTCCCTGGCTGCTGACCGTCGTTTCTGCCACCGCTGACCAGCGAATTTTCGTCATCCAATTTCTCGGACGCACATGTATAGATAAGGTGAAGTCGTACCTTTATTATTGTTTTCATTATCAAAACACCAAGATACTGTGTAATAAGATTGTAGAAAATGAGATTCTTAACGCGGAAAATTAAGCCGTTCTAATGAAACTAAGTTTGGCTTCAGAAAATACCTGGATTGAAAGTGTAACGATGCACCCTGATAAACCAATATTTTCTTTGTGTGCGTGCGCCTATCTTTACTGTGTTTAATGATTAACAAACTGCTACGTGATTGTTTAAGGGCAACGGATAAAGTAAATATATTGTCTTTTTACATATGAGTTCGATCAAAGTGGTGAGAAAAGGACTATTAATGACGAATTACGTATTATTTATAACATATATGTGAACTGAACTAAAATTAGTATTTTACAGATTAAGCGAACTTTATGTTCTACGAGCTACGTGTGCAAAAGTGGGCCGAGTGATGGAGACACATGTATTTTATCCTTGTAGGATTTTGGTGAATTTGTTGAAATTCGCCAACAGAGCAATTCTATTTGTGTACAGTTATTAATTTAAATTTCATTTCTTGTTTAGTCTTTCGAAAATTGTACATACTTCAAGATTGTGTATTTGTATTAATTAGAGTAAACATTTCATAATTGACAGCTACATTTTACCTTATATTCCCTCTCCCGACAACAAAACCTCCTCTTTGCAATATTCACCCGTAAGAACTCCGAAACCGGAAGTGTTCCACCTGGACTGAGCTGAGCCGAAGATTACAATAAAGAAACATAAGTATATAAATCATAATTTGTATTAATTCTCATATAGACTCCAAAAGATTAATTTGCTGTCAATTGAAGATACAAATTTATACAATAATTTTTAACAACAAATGGTCAGTTCATAAAGAAACCGCTAGAAAATATTATAGGTTTGTGATAAAGGACTAGAAAATTAAATAGAAACAACTGCCATGATTAGTAGCAAGGGCCAAACTTCAGTAACATTTACAGTACGACGTCTACCAACTGTTATATATAAGCTATTACTCGGCACTTGATACACATTCCTGTTGTGTCATTGGGGAAAAGTAATGGACTTGATTCTGAGGAAATATTAATGCTACACTCGTCATAATAACTGTCAGATCATCGCATTTAAACTTAGAACTTAGCTGTATGCTTTTCATCGCAATGGAATACCAGATTACTTTATTGCTAAAGCCTACGTGTCATTGAAAATCCGTGAGTGTTTCCACTAGACATTCCCCGCAACGTTGTAATTATTTCAACAGCCGCTCATTAACGAGCAATTAAAAACACAGCTGGACGAACTTGAGACGAGAGTTCATCAGGCTCTGGCACTGGGTCGTGGCTTTAATTTAAGACGCTTAAAGCAACACTTTCAAACCGCAAAATGCAAAAATTAGGTTTACTTCTGACTTGGTTATTATTGTTTCTTAAACGACTTACGCCAACGCCACAGGCAGATGAAATTTCAATGCAATATTAATCGATAACCAATAATTTTTCAATTTAATGTACCATATCAGGTATAGCTTTAGCAACGGGAAAGTGTAGTTAGAGCTGGGATAGCTAAATTATGATACGGGAAACTTGAATTTACAGAGCATTGCTTTAAACACCACTGTCTTTGATTGAAGTGATAATTACTCTTTGAGGTTCTAAAGTTTATCATCACGTTATCTAATTATAAAATTATGTTCAAATTAATATTTCTTAGGTGAATTTCAGGGCTCCGTAACAATAGTATACAATTTCAATACAAGCTAGGGATCCTGCGTGTCCCGGGTAATAATAATCATATTCTGTAGATCCTGTAAAGAAGCTAAGCTTCAAGGATGTGTAATGAGACAGGATTTACATTTATTACATTATTTTATTATATAAAAGATAAATATACTTATAACAAATTTTTGTAACCAAATAGAAAGGCGATTCCAACATTATAAACTACTTACTCGTCTCCGATTCTTTTATAAACTCCTTTACTGAATAGAAGGAGTGGCTAAGCAAAAACGAGGATAATTCAGATTTAAATTTACCTTGGTTATCGGACAATTGTTTAATTCTATGCGGCAGTCTGTTGAAGATAGATATCCCAGAATAATGCACACCTTTCTGTGCAATTGACAATGATTTAAATTTTTGTACTGATTATTTTTGTTCCTTGTATTGAAGGGATGAATATCAGAATTATTAAAAAATAAGTGCCTATTTGTGATTACAAATAACATCAACGAATAAATGTATTGGCACGTCAAAGTGAGAATACCTAACTTTTTGAAGAGAGTTCTGCAAGAAGTTCGTGAGGTAACCTGACATATTGCTCTAATAACACGTTTTTGACTAATAAAAATCTTATCTATGCCGTGCTGAGTTGCCCAAAATATAATACCATATGATAAAACAGAATGGAAATATGCAAAGTATACTAATTTTCTTGTTTTTAGATGACTGAAGGTGGACATTGCTCTTACAGCATATGTAGCTGAGCTGAGTTTCTTAAGTAATTGATTAATCTGATCAGTCCAATTTAATTTATTATTTACTAAGAGACCTAAGAATTTAACAGAAGAAGTTTCATTTACATTTTTGTTGTCGTATTTAAGTGTTATAGATTGTAAAGTTGTGTTGTGTGTGTGAAATTGCATGAAATGCGTTTTGTCACTGTTATTTGTTAGTCCGTTCACCATGTTAGCAGGTTAGTTAAATTATTGTTACTTGCCTCTTCTAGTGTCTTTGTTACTTTTTACAATCAAATGCTTTTTTTATTTAATTCTTCTACTATGTCGTCTAAAAGATTATAGATCGCTTTCTCGGTTGAATATCCTTTTCTAAACCCAAACTGTGAATCGGTGAGTAAGTTATGTTTGTTCAGATGTTTTATTACTCTGTTGTATACTACTCTTTCAAAACTTTTTGTTAATACTGGCAACAGTGATATGGGGTGATAATTTGATATATCTTCTTTATTGCCTTGTTTGTACAGTGGAGTGACTATAGCACATTTGAGCTCATCTGGGAAGAGCCCAGAAAGAAGTGAATGATTACAAATGTATATTATATTTATATTAGCACAGTACAATATTTAAAACGACAATAGTCTTCAGGTCAACAAGTGATTATACCAACATCAAAAGCGTCACAATTTTTTTTAATCTTAAGCCTCTCATGGCATGCCAAGGTAATATTAATTTCACGATAATCGGCATGATGCCTCACCGTACCTTAATCGTGACAAGAAATCTACTATTACCTTAAATAATCTCGGTAACTTTAAAAAAATCAAAACAAGTTCGTATATTTGTCTGGTACCTAACGAGAGGTGAAACACTCCCGGTACCAAATACAGCTAATAGAATAAAAAATAATCCCGGTAAGTTAACAGATAGAGAGATCTGGAACTTATGCTAGTGTAAAATATCATCCGCTGTTTATCTAGGTTCGTTAATAACATTGTAAATTTTTTTTAAATTGTCAACTCGTGTAATTTTACACTTGGCTGTATGCTTTTCATAACAATGGAATACCAGATTACTTTATTGATAAAGCCTACGTGTCATTGATGAACTCTCGAACCCGGACCTTCACGTTTAACGCCAGTTAAATTCTTGGCCTTTAACCGTGAATTTACGCTTCTTAATTAAATTTTATTTTATTCCTATATTAAATTATTTTCTTAAATTTTGCGAAGAAGAAGAATATTGATAGTCTTTGAAAGGTTGTTATAAATCTCTCTAATTGGTTAAAAGACCCATGAAACTTGCGGAAGATTTTATGAATACAGACTTTTTGGCGATAGGGGAAATTAAATTTTTTCCATTGTGGTTAACAAGTATTACGAACATTAATACCAAAAATTCATTAGAATATTAGAAATTAATTCGTTTTTGTTAGACATGGAAGAACTAAAGGTGTTGAAAATTATATTCGACATGTATTTAATTATTGTTATTAATATTATCAACAGTAAGCAACCTCCAATCTACCTTGAATTAAATGGTAAGATTTTATTGCCTCTTACTATAATTTTAATTTGATTTAGATAAATAATTATAGGTTGTAATATTGTAATGCATTTTTAAAAAAATACTGTGTTATTTCATCAATATAACTTCCGAAACAGATTTTCCTTACAGGTTGGATGTAGTTTTCCAGCAAAAAGTGTCACAGTACCTTAAAAATATTTTTAAATTCTTTCAAAGAATATGCTAAAATGATATAAGAAGTAGTTATCAGAAAATGATTCATAATGCAAAAGGGCAAACTACATAGAAAATTATTGTACTTATGTTTAGCAAGTAGTTAGATTAAGTAAAATATTTCTACTAGTTCTTTAGTAGTAGTTATGATACAGAAAAATATCTGGGACTTTTAAATGCGGTGACAGTGTGACCAGCACATGATGCGTCCATAAAGGAGAGAAAGGATTAATATTTTTAAAAAAGCAACGGAATAAATATTGAATCACGTAGGAATAACATGCCATAGAATAAAATTGATAATTAGATTAGATTATTTATTCCCTCCAATACAATAATTCATGAATTAAGATACAATTTGCTAAACTGTACATAAACAAAATAATATCTTAACTGGTCCATTTCTGAATGAAACGGTTTGAACCAATATTAATATCTGAACATCTAGAAACGCTTCTTCTATGGAATAACTGAATATTTGTTCAATGTTTTAGTAAATACTTACCGCGAAAGCGTTACAAAATGGCAAGTTCATAACTTACACGTTGTAGTTAATCGTTGCCTTTATATTTACCGCCCAGATGTGGAGCCGGCTTCCGAAGGTTTATTTCTAGCAGAACAGCTCTTCTTAATTTGGAGCACGCAAAAAGGCCCTAAATTTCAGTTGCCTAGACGACCCCACTAATGGGAATTATTAGATGGCTTAGTCGTTAGTGACGTATGGTTCGCGGAGGTGCACAGGCCACTTGAAATTACGGGCTAAGTTATTCTCGTGGCCGCGTCATTACCGGGAGCTCATGCAGCGGCGCCGCCGTCGTTAACACAAGACGCCCCCGCGCGCGCGCGCGCTCTGATCACTGCTGCGACAGTCACCATCATTACTCGCAAATATTTTCAAACTTTATTTATGTTAGTCGAAGCAGACAAGATAGCACTCAAAAGATTCTAAATTTGAAAGGTGTACTCCCCGTTAAAAATCTATCCTCATCATTCTTTCAGCTCGTTTGCCTACTGTAGCTCTGTCAAGGGCTAATATTTCATTCCAATAGTGACTCAAACTATTTTTAACTATTAATAGTGAATTCAAAAATTTTACTGGATTCTTTCAGAAGATCTCCATTTGATCACATTTTACAATCTTTAGATGAGGTTCTTTTATTTACTACCCTTCCGTTTAATCTCGTTATTAATAGTTTAAAGTCTGGATGCTCTTCTATCAAAAATTTCACTTCCATTGAGTGTAATAAATTTAATTATACATAATACCTTCCTTAAATTTGACACTGTACTATTATTCATCACCAAATTTCTGGTCTTCCCATGGGTTCTTCATTATTTTTGCTGGAATTGTTATGGGAGACTTAGAAAATTCATATGTTAATAAGTTTAACTTCAATCCTTTGGCTTATTATAAGTATTTGAATGACAGGTTTTGTATAATTCCGCAGAATATTTTCTCAACTACTAATTTCCTGACCATTCTCGCCATCCATACATGTTACTTTCACTCTCCTGTTAAATATATATTTAAAATAATATATTCTAGTGTAAGAAAACCTGGAAAAGGCATGAATCCGGAAAGTTGTTACTAATTAAGATTTAAGAAAAATAAAGTATTTGAAAAGTCATAAATTGTTTTATTAATATATTCCAGACGTTAAATTTAACGTTTAAAATAGTTATACTTAAAGTAATTGTATTTGTTTATATTAAAAATTATAAAAACGGGACGGATCAACTAATTCTAGTCACGTTTTTAGCAGAGGCTTAAAGACATAATTATATGTGTGAAAAGATCTGAGAAAGAAAGCAGTAAATTTAGAGTTTCGATTCAATAAACAGTTTCATGATTTATTCTAGTAATTAGACAAGTGATTAATGCATAATGATCATTAATTTTAATGAATAGTGTCTTGTGATCCATATATTATTGAGTAGCAACAGTCCAGCATTAAAACTTCAACTATCTTTATAGATGTGAAACAACGAAAGTTACATTTTATAGAGTATTTTGAAATTAATAATATAAGCAGCAGCCATTACTTTTTATTTCCATTGAGTTTGCCACAATGTAACACATAAAAGGAAAACGTAAGATACTCCTCGTTTGTTTTACGGCGAAAGAAAAAGTAAATGAGAAATAAAACAAAGCGGGAAGCCTGTTAACACGCGCTGCACGTACTAACAGAAAAACGTTAAGCGTTATTTAGTCGGTAAATCTTTTATAACTCGACTGAATACAGAGAAAATATAAAAGTGTATACACTTGATAAAATAGGTTCTGAAATCATGAAACTCTAACAAACATTTATAGAACTTTATTTTAATTTCGTAACGAGAGATCTATTAAATTATAAATGTGTAATTATATCCACAGTATAAAATCTGCTGGGTAACTTAAAATAAATGAATTTTTACAAATCAGTCTTGTGTTGAGCGAGGCAATGTTGATAATCTGTACACACGCACGATACGCATACTAACTACACCACATGTACATGTGAATAATAACCTAGGAGTTCAGTGTATGTTTCGACTTTTTATTGATTAAAATTTTGTTCTTTGTATTGCATTGCAACCTGAAATAAGTATATGTAAAATCTAATTCAATACGCTGTTACATTTATTAGGATTTTAATCATTTTACTGTAAAAGTTAGACAAAATATTACAAGTACACTTTTTAGAATTTAGGATGCAGGTCGAAATCTAAACATACTAGGAGAAGAATTAGACGGGTAGGCTGAGAAGGAGCTTCAAGAATTCAGTTACCGGACTACTGCGTGGCTAATGAAATAATATTTGAGGATATTAAAGAAATGCAAGGAGAGTTTTGAGCAGTTTCTTAACGATTAAAGGGATTTAGAAAATAAACGAGTCTAAAGAAGTGGCGGTGAAGGAAAGCGGGCGTGAGACAATTTAAATGTAGACGGCGGAAGGGACAAGTTATTGGATGAGTAGATGAAATTTACACGGTAAAGAATAAAATAATGCCATTGTATAGAATATGAGTACCAATAATTCATTTGATAAAAAATTGGTATTGGTTTTAAGTTTGTTTTATTAATATTAAATTATCCTTTTATTAGTTATCCCTGTATATTAAACTCATTCATAGAGCACGGTAAAGGCCGTAGTTGAAGAAGTCACGATCTCTCTTTTTGAAATCAAGTACCCGTAATTAATCTCAGACGTAGCGCTGTCAGAGAGAGAGAGAGAGAGGGGGGGGGGAGTGGTGGAGGAGAGGAGGTACGTGTGATGTCTATATTTTCGTCATATTCATACACTAACAACATATTTAGGTTAGAATTAAAAATAAATACTTTTATTTATTATGCGGGATATTAGTTTATCTAGGCCAATAAATAAAATTGAATGGTCTGTCTGTACGTTTGTCTCGAGTAGGCTCCGAAACGACTTAACGCATTTCAATGAAAATTTGAGGGTTTAAAACGGGAGTTTCAACCTAAATTTTCGTATATGTTTCATTTTGATATATTGTAAGGTTCAGAATATACTACAATAAAATAGTAAAAAGTCATTCTACGGGAAAGGTTTCGTTGTTCATAAGCGCATAGAGATCTCCAAAAAGTGAATGTGGATTGACTACACTCTTGATCTTTAATACTATGTATATTTTAAATAATAAACATTTCGTGCCGTAATTAACGTATCGTTGGAAGAGACCGAACTCCCTCAGAAATAATAAACTACTTTGAACCGTCGATGCGAAGTATAAGTAAATTGATTTTATTTTTCGCGTCACATAAATTTTTATTTTTATTAATTTCTCCTTTTTAAAAGCAAATATTTATACATATATGAAAAATAATTGTATATTTATATGCTCAGATTCGAAAAATATCTACATAAATGATACCGTACTTTTTATACATTGAATATATTCAATTTTATCAAAATTCTGTACCTGTTTCGTTTTTAGGGAATTTTTTTTTAAAAAAAGTTACTTGTCCAAGTTTGCGTGAACAAAGTCGCGGGCATATCTAGTATTAAAATAATTTTTACTGTTCTTTCCTTATTTATTCTTATTCTACAAAATTAAAGACAGTTTTTTCCGCCAAGAAAAATGGAACGTTTGTTAAGTTGATTTGGGAAATTTTCATAAAAATAATTTAATGATTGTGAATATTATATTTATGAAATTATTATCGTTATTGTAATGTTTTAAAAATTTATAACTGTTGTAGTGAAGGCGGTCTGTGAATTGTCTAAGGCTAAGTCAGCTGGATTGAAATTAATAAATGTTCCAAAAATAGTTAATACTGTTTTAAATCACTTATTAATATTGATTAAACACCTGTGAGGTTGTAATATGAAAACTATAGTCAAGTTATTATATTTACAGTAGTTTTATGAATTGTACGACAAACAGTTCTATTAATAGAGCTACGTTTAAACATTAAGGTTGTACAAGTTTTCAGCAATTATTCGTCATTCTGGAAAAAATTTCATTGAGGGAGTTAAATAAATATGTGTTTCAATGGTTATTTGTTATTACAAAAAAATATATATATTTCATCTGACCAGCAAAAAAATCCTTTGTTCTTAGGCGTATCTAAATATGCGTAAAACCCCGTCACAGCGGGATAAGGGTTCGTTTTCCATTTTGGTTTGTACTTTCAACCCTCAAGCATTCTCTGTAGATAGCAAACGCCGTACGCTGAAGAAGACTAATAATAACCTATTGTGCATCTAATACAAATTTTTCAATGATTTATTACTTATTACATAATCCAATCTCATCCATCAGGAAAATAGGTAAGATTTATAAATAATAAGTTGAATTAACAAATATTTACTAGAATGTTCATGTACATTAAGGGATTTGGTATTCAATAAAAGCATCATATTAAGGAAACATACCCCGTTTTTTTCAAAAGTACCAATAACACGTGCCTTAGCCATATTTTTACAGCGTATTTAAAACACAAAACGGTATTACGTTGAATAACAAATTAGTCCGATCGTGCTTTTAGAGTTAAATCATTATTCACCTTTTTTACTACAAAATCAATTATTTCATTATTATAGTCAGCGTATAGAATTGGCTGTAATCATATTATCGTCAAAAAGTAAACAATTGGATTAAACAGCACTTAACTGGCCATAAAATAAACGTCATTATGAGCAATTGTTCCAGTTATTTATCGCTTCCCTGTCTATTTTTTCAAAATGGCCAGTATATGACGAGCATCTGTGTAGTCCTCAACATGTTTAAAGCGTATAAATCATCGATTAATTCATGCAGAACAACTCTGATCAATTGTCCAGTAGATCTATTGCAATAAATTGTTAAATATTTAGATCATGACTAATAAAGCATATCGGTCTATAGGCTTATAAATTATTTCATTACACGCCTTTGTCGATACCAATTTTAAACGTAAATACGTAAATAATAATAATTTCAGGAAAATGCTCACATTCTTCAATATTCGGCGGGTTCCGACGCACAAGAACAACATACTTGTAAATACACAGAAAATGATATTTATAAAGCATAGTAAACGTAAAGCATAGTTGATATATAACCTACTCGTACGTTTATCTGAGTGATTTGAGATTGTTTATAACGGTGTAATGGCGACATATGATAATTATATCAAACCAATCAAACGCCGACCCAAACTCAAATTCACAGTAGTAACTGAATATAGTGCAAATACTTTAATTAAAGGCCAAATAAGAAGATAGTGAACTAATAACGTCTGATTACTGTTTCCATTTCGGAACACCACAGCCCGAAAATTAATATTTCAACAAACTAATTTATTAGAGCTGTCAATCTACGACAATTCACTGATTCCTGGAACTTATAAACATTGCAAATGATGCACAAAAATTTATAAAACATATTCCATGTATTCTGACGAATGCAGATAATCATATAATCCACGTACCGCACCCATTTAACGCCACACTCCATACGAAACGTTTTAGTAACGATTTCCTAATATTCACACTTATATTACCCGTAAGTTAAAGCCTTCTTTGTCTGTGCTATCCTACTTTTTATGTCTACTATACTTCTACCATCCCTAGTTAGTAGCAGAACACCTGAACTTCCTTCAAAATACCTTTTTCCAATATAACGGCCTATGTTATTCCACTGAGTTCCATAGTACACTCCATTACCTTGATTTTCCTTCTTTTAATCATATTTATATACACAATCCGTACAGCTTTCATTTTATAATCCGATAATTTAGATTTAATTTTTCTCAAAATGTTTTATCATAGGACGTACCTCTCCTTCTTTCAACGTTTCCAGGTATGTGCTAAGTTCCTATTTATTTCCAGACAAAAAGAAGTCAAATTAACCCTTTCCGGACCCAACATACAATAATTTACAAATATTTTGAATTTAATTAAAGTAAATTTTATTTTATTTCTTTGCATTTGCAACCTTCAATTAAAATTAATAGTAAATTCCAATTAACATTTTTGAAATTGAATTACATAAATTGTAAAATCATTTCAAATCATAAAGTCAATTTCAAACTTTTAAATGGCTATTATTAATCAATGATTTAATTTTGTACTTTGATAGTGTATAATATCTTTAGGTTAAAATTTTTATTTCTTGATTTCTTGCTAATATTTTCTGAAACTTCTAATCCTTCTTTAATTAATAATATACGTTTATTTTAAAAAAAGTATTACGCTTCATGTCTTACCAAATTGCGACGCCACTTTTTTCCCCATTATAAATTTTTTCTACCGATGATTCAGGTCGATGGAGAAATTAAGTAAGTAATTGATGCTGAAATGTAAGGTCACGTTACAATATAAATGAATATATGTACGCGAACATTCCGCTTACAAATTGAGCCGCGAGAAAGTGGTGAGGAATTTTAAAAATCTGCAATAACGACCCATAATACTGTCGAAAAAATATTTTCATGGGTCGCACTGACTATATGTAGTGACTAATTTCAATCTCTTTCGAACATCATCATGGATATGGTACTTAACAAATAATGGGAAATGATCAATATTGGTGTCGAATCCAGGGTTATGGAAGTCACTGATTTTAATTGTGACAATCATTATTATGAATAAACAGTTCTTTGGTTTCCACCCGGGTTATATTAAGCTCAATGTATCAAAGAAATCAAACAACTGTTTATTCAGAATATACACCGGGAAAATCTTCGATCTTTGATAATCACCTTTCTGTTACGTTTAGGTTTAGCCTTTTCAGTTTCGGGTAGGAAGTGTTTAATTATATAATATACAAATGGTCCGAGAACGGTATCGAATTATGAGTATATGGTTCGATCTATTCACTAGATCAGTGATGGGCAAACTACGACCCGCGGGCCTTGAAATGTTCTATCCGGCCCGGGGGACATTATTCCTAATCTGACGAATAAAAAAAGAATACAGGCTGTAAGAAAAGTAAATATCTTTTCGTTTTAAATCGGTGACGACAACATAATTTATTAACTTAACCTAGATATTGGAATGTTCTGTTGAGAGTGAGAAGCACTGGCTGCTGGAAACTTTGTAGCGAAGAGTAAAATTGGCAACGGAGGCTCCTCGCAGTAGCTATCCCCTCCACCGCGGCTAGATATCGAAAAACGTTTCTTGATTCAGGCCAGTCTTAGCGTCGTTGGTTTTCAGGTTTTACTCTGCATATTGTAAAAACTGTATCCCTAAGATGCTATCCATGAATGAGTAATTTTGATTCTTATTATCGTGTTTTCAAAGATGAATGGATTTGGAAGTACTTTTTCATAGTTTTATAGATAACCCACAGAATCGCGACTTATGATTGAATAGAATAATGGTAAGATAAATAAATTTTGGATATGGTAATGCGCAGCAGTTAGACACGTGCGCCTGGCTCATATAATTCCTCGGTTTAAGAATAAACCATAGTCGATGGAATACGCTGAGTCTCAGGTACGAAGGAATTCTCCCATTCTCCGCTTAACGGTACAAAGGTTCTAGGAAAACAGTCCCCGTTCACCCCACGCTGAAGTGATGTCGAGGGATAAAGCTTTGCTGATTGCTTCTCGCATAAAAGCGCCAGATAAGTAGGAACCAATCTGAACCTTTTAACGATCACTTATCCAGAGATGGGTTAGGTGATCAGACATTCTGTGGTTGATGATTAAGACAGAGGAGTGCAGGAGCGGGCCACGTGATAGTGTGATAGACTGTTCTGCGTCAATCAATTTGAGCAGTATTAGTCGATAGCCTATTTACCCCACGGTACCTTGAGTGTAGATAACTTTTGCATATTTAGCTAGCAGGGAATTTTTTTTCAATTTTTCGTAAATCAATTATGTTTTTTTATAAATAAATAGATATCTGATGGCGTAGAACCTTAAATATTTATGAAATCTCAATAGGTAGAAAGGTACACTACACTGTCTCATCTGCAACGAAACTGAAACACGTTTCGCGACACTTCAACTCTAAATTACATTGGCCCGCCTAAAGTTTTTTTTCCTTACATGTGGCCCTCTCTTTAAAAAGTTTGCCCATCACTGGACTAAATCATTACAATCATTAAGCCGGTTAAATTGAAGTTAACCTCCCCTGAGCACATTTGAAGGATAAGGACTAATTGGTTGATAATGAAATACATTAGTGTCAAATCCATGCTTACAGAGTCGTTGAGATAAATCTAGTTTTCAGTCCCTTCATTATACAGAGTGATGATAAAGCGTTATTATCAAATGTAGTCGAATTAAGGGGCACGGGGACTGAAATTTCGGCCAAAATAGAAAAAAAATCATTTTTCTAATTTTTATTTATATCAGTAAGCCTATAAATTCTGTAAACTGAAAATATAAGCTGCCAAACAAAATATGGAAGGTGTAAAATATGCCGCAGGATAATTTTAATTACTGTATTTCATTCTAAGTAAATAAATTATTACTTTTTCAGGAAAATGCGTTTTGCTCAGCTTCATGATTTCTGGTACTAAAAATCTTATATGGGTCACAAATATAAAGATATTGCCTTTAATTTTTTTGTACATAATCTACATGGTAGTACCTTAAAAACTAGTATTAGTTTTCTAGTTTTCTAAGGTAGGTTAAGTGAAAAAAGTTCCAAAGTTCTAAAAAGTGCCAATTTTTAAGGAACATTATGAATCGCCTAGTAAAAATTATTTTCTCCCCACATTTATATTAATTTTGAAAAATAATACTGTTAACAATGGCCAGACTTACATATTAATGTAAAAAAGCTAAAAGATATTCAAGTACGTAACGCAAGGAACATTTCAATACTGTCAAACTTTGAAAATAATTTTCAAAATTTCAAAAGAAAAGTCTGAAAATAAACAAAATTTTGTACATTGCCACACATATATGTTGTCATCACACAGTTAAATTTTCAGTTCAGTGGCAATTCATTTACAGGAATTTGATTCCCCGTGTCCCTTAATTAATTTCCCGGTCTAATGTAAATGCATATATGGGAAACACTGGACACTCAGCCAGTACTCCATAAAGACAAATGGAGATTTCAGGAGGTCTAATAAAGAATTAATTGAAAATAATGAGCAGAAGATTCACACAATTTTCAGTGGAAAAGCGGGACTCTCTTTACATGTTTCAGAAATGTGTGGGACCCAATTAGTGAAACTTTACAGAGCGCCGTCTAATTACTTAAGTGAAGAATTTTGTAAATAACAGAGTAAATTATTGTATGAACAAAACCGCTACTTAGACACTCTTATATAAAAAATTAGCTATACCGTAGTTTGGAGAAAATAAATGAAGTGAGAACACATTCATATTTTGTTAGTAATGACATGTAACAAATGAAACCAAGTACCTTACAGAAAATAGTGATGAAATGTAGTTCCTTGCATATATTAATATGTTTGTAATCGTCGTGATAATCAAAATATGAAAACAATATTTGTGAAAGATGAATCTTACCTTCTTCATGAAAGACATTACGTTTGTTGGTAACATTTTTGCAGTTTATGTTGTCTTTTATGGGTCGACTTGAAAGCTGGTGAAGCAGATAGTTGTCGTGTTTTCAATTTGGCGTTTTATCTTCACAACAGAAGGGCATTGGACGGCAGAACGAGGAGACGAGCTCTCTGCCGTGGCCCATATCTGCACACACACTGCAAAACGCAAAGATAAACACATTATCAACAACAATATTTATGGATATATAATTGGCTTTATAAATCAATGACATTTGTAAATAAAGCTGGAACACATTAAGGTCATTTATATCCCACAATATATATTTCAGCAAGTATATATATAATGTATCCAAATTTCAGATAACTCGGATGAACGAAATACGGACTTAGAAGTCAAGTTAAAAAATCTTAACACCTCTTTAATGTTAACAGAATTTAATTTTCCATAAAATATAAGTAACGCTGTAAAATATAGCGTCACTCTGATGTTTATTGTTTGCCTACTTGAATCAGGTTCATTGGACACGGAATTAATTCTTCTGACACTATCTGTTCTTTTTTTGAAGCATTTATTGACATCAATTACATTGTTACAAATATGTGAATACGAGGTAACAAAACCCAAATTTGTTAACTGTATACATACTTATAGTATAGAATTAAAATTATGTTACACTAAATCATAAACAATCAATGATTTGTTTTGTCCTAGCTTATAACAACTTCTTATATGAGATATTCAACGGAGCCCAGTAACTGTATTAGTTTCTTAAATTCCATTGTGTTTTTGCTGTGGTACTCATTCCTAAGACTGGTCTGATTCATCTCTTCGTGGTAACCTATATTTCGCAAGCCTTTTCATATCCGCATAACTAGCACATCACACATCCTTCCTAATCTAATTAGCGTATTCCATCCTTTGACCTCCCTCTTCTGTTCTTACCACACGCACTTCCCTCTAACGTTAGTTTTACAGGACCCTCATTTATTATAACGTGGCCTATTAATCTATCCCTTCTCTTGGTCAACATCCTCTATATTGTTCGCTCTTCCCCTATTCTGTTTAGAACTTCCTCGTTAGTGATTTTATCCACGCATCTGATTTTCTGCAATCTCCTATAGAACCATATTTCAAAGGCTTCTATTCTTTTTCTTTCCAGCTTTATGTTTCGCACCCATATAACGCCACGCTCCATACGAACATTTTTAGCAACAATTTCCTAATATTTATACTTATATTACCCTTAAGTAAAGTCTCTTTTTTTCGCGAAAGTCTTCCTTACCTGTCCTATCCTACTCTTTATGTCTACTATAGTTCTACTATCCCAAGTTATTACGCTTCCCATTAACACCCGAAATAGTATTATACTCACTGTATTTACCATAAGGCACAAATACAACACGTATGTTAATAGATACTAGTCTGCATATTACGTGAACCGTTCAGATGTGTATCAGAAGTCCATTACAACAAATATACGTTACGAATCAATATTAAGATAATACATGTAATTTACTACAGAATTCTATAAAATTATAGTCTTCCACCACATGCTTAGAAATATAAAATACGATACCCTTTAAAAGGCAGGAAAACGCGACTCTTGAGAAATATTGAATAATAGGTTGGTACATTTTCTTCAGGATTAAACATTTTTCTCAGAAACATCCATTAAAATCAGTACCCTGTTTCAAACTTCAGTTTCCGGCTGAAGGCGTATTCTCGGCTTTGTTCCCGGAAACCAGCATTAACCCTATTATAACGGATATTTAAGTGACGTGTAACAATCTATTATAAAACCATTAGTTTTATCTGATTTGTGATTTACAAATTTGCGTGAAGCTGAATCTAAAAGCGAACACATGTTGACAGTCCTGTACCTGAAACAAAATTTGTCTCGACAACAATCTCGGGACTTCCACCAATACTCCTATTGCAACAATAGATGGGGTGAGAATGCTCGCCATCCCTCGCTCTCTCATGATGCACAATTTCCGCTTATAGTAACACAGTCAGTTGTGCCTTCAAAGTAATACGGCAATCGGATGAATGGTATAAGACTTGCAAATCGCAGTTTTCACGCGGCAATTAATTGGGTTTATTAATATTTATATTAGTATCTTCTGAACCCTAATAGATACCGAAATGAAACATAAACGAAAATTTAATTAAAAATCCTTCAAATGTTCATTGAAATTCGTTGAGCCGTTTCGGAGCCAACTTCCAGACAGACACTTCAATTTTATTTACTGGAATGGTTTAAATAAAATGTGACTTTAGTAATTGTAACTATTTTATTTAAACAAATAATGTTTCTCATTATCCTCCTTCCAGACAATTATAACATTTATGTTAATGGACAATAACGATTAATGCAAACTATATTAGAGGTAACTTTTCTTGGAAACATTACTAATAGCAATCTCTGGTTCCTTAGACGATAATGAAAGCATTTGGTTAGGGTTTACATTTAGCACAAATATTTGTCTATAAAATGTGGTATAAAAAGTAAATGATGCAAAATTTCACAAATTCGCTGTGTCCGTTAAATTGTGAGAAGCGAACAAAATCAGCATGACCGACGGGAATTCATTTGACATCTGTATCGAATTCCTTGATACACAAAACGTATTTATGCATGATTAAATCGCTAGATTCTAATCATATGAAGAAAAAAGTACTAATTGTTTTATGTAAATGGGTCGTCTCAATCGGTAGCATATTTATTACCTTTCGACGTGGTGATCAATTCTTAGAATACTGACATAAATTACTGTTAACAATAGCTATTCTATCTACTTGAAATAAATGTACCTGGATAGTTGTCCTAATAATAATAACAATACAAGCAATCAATAATATTTCATCAAATTCGTAATTTTAATTGTGAAATAAAAATTATTAAAATGCTAAAGAGACTCATGAGTGAGCATTTTGATGGAAAATGACTTAATTTCACCGCTGAAAATTCCTTGAAAAAAATTAATATCAAAAACGTGAGGTAAAATAAACAACATATAAAATGTAAATTGTAAAAAAAAGAAAACGATTGATATATATATGAAAAAAGAACCATAATATAGTAATACACAGAAAATTGAAACTACCAAATTATTTTAAATGTTTGAAGGTATTAATATTTTATATAAAGATAAATTAAACTACCAGTTTTCATTATGATAAGCATTATATTTGGACCTCTATTTTATCAAGATCAATGTTTAAAATGTTAGATTATAGACTAAAAATTTTTAAAAAAAACTTGTTGAAATTTATTTTTACCAGATAAAGTCCCAAAGTTGAGAACGAAACGTAGAAATTGAATAAAACTTGTTTTATGTATACTGTCTTATAAAAACAGACAAAGTTAAATATTATTAACATTATCATATAGGGTTAGATTATTAAACTTTTATATTTTTGACATGATATTATTCTATGTTATAGAGTATATTTTTATGGATATGATGTTTCATACGCCATGGGGTATACAAATTATTGATTATAGATGATTGTATTCCAGTAGCACGTATTGACATGCTATTTTCAAATATTGTTTGAGTGTAAAAGATCGATAAATGTTAAAATTTAACAATTGTCAAATGTATTCTATAACTCCAAACAAATGTACCGCCATCAGAATAAGTGTGGTTGATATAGTTTGAATCGTTTATTAAATTATTTAGTTAGCGTAGAGAAAGTAATAATTTATATTAATGAAATATTATCCAGCTTTCTTGGTGATGTGATTTAAGAAGAACGTTGAAGGATGTACATGATCAATTTTATTTTGTTTATTTTAATAAATATGATAATACATCTGCTATTGTCCATTAATAGCGCTTTTGCAATGTAATTATGGTAAAATTCTAATATTTATAATTTACTCGACATTGTGTACATGATATTGGAATTATATAAAAATCAGCTGCACGTAAGGTAAAAAAATTTACCTCGTGAGTAGAAACTGGAATTTTGAAACAAAGTTAAGACCCGCGCTGATTGCAGAATTCATTCAACCCGAGAGAGTGGCGAGTGATATGATATGTAGGCAATCAGCGACACACAGGATGGATTGCTATTTCCAGCTTCACTTCATCCACTTCCCTCAGCCCTACAAGTCAGCCAATGTCAGCAATTACACCGCCTGGCAATCTTTTAATACCACCGCTGTCTTCGTTACAGGATATTAAATGCATAGCTGCCTCGCTTAAATACGAAACGAGCTTCTTGGCGACTTCCATTGTATAAGAAACTATACGCAACAGCTGCACAGCTCGGAATTCATTTACGCATCTCTCAAATTACATTTATTGTAGCGCATTCTCATAACTGCGGTATCATATCTCAAATATTAATACGAACAAGTTATGAAGCAATAAACATATATAAAATTCACGTCGGATTTATGCAATAAATAATAAATAAAATGACCAGATTCAAACTTCAATTTTAATACAATCAAAAACAGCAATGTTTGGGTACGAATTTGTTCCTTCTCCAGAATTTTATCGTAATTGTCTAACGCTATCAGACACGATATGTTTAGAATCATCATTCAAAATTTGACAATGTTTTAAAGTTCTCCTGAGGATCCTCTACAAATGTAGCACTTGTGCCGCCGTGGTTGTACAAAAAAATGTCTCAAACAGGTACTCAATTTCTTTAACAAATAAAAATTTGTAACAATTTTTTTAAATTTGACACATATATTGATTAAATTAATGTCATAAATATTTTATTTTTATATTACTAAAGAGAAATATTTTTAATTCATTTTTTTATAATTTCAATAAATAATTAGCTTCTCAAAGCAGAATCAGTACCATTAAGCATATAATATTTTGATAAATTCCAGTTTCACTTGATATTAAATGACAAATTTTAAATAATGTTAACTCCCTATATGTCTTTTGATGACAAAAAAGGCAAACGTTTTTTAAAATTATTTCTTTAGAGAAACTCGAGGTTAATAAAATTATTTTAAGCTTAATGGTACAGATTATATCGAAAGGTAGTCTTCACTACATCACAGGTTTTCGTCAGTTGGAAATAAATTGCGTTACAAATCTTACAATAAAAATGAATATTATTTTAAACTAAATGATAATATATATGATAGTAAATGTTTTATGTGCATTAATTTTGTATTAAAAACTTTCTGAAGTATTTTTCCTCGTATTAAAATCAGGATTGAAGGGCAGATAAAGTTAAAAGCTAAAAATAACTTTACATCCATCTTTTAATTCTATTGGAGGACTAAAGCATTTAATACGAATATAAATTATTACTATCTCTTATAGAAATTATTATTTATTGTTATGAATCTTCTACTAAGGAAATTCGTAATTAAGAAAAACCATTTCAAATAACTGATGATAATGCTGAAAAAGTCACAAATGTAATAAAAATCGAAATATATTTTAATTATAAGAAATTTTATTAAAATTTATATGATCTTTAGGAATGTACCTAAGTCATTTATAATTTAAAATACAAAATAATTGAAACATTACTAAAAACATTATATATTAAATTTATACTGTGTGAAGCGTAATTTTGATTATAATTTGTTTCAAATATTTAATCTAAGGTACATACCTTCATTTTTCAAACTAAAATTCTAGCTTTATATAAGTTCTAATAAAGTCTCTATTTGACTTTAATCAATTTAAAAATACAAATTATGAATATATTTATTAAAAAGCCTTGGTTTTATATTAGTGGTTTTTAATGTATGCAATACAGCAATGTTTTATGATAAAAAACACCCATTGCGAATCCATGAACTTGATTAAATATTTTATCCATAAACGTTAAATAACCATTATCTAAATATATTTCACTATAGAGTCCATAAACGTACTTTTACTTTTTCTTTCATTGTTGTCTTTAGTTTTGCCAGTTTGAATTAATTAATTCGATGGCAAGTAAAAATGGATACTACGTCTAAGATTATTAATTTTTAATTAACGTTTAAGTCATCTATATTTTCTTAAGCTTTGTAATTCAATGGCACTTTTATATCGTATGGGGTGTTCTTACTTCATTAAAATACTTTGAAAAATAATTAACCGAGTTTTGACTATCGACTATAAGGCGTAAGGGATTATTTTATTTATGAAATTTGATTAGTATTTTAATTCTAGGTTTATTTTAATAATAATTTAAATATTTTTTGTTTTGTCTATAAGTTTGTATTTTAGTAATTAATTAAAAATTAATTAAAAGTTTTATTTAATTTTATTGAAAGATTAGTGCTATTTAATCTATAAGTATGGTTATCTTCTAGTGAGTTATTTACTTTCTGATTCTATTTTTCTTCGTAAAAGAAGACCAGTTGTTTAGTTTCATCGGCATTAATAAAAAATACTTTTTTATTTTATTTAAATACATCTTTAGTCATTAACATATGGGAGTGTATTACATCCTTAAATAAATTAAATTTGTTTTTGTTATTTGTATCATTCCGGATGAAATTTAAAATAGCGTCAATATTATAAATGGAATTTTCAATATCAGCAATTAATTTCTTAATATTATTTTATGGTCCACATTATAACAGTTAACAGTTGCACCCAAATTTAAAAAATAGATAATGCTAATAGGTATCTTAATGCCAGTTAGATAGTCAAATCAGTTGCTTTTATGCATGTACTTATATTTTTTATTAATTATGGGTATTTATTATTAATTTTTATATTATTATTGTCATTGATATAGATACATTGTAAAATGTTTTCCCATAATTATCAAAATTAAAATAAGTCATTTAATACAAAAAAATTCCTTGTAAATAACTTTTCTAAGGCTATTGTATATCATTATGCACTACTTGAATATGTTTAAACTATATGTACGAAAATAAACTCGCGCACCGTGTTTATATAATGCCAGTGATATTCACTATATTTGGCTGCTTTTATCACTTTGAAGCTTGCCACCTGCTTAATGTCCCTGCTCCACCTTTACAATGGAAGTCCATCCAAGGGGTCTTTTATGATCTGTCGGGTGCAAGATCATAATGTTCATGGCCTCTGCGGCCTTCCTTCACTAAAATCTATCGTGAACATTGCAATTTTATAATTTTCATTTGTTACACTTAGATTGCAATTCCCATTTTTTGTCTTACAAAATCATTGCCCAATTTTTAATATTTTATTATTCCAGAAGATAATTGCCATTATAAAAAAGTAATTATGACGGAATATCAACTCTGTTTAGTTAAGACTCTTGAAATTTGTCATACATATTCATTAACCTTATGTCACTACAGTCAATACATACAAATGAATTTTTATTTACATAATAGACTTAATTAGAATTGAAATTATTCAAAATAACTACAATAAAATTTATTCTTTTAATTTCTTAGTACACACAGAGAAATAATTAATTTTATATTTTTAGTGTTTCTGTACCATTAGACAAGTAATAATTTCTCGTTTTTGTTCTTTTATCCAATTTTAATAATATGGCTTCTAGAGTTTGTTAGAATAATTGAAGTTTCCTGGTCATGTCGGTAGACCTTATTTTTAATGCTTTCTCATGATATTAGTTTATCAAAGTTTCACTTTTTTGGGGTTTAAGTACTGTGGATTTTTTTCCGGATTTAAAATAATTTTTCATATTTTGAATGTAATTATTCAAATATAATCTATATTAATTTAGTGTTCTCAAACAAAATATTCTAACCAACTGGATAGTTTATTGAGTACTAATAATTTAAATCTTAATTGACTATTTACTCATTTTAGAAAACCATCTTAGATTGAGTATTATGTCATTATATATTACTTATGTTATTCTTTTTTATTGTGGTTAAATTTGACGACAGTTTAAATGAAAGAAAATAGCCCGCAAAAGACTCAGACTGTGACGTCACGGGCTTTTAAGTTACTAAGCTACTTCCGGCATTCGGTTGAGTACATTGGTTTAACAAGAAATGGCGAAAATAGTGGTGTTAATTCCCAAGTATATATATATATATATAATAAAAACTGTTTGTTTCTGTTCCAAAATAAGCCAACATGTGAAGAAATGAAAGAAACTTGGTGACAGAAACAAGAGGGATATAAAGCTTCATTTCACTGTATATTTCTGTAATGCGGTAAGTGAACAATCCATATTTTATTTTAAATTGAAATAATACATTACTGTATTTTATTCAATATTATAATATTTTATTTAAATATAATTTTACTTCGAAATATTACTATTTGTACGAGGGCAATTATGGAATACATCATGGACACCCAATGTATTCTGCTACAATTAATGTTAAGGTTAGAATGTTAAAGAATTGTCCTACTTCATTAATATTTCATGTGTTGATATATTGTAATTAACATGGAATTTTTCAATCATTATCAGCTTATTCAAGAAAGATACATTATGAAAATATTTCCTGTAAAAGTGAAAAAAATCAGTGACAATATTGTACACCCGAACTTTAACTCACATTTTACGTAGATACGTATAAGTTAACTACACACAGTATACAATGGGTTTCAGCTAGATAATTGTTATGGGGGATGGAGTTTTGCCTTGAAAATTTGATTGTCAACCAGATTGCAGAAGGAGAGTCCTTCAATCTTCATGTATCGAAAGGAAAATGAATCAACCTTTCTGATAAGTTGACGGACATCCAAGTATAGCAGTTTTATGGATGAAACTACTATCCACAGTTATTTAAATATGACATATTTATGTTATACGACTTATACCAGAGATTGCCAATAATTAGTTTTGTGTACATTAGTAATGAGAAATTCCCCAACGAACTAGTTCAAAAGAACTATTCAGAAAAATGAACTGTGCGGATAGTCCACTAGATTATGTGAATTATCGTTAGTGAAGTAGGGTCAAATTGTGAACTAAAGAGGGTCCAACAACTTCGAAGAGCGGAAACTCGGTCATTTGGAGTCATTCCTTATTGTTGTTGATTGTTATCCCTACATGACAGTAGGGAAAGGAGAAGGGGAGAATTGTCGTTTAAGGAGGTACTAACCCTCTAAGTGGCCTGGCGAAACGCTACTATCATTGTTAAGAACATTAATTTTCTTCATACGAACGCGATATGTAGACTGCGACGACATATTTTAACACACGCTATAGTTATTATACATTTTAAGGATGTGTTTCTTGATATACAACATATCGTGAACTGACAGATATATATATTCTAACGCCAATATTTTCAGATTTGCTTTTACACTACCAACTTATCTCAACAAAAATCGGAGTATAAGTAAGCCGATGTCTACCCCCACAACAATATGGGCAGAGTTGTCCACTACGCTTCGTCTTGAGACACGACTAGATAATTCTCCTGAACTGTACATGTTTCTTTTACCGCCACTCAATAGTCTCTTATGCGTGAATGTTACCTACAGTGTGACACAAACTTCTAGTTTCAATTATCTTCGAGCAATAGGTTTTTCAATATTATATGTTATTACGGAAATAATACCCTCATTTCAATCTGAGTCTAATATTTAGTTTGTTAACGTTCGAATAACTAATTAAATAAAGTAATGTGCTCATTACAAGAGTACATGATTACCGTTTGAATATAATACATGTAACCTGTAAAGTATTACCATTCGATATCTATATGTATCATTACAAAGATGTTATAAAGAAACAATTAATCTGTTGGAACTGCGGACAAATTATTACAAAGAGTGCATCATCAAAGCAGGCCTGACTGAATTACTCTATCTGCTTACAAATTTTCCTCAATATCAAGTTATACATCTATTAAACGATGAAGTCTAAAGCCAAGTAAATCAGCTTCAACTACAGTAAGGAAAAAATTGAACTATAATGAAGATCAATCGGGCAATGGTGAAAACATCCTATAAAATGAATCCACATTTATAACAATGATACTAATCTCAAAGAGACAAATGAGGTTTTATAATAGAAAAAGTGCCTTCAAAGAACTTTGAATTAAATTACACATTGGCATTTCTGAAGATTTTTGTTTTGTACTTGTATTGATTATAAAGAGAAACAATAATTATTCTTGTGTTTAAAATTTTTATTAAGCAGAACATTTTGAGAAGTTGGAGTAGTTTAATTATCATATGAGGCTAAATTATGTTTGAAAAGTACGTCACTCGTGACTAGAGTTTTACGGCCACTTATGGCTGAAATAGATAAGCGCAATCTTCCTATTTCATTTAAACACAATTTTTCCAATGTAAGCTGTATCGTAAGCGATAACAGCAAAGATATTAACATTTATTTAATGAAAAATAAAGATAACTAACTAATTAATTTTGTTAGCTATTTCAACTTCGGCATAAAGGTTATTTTATGATGAAAACAAATTGATTAAGCAAACTAATAAAATTAGACGCACTTAATTACACAAACATCTCAGTTATATTATTCAAATTACCGTATACAAATTGTTATACATAAAATCCCGCCCTATCATGGATAGAAAATTCATTTTCGTTAAGGTAATATGAAAATCAAATTTGATTAAAACTTTAAACTATTTTAAAAATTATAAATCAGTTACTTTACAACGATATAACATTTCATTGAATCTATCTTGCAGTTCTCAAGTTTTTAAGTTAGACAGCATTAAAAGTTTCGTTAATTTTGAAGCCCAGTCCAACTTGCAGAAAACCAGATGGAATTAAAATAATACAAGAATTTTCTTCAGTAGTTGAGGCCATAAATAATAAATTAATTGTTATCAAGATTTCAATTTTTCAGGCGTTTTAGAAATATACAAATGCTTCTATTTTGTGTAAGTTTCTTCTATCCGCTTTCACAAGGTTATTCTTCATTTATAAAAAAATTAGTGCTTTCTTATCACTAAAATGATCACTAAGAATACCATAGAAACCGAGAATTAATATGGCTAGACGCTGCATAACCACAATACCAACAAGAGCTTGACGACTCTATGCTTAAGCCAGCGCCACACGATGCGGTGAACGTTTGACTCAACTGTTGGCCTGTAATATTTGAGTCCAATATCGACGATTAGTAGTGGCAAGTACCTTGCTACACGGTGGAGTGAATGTTTCATCCAATAAATTCCATTCAAACGCTGGTTCGATATTCTCTTAGGTGGGAATGTTATGTACAAGATAAAATAGAGGATAAATAAAAAGACGACCAAAAAGTCAGCAATTAATTTTATCACTATTTAATTAATACAAATACTACGTTTCATATTCCAGCCGCAACTGTCGCGGGAGATTATCCGCGACAACAAATTCCCCTAATGTAAATAGTTCATCCATTTAATAATTTGGATGAAACGTAGTATTTGTATTAGTTAAATAATAAAAAAATTAATTGCGGACGTAATGACCGTCTTTTAATTTATTTTAAATTAATAGTCATGTTTCAAATGAATGATGATGAGGGTTTTATTATTGCTACTTTCGCAACAGTCTAGACGAATAAAACGAACACATACTAGAAGATTTTTTAAATATTGTTGTTTATAGCCGCGGAAAAATAAAAGCATGTGTAAGTGAGATTAAAATCTAGAAAACTGGTACATAAAAATCCTAATATTAACTAATTTCATTATTATAAATAAAGTAATTATATTATCTGACTTAATATTGTAAATAAAAACGCAAAGTGTGGCCAAAATCAGAATTGCAAAAAATTTAATTAGCATACGTTCCGCCTCCGCGCTTTAGGAACCTCGTCAGTTATTTAAATAAAATAATACCAAAAGTTTTTATTGCTACAGCAACGTCCGAGGCCGAAATGATATTTTCACTCATTTCGGCCACGAACATTGCAGGAGCAAAAGAACTTTTCGAATTATTTATTTTAATAACTGAGGAGGTCCCTAACTTTGGAGCACTAAACGTGTTCTACTTTCATTATTGTATATTAGCTTTTCCCCTATTTAAGTGTTCAATTTAAATCAAAACAGTAAATTTTTGGAAAAAAAATTATTAGTATAACTCATTTTATAAACTTCTAGTGCACCAGCATACTTTTATTTCATAAATATGATTCAAAATGTATAAATTATTAACATACTAGCTGGAACCCGGCGTTGCCCGGGTATTTATTCATATTATCCGGGGACATGATTTAATTCTTGATCAACACATGGCTAAACCAGCATCGAAAATGTCACAGTATGAACCTCAAACATACTTCCAGTATCTCGATAGTAAAAAATACTCCCGATACAATAACAGGACTAAAAGTATTTATATATATTGTAGAAGATCCGGTCGTTTCAGACCTGGCTCAGGACTGCGTTGATATATAATTTCAGGAACTTGTAGGGCACCAGGTATATTTTGTTCATAAAAACACCAAAAGATTTGATTCAGAGTTTTAGTAATCTAACAGGGCGTGGTCACTCAGTCATCCTTCGCTAACAAGTCTTAAAATTAGTCGACGTAATTTAATTAACCATTTAACACAAACGTTAAATACTTCCCGGTGAATCACCATCTAAATCTAGTGGTAATTCAATGGACGTTGATTATCACGTGGCCGCGAGTATTCGCGAACCACAGCACCTCCGTCTAAGAGGACATTCCGGCCCCGACTGCCCTGTACGCTTCCGCTTTCGTCAGTCACACGACAATACGTCTCCCCGACAACAATTCCTGTCTGTGTCGTGGCTTGAAACTTGCCCAACAGGTCCCATTTCGCAAGCTACAATCCTGCGCGTATAGATTTTGTTTGGGCTGTAACTTTACATGTTACAATATTTTTATATATGTATAAGTAATGAAAACATACTTGTCAAAGCACAAGTCACCAATACGAAAATATTAACAAAATTTTCACCGAGGTGGAGGAATCCTGTGGCAGGGTGCCAATTGGATTCCAAGTGAGTCGCCGAGTGAGAGAATACTCCTTTGACGCGGTTCCGAACATGTTCCAACGCAAACTTTGGACCTCGTCACTCATAGTTGGAGCATCGGCCACACGATTCGTCCAACCATCAAGCGTCTAACGTTGGACGGAGTTGGTAGCATTGTGTGGCGCTGGCTTTACGGTCAATCGTAGGGCATATTCGACCACATGTCTGAACTCAAGAATTTTACATTTCATTTAATATTTATACCACGAATATTTTGGAAAATTTATAAAAGCAATCGTTGTATATGAATCTTAAAGACTGATGAAAAGTTGATTTATATATTTTATATAGTCAAATAGCCTATTAAATGCCGAAATATCATGTTCATATATATTTATTTTGGTGGAATATTTATTAGAGGGACATAATTATTGATTTTATTCGTAATAGAGTACCTATAGCGAATATTTTAAAAATTATATTTTTGCGAATATATATATATATATATACATATTATTTATAAAACTTCATTTGCCAGCATTCATTACAATGGGCGCTTTTTTTGTTTGCATGTAACCAAATAGGACCGAATCCAAAATCTTTTAGTATTAAGCGCTAATTTCAACATAGATATCTTTTAAAGTTAACGCTGACTTAAATATCTTACATTTTAACTAGAGAAATTAATTTCACGGTAGGTGCATTAATAGTAATAGCACGTGATCTAATTTCACTTAGATGACGTCAAAGCTGCGAGTATCACAACAAGTGGTTAATTATGAGTTAACTTTCTATAACCTCTTTATCACAGGCATCATTCCATTTTTCACGTCAGAATAATTTACGCTAAGCAGGATTTACTGAAGTTTGCAACTTGGGGAAAAAAAGAGTAATCTTTTGCTGGGGTAAAACCTTTGTTTTGCTTTCGGTAAATATTGGTTCATATGATAAATTGAAAATAATAGTTAATTATTGTTGTGTGAGTTTGATGTGTTTACAAAAATAAATACGATCCTGAAAAGTTAACTGAGAGGTACAGGTTAAGTATTTATTAGACTTGGGCGTGAAGTATCTACTTTATAAAATATTAAGTAAATAATACAACAGTGTATTAAAATAAGAAGAATGAAAATTGTTAAACTGTATGGAATTAGATTAAGTCACTAGACATATTGATATGTGATGAGCTATTATTTACTATCTTGGTGCAGCGGACAAGACTGTAGCATGACCGACAATTGTGTTGGTTTAAATTGTAGTTTCAGAATTGTGGACGTATGTATTTGACAAGGAGTGCGAATAACTACAGTTCGAAGTGAGTCTCGGACATAAAAATTTGTTTAAGAAAAACTTGCTGAAAAATGTCGCGGACCACGGAGGCGATAAAGTATTTCCTTTGGAAGTTTTTAGGATTTGCATAGTTTATGATAATATCTCAGACAATTTTTCAGGGACAAGAGAGGTACGAAATTAATTGTATTTGGAACGTTGTGCTTTGAGGCACTGTCTTTGACCTCGCCTGAGACCGTTTTCTGTTTTCTCATTGCTCTAGAGAAAATTAAATGTAGTTGATGTTAATTTTGTTTGTTTTGTTTAAAACCTCCCTAAAAATACTTCATCCTGTGAAATCGTCAGAAGCTGCGCTAATCAAATGCAAAGTATAAAAAGGAAACGGCGGGTTTCACGGAGGGTTTTCTATTAAAAATATCTGTTAAATTTACATCTTCTCAAGAAACCTATCAGAAAGTTAAGTAATTCATTTATTATAACCTGTTTTGTAAACATTTTAGTAATATTTCATATGGGATTATTGATAAACCTTTATACTACATTTATTAAACACGAATCCAGAGATATATTTAATTAAACTGCACCCAAAACAGAAATAACAATAAATGACATCAAATTAAAATATAGAAATATTTTAATTTAATGTGCTTTCTCTTTAGTTACCAATGTTATTACTGATGCGATTGTCTCGTTGGTGTATTTCGCGTGCTCATCGCTTTTGTATCTCGGAACGAAATAAACTTTGTCTGCTGACGATATTTGTACGGGAGTTGTAAAAAAAACTTTTACTGCTATGCAAATAAGTTTTCCGTCCATTACTACGCGTATTGGGAACGATGCTAAAAAATTGGCAAACAAAACTGAGTTTCGCCCAACGACAAAGAAAAATGACAAATCCTTTGCCGAAAAATTGATACTACAATTTCGCAATTTTGAATGGTACGAAATTCTTTACAAATATCAAAGATTAATGATTTTAACTGTAATATAGATATTTAAACTGTATAGTGCAACATCAACAACAAAACTGATTTTGATCGAATTCAGTTCGATTAGGGCTTCCTAATTTTGTAAAGACTGCATTATTTCTATTAATCAGACTTACAAATTGTTAAATTTGAATATGATTTTCCTGTTCTTTGGTAGAAAAATAATTTGGGACATTTCTTACGCAAAGCTGACGAGTCCATTAAAGGAACACAAGATTAATATTGCGGAAATTTTATTATCCCACATGAGTACATTTAAACAGTACTAACTGTCATCTTCTGAAAATAATTAGTTACTCTACTAAGGATTTCGAAGAGAACACGAAGATGATCTCGAAAAAGAAGACTTGTCCATAACCTCTACTGAAGACAGCAAAGATTAGAATTTATTTGCAACCAAAGAAAGAAGAAGGCAAGCAAGGAGTAAGAAAATGATGCAGTCTATCGCCCATACCCTTTCCCTTATTTATATAATAGGCGATGAAGAAGATGTAAGAATATCCTACGAGAAAAATAAAACTCTAAGGTTTTCCGATGATATTGTGGCATTATGGGAGTCAGAAAAAGACTAGGAAAACATAATAAATGACATGAACGTGGTCATGGAGAAAGAGTACTACATGAGCATTAATAGAGGGAAAACCAAGGTAATGGAGTGTAGTATGGGAAACAGTGGAATAACAGAGGGTGTTAGATTGGGAAGGGATATTTTGAAGGAAGTTAACGGAATTCTGCTACTTGGGAAGCGTAACTACTAGGGATGGTAGAAGTATAGTAGAAATAAACAGTAGGATAGCACAGGAAAGGAAGGCTTTCGCAATAAAAGAGGAATTTATCTACGAGTAATTTAAGTACGAATATTGGGAAATCATTATAAAAATGTTCGTATGGAGTTTGGCGTTATACGGGTGCGAGATGTGGACGGTGGGAGTTGCAGAAAGGAAAAAAATAGAAGATTGAAATTTGTAGCTATAGACGATTACTGAAAATCAGATACGTGGATAGGGTAAGTGACCAGAAAGTAGTAAGCAGAATAAGAGAAGAGAGAAAAATATAGACAACTCAGGGTAAGAGAAGGGATAAATTACTAGGCGACGTTTTTAGAGAAGAGTGTCTTGTAAAATTGCATTAGAGGGAAGTGTGTGGAGTGGGAACAGAAGAGGGAAGCGAAAGATGGAATACAATAAGCATATTTGGGGTTTTCTGGTAGTTATGTAGAAATAGCTTGGTATAAATGGTTGAATCAGACTAGTCTGATACTCCTGAATACTACAACAAGAACAAAATTATTCTAGCTCATCAACAACGAATTCAATAATCCATAAATATCAGGAATATATTGTAATATAATTTTATAGATGTAGATAAGTTTAAATATAGATTAAACAAATGACGATTTTGAGTTAAGACACATTACACAAGTCACGGCGATTCATATTGTGTCTGTCCGCTTACGAATTGGAAATATTAATACATACACTAATAAAATGCATCACAGTACTAGTTTTTTCTTGAGTTAATAGGATCAAATTGTTTAACGTTGACTAACTCCCAATTCTGAATGTTTATGAAGGCACGCGTTGACATAGATGTTACAAACACTTTGATTAAATTCAAATGTAAAGTAAAATCCAATTTTCACTTATCTTTTAAGTTTATTCAAAAAGTGACTCCCACGTATAATGAGTCATATAGATATAAATCAATTATGTTGTGGGTGTAAATTTAACATTCAGACGAGACTAAACGTGAATTTACCTTTTGAGTTTAAAACATTGTTTCGTAACGTGACCCGTGGCGGTCGTTACCAACTCATTCATGAATCCTTAGTGAACTTGGAATGAGCCGCATACCAGGAATTACGGTTAAATGGACGGATGTGGCCCTATATATTCTTGGAAAAAAATTATACAAACATTTAGGATTTGTATCATAAGAGAATTTTATGCCTTACCGTTTGAATGTTAATATTGAATTAACTTTTAAATCAATGTTTATTAGAAGGATATTTATTCCACGGGTTTAAACAATATTAACTATATTTTTTTCCCAATAATCAAATTGATCAAACTTACGACATTGAATCTACTGGTTTTCGCCATATTTGGGACTTCTCTGGTAATTTCTTTAAATTTCACATTTCGATTAAAGACAGTCTAGTTTAGATTTTCATATATTTGGCTTCCTCTTCGTCATCAAAATTTTATATTTGAAGCTATTACCTGAGGGTGTCGCAAATATGGTTTCTAAACGTCGGTTAAATTAAATACAGACTTCGTTTATAATTGGTCGTAAATTGATTCGATTTAGTTAACAATAAATTGTATGTTTCAATGTTTTGTTTCATCTTTTTTTTTCAGTTCTGATCAAGAATAATTTTTATTATAAATTGCTAGTGAACCAAAAAGTTTAAATTACAATTTAATTAATTTAACTTTTTTGGTCGTAAATAAAACTATTAAACTATAGTTATAAATGTACAAAAATATTAGGTAATATTCGAAGATCATAAAACTATCGGAAATAATAAAGGTAGAAGTTAGTAGAAATTAATAGCAGCAATGGTTTCTGAGTACATATAATGGATTACAATTTTGTAATTAATGAACGTAGACTTTCCAGGTGAATAATTCGGATGAAATCTTCACGGTTAACTAACCGGATCAGGTTTTTAAAAGAACCTGACCCGGTTGGTTAACCGTGAAGATTTCATCCGAATATTGTAATTGTTGCTTAATATGAGGAAGATTGAAACATGATTAATTGAGTTATAATTTAAGTTTCTGCAATTTGGTCTCATTTATAATTTAAACTACATAGCAAAACGATATTTGAATTTTTTCGGCTTGAATTGCTGAATTTAGAAGGATTACTCGTAATAAATATAATACAAGAATTTAATTTTCGGCAGCCAAAACAGGACTGAAAGAATTATAATAAATTCAATAAAATTATGTGACTATAAGTTATTATCAATTGCATTAATAGTATCGATGTTCACACAAAAGAAAATATTAATGTATTTACGAAAATATCATTTTCGTGGATACAATAATCTATTTGTAACTTTAATTTATTTTTATGAAATAAATTTATTTAATAAAATTTTAAGTACTTTATCACTTTCCAACGCAGTCCGGATTACGTTTCATGAAGCCGTACCAACGTTTCATTTAATGTCTGTTTTCCACGAGAAAAATGATTTACTGGCTGCGTAACGACTTGTGCACCACGTCGGTTACCTCGTCGTCAGTGGGGAATTTCTTGCCACAATGTGCCTCATCGAGGATCCAGAGACCTGATAATCACTCGACGCTACGTTTCACAGAATGTGGGATGTATTCGAACCGAATATCAAATGTTTTTGTTCTGTTCATGAGTGGTGTGTGGAGTCGAGTTGTCATTGCACAAGTACACCAGAACTGAAAAAAATGACGTTTTTATTGGATTACAGTTTTCAAATGATTTCCAGCTATGACTCACACTCATTTCTACAGCCACTTCGTCGATTATCTCTCGGATCATTCAGTCCAATGCAGCGATAGTGATAATGACAGCGAGCGGACGACCGCAATCAATTGACGCTCAACCTTGAAACTTCCTGTGCCACTCAGAAACCTGATGAAGCGACACAATAATCTCCAAAACTGCATCTTCATTCTACGATAAATGTTTGTTGGACTTTCACATTCAGCACCAAAATAAAACTGATAGCCGCTCGGTGCAAGTCTTTAAGGGTGCGGCCATCATGCTGCTGTGACTGGCGACATACCGCGAACTCTCATACGGCCACCGAAAGGTATATATAGGAGACAGAAATATCAGTGTCTAAACTCTTCAATTTACATTATATGAAGTCAAACATCCTAAATTATTTATATAATCCTTCGGCCCTCGTGAATAGTAATAAAATAATAATAGAGTATTTTTTGTATGAATTTTACGATTCATACATAAGAAGATATGAAAACGACGGCTTGTAAATTCTTGTCGGTCGTTTGCTTCTATAAGAAACTAGAGCACTGTTTACAATTAAACTATTTTTCGATGTGCAATACGCCCGCGGTGAAGGTCCTAAACGAAAACAAAATTATATAAAAAGTGGAGACAGCATGGCTAAATGCATTAATTTTATTTGCTTTTCACAAGAAAATGGTCGGATCGATTCTGATTACACTTTTTAATGTTCATAAATTCTACCAAATTCAGATTTTGAGTGTGAACATCAATACAAATGCACCATTATTACTTTTTGTGCCTTACAAAGACAATTAAAAATTTACGATATTGACTTCATTCATTACAACGATTTATCTAATACTTAAATTCAATATGAAGAATGGACTAGTTCTATGATACAATATTCATAATAAACTCACACAAGTTATCACGTATGTTTGTGTTGTATAATAAAATATGTCAATTTAATAATGTAGGAGCATTTGGCATTATGTTCTAATATGACTGTGGTATAATGTCGAAAGCTACTTCTTTCAGAGATTGGCATGTTTTTTGTAATAAAAACCAACTATACCTGAGAAATTGTGTGAGCTTATTATAAATATGTAATTCTTGAATCCTAGAAACTTTCTTATAGATTTTCATAAAATATGATGATTAAATACCATTCAAGTTTTTTTAGCCGTTTATTCGATTTGTATTATTTTCAGTACTATTGACTGTACTTTGTTTGACGAACTAATTTAACTCAACTAAATAGAAATAGAATTCACGTACAATGTAGACATACCTTCGTCCAAACACCGTAAAACTACAGTATAGAATCATCTGTTTAAGAGCTTTTACAATGAATGTTCCCAAGATATTTAACAATTCATGGAACTGATACAATATAATCTTTTTACCAGTTGGCACAAGTATATTTTATACAAGGCCGTCATTAGAGTAGTCATTGAAGAAAATGACGACCAATTTCGTAGTCATTTATCCTTTTCATAGTAATCGAATTACTCGATTTTTAGAAAAATGTCTTCAATCAAATTCCTAGTACAGTCTATTTAAAATTCAGGTCACTTAAATTAACATTAATAAATGGAATCACTCTGTGATGTACATATATTTTTTATAATCAAATGTTACAGACTCTTTCGGTTGGTGAAATCCAATCCAAACTCTATATTCCAAATATATAGCGTTATTGAGACCAATAAAGGGTTATTTTTATTAAGCGGCACTCCACTACCTTAAAATGGTTCCCATCCATATTTGAACAAGTCCGTCCATCCCTTCCTTGCAGTATAAAATAAACTGAGCTTATGGCCAGGTCGTTGCTATAGAGGCATCAAATATTTAGCCTCATCCGCAACCCACACCGTCAGACTTCCGCCCTCAACACGTTTGCCCTATTTCCACTACTAGTTGTAACAATTGTGAAAGCACAAGACACAAAACAGTGTTAGTAATATGAATAAAACAGCAAGCTCTTTTCAGAATTCACAGACGTTTCAATAACTTTAATGAGCAGAATATTATGTTTTTCTATTTATTTTTATTTATTATTACATACAACACTATGTATTTTACTACGTATAACAGACACTATGTATTAAAATATTTCGTTCCGAAATTTTGGGACCTCTTCAGTTTATCATTTAAAATCGTATAATATATCATGTTGCTGCCGCAACATTAGGGTTAATTTAAATTAAACTATTCTATTTCTGACTTTTGGCCATTATTTATATTTTATTTATAATATTAAGTCAGATTAGTTTAACTATTTTATTTACAACACACATTTTTTCAAAATAGTCTACTTTATAATAACAACAACGTTTTGGACTCCTCGGATATTGTATGATAGTTTCAAAGTTTGATATTACTATAAATTTATAATTTTGTGTGGTCAAAGCAGTTAATTTGTATGATTTATCCGTTCTGGCACAACCTGAAGATTGTATAAATACGTTTTTTTTATTTCTAACTGAATTTTCTAGAGTTATCTCTCCAACGTCGTAACCTAAATTTTGATTTATATAAAATACAAATTACAGACAATAATATTCATAAACGATTAATATGACCTACAACTGCACATCTCTATTGGTTCCTTTATAACAATCACATTTAATTAATATAAATACAACTTTTCATCCATCTTTGTAGACTTCTTCAGGTAAATGAACAAAAAATTATAAAATAAATATTAATTTCAAAACATAATATTTTGTTTAAATATGAAGTACAACTCAATTTTTAAAACGAAAGCTATGGTTCATAAACATGTAGAAAAGGCTGTAGAGTTGTCACGTTACAAAAACAACACTGAAAATTTAAATCCAGTTACTGATATTCTTTTACTAAATTCTTACTCAATTAATTTAATTGAAAATCTGACAACAATTTAATTGTTAAAAATATTAATAGTAGAAAAAATTAATTTCATTATTTTACCTTATATTGCTAACATAAAATATAAATAAATTGACTTGTTTCATATTCACGGTATAGGAGTTGTTTCTAAATCAATAAATAATTTAAATATCGTTAAAATATTCAAGATAAAATTAACTTTATGGTAAAACAATGTTATCTACAAAATTAATTGTTTAGACTATAATGCACTGTATATTGGACAAACTAAAGGAGCATTTATAACTCGCAGAAAAGAAGATAAAAGCAACGTTAAATTAGATTTCAAAAGTTCACAATTGTGTCCAAATTAAGAACCATAATTTTGCTTGGCAAAAAAAATGTGTCTTAGAATTAATAAATTATTTACTTCCCAAGAATGATGCACTCAATGTAAAAATAATACAAGCAATTTACATACGATATATATTTTTCTCTTGTTATAATAGTTTAAACTTTGTATAGATTAATTTTTTTACTGTCCAAATTTAACGGTTTATAGGACTTGCTCATTGTTGTAGCCTACAACATTTCGACCATCGCGGGAAACAGTCTGTGACACCTAATTAGTTTATCCATTTAAAAATTATTGAAAAGTATAATTCGTATTTTAATAATATTTTTTATTTCAAAATTAATGTTGATTTAATAATTTGTATCTAGTAACTGAAGTAGTCCACAAAGTTGGATGAAGATATGTTTGCTGACATATATGGTCGTTTTTTATTTATTATGTTATTTTATGCAAACTCTTGTTAACATTATCCTACCAAATATTATTCAGAAATGATTGAATTCTTTGGAAGATTATATAATACATATTTTAAAGACGTTACTTTGCACTTCAGCAGACTCGGGGTTAGTGCATAAGAAGTATGATCAACCCTGTCAGATATTTAATTTTCTTTACACATTCTTGCGTTGAGAATGAAACCCAAATTAATTAAAAAATTGTAATGTCGTTTAATATATTAGAGTATATTCTATTATACTGAGATAATTTTGTGTTATTTATCATGGATTAATTACTTATTGATGCAATGTAATCATTGCAATAATATTTTGATTTTAGATTCATTACGATCCAGGCTGCATTGATGATTGACCGTATCAGAAATGTTTTGCAAACGGTACGAGGACGACTGATTAAGCGCTGGAAGAAATTGGTATTAGCCAATAATACACGCATCCCGTCAAGAGGATGATTGTAATTGGTGGACGATCTGAAATTGATAGAAAAGCCATTTCATTTTGGAACGTGGAAGGAGGAACCTGGCTGTCGACCAACTTATATGGTATTTTCCGTTATTTGTTTTTATTTCCGCCAAAATTCTTATTGCGCGTTATAAAGCAACATTCACAAACCGTTTCCTTTCAAGCCAAAATACAAGAAGCCTGCAGCCTCTGGCAAAAAGCAATTTATTTCGAGCCGAGGAGTACTTGGTTCGCCTTCCATTCATTGCAGATTCACTGCCAACTGGAGAACAACCGGAGAACCATTTTGCCCGAAATCCACGTGGCTACCAGAAGGCAATCTGTAGTTTATTATCTGTAGATTTACAATTTTATTTACACATTTCTAAAGTAAATTCATCCCATAAAGTCAGTTTTCAATAAATTAACATCTTGGTTTTTCGTCGTAACAATCTGCCCATGGACTTATATATTACCGTGAAATCAAATTTTAAGTTCGTGTTCCCAATAAATTTGTCTCTCTGCATGAACATCCTCATTGTACGAACAGTAGCTTGTGCTGTATTATTTTATTTCGAAACATTGTATTCAGCGTAACGCAAATGAGGCATATTTCTTCTGTGTATGTTTACAAAAGTAGAACAAATGTTCAATTCAATTTTGATTCTCCGTTAAAAAGTAAATATTAACTGCTCCACCGTTATTACAAAGTATTCTATCAATAAACTGTGTTTACGACAGTATTTAGTAGGTGAGTTTAAAAATGATAGAAGTTGAATAACCTTTTTGTAAAGTTTCTCAATCTAAAATACAAACTTTTGTAAAACTTTGGTATTCTGCCAGTTAATTAAATTTATTTCAGTACAAAATTTAACTATATAATATACTGTAACAAAAATAAACACCAATCCACTTTTAAATAAGAAAAGAAAATCGTATTTTTGATGAACGTTTGAAAATTCCATCTAGGAAGTAAAACCGATTCCATATTAATCGGAATAATACAGTCACGATAAGTATTCCACTTAAATCCCTTACCTTTTAAAGTGTCAAATCGAATGGTTTTTAAGATCCTTTTTTTCTACCATTTGTGACAATTGTAGAGAAGAATTAGTGACAGCGCCGTGGTTATTACTGCAAATAACGTTACGGCCGTAATAAGCTTAGCTCGGAAACCCGACGATTCTTGCGGTGTATAATTCCACAAGACAGCAGCGGAGGCGAACGCAGTGATTTGAAGGCGGAAAACGACCAAGGATTATGAAACCTCAGGCCTGCAGATAACTATTCCCTGTAGTTTCGCTATACCTTTCAAGTTTGTGCATCCTATAAATTGATAGAATTATGATGCAATAACTGATAAAAGTGTCTAGGGAAAAGTTACAAAAGTAAAAGTTGAGAGATTATAAAATAATATAAACATTATTTATGGAATTAAAATTCAATTACAGCATATTCTTCTTCTTTCTTGGCTCTACAGCCCATTGAGGGTATTGGAATTATTTCCCCACCTATTCTATATGCTGTCTCATTTAACAACGTGCGTTTTGTAAATGAGATTGAGCTGCTTTTCTTTCCATTAATTTTCATTTTATTTTCCTGAGCCCAGCTATTGACTTTATCTAGATCTTCTTGTAAACATATCTTGTCTTGCAGTCGTCAGCAAAAATCCTTACCCCTGACTTAAAATAATTTGGTTAGGCATTAATAAATATTAAAAATAGTTGTGGTCCGATTACAGAGCCTTGAGGAACGCCCGACGTTACAATGCCTGAATCCGAAAATTGTTCTCCGATTTTGAATTTTTGCGATCTATCGCTTAAAATTTTTTCTAGTCAGTTTACTTTAGCTATCTAAGAATTCATCATCAACATAAAATTGTTAAATTCTGTAAAACACTAAACCTTGAATTTATGCTTTGTAATTCGTGTTATTAAATATGTAGATTTGGTAAAATTATGATAAATTAATATTTCTTTTACCATTACATATTAGATACACTTATATAATAGCGCATATTTCAGACGGAAAACTACTATCTTGTATTAAAAACGTTCATTAACGTTCATAATCAGATGAATTTACTTTATTGAATAATAAAATGAATTTAATTTGATTTATTGATCGTATCACTCGTTTATATCGCGGTCGTATTTGCCATAATCTATAATAATTTCGATTCATTCTAAACGAAAACTTGAGCATAACATATACTTCGAACAAAAGAGCCAGAAATAACATATTTGGCGTCCCATGCTCTTATTGCTCACAATCATGTGTAATATTGGAGTATTTTTTCAGTATCAATAATTAGTGGACAAAAGGAAATAATAATTAAATAATAGTTTTTATTCGTACCATTCGAAATTAGTTTGGAGTAAAGGAAGCTAAGTATACAAAATCGACCGATGTGGTAAGATAATTATTTTAATAGTAGTCGGATAAAGGATTAAACACATATTCAGATACAGACCTTCTGTACTAAATTGTAGAGGTAGACAGGTAAATTTGAGGAACCAAACAAATTTGAAATATTTTGAGAAACATTGTAAATAATTTTTTGTATAATTTGTGAGAGATTTTATGGATTCATTAATGTTATGACATTTTCCAGATAAGTTTTAGAGAGGGAAAGACAAATATAACTGCAAAACAGAGACAACTCGGCGCTGATGTTGTTTCAAACCGAAAAACCGTACAGACGTTTTATGTCTAGGACGCCCACCAGAAATCCACCACAGAGCCAGAGCCATTCAGGTCACCCACCATCACATTCATGTAAATTGAGTGAATAAATTTATCATTGTTTAAAATATGATGAGACCGTCCCAGTTACACAACCTTTCGCTCTGAACAGGATTCTACAGACGTAACAACTTCTCCGTTACCATTCATTTAATTAGTAATCGTTAAGGATATCTGACTTCACAGAAATAAATAATACAGCCAATTTAGTCATGATTAAACGCTAATCAAAAGAAAAAACTTAATCAAAAGGTGTGAAAAGCGCAACGTGTCGTTCCCTTTGGAACATTTTAAGTTGCATAAAATTTTCATAAATTTAAAATTTCAAAGCAAACACGTTTTGATCCGTGATACTAACATTAAAATTCTATACGGAAAATTGCTTATAATTCATGTAAAGAATTTAAAGATAAGTTTAATGTACACACATTGCAGTCGAAATGACATAAATTACGCACAGATGTTGAGTGTAATGCAAAAGTCTTATGTGAACAATGTAATTTTCCAACAATGAAAGACGATAATTTATAATAACGAGGAAAAATATATTCTATTTGAATTATTGATACCAGACTTCAAAACTAAACAATAAATAAAATTGAAGCGTCTGCCTGGAAGTTTGTCTTAAATAGGTTCCCATACGGCTCAGCGGATTTAAATGAAAATTTGAGGGATTAAAACAGGAATTTAACCTTAAGGTTTTCAATATCTTAAAAGGCTTAGAATATATTAAATACACATTTTTAAATCCATTGAATTGCCCTGCCAAAGCCGTGATGATCACCACAGAGAAGGTTTCAGTTGATCATTTAAAGATTTATGTTCCTTTCTTCCCTCTTTCAGAACAAAAATGATCCTAACCTAAAGAAATAGACTTGCAAAAGGATAGATTATGCCCTCACGTGCCAAGCCTATCAAATCAGATATTTAAATTGTTGTTAAACTAAAATTCGATTTAAGTAATTATACTTTTTAATTAGTTAATAATGATGCAAAATGCAGATCGATTATATAAGAATCCGGGACGCACACACTCAATTTTATTTTTCGTTATTAAAAATAATTTTATGGTAATAAAACCAAAGAGATCATCCAGATACCGTCTCCTTACGAATATAATTCATTGTTTCTGTGTCTAATTGCCACATACTAATCTAAATGGATAGAGAAATTACGACCAATTTGTACAGCTGTTCCTTGCGACCCAAAAATGTAAAATACTACTGCAGTTGAAGAGAAGTAGCTAGTCGTGTGCCACGACGATGGAATGGTTACTACGAGCTTTGTTGAGTATAGTTGGCAGTGTAAAAGCAATTCTGAAAATATTGGTGTTAGGAAATGTATTGTTGGCAGTTCAGGATATGTTGCACGTCAAGAAACGCATCCTTAAAATGTAATAGATATCTATTATAACGGCGTTGAAACTGTGTCGTCGCAGTCTCGTTTGAAGACGATTTTTGGAGGGGTTACAGGCTACATGAGGGTGATCCTGAAACAGGCAACTCCCCTTTAATAGCATAGGAAGGGAATTGAAAAGGGGGGATGCGGAAGGTAGAGCTAGGTAGCCAAGGGTTAACTTGGGCACCCAAGCTATGGTTTAAGGATCCTACCCGGTGTTTCACCTAAAGAGATGCAGGGAAAACCCTAGAAAACATGCATCAGGTAGGTCGGGCATTGGGTACTATTCTCACGTCCCGACCGAATGACGGGAGACGAGTTTGCTGTGGGGTCGCAGCATTCCCTTCTCCATGTCTGCACAAGTTTTAAGAGGCAGTTTTCCCATTGATCCAATGGAATCAGCGGACAACTCTCGCCATATGCCCAAGGTCTTCGACCCCAGTACATATACCTCCGAAAATAGGTGAACTTGTCTCGGGAATTGTCTGTTTCAGAAAATCCCTTGTGTAGCCTGTTAACCCCAAAAAAAGTTGAATTCTCAGCCAATTTTGTATTGCATATATAAATATGTATATGAAAATTATATTGATTCAAATTAAGTACGAAATTAAATAGTCTAATAATAAATAGATTTTTTAGTTGTACAATTTTTTCAAAAATACGGTACATATTTATTGATTGTTTGATAATTATGTTATTCGTTTTATTTTTAAATCTTTATTAAAGTTAAACTTTGTCAAAATTTATAAAAAACAAACAATATCTTAGCGTAACAATGTTTCATACAAAATTATTTGTTTACATTGCAAAGCTTGTTAAATCGGCCAATCGAAACGCTCATTAATATTTCGTATTTAGGAACATAAAGGAATTTAAAAATTAAAGTTCACTTTTATTCAGGTACTTAAAAACAAATTTAATTAAACAAACATAATTTTGAATAGCAAAATATAATCGTTTTAGATGGAGAATGTAAATATTATTCATGATTGACGAGAGAAATAGTGAAAATTACATCAAATAATTTGCCTATTAATGGCACGTCCGAAGCCATAAAATTAAATAAATTCCTTGTTATCCTAAATCATTGTCATCATTCAATGTTAAAAAGTCGACCTCCTCTGATGGAGTGGATTAGCCCCGGGGTTCGAATCCAGGCATGAGCATGGTCGTTGTGTTGTTTGAGTGACCAGAGTGTGATGCCCTTACATAGATGTAAGTTCCCTTAATGGTTTACAGTCGTTAATGACCTTGTAGTAGGTACGACTATAAAACAAAAAGTTTTAAGAAAAGTTAAAAAAGCCACTGTCCATTTTACACTTCAAGAATATGATCAACAGTTGTGTATGTGTAGTAGTCATGCTACAGTGTAATTTATACAATTAAATTATTTTTTTGTTTAAAAATAGTGTTATTTATTATTATTTACAGTTTGCCAGTCATTATAATAAATTATCAATATTTTAACGTATAATCATTTTAACTCTCTTAATGTGACGTGTATTTCAAGTAGCTGTCTGTCTGGTCCCTTCATTAAATATTATTCAAGTCGCTAGTATATTTTCACGTTTCAGTCGCTAATTAATACAGCAATATTAAAAATTTAACGTTTTTCATTACAGATAGCGTAGAAACTGGAATAAATTAGTAGCTTAGATGCATAAGATATTACATCAAAATACGACGCAATAAAATAATATTATGATTTCCTTATGTTTCGTAAAATATTTAAAAACAGTAGACGCTTTCACAATTAAAAGTCAGCGCGTCAGAGTTTTACCACTCGCTTTAATCTCTGTCATTCCATAGTTAATTACAAATCCTGACGCTAGAGGCAAAGGACTCGAATAATAAAAGCTAAGCATGTAATGAATGTGCAGAATGCCATTTACTTTCGAAATTAGAGATATGAATGTAAATTTGAGCAGAATTAAAATACCAGGGAGATTTTAAGTATATTATGCATTACCACAGTGTACACAAGTTTCAAACGGATTCATTTGGAAATTTAACCCAACACATAATTTTATGAAAGAAATGTAAATAAGATTATCTCAAAAGACCTAATTAGAAACGAGGCAACGTCGCTAAAGGGTAATTCTATTTCATTTAGAAAAACACTCATTATCATATGATGTCAAAAGATAAAATGTAAACAGGGACGGACTTAACATTAAATATGATATATTCATTAATGTAATACAGAAGAGGAAGGAAGCATTAAAATCAATCCCTTTGCTTCATTCGATGTTTTATTCAAAAAGAAAACCTTTCGTGGAATCATAATGTATAAGAGACTTCTACGATGTTACAAAATTCATCAATATTGTCAACCGCAGTTATCAAAATACCCCAGAATAATAATTTTTAACCCAAACGTATAAGTGCAGTACATACTCGACTCCACAATCTTTAATACCTACTGAATTATTTGCTTCACTACGTTGAAACGATGAAATATAATTTAATAATTCATGCGGTTCCGAAACGTAAAGCAGTGTGACCCTAAGATGTTTTACGGCATATTAAAATTATGAATTTTTACCGTGTAGAAAATAATTTGATTTTTGTGTGAAAATATATAGTTCTAATAAAATTACAAATCACTGTTTTGAGCAGCTCTTAGTGTGTCAGAATGTGTACATATTATATAGTTATGATAACTAGGAATGATATATAAAGAGTAGGACAGCACAGCCAAGAAATGATTTCGCCTAACATAACCATGAATATTAAGAAATCATTACTAAAAATGTTCGTATGGAGTGTACCGTTATATGGGTAAGAAAGTGGACGATAGGAGTTGCAGAAAGGAAAAGTATAGAAGCTTTTGAAATGTGGTGCTACAGAAAGATGTTGAAAATCAGATGGGTGGATAGAGTCACTGACCAGGAAGTTCTAAGCCGAATAGGGGAAGAGCGAACAATTTGGAGGACGTAGGCCACGTTTTGAGACATGAGGGTCTTGTAAAATTAGCATTGGACGGAAGAACAGAAAGGGATGGTCAAGGATGGAATTTGCTAGGCAGTTTAGGGAAAATGTAGGATGTGGTAGCTGTGAAGAATTGAAAAAGCTTGCGCAGGGTAGGTTAGCATTGAGGGTTGCATCAGTACAGTCTTAGGACTCAATACCACAATAACAACAATGTTGTACTGTGGGATTGTGTCTTCCATTATATATATTCACATACTGTGTAAATATTTTAATAAATTCTTATTTATTTTGTTTAATTTAAAATGATTCTAAAATCTAAAAATGTTGCTGTGGCAAGATAACGGGTAACTCGTTCGATTCTCTTCTTTCCGTACTAGACACGTTTGGCCTTTATACTATTGATTTACATCAATAACTAAAGTATTTTTTATACTTCAATAAACAACTGCCTATATTTTAAATAGCGGTCTAGAATTGAATTTATGTATCTAAATACATTTACGTTATAATTTTGAACGTCTCATTCAAAATGTCGGTATAGAAAGGACGTTGTAGATGCAAATGAACCTTTATTGAATTGCTAAATTTTTAATTAACAATTAGTTGTCCGTGTATGATACCTATCTGGCCACGGCCCTAAAGACTGTACGATCATTCCAGATTTATTAAAAATGGTGGTTAGAAGCACACAAGAATAGTTTTGCACAATTTGGCTAGTTGCTTGAGTTGTGACAGTATGGTTTATTAATTATGCTTTGTGAAAAAGCTTTTTATTCGTTAAAACTACAATACATTTATATAAAAAATGCATGTTTGTTTGCATGTGTGTATATTTTTTCCTTGTGCGTTCCTTTATCGTTCATCCAATTGCGATGAAACTTTGGTGAGTTGTAGGAAATTTCAGTTGGCATTTCAAATCGCTCCAAGCGACGAGGGTGTGCAGAGGTGGAAATTTTATATAATATGCACAAACGCGTGACATTCCGTCGAATAGATTATAAGAAAATGATAATATACAATCTAATAATTAATAAAATAATATTAAAAAACAAATATATTAATATTATTTGATTAAAAATTCATTCTATAATGTACGTTAAAAGTAGACAACTTCTCAGCTAATGCATCTTTCCTCGGCCTTCAGATTGACGATAAATTAAAGTGGAATGACCATACAGATCTGCTTGCTGGAAAACTAAGTTTAGCTTGCTATTCTCTGCGAACACTAATGCAACACGTTGACAAAAAGTACGTCAAAATGGTTTACTTCGCGTATTTTAATTCAATTATGTGCTATGGCATCTGCAATTGGGGAAACTGCTCCAGGAATAATGAAATATTTAAGTTGCAAAAGCGTGCAATTAGAATACTTTATAGCACGAATTCTAGATCGAGTTGCAAACCTTTCTTTAAAAGTTTGCAAATACTTTACCAAGCGTATATATTTATGAAATATTAAAGTTTGTAAAGCGGAACACTAATTTGTTTTAAACAAATTGCGAGTTTCATGAATACGCGACCAGGAATCGTTCAGCTCTAAGGTCAGACAAGCATCGCCTTGCTCTACACCACAAAAGGATTCACTATACCGGGATAATTCTATACAAAGGCTTCCGCCAGACGTTAAAAATATTACCTACAAAAGCTTCGTGAAGCAGAGTAAAACTATTCTTTTAAATGGCGCTGCTGTTTTACTCGGTGCAGGATTTTCTTAATCGTCCCTTCTAGTATTTAAAATCAAGGTTCCTGCAAAAAGTGTTGAATGAGCTGCCTTGTAAAATAGCACATCACATATCTTTAAAATTTCTATTCAGTTTTTTCTGCTCTTTTGTTTGTTTGTTTCATGTATTGCCTGGAGCTACGACAGAGGGAAGGACAGTTTCCTGGTCGCAGAGCTCCAAGTAGTTAAAACTCCATTGCGTGTTTTTCAGTGTGTGCTTGTTTGTGTTTCCCAGTGTGTGTGTCACATCGTGTGTCCGTTTTGTGTTCATATTGACTTTTGTCTATATACATTTTCTTTTATTAATTTATTTTAAGATTATTTGTCTTTAATTATGTACCTTATTTTGTTCATTTTTAATGTATGACGTATCCTATTTCCTCAATCGAGGACTAATGGAAACAACAATAAATCTAAATCTAAATATTGACAACAAGAGATGGTTGGTAAAATACAGAATATTTTCGTTTAAGTACTAATGTCGAAAAATTTATGTCTATATCAAACATAGTAGATACCTTGCGCTCAAATTCAGTAAATTATCAATTAAATTGAATTATTTTTTTTGTTATGATATGCAGGACTGATGTACCGTATTTGGACTTATGTAGGCCACTTGCGTGTATAAGCCGCATCCGAATTTTGAAGCAACATTTATAGGGACTATTTTTTTCTGAATCCCGTTACGGACTCAAGGCAGCTTCGTTCTGCGAAACATGGAAATGTTATACATTTCCTAAAGCCACTTTTATCTCGGACCTGACAAGTTTTTGGAAAATTGTAGAGTATTTGTTGACATTATTTTTTGCGCTTCTGCGAATCACCTCGAGCGGCTATGAGATTAAATAAAGTTTCAAGTGTTGATGAATGAACTTAAATTATTTTAATAATGGTAATGCAGAACGTTGTAAGGTATGTAAATACTAATGTTTATGCATGTAAAGTGTTGTAAACTAAAGGCTTTCTACCGTATTTAATTTAAAAATCCCGTCTTGTAACTAAACCCCATTTTTCAGTACATAATTTTAATAAAAAATTGTGACCCTACACGTCTAAATACGATATATTGAATATTATAAAATAAAATTCCAACAGCAATAAATCGAATTAATCCTCTGGGCCGATATTCGCTTCCTCCTTCTAGGGTAGCCGTAACGGAAATAAGACTGACCGCATTGAAACACAACCAAATTCTATTTACATACTGAAAAGCGGTTAATACTAAAATGTCCAAAATATCCTACATTGGTGCCGATTCATTCGCGATGACATCAAATAGATCTGTTAACATTATAGAAGCTGCGTTAGAATTAGATAAAAGACAATTTAATTGATGCGAGTAATCTAACAGGAAACGAAGAGTGTTTTAACCATTGAATTCTACTGATTCAGACTTTTAGCGACTGCAGTTTTCCTGTGTTTCGCATTATTTTGAACGATTAAAAAATCACGGTGGTATGTGCCAAAGTGCTGTGGTGTTGAGATCAACGTCACCGCCTCAAGTCACAGGGCCCAAGGTTCTAGTGCCAGCATGGTCATTAATATTTGTGATCGTTATTATCACGTAAACTGGGATGAAGACTGAAGGAGAATCGTTACGCTGATCAGGACCCACTCCAAAAAAAAATTATCCGCAATTTGACAGGCAGTCCGGCAATCTTCCCGGTCATCTAAAGCTACCTTCCATGCCGTAAAACCGTTCCTCTCTCTGCATAAAATCTTCATGCTCGAATGAATAATTTTGCTATACATCTTTTGAAATAAATTACTACCATGAAATAAATATTTTTATTTTCAACTTTTATGAATACTTGAGAGTCTGTAACTTTTCAACAGGAAATAATTGTGGAAATTATCATGCTATTTTGGGTTATCCATATTTTAGTTGAAACCCCAGAGATTTTGGAAATAAAATAAACAAGAGAGAAGAAAAGAAGGTTAGTACTTCCTGTTAAATTTAATGTACCAGACTTGTCTGACGTTAAGCTCTCATGGTTGTTCGCGATTGCATGGCAACTTTCTACTTAAATAAAACAGATTAATTGTGGAACAACACGAATATTTCAATTAAGTGGCATTACATAATCTACAATAAGAATAGGCATTCAATTAAAGAAATGCAATTTTGAGATATTCTAATTTAACTGGCCAAGTTACAACAACATGATGGTTTTAGATGGATTTTGTGGCTTCTATTATTTCAACGTAGGCTCACTGTAAAATTTTGTGCATACGTTAAATAATTTTCAGTGGTATTTATTGGGTACAAAAATTATCAAAATTAAAATCACTTGGGAGTTTAAGGATTCAAATCCGTGTTCACTCAAACACAAAGTTTCCCACCCAAACCAACCTTTCCTGACACGCTGCAGGTCGAAATGAGTCCAGAGACATAATCAATATTTTAAATAGTATATCACTAAGCGTTTGATTTTCAAAAGACTAAATAGCTACCAATTCACATACAGACCAAGTTTTCATTAAATACATTGAACGTTTCGTTCTCTCATTAAGTATGTAGTTAAACATTAATTCTACCAAAAATAGAGGTCCGAATAAATAAAGAAGTAATTTTGTCTTGGACCGCTTCCAAAGACATTTACAACCAAACTGTTTCGATTTCTCGTTCAACGGCCACCGCTTGCGCATAATCGCACTTCGTCGAAGTGTCATGCTAAAGCGCATGGAGTAGCCATGGCCTAAGGATGGAGCACTGAATATTTTAATTCTAGCTCCTGGAATGAAAGCTTCAATGAAGTTGTAAAAGACATTGCTTTATTATTTTCGTGATGTGCGTACGTTTCTAGGTTCCTGTAAATATAATTATTGTGATGTGAATTTCATAATTAGAGTTACATTTATATGGACGCCAATAAATCTCAACTTTGAAATTTAAAACATTTTTATTGTTAAAATTAAAAGACTCAATAGCATTACAATATTCAGGAATTTATTAATTTTATTTTGCCGAGCTGAACCCTTATCGAAGAAATAATAATGGAAGATACTTTAGTAAGTTTAATTCACTTTTACTCAGGGTTGTATGACGTGTTTATACGCATAGCAGAGTGAGAGATTATTGCCTTTTGTTCCTTACTTTACATAGAGACCAATCCCCTCTTTTTTCTATCTTTCCCAGGTCTTCCAATGGGGTTGGCGTCCCTACCCTTCCTCTCCAAAATATTCAAAATTTATGAGAGGGTACCCTCTAGCAATCCTTTGGGTCAACCACCTTTCTAACTTCGGCTGACCTGGAGCATTTCGCCGGGTGGCAAATATGCTTCCAAACGAAGACTGCACCTATCAAGCTTCAATTTATATGACTATGTTTGTCTTGCCGGGTTTTCCCCCCGGAAGGATGCCTTGCGAATACCTCAGAACTATTTTCTACGGAATTTTGTACAAAAATGCTTAATATTGTAAGATTAATTTATATGAATAGAACAAAATATAAGATAATTTTATTCGCGTCAAATTATTGTCTAATAGAAAATAGGGATGAATATTTATCCCGGAACCACCTGGAAATGACCATCTGAACTAAGTAGAACCAGTATGCCGGCCATATAGACCGTTTTCGCACACTTTATTTTCAAACAGTGGTATTGATTCTCTTATATTCTCTCTTCAAAGAGGATTAAATGCTCAGGCTTCGTTTTGTAGACAGTGCGGAAGACAGGGTTTAGGGTCTATCCAGGCGCTAAGAGCAGGGTAAGCTGGATGGATTATTGCGTAGGCGACAGACCACTAGATCGCGTTCCATGCTACAAGCTCCACTTCGCTTTTCGCAGAACCTTGATTGCGGACAGCAGATGTTGCAGTGACAGGGGCTGGAGCAGTTCTATTTTCGTGCTGGAGCGCCAGCAATCCAGTCCGGGCTCACTAGCTTTTCATGTCTGGCCAATTAGCATGCATCTGGAACTCCGTGGGAGATAGGGAGGGTGCGAGAGGGCCAGGTAAAACTAACTTTGCTTTTAAAATTTTATTTCATATACTCCAAAACTTGAGCTCTAAAATTTGCTCCATTTGAACTCAAATGTAAAGTTTTACATCAGAATATCTTTACTTTAGCATTTTGCCTTACACACTTTAAGTACGGTACTTGATCTAAATTATATATACTTTGCTCTTGAACCAATTAAAACGTGAGTCCAGATCGTTTAAAACAGTGTGTACATCTTAAAAAGCTATTAAATATGGCGAGACCGGTAATAAATGGGCGATGCTTAGTTGAAACGCTTAACAGCACATGCTTTTGACTTGTAGTGCCGTAACGCGATTATATGAAAACAATACATAAACTTGAAGCTCGCAAGTCATCATTATGTTCGATAAGAAGGCAGAGGCATAAAATATGGATAAAAGGCTTAACGCTGGATAAACAACAAGCGAGTAAATGGAGGAGATAGTTCAAACGCCTTGCAGAGGAGCGCATTATTTATTATCTCAGTGAATAACTAAACAAGGGCATGAGTATTTTCATTTAAAAACATCAGTTTTCTTTCTTTCGTTTTCTGTTATAGAGTTTAGTTACTAGATAAACAAAATTATAAACAATTTTCCAACCACGTCATCTTATTGATATACTGAACATTACTTATATATTTTAGAATGACTTGAAATTAACATTTCTCTTGAAATATTATCCAATACATTACTATTCTCAAAGAATGTTATATAAAGAATCTCAAATTTCAGTCCACACAGTTTCATTGCCACAACACCAGAACATGATACAGAAGCTCCCGTCTCTTTCAGGCATATTAATCTGTCATTTAGAACACGACAACACTATATTACTGTTAAAAATTTAACAAAAAACTATTCACATTATATTGATCGAAAATTTCTTAAGTCACGATGAAAATTGCTTTTATTACTTTTATATACTTTTATTCTGTATTCTGGCGTCATACTCTACATGTTTACAAGACAGACTGGACATGCCAGTTTGTTTTATATCCACTAGCGTCAACTTCAGAGCTGTATGTGAAATTACATGTTAAATAGTAAATTTCAAACCATACCCTTAAATATTACAAAAAAAGATTATTAAAAAAAGAAAACATAATGAACTGTACTACGCAAAGAACATTTTCAGGATGTAAAGTTTACCAGAATCCAGTAAAACCATATTTGTTAACATTATGAATTTTATAAAACAAATATATACAATAATTGAGAACATTAGCGAATATACAAACAACAATTCCAACTTCGCATATATTATTCATTATTTGGATACCCAGTGTTGCCCGGATATTTATTTAAGTAAGTCCAAGACTTCCATAACTCGGAATATACTCGAATCTTGGTTAATTTCTTTTTATTGCCTTTCATACCCTTCCCCGTACTAGGACTGAAGTACAACTTACGTTGCATGTTGACTGTCAGAATTAAACTATGACCTTTTACCTACTTATATGCCGACCCAACTCTGGGGCACAAGTACATGTAACGTTGAATTCCAGCCCTTTAATACTGTAAAAATATCCGGCTAAGTTATAAAACTATACTTTTTCCTGGAACCTAATTAGAGTAAAAATATTTAAAACACAATCTTCTCCTATCGTTCGGCTTTTATCCCTTACAAAACACTTATTTTAAATTTATTTGACTTTGTACACTAAATAAACGCTTTATCCCACATACTCTGACATAAAATTATTTATTTTGTATAGTTAAATGGCATTCCTGCTGTTATTCGTTCCTAAAATCTGTAAAGTATGCGGATGACAACGTCGTATTCTCCAATCATTTTTGAACCATTTGTGGAAAACACTCAGGGATGGTCGTATTTCTCAAAAAGAAACTTTTCCGCCGAGAAGCACTCGCCCTTGCCCTTCAAATCAGGAATGGTCAGGGATGTATCAATAGGAAGAAATGATAATTTCTAAACCATCTCGGTGTAAAAAAATTGGGGCACTGGTTCTCTCTTAATACTAAAGAAACTAAATGAGTTCAATAACAAATAAACTTTTAGGTATTTATTTGTATTTCATTCAGGTTTTTATCCTACATATCACCATAAAGTTTCATTTTCATATATACTTTATTTATAAAACATACCGTCAATTTAAAATATTTTAAATGGCTCCTCAAGAAACATTTTCTTTTTTAAAAAAATTGTTTAAGAATAAGGTCTTAAAGAGGTCAAATATTTTGCTTATGATTACATAAATCAGACGTAAAAATACAACCTTTAAATTAGTTCAAATTTCTACAGTTGCAAATCCATATGTTGATGACAAAAGATTCCCAGCCCACGCATCATTTCCTGGCCTTCAAATTGACTATAACATTCCGTAGTTGCACGCGCTACTCTATAAAATTATTGAAGAAAGATTACCTCAACAATTATGCTTATTTTCAATCCAATATGTGCTACGGACCCACTAGTTGGGAACAATGCGGTCGGTTCTCCGAAAGAGTCATCCTCTAACGGCTGTAAGGTACATTGTAAACCTTTATTTATACGCCCAGGAATTCTAATGTTTTCCTGGGTTTATATCTAAGAAAATTTCAATTTTTTAAGATGTAATACTAGCTTATTCCTAACTAACGGAAAAATATATCATAAATCAAGAACAGGATACTAGAAACCGATCATTCATTTGATCAGGTAAGCATCGTCTTCATCTTTAGGAATGTACAACTCGTTTTTACGGAATAACCATCTATACGAAGGTAAAAAAATTATTTTAACCTGTTCAATAATGACTAAAACTATTCTACTAGAAGGCACATATTAGTGTGTTCCTGAATTCATTAATCGATTTGTAACAATTTAAAGTCAAATCTCTTGCAATAGTACTCAATCATTGCTCTATAAAATATAAAGAGGGTGTTTCAGAATTCGTATTATAGCCTTCTATGGGAGTAGAGCGGACCTAATAGCAAAAAACTGACCATGAAAAATAATAATAACAATGAAAATTAGTGCATAACCTATAAGAGTCGAAATTTAAATAAATAATCAAATTGGTACAGTACAAAGGTTATAAACTCTATATATTATACCGTAAATCAATCAAATTAATTATTTAACCTTTGTTTTTTACCAAACCGCTCAATGTTAAGACGGTAAGAGGTGCATATGTAATCTACGGAAAAATAAAGGAAAGGAGACTCAATAGATGAATTTTTGATAAGGAACAAGTGTCCGGAACTGTACCATTTGGATACACAAAAAGTTTGATGGTGAATCCAGGTGAGACCAAATGGACTGTGCCTTATATTTACAACTTCTGTTGAGTCACATCTGTTGGCATTCAGCTAAAGAACAACACAGGAGGAGACAGTATGGAATGGTCAAATACACGTTACAAGATTACACAGAGATAGAAGTTGAACATAATGATCGAGCAGCATAAAAAATGTAACAAAAACCTTTTCCTCATTGCCTCGCTCTATTTTTCTCGGAATACAACAATGTCTGCGAGATACAGGTACCTTAGAAGACAGGAAGGATGACTCTGGTGCTCCACGGACGCGCCCCACTCTCGAATTAGAAAAGGAAGTAATCATTGATGGTCATCCGATTGTGTCGTACGTTATTTCGTACCTAACGGAAGTCAGGCACTTTACGTTCCTTCAAAAAGAAACAGGTGGAATTATGAAAACATTATTCCACTCATACTGTGTAAGCAAATGTTGTTCCAACTTGATGGCGCACTTTTCACTTCCCGTCCGAAACATATTCACCAAACATTAGGGTAAGAGTGAATAGATCGAGACGGTCAAACTCTTTGGTCACCAAGGTTACTAGATTTAACTCCTCTTAACTTATTCCTATAGGCCGCATGAGACACCAGTAGAGTCGGAGGAACATATTCTTGCAAGAGTTTTAGCAGCAGCAGCAATTATTCAATACACCACAGTCCTTGTGGGGCGTGTGTACGAAAACAAACTTATTGGGGCCATACGGTAAAGGGGGAACTCGTTATCTGTAGGTTCTCAATGTGAAAACGCACACACAACGTTCATGCCCAAGCCAGGATTCGAAACCAGGACGTCTGTGATGCGAGGCAGCAACGCTGACCACTACACCACTACAAGCACTAATCGTCTATAACTCTGTATACTTATCTCCTCACTAATAACCCTTGTGTTTTCTTTTGTTTCACAAAAGCCACGGACGAGATCTACCGCAGGCTTCCGTATGAGTTCGGGTTCAAATAATGTGTAGAGTTATTTGTGAATACCGGTTCAAATTTTGAATTTTAATTTATTTAAAAAATAATAATATTACTTGGCTTTTCACTGTATCGTTTACTAGTTTACTTTATATAATTTCTCATTTATAAATATTTGGTATTTTGGGTGATTTCGGTAACTTAAAAACTGTACGTAGTGACGTGGGGAACACGAGACTAGTAATTCGACATAGGATAATTAGGGTCCAAACGGACAGTAAATTCCCTAAAATTGAACCATAATTTTTCAAAACGTCACATCCGCTCCGTGCCACTTGTCCCATGAAGCCCTCTTTTCTTTTAAGACGCCTGTCGAAAATCTTGTTGCGCGGATTTCCGCCGTCAATTTATAAATTAAAGGGAAACAAGGTGTGTACTAGAGGCGAAGTGGAAGCTTTGCAATGCGTGTAGTTCACGGTACTAACTTTAAACAATTATTGTAAATTATTCGCGAGAAGAAATAAAAACTTTTCTCGTGATATTGTTGTATTAGGATAGCCAGAAAAACATTTGGAACAAAGAGAATAGACGTTTTAGAAATGTATTATTTTAGAAGTATCCTGAAAAACAGATGGGTGAGTAGAGTTAGTAACCATAAAGTTATAGAGGGATAGATTAATAGGCCACGTTTTGAGACATGAGGGTCTTGTAAAATTAGCATTAGAGGGAAGTGTGTGGGGTAAGAACAGAACGGGGAGGCAGAGGATGGAATATGCTGTGAAAATTTCTTTAATTACAATAACGTTACTCGAAGGTAGATTTGCGCTTACTCTAGTGGTGTTGAGCGGATATGACGTCATGAAAATGTAAGGGTCAATTTTAAGGCGTTTCCTTTCCGATTTGATCCCAAGTTTCCTATCGAATTACTTTCCTCAGTATCCCTCACATCAGTACGTAGAGTTTTAAACAGTTACCGAAATCAGCCTGTTTAGCTAACAGTATTTTATATTGTTCTCATTACTGTATTTACATATTGTTATTTTTGACTTGTCCTACTTATAAGTACGACTAAAATGGATGCAACAAATAAATGAAACTTCATGCTCATCTTCCACAGAATGCTTTGAATATGCACTACAAGTTTGATATCAAAATTACATCATTATCATGATAAAAATAAATTATTATAATCAGATTCGTACATCGAAAACAGGTAATTTTCATTGTGACTCAAATAAAAATAAATGTATGACTTTCTGTCAAATTTTAATGGTAATTTAATGTTTAATTGAACTATAATACTAATGAATATGCCTGATAGCGTATAACGTCGAAATAATGTTTGCGAAAGAAAACTTTTTATTCGGTTTATAGTATCACACCAACCATCGATGTCGTTAGCAACTTGCTCATTTAGGTAGCTAATTTTCGTTTTCCCTGTCGGGGAAGCTCGGTAAGGGATACTTGAAAACACACACAAACACCCATGAATTCGAACCTGGGACATATGTAACGTGAGTCCGTGACGTTAGCCACTAGACCACAGAGGCGGCCAAAATGAAACTGTATGAACTCAAATTTTGTCGGTTTTAAAGGAATCGGGCGCCATAGCTCATTTTCTGTTTTTGGTATAAAGAATTTACAAATTTTAAACTATTATAAAATGAGTCAAAATCTGCAGCCATACTGTAAATTTGTAAATGTCTGATTCACTACGTATAACTTTAGTATCTGTGCGTACTTTTTACTGGGATTTAACTGCTTAAAGAAGCGTTATCCACTCAATACAATGCAGTTACCCGTAACCCATAATTTAATTTTTTTGCTTTCCTCTAAAGGTCCTGACGTGAAATTCGGTAAATTATATCTATGTTGTATATTGAGTAAAAATACAAATTTGTGAATTCACTTAAATCAGTTCAAATGGAGAGAAAGAAAAGGCGTTAACGTTTTATTTATTTATTATTTTCGTTTCAAATGTTTAATTACTTGTTCAACAAATTAACATAAATTCATCTATTGCTGCGCATCAATATTTTAAAACTATTTCCTTAAGAAGCTTTCGGATTCATCAAACTGTAGACTGCTGTAAAATATGGACGTAGGTTCAAACTTTACGAACAGTGAAAAACGTTCTTAAGAAGAACCAAAGTCCTAAAGAGTGTTTTTATATTTTCACACATTATCGCATTAAAACTGCTTATCGCAAAGGATTTTTAAACGACTTCATTAATAGAGTCTTTGTTTAGCTTAGAAAAGGAAAATGGGAATCATTATTCGTGTCTCAGTAACGGTATTTTATGTGTAGGAACATTCCCGATTAAAATTCACGCCTCAGTTCCAGAACTTGAATCAAAATTATATTCCTTTCAACAATAAATCAAAGTGAACATTAATGTTACTCCCGGTGCGTATACGAATGCGTTCGATGGTTTTATTTCTTCTGGGAAATCAAGCGGTTATGACCTGCATTGCATGAAAGAGGCTTGGTTTTATTACGACATAACTATTATCAATCATTAAAATTTCTATTAATTTTAGTTCATACAAACGACTTATAATTTCATAGGTTCATAACACAACAATGACTTCAGTTCCGGGCCTGTTATGAATCTCTGTTTACGAACTTCGGTTAAAAGGACTACACACGGCTGCACTTATTCATTTCACCGAGATCATCTATTCCGCTGCTTCTTAGTGCCACGGGGGGTAGCATTTCATCAATTTTAGTAGAATATCAATTTAACTCTTATTTTACTACATTCATTTTCATCCTGTGTTGTTATACATTTCAGTTTCAAAACGTTGTAACCTTTTATTCCGTAAATAACCGTAGCAACACGCCTGTGTCAGAGCCCACTGATTTCTACATAATTACAGAATTGTTGGCTGATTTACGTCCGTTGGTTTCAATTTGCGATCAATGCAGCATGCAATATGCGAATTAACGTTCATTCAAATGTTTGCCCCCTGCGAATGCCACATATCTTGTCGCGTCAATAATTAAGTGTGAAATAAAGTTAACACATAATATGAGAAGAAATTCTCTTGGAATCATTTTATTTTCATTCAAAAAATCATACAGCCAGTTTGATATTGATTATTTCTAACTTTAACTTCTAAAATTGAAAGTATAGTTGATATTATTTCCTGAATAAAAATTTATTGTAACTGAAAATGAAATAAATATTGATTTGCCCAGTCGTTTCTATCCGTTTATATCCTTCTTTATTCTTTATTCAATGTCAAACCAGGAAGAACTCATATCTAAGGAAAGTTTGTTTGAGAGGATATAAAAATATTATCCTTGTAGAAAATATAAATTTAACAAAGACAATATTTTTTAATTTAGAATTCATTGAGATTAATTTTAGTAAGTCATGTAATGGTAATGTTAGAATAAGTAAATAATGGTTTGTAATTATTCACCAAAATTATCTCGAGCGAGCGGGAGGAATAAAGTTTATTTTCGAGTCCTACGCAACTTTGGTCCATATCTAAATATGTCATGAATGTGTTATAGCTGTAGTCATAACTTAATCTTAGGGCTGCTACTTGTTTAAAGAAGCCAGTTGTAGTATATTACCGGCTGGGGATCCGGCGTTGCCCGGGTATTCATTTATATTAGCCCGGTACATTATTTAATTATTAGCCAGCACATGATTAAGCCGGTATCAGGAGCAATTTTTCGTGTATGGAAGATCATGCTTACAAAATTTGATAAAAACTGCTCATCGCTCTCAATATTTTACATCGAAGTTTGTGTAACCCCACCTCTCTTAGGGGTTGAAGTTCAAGTGGGGTTGAAATTATACGCAAACAGATTCAGTGATACGATATAAAAATAGTGACCATGGAAAATGTATTTTAGAAGTAAATTTCAGTTGTTTATGGATATTTAAAAATTTACCTCCTCCTCCACCAAAGTGGTTGCAGCCGTGTCCTACCGAAACAATTGTGATTTCGGTTCGCCAAGAACACGTATTCAAAATTTAGCCAAAATTGTTCCATCCCTTAAAAATACTGTGGAAGTCTGTTTTGCCCCCTGTGGTCTAGTGGCTAATGAAGCTGCCTCACAACCCAGGGGTCCCGGGTTTGAACCCTGGCATGAGCTTGGATGTTTGTTCCGTCATGGTACCGAAGACCGGGGTTAATACTGCTGGATAATCGATACGCTGACCGCGTGTCACTCCAAATTCCGAATGTGTCATGCAAGATTACAGTTCGCAGTCGACCCGGTGCTCCCAGGCCCTCAATGGGCTGTAGAGCCGAAGAAGAAGAAGATTAACCCCCTTCCAACCCTCTGCATTTTTAATGTCTGAATTAAACTTAGCGGCGTTCACTACACTGGTTTAGAACCCAATATCGATTTTTTCTGCTTATTTTTATGTGATGCCGCACCACCTCAACCTCCCTTCGATTATAAATGGGGTTGAAATTATACGTCAGCAGTATCAAAATACTTGATCCAGAAATGTATTTATATGATGAAAAAATTGGCCGTTTTTTGCTTCTTTAAAATTGTAGACCTCGTACACCCTCGTCGCTGAGAAAAATAGCTAAATCTTACCCCAACAGTGCTTATTTCAGGGTCTCAAAATATTCATGTATCAAATATGGTCGTTATTGGTCCACACGTTTAGATTTGTACGCGGAACATACACATAAAAAATTAATTTATATATAAGAATAATTTAGTTGATCTGTCAAGCATTAAATAACTTGTAATTTAATGAACGTTTTATTTAAGTAACAATATATTTTAAGTGTTTAGAAAATATAAAAGAATGGTTTTTCTCTATTTTCACAAAACAAAATTGTTGATACAAATTAAGGTTTCAGGCAAGATACAGCTGCCTTACAGAAATTTGAGACAAAATGACGAACGTACCAAATACAGGAGCTTAGCTACGTGACTAGAGATTTAGATTTCTGAATTGAAACACGAATTTTCAATGTAGTATAAATAACTTTTTTCATCTTCGTACAGCATTGAAATACACAATTTAGTCTGTCAAACCAGCTTTTATTATTAATAGACAACAAGACGTCGTTGGTGTGACGAGTAGGTGACAAGATGTTATAGATAACAACAAAACGAAGAAACGAAATTAAAAGGAAAATCTTGTTCTAGGAAAACTTGGTTATAGGTAAGTTGTCAGTGAAACTATATACAAAAGCAAGCTTGTCAATAGTATACGTCGTGCACAAATCATTGTGTTTAAGAAAACCGTTATTAAAAATAATTGCAAAACATTTTCATTCCCGAGTGGACAGGAACATAACTAAATAATAATAACAATAGAAAGAAAGACTTTTAGATGACAATAGATTCGGCCAACGTGTCAATATACGAGAAGGAAGAATATCTGAAAACAACATTAATATATAAAGTGCACTAATACGCCATAAACTATGTATATCCTAAACTACTTGGTTGCTAATGACCCTAGTTGTTGACGTGACCAAAAATGAAGTAATTTAAAAGAAATACGAATTTAAAATTAGTCTTGTATACATTAATTTTCTCAGACATCCAAGTGGATGTGCTAAACAAATAATTCAAAATTACATTTATTTTTATCATTTTTTATTTAGATGTATGCTCGACAGCATTAATTAAATATTTAGTTTCAATTTCTCATTATTATTCTCTGAAGAAGCCCGAATATGGACGCAACCTAGTAATGCATACAATAAAAATTTTAATTGTAATTTTATTTAACATTATATAAAATAATTGACTTCGATATTAAAATTACCCTAAAATAAAAATAATTAATTTATGACAAACTTTGAAAATGTTGGGATATTTGTTACTCATAATTAGCAATTAGACATGAAAATGGTACTCGATTGCTAATTGAAGTTTTAAATTAATTTTATAAAGCGGATATATTATTTATAAGTGTCAATAGTACAAGAAAATATTTGGTCTCCCGATAGGGGGATGGTTAATAGCATGATGAGTCTGGTTATGAATCATATACAAATAATTCATCGAATGTTAAGCCTACTTATTAAGTACATTAACGATTTGTTTGTAATAATAAAAATACTCGAATCTGAATTGTTTTAATATCACCGAAATAATACATGTAAAATGATTAAAATTTACTGCGAAAGAAGAAGGAAAAACGGTCTTGATGTAGCCATTACGATAGATCAAAACAAATTATATGCTAAATGGATTTATAGGCTAATTCCGTCTAATATAATACTTATGTTACTCGAATCATCCTAGACATATTATTGTAAACGTAACTAATAATATATTGTACAAATGAATACAGTTTACTGATAAAAATACCGCTCAGAAATGGAAATAACATTTAAAATAGTATCTTCCCTAAACAAATAATTAATAAATTATGCGCTAAAACCCATTATTAGTAAATAACACTAATTTATTTATCAGATATAAGAACGAAAATATTGATCAAAATAATGTAAACGAGAATCTAATATTAATGTAAAATTATCATTTCAAATTACTATAAATAATTTTTTCATGTTCCTGAATACTGATTGTAATGAACACGTGCTATTAATTGACTTAAACTGTAAAGAAAAACAGACAAGTATTAGTTTAACTTACATTAGATATTTAAGATAACAATCGATCCATGTATTTAGGCAGTATGATTTTGCAAAACTACTCATGTATTTATTATATCCCAAGCAAGATCTGTGAAAGAATGAACATTAGAAACACGGGTACAAATATTAATATTAAAACGATAAGCTAAAATCAACACAGCACTGTCAGCATATGTCAAGAGTAATAAACATGAATTTTATTTCATTTTATCCAGATTAGGTAGCCAGGTACTAAATTAAACTAAATTCTTGATTATCCTACCTGGAGTGGCATTAAGTTGAACAAGTTCATGACTCACGCCTGAGTGAGAGAATTATCATTGCGTCAATGTGTTGTAAACTACGATTGTGGCTGGTCGGATTTACGGTCACTGGATCCCAGCATAAATATAAAATATTAATTGTTACCTAATTGACTTCCAACTGAGAGGCGAAGAAGTATAAACAATTTATAAATTTACGGCCGAACAAGAAATGAAGGTAAAACTATTACAGTTCACTTCACATTATTCCCATAGTTTGATTTTCAACATATTATGCAAGGTTTCGTCAATAATTTTCATTTGTTATCATCTGAAACGAATGTGGCCGTCTTATTTGCAACCATTACTAGGTGATTGAAATATTACGAAAATTTCCACATAATTAATACGCACATCACTGGGATACAACAACAAAACACTGAAGTCGCCATATCACTTTCGTTGTTAAATCAGATTTTATGATTTCTACGATTCATTCCTTAATACAGTAATCGTTGACGCGTCACGGTGAAAGCAACGAAGTTGAGTAATTTTTTATTTGTTACCTGAGTGGAAGAGACGATGATGCGATGATGCGACGCCGATGTCGCGGTTTGTGTAAGCCGCGGTACACTGGTATAGAGGCGCCCATTGCTAATGAGATCAGGGCAGTGTCGGGGTTTCGCAGCCTACAAACAGGGGCTTTTGTGACTACAGCGATTCATTCAGATCAGACACTAATTGAGGCTATACAGGTTCGGCAGCAAGCGCTCTATCGTCAATGTTTCCCTTAATCTAGCGTCCAATTCGAAACATGCATTTAAAAAATTGATTTTTAACGCTTGTTATTTATTTTATTTTGCCCTTATACTATCAAATCATCTGGTGTAATAATATCCGCAGGTAGTTATCATTACCTCTTATTGTTTAAGTTGTAGAACACATTTGCGGAGATCTTTTGTTAACATACATGCATATATATTGTGATCTGATGCAAGCCTCCATGCTAACCTATCTTACGAAAGCCGTTTCATTTTAGCATAACTAGCACATCTCACACCCTCCCTAATCAGCGTATTCCATCCTTGGCCTCGCTCTTCTCTTCTTACCCCACACACTTCCCTCTAATGCTAATTTTACAAGACCCTCATGACTCAAAACGTGACCCATTAATCTATCAATTCTCTTGGTCAACTTCCTCATATTGTTCGCTCTTCCCCTATTCTGTTTATAACTTCCTTATTAGTGATTCTATCCACCCATCTGATTTTCAGCATTCACCTATAGCACCACATGTCAAATGCTTGTATTCTTCTTTTTTCTACAACTACCGTCCATGTTTCGCACTCATATAACGCCACAGTCCATACAAACAATTAAAGCTATGATTTTCTAATATTTATACTTATATTACCCGTACGTTTTGCGAAATCTTTCCTTGCCTGTGCTACCTTACTTTTTACGTCTACTATACTTCTACCATCCCTAGTTATTATGCTGCCAAAGTAGCAGAATTCCATAACTTCTTTCAAAATATACCTGCCCAATCTAACGCTCTTTGTTATTCCACTGTTTCCCATACAACACTCGATTACCTTGGTTTTCCCTCTATTAATCCTAACATTGAACACTTTCTCCACGATCTCGTTCATGCAAGTTATTATGGTTTTTAAGTTTTCTGACTCCCCTAATACTACAATATTATCGGCAAAACTGTAGGAATTTATTTCTTCTCCTTGCAGTATATATATATATATATATATATACTGTAGGAATTTATTTCTTCTCCTTGCAGTATATATATATAATCTATGGTTCATTCGAGCAATATAATGGACAAATAGATAATACTCCAAGATTTAATCACCTGGTGACAGGAATTTTCTATCGTGCAGCTAATAACTTTGCAATGAATTCAGGTAATCAACTTTTTTTAGGAATAAAATCTCTTCATAAAAGAATGATTTGTTAAATATGGACTTTTCTCGGACGTACGGACGTGATTACCGTGCAAGAGTATAAGATTTGAAAATATTTGTGCAATCTACCGTTGAACCTCGAAGGAGGTCGGTAAACCTTTATGTTTTATCTTTATATTCCGACACGCGAGAAATTTGACGGGGTAGATATATATTCCAATCACCCCTGTGATATAGAGAAATATAACGCAAGTCCGGTTGACGTCATCACTCGTCATAGTGTGATCGTGGTCGATAGCAAAATAATAGTGACCGCTGGCGCCATTGGGAACATTCTAGTCTAAGAGTCGGTAGTTTGTTTGAGGAATTTTTAAATTTTACAGCCAGAGTTATGAGATATAGGGACGATCAATTTAAGTATTTAACCACTGTCAGTACTAAGTAATAAGTAGAAGAAGGATTTGTTACAAACCACAATTCAGGTTTAACGCAAAAGGAGTCAAATCCTGGGCAATGGTTAATCAAAATCGGGAGTCAGCCTAAAATTTACTGATTTTGTGCATGCCTCAGATTTTCTTTTTCTTTTGGTAGTGTAACGAGTCAGCGTATGCATTTTACAAACTTCCACAAAATTCAACCTAAAGTTTTAAATTCTTCATTTCTTCAACCGGTAACTATAACGAAAGTAATGCAGCAATAAAACATTTGAGAAGTTCGGCAAATTTGGATTTCTACATTTCAAAGGCAATTTTTATGAAATATGAAACAGATTCAACTTACATTTAATGCGTGTCCATTCTCAAGTACGTAAGGAAGAAATGTTGCTTTACAAGGAATCATTTTTCGGTTTATCAACTGATAACTTGCATCCTAAACTAATTAAATGGCTGTACTAAAATATTAATGCTGACAATATAACACATTCATTTCAACATTAAAGTTAACAATCCTTGAGACCCATGAAATGATTGAAAATAGTCTACATTCTTTGGACTGAGATTTGATCGTAAATTCGCCAACCATTCGTCGGCATTTGTTCTTGGAGGCCACATAGTGTTAAAAGACCTAGAAGAATCTGAAGTTAGGCCTGAAAAATTAAGGCGACAAAGATTATTTATCAGAATCAGATATGGTTATTTGTATTATGACGGTTGTGTCAAACAGATCTATTTTCAATCAGTAAATTGCAACAGATTTTTCATCTACAGACTGACGATAAATTATAGCGGAACGTTTTTTGATGGAACACTCGTTAACAAATAAAGTTAACATCTTCACGCTTCTTTCCTCTATGAAAATGTGTGTTGCAATTTAGCTAACGGAAGCTACTCCTCTCTTAGTTGTAAACATTCAAATCTGAAAAAAAAATTGCTATTAAAAGCATGTGACTCAGATTGGAAAGCAGAAATTTAACTTCTGCACCTAAAAGCTCATACATTTCCTCTGTCAACACATATGCACATGAAAAATTAAAAATCAGAAAATTTTATAAAAAATTATGGGGTTTGAAAGAAGACTTGGGAAGGCGCACGGCGAGGAAAGAATGAAGTAGCGTGTTGAGGGAGGCCAAAGCCCGCCCCGGAGTGAAGTGGCAAGAACAGAAAGAATTAAGATCTAACAAGCCATGCAAGAAACAGCGTTGAAAAGGACGGCTAGGTGACAATGCTAAGTAGCCCGAGCTCCTACGAGCTTTTCTATTTGGTTTAATGTATAGTATAAAAGTATATTCCGTAATAATGTAATAAATATATTACTTTAATTAGATCTAAAAATTATAATCCATTAACCGAAATGCAGTAGACATAGAAAGTACGGATGTATACACTGACTGAGTGATCAAATTATTATGCCCATTTGACAGCGTCTCAGTGTTGCCGCGAGATGGGGAGATAGCTATAAAATTAGAACTCAGGAGAAGTGAGTCACCAGTTTGCAAAGATCTGGGCAAAAGACATACTTTTACTGAGTTGGAACCCGAGATAATCGTATCCGCTCTAAGCGTGGAACCAGTATCAGCAAAACGGTTACACTTGCGAAGTGTTAGATAACAGAAGTTAGTAATGTTTACAGAGTACCAAGCAAAAAGCCGGGTTTCAAACGTCAGGCTTGTGATCGTCACAGACTACTCAATACTCTAGCTGAAATGAAACGACAGTGAACGGAAGAGCAGCAGGAAGTCAAATAGCGGAGAATCTTATTCAAAGACTAACTGTGAACGTCTCTTGGCACAAATTACACCATATTAACTATGGAAACTGGCGAACTGTTCGAGAGCCTCTACGGTCTGCCATGAACAAGAGCGGACGACTTCAGTTCACAAAGCAATGATTGGAGAGTAGATAACTTGTGAAACGGTTTATTGTCTGTTGAATTGCTATTTCAAATGCAAAACTACAGCATGGATTCCAACTGCATTGCCACAACACTTTAAGCTGGTGGCGGCAATATCATGATTTGGGAGGTTTTTCTTGGCATGGTATGGATCCTTTTATTCCTGTGAAACAATGGTATAAAGTATTATTGTGGATCAAGTACATCCTGTCTGCCACGGATAGATACTTCCAACAGGACAATGCTCTTGGTCATAAAGCTGGTATTGTCATCAGATGGTTCGAAGAGAATGATGGAGACTTTACCTTGCTTCGCTGGACTGCACGATTACCAAATCTCAATCCAATTGAGAATTTGTTGGATGAGATCGAACGGATCATCAAGCAGCTGGATCCAGTACCATCAAAACCTTAAGTCCGGTTCATCAGAAATGGTCTCAAAATCCTCCTACCACCTACCAACATCTCACAGAATTCATGTCCAGAAGAATTCAAGCAGTATTAAGAGGAATTGGTGGCCCAAAATGCATTTAAGGGGTTGTCATAATAATTTGGCCATTGAATATTCTAATTTGTAAGTCAGACATAGTTATAGATTATTTTCGTTAACCACTTGTATTAATAGTATTAGTTCATCAAAAATTCTTATAGCAGTTATATTTAATTGATTTATGTTTCACTTTCAAATTGGTAGATAAGCAAAATATTATTTAATTTTGCAACAGCTATTACATCTACGGTTTCTGTAATCACTCGCCAGATTTTACGTGTAATTCTGAAATATAATTTTTCAAATTGTGACAAATTGACATTATATTTGAACAAATATACAAAAAGATAAATTCTAACCAATTTCAAAGTTTAATTGAAAATAAAATACCATTAATAAACACAATTATTTTCTGCAGCCATGAATTAAGAAAAAGTTTTATCCTCCTTTCAATTTCTAAACCTATGCTATTGAAGGGGTTTTGCCAGTTTCAGGATCACCCTCTTGTAGCCTGCCCCCCCCCCCCCCAAATAAATTGTCTTTATATTACAAATTTGACGTAAAAGTGTTCAGACGTATAAAATATTATTTGGAAATCAAGGCATGTACTGATGTTTCGAACTCAAATATTGTAACGTTATATAACACACTTTTCATTCTGTTCAAAATATTTCAACTATAGCCAATGTCTTATAAGAGAACGTTTCGCTCGAAGTAGCAGTTTAGAAAGGCTAATCGATTCGTTTTATTGCCAAATGGCTGGAGGAGAGCTGTCATTTTGTTGCCACAATCCATCAACGTCCAACAAGGCCCCTAGAACTTAAAGGGCTTGAGATAATCGTGACGAACTCAGCAAGTGGATTTCAAGCTTCAAGTAGGCGGTATCTTAATGATCCCATTCATTCCCTCAATAGACGATTTCATAAACTCAATGTTTTAAAACCAACATTTAAACCGAAAAATGGCAGTAAAACTCATTTCAAATCTGGATTCATCAATTGGTATAAACTTTTAAACATAATAATTACTTGGCTACGTACAGTTATCTGTTACCATTTTTAATGGACGTACTCGCGTACTGAACTGTGATTTATGTTTACCATCTATAGATCTTGCAACAATTTAATAATTAAAGCAATTGATTGCAAGATTTAAAATTTTTGATTTTAAATAAATTTATAAATAAGACACGTGGCATTTTATACAAATTATGCTCATCGTAATATGCATAATTATAATTCAATAATATTTTTACTAAAAAAGAAAAAATATGTATACTTCCTTACAATTAACAATCGCATTCGCTTTTTTATCTAAAAAAATAAAACATCATGCACTTAATATTAGCAAATATGAAAAAGTATCATAAATATTTGCAAAAATTGATAAAAATTACAATACAACTATTGAAATATGCCTTAAGAAAGAAATAAAAATTATTCTGGCCCTCATTTAAGGGAATATTAATAAAGTTACAGGTTTAATAACATAATATTCTGATATTCCATAACTCGACTGAGTTTGTTACATAAATATTTTGAAACTCTGTTTATATAATTATTTTGACAGATTAAAATAAAAAATATGCCTGAAAAACTCTCACAAATTATTTTCCTGTGTTTATATTTGTTACTCTATACAAGACGCGTAAAATAATATCCGTAAAAAGCATTACAGGAACAAGTCCTAAAAATCACATAATTTATCACATTATTTTTATTTCATAAACCAAAATGATTATAATATTTAATTTTATATTGAAGTTACTGTTAATTTATCAATAAAATATTTTTATGAATATAACAAATTGAACAAAAACAAAGTAAATATTAAAAAATAAAAAAGAATATTTTTATATCCATCCTTTATTCGTTAGTATAACATTCATCTTTTTGTAATGATATTTTGGTGAGTTGTAGAGAAGTTTGTAAGGAGATAAGACTAATACATAAGTTGTAACTACTTACATCAGAAATTAAAGATTAGAATTCGAAATGAAATGTGAGAAGAAAGAAGCATTGGATGGGTGTTACCTTTCTTCAACACAATTTAGATGAAATGATACAAAAATGTTTAGGTGGAAAAGAGGTATGTGTTGGTAAAAAAGGAATAGCAATTAAAATGCTAGAAGATTTTCTTCAAACTTGAGAGGAATATGGCATAAAAATAAGAACCTCAAGAACAAAGAAAAACGTGATGATTGATAAAGCACCAAAAAAAGGCAAGGATCAAGATAGGGAAGCTAACCCCAGTCAAATAAGTTTCTTTAAATATGTGGGCAGTGTAATCACTGATGACTTGGCATGCCATAATAAGATAAAAACACGAATTTTCACAGGTAAGGAATCATTAACAGAAAGCGTAAGTTATTTTGTGGAATGCTAGATAAAGGACTGAGGAAAAGATTAGGAAAGTGATTTGTCTGAAGTGTAGCAGCACATGTGGACATTAAGAAGCGAGGACGAGAGAAGGTTGGAAACATTTGAGATGTGGAGGATGGATAGGATAAGTTGGATGGAAATATACCATGAATTATAGCGCTGGTTTTTATGAAGTTGATTTTCCGTGAGCATCCATAGAGTAGCCAACGTGAATATAGTACATTTTATAAAATGTGACGCTTTGGCTGATGGTTTATTCACGTGTTAAAAAGTGGTTTACTATCGAATTCAAAACTGTATCTAATTGTATGTTAAGTTCTCGGGTTCTTTTCATTATTTGGTGGATGGATTTTTAAAATACGACATATCCCTTTAAATGTTACTAAAATAGCAGATAAGTACACAAGCTATGGTTATAGCACTCAATATATTTAATATGTTACAAACACTGCGCTGCTTCATATTTCAACCGCGGGTCTTGTATGGCTGGTAAACACAGAGTAATTATACGGCTTTGCTTTACGTACCGATCCCAAACTCGTGACATACTCGCAACTGGAATTTGAACTACACATAAAAATGATGTAGACCTGCATCGACAAACTGTCCCGACCGTTTACGGAAATAAATCAAATGGCTCGCAGCGATACTCGCCCAACAATTCATATTGATTGAAGTGGTCGCTGGCTCGGGGCTACGAAACATCATTCCGTCTCGCTTTGAAATCGCTAAACATTGCCCTCTGCTAGTTTATTTTGTCCATTCCATACAATAAGCACTCAGCAGCTGTTTAAACTCTGCATAAATTAATATTTTGTAACAGAATTCATTTCTGACAGCCCTATAAATATCTGAAATTAATTCGTGGAATCTTGATTAAGTTTACTATATTGACGAGATTATAATAAGTATGTAAATAATTTTTATTCCACATGTAAAACTTCAATGTGAAAATACTTTTTCATAATGTTTTTCAATGTTGGTAGTTGACACTTGTGTATAATAGGTTCATCAAGAAAACTCGTGTTTTTATAAAATCGCACTTCTTAGTATGAATGTAAAAACCCGTGATTGTAAAATTTGATCGATTTAGATTTTTATGTTCCGAGGTTCCAGTTTACGCCTTGGCCATCATAGACAGCTGCTCATATCAAAACCATGTAAAGAGCCGAAAAAGATTGGCAATACTAAGCCTGCAGTAAGATCACCTTCAATAATTGTCAAACTATTTTCAGAAAAGATTTCATAATTTTAATTCTCTTCATTGTAAATTGTATTATTTTCAGCCAACGTTTGGTGCTAATAAGACTGAAAAAAATCTGCAAAGAAACTAATAGACATTCATTCTTTACTCAAAGCAAAGTACGGGATGCCCATAAAAGAATATCCCAGTTATAAAGATCATAGTATCATCTATAACTTGTAGTACGTTGTTTCAAGATCACAATTAAAGAGTGACTGTAACAGTTATCGATAAGCAAATGCGGGTGTACTACTTTGTTGTCTTATCGATTATCAATTACGTACGGAAAATAGCGCCTCCTGAGAGTAAATAGTTTTTTGTTCTGCAGATTGCTGAGTAAATCTCCAATTTCAGTTCAACGTGCGTTTCGCTTCAATTTTGTGATCCCCCATGAGGCAAAATCATCCACCGATGGTATAGACAATTCGAGACGACCGGATGTGTGTGTGTAAAAGGAGAATCACAAGACAACCAAAAGTGTCTGACGATGATGTTGACCATCTCACAAACGCAGACCTAAGAATTCTGTCTGGAAAGTAACTCTTGAACTTGAGCTTCCAAAGGAGACAGTATGGAAGGTTTCGAGAAAAACGTTTCTCATGCCGGTTACAGTTGGCACATACTTCAAAACCAGGTGAATGTGGTGTATACAGCTTTGTAAGCGTCGTGTTGTAGTTGGAAGCTGACTTTCTTCATCGTGTGGTGTTTATTGATGCGTCAACTTTTCTTCTAAGTGGGAAGATAAATAACAATAATTTTCCATTCCTGGAGTCACAAAATTACCAAAACCTAGTATAATATCGAAGATATTAACTAAATTAAACGTTTCCTGCGTTGTGTCCCGAATCTCCGAAACACTGAAGCTACCGTAAACAGTTGTGACATATCAGGGTATGTGTCAAGTATTGCTCTTTCCCCAGTGAACCTGAACCCTTGCGTTGGCAATAATATGAAGACCCTCCTCACTGAAATATCTTTGTATGACAGTGGTTGAACGTCGTAGTGTCTTGACATTTGGATTAGTCGTAATGGTAAAACGACTAACCTCCTTCTGCTGGTCTCCACGTCCAGCTGACATAACACCATGCGATTTTTTTCTCTGTGGCTTTATAAAACATAGTGTCCTCATTCCACCACTGCCTCATGATTTTCCACAATGGAGACACGGAATTGAAGACGCTATAACTTCTATTGCTTCGGATATGTTAACTAAATTGTATGAAGAATTGGACTGTAGGTTGGATGTGTGCCATATAACTACATTGAACATTTGGAACGTAAGTTGTCGCAGTCTACATTAATCTGTTATAATGTACGATAAAACTGGGACTACGAACGTCCCCTCTTTGGAAGTGAGGATATTAGATTTCTTTCATACCTTTATAAGATGCTCAAAAAACTTGAGAACATTCGCCACATTAATTATAGGAATTTCTGTTCGAACTATGTTAGCTTACTTAATATAATCCACGAAACTTCTCGTGGAATAAGCCCGACTGATCAACACTTGCCATCTCCGATGATACTCGGAATTACGCACACACATGAAAGATTATAAGCGAAGAAAGGTGCCAAACCTCATGACAAAAGTAGAAAAATAATTATCCTGTCAATGGACTCAACCTGCCACAGTGGCAGTATACCGGTCAATAGCTTAGATAAATTTATGACTCCGACTGAGGTAACATATAAAAGGCTGAAGGACCTGGAATTGGATAGCTGTAATTATACTGAGGAGGCTAGGACCTGATCACGGGATAAGAAGCCAAAAGAAGAAGAAGAATTATACCATTCTCCCACCATGGTTGTTAGAAGATCTAGTTAACCTTCATTTCAAGGAGTTGCCCATAGTTGATAAATTACGATTTGATTGGAGCATACAACTTGACTGATGCTGTAGCAACTTTGACCATCCAATAAAAATTATTTACTGATGCAACAAGGAATCATCGTTGGTATTGGTATTTACTCGGTGGACCATGCTTTATCCAACCCAATCAACACAAAGACGACAATCAAATTAGTCGATTTATTAGCCATAAAGAATGCCCTAAAATTCATCAGGCTTGATGGTGGCAGAGAATGTCCGCAAAAACGCTGTGTGTTTTTACAAGCCTGACTCGGTTGGTTAACCGAATTATACACCGGGAAATATTTTAATTCATGTTCAAATCTACGTACTGTTAATGTAATTTTCTTATGTGAAAATAAATGTATTTGGTTTTTTTAATTTTTTAATGTAACAAAACTATTGTACATTTCTATAATGGAATAAAAAGTATTCCCTAATACTGTTATAAAATTACTTGAATTACGTGCATAATTGAAGAGGATGTGATCCTCATTATAACTCAAAACTGATCATGTGACCTTCTGCGGACTCTGGAGATTGTCAATGCCGGCCACCATTGCGGGAAGGTGCTATGGATAACTGACAAAACAGTCCGTCTAAACCTTGATGTTTTCTATTACTATCAGGTAATAATAATAATAAGTCAGTTAATACTTTAAAATACGATTGGCATACGTAGTTACTCTTCTTACAGATGCTTATGACATAAATTTGTCTAAATCTACTGTCTTTTGAATATCTCATATATTAATGTAATAAATTTCAAATGAAAATTTTAAGGGTAATATTTTTATATGATTAGTTTTTATTCCTGTATAAGCTTTGATATAAGCATTTTAGTGTGCTTAATACTGAAGATTTGGAGAAACGGTCATAATTATAGGATAAAACTACATTTTCTTTCATTCTGAAATAAAAACTTGATAAGCATGTTAACTAAAAATACTAGTATTATATTAGCAGATGAATATGTTACGAGTTTATTAAAAATCAGACCTGGAACGAGCAATCGGTGGTGTCACACTGATTGATATATTTAATATAATTATATTTCAAATATAATTTAGGGATTTTGTAAAATAAACTGAGCAAATGGTACGATCTACTAACTTTTAATAAGTCGTGCAGTTTGAAGGATCAATTTAAGAAATAACTGTCATCAAAATGTTTGATTTACTTCAAATTTACTTCGCCCTTTCTGGCATATTAAAATTCAGGCATAAAATACATTAATATATATTCCACAGATAGTATATAAGGTACTTAATTTAAGTTTTAGAAATGATCGTTTCCTAATATTGCAACAACACAAAAAAATTAAAAGAACATCTAAAATTGAAAGAAATATGAGCTTGTATTTAAATATTAATCTATCCCTTCTCTTAGTCAACGTCCTCCATATTGTTCGCTTTTCCCCTATTCTGTTTAGAACTTCCTCGTTTGTGATTCTGTCCACCCTGTCAGCATTCGCCTATAGCACCACATTTCAAAGGCTTCTATTATTTTCCTTTCCCAACCCCTACCTTAAGAATTTAAATAATAACATTAATTGGGGAAATTAATGTATAAACTTACATAATATGTAATTTAACAATTCTTAAGATTGATGTCAACTCATTAATATAAGTTGAAAAACCTCTGTAAAATTTAGCATGGTATCATAAAACAAATTTGTAACATTTTTGAGAGAGAGAAGGGTGGCCGCCTCGTTTAATTAGTCTGGGATAGTGAAGCACTTTGTTAATAATGAGCGAGCTTAGTTAAGTACGCAAGCTTTGGTTAATAGCTTCTGATTATCGCTCTCAGCCATGCGTGGGAAGACCGTCGTAGTCACGCGGCGTCAACTCTGGCAGATTTGTGAGTCGTTATAACCAGCTTTATACATTTCTCATTTGATGATCCATAAAAAGAATCATATTTTTGTACCAAATCATGTTCCTACCAAACTTGTTACAATTTTAAATAAAGAATGAATTCATTTACTGTGCTTCGAAAGGGTGGAAGAATTAATTGATTTGAGTATATTGATACTGCGCCTCCAATCGTAACGAAAATTCTGTTACGGATTATAGCCACTAATCGAGTATCAATTAAATATATACAGCCTTAGCCAATAAACCCTCACATACCTTAATATAACTTAACTGTTCCATTGACTTCAAGAAATCTTAAATTATACATCAATTATGTACAGAACAACGCTTTAACTAAAGAAAAATTTGTTTTGGGAGCTACATGGTCAGCGCTGGTATCTGCCAAGAATACCTTATACGATGCAAAAATCACTATATTCAACGTGTGACCGTCGGTGAGTGTATATAATAAGTAATATAAAATTAATCACTATATCCCTTGGTCACGCCATAACTTGATAACAACTTTACCGATATCATTAATATTTTTATAAGTTTTCTAACACATGGTACAAGGTTCTTCCGTAAAGAAAAATTAAGAAAATTGCACAAAAAATTGGAAAAAATCATAAAACTTAACTACGACAAAGGCTTCATTACATCTGCACGTTTGAATTTAAAATGGACTGCGGGTTGCCTATACTCTTGATGTGTTTTGCTCCTAAACTGCTTAACGGATTTCAATGAAAATTTCAGTGATTGAAACAGGATTTTTAACTTAGTTTCGTGTATGTTTCAGAAGATATTAATGTAAATATTTATAAATCAATTGAAATGCCGCGAGAAAGGTGGTGTAAAAATCAACTGCGAGCTAAAACTCCTATTAGCTGTTCCTATACCATTCGTCCCACTTACTGTATCATTGTAAGCGTAATTTTCGCAGCATGAGAGAGGGGGGAAGTGACCGAACAATATCACTCCATCTATTGTTGTGAACATGTGAAAGTCAGACCTGTTCAATACCAACTGCGACTTATAAGGTTTGCCGTGATGGGATCATAAGTTCAACCACTGGACTGTTGATACAGTTTTGATAGATTGACATTCAAACGAATTCAATTACCGTTTCTTTCGAAACAGAAAACAATATGTTCCGTGTGTTTTCTGTGTTTATCGTCGTGTTATTTATTGTCAATGATAACCACAGTGAGGCGTCAAAATTTCGGTTGGCGTGCGTGTAACGTAAGTCAAGTTCATAATCATCGAGACAATGAGACTGAAGGTGAGCGTAGGCAGCATTTGGAGGCAAACAGAATGGGAATTTCGCAAACGAGATCTACCACGGCTCCGGAAGAACCCATACCATCCGGTTTAGGCGAGAGGCGAAATAACAAACGGTCAAACGTAACGATTATTTATGAACGTTTGGCGTAATATTTCCGAACAACTCCCTTAGAGGGAGGCGTGGATTTGGTGGAATTTTTATTTCAGTAAAAATTCATTCCTCAAGTAGGGAAGAAATTTTATTCTATCAGAGTATTGAAAACATTTTTGGTACCGGGAGTATTTGTGACCGTCGAGATACTGGGAGTATATTTGAGGTTCATATCCTGCGTTTTAGATGTGGTTTAGTCATGTGTTGACCAGTATAATTTAATATGAAGTAAATAAATACCCGGGCAACGCCGCGTTTCAAGCTAGTCTAAAGAAGACACAATAAATAGAACCAATATGGACAACAAACAACTATTACAGCTTCCAAGGTGTTCCCCAAGTTTTATCATCCGACTTGAGGATGGCAGCTTCAGGTTCTATATAGAAATTATTAAAATAGCTCTACTGTACTGGTGCAAACTTTTGAAGATGGATTCGAACCGTTACCCTCCCTTGATGTTTCAACGACTCAAGCTCTTGGGCATCAGATCGCAAGATTCGTCAGACTACAAATGCAGCTAATGCAGGTAATAAATCTCATACAAAAATAACATTTAGTCTCCACTCGATATTTAGAAATGAAAAACGTTATTATGTTTTAGGTTTACTTTCCATATCATCGTGCAGTAGATTCCACCGAGGAAGGAACTCCGAACAGAGGCTGGACCTCTAAGACACGTCTGCTGCTGATGAAGTCTCCACGCGGGTTGGTGTGGAGGGAGGCACTGTTACCACGTTTACAGCTCACTGTCGACAATGGAGTGTCATTGCGATTGCTCGGCAACGATAATGTCCCGCTCTGTATACGTCAAGTATTGTGATTGGTTGATTCAAGGTCACATCTCTCGCGAAAACTAAGCACCATCTGTCTTCAAAATTAAAACAGACTATAGTTGCCATTTCGTTTTGTAGCGATTATGGGCATATGAAACTTTTTCCCGTATTATCTTTTATATTTCCCTTCAACAAGAACTCCACTCCGTATAATGTAACATTCTGTTTTGTTACCTTATATGAAACAATTATTAAATCATTATTTATTTCATCGCATTTTTAAGTCTTTTAATTTTTATAAAAATGTTCTTATCAAGTGTTAAGTTTTACGCTTCTATAATGGATGTTCTAGTTTATTTATTATGTCTTAAATAACGATGAGTATATAATGTTACAAAATTTAGTCGTTATAAACATTTACTTAGTTGCAGAGTTTATTTTATTTCATGTTTTATTCCTGTAAAACAGTTACAAATTTCATTTAAAGGTCTGCACTGCATTGCCTCTTCTCACACGGTTGCCTTTAAATGTTCCAGTTTCCTGTGATAAATCAAAAATATTAAAGGTTATTTCTTATCTCGTTACCTGTAAATGCTCCTCAAGATGCGGACTTAGTTATGATCCTTGCTTATTGGTCATAATAGAAAATTCTCAGACTAGTTAGATGCAGCTCCAAATGATAATCTACACTTCACATATCATAAATTTTGCAGTCCACATCCATTTTGATTTGCCTAGCATATTTTATTCTCCTTCCTTTTGTATTACTACTCTACATACTCCGTCATAGCATCATTTCCAATTAGACGTCCTTTGTATCCTTTCTTTGAGTTAAATAATATGGTACACAGTCTTCAAGATATTTTTCATGGCCTTAAACAAATCTTCTGCTGACTCTGATAAAATTGATATTCGTCAGCAATCATTAGTGCCTTAATTTCTTCCCCTTTTTCAAAGTTCTCTTTAACCTCCTTCATTGTGCCTTCAAAGTAAAGATTGAATTGCAAAGTCATTCCTTTTTGATTTTGCCTTCTTTTCGTGTCCAACAATTCTAAATTTATCATTAACTCTATCTATTTTATTTTAATCAATTTGAAATCATTTGTTTTTAAACTCACAGTATAACGTTTGTTACATTTCATTAAGTTGTGATAAATTTATAATTAAACAGTGGTCATATTTGAGGATAAAATGAGTTTTTATGTTATAAATTTTTAAAAGTTAATTTATTTGTTGAGAATAGTAGTGCGTTAATTTTTCTACAATTTAATAAAACATAACGAACGTTCTACTCAGGAAAAAATTATTTCGAACTGTTTACCGAATATCTGAAGCATAGTAATCTAAACAATGAATTTGGTTAATTATTACCGTGTTAAGTATCCAGGATTTATGAATATAAAGCAGGGCATGAAGATTGAAAATAAAATCTAGTTCTTTCATCTTTTATTATTTTTGTGTTTTCGCAATCCAGCCTCAATAATTTGTCTATTTTATAAAACCTTGTTTCCATATTTCTTACTTCAATGTATTGATCAAACGATATACTATTGCCTTATATTCATTTTTACATTCCAATATGAGAATGGTTTGTCAATTATTCAGATATAAAGTAATTATTTATTGGTAGTAATGATTATGATATACTTGTTTAAAGTTGGATGCTCTGTCAGTTTCTAAAACTATTGTGCAGTAATTTAGTCGCACAGTTTAGTATTTCACAGTACCAGGAAAATCTCTTTCGGGATGTGTTCATGAATATTTTATGAGTGTAGAGAGTCATTACTCCACGTCTGAACAGCGGTCGGTCTTTGATTGGATGTCAGTGGCACATGTGGCCTACGAACATCAGACATGAAAAAAAGTTCTGTATTTTACATTTTCATGCCCCAGTTTATATTCATCAACCCCGGATAATTGGATATTTTACACACAGATAATTTCCATAATTCATTGGCTGTTTTGTTTAATCTACTATATTGACCATTATCAACAAAAAACGAATGTTCTAAAAGGAGTAATATTTTAAAACTTATCTAAGATACTACAACAACTACGCGGATGATAAATACTTGTTTAATTATAAAATTGATTATTTATAAATATGAAAATAAATTAATTTCCTACAGTTTTTTCAGACAGTTTTTATTTTTTTTAATCAAACAACGTTTCGGCGCATATTTACACGTTCTTCAGGTTTACCTCCTTACAATCAAATTATTGTTACATCTTATTGTGGTGCGAATATGCACCGAAATGTTGTTTGATTAAAAAATAAAAACTATCTGAAAAAACCGGTCGGAAATTATTTTATTTTCAAATTTAATATCAGACGTTAATTGATTATTTATCTTTTTACCACAATTTAATAAAACGTAACGAACGTTCTACTCAGGAAACAAATATATCGAAATGTTTACCGAATATCTGAAGCTTAGTAATCTGAACACAAATAAAATAGCGTGTAATTCATGATTATCATATCTTACTATAACTCAGTTCTATAGTAAAAAAGTTCCTGATTTAATCAAATTTTTGTCTTTTGATGGTTAATATCGATGTCCTCATTAAAGAGTTAATTTATTTTCTAATTGACGACTTAAGCTTTATTGTTTCTTTGTTGCATTTTAACACAAAGCGTTTTCGTACATTCTAGCTCAAATATTTTTTTAATTCCTCGTATTTGTCAGTAAAGACTTCAATTAAATAATTTTTAAAAATCCGCATCCTTCCTTTTAATTCTCTTCTATGCTATTAATGGTAGTTGAAATTTTCTTGGATCACCCTCAAGTAGCTTGACATCAAACAAAGCTACGTACTACCTGTTAAAATTGATTAATAAATTAAGTTATGACGTACAGTCAGTATAACGTAAAAATTAACGTCGGTGGTACAAAGTAACAAAAGATACGTCCTTATTTGACAGCTAAAATCTTCATAAATTTTTTTTAACTAATTAAAAAATAGATTGGCGAGATTAGCATCTTTCTCAGCGTTTCGTGTTTAATCAACAAAATTCACATGAAAACGATCAATTCAAGTCAAAACCATCATAACTTTGTATTTATCTATTTTAAATATATTTCTACTTTAACCGAAGTCACTTTAAAATTTATCAATAAATAGATTTCATTCACATAATATTTCATACCATATTAGCAAGTACGTTGAACAAAATTAATCATTAAATTATTAAACTCAAACAATTTTAAGGAATTTTTTTAAATTCGTGCTGTAGAAATGCGTTGAAACATGTTACTATTTCCTTTCTTTCTTCAATACAGTGACTATACATCACTTTTATTTATTCATTGTCAATTCTTGAATAAAATATAACCATAATTAATAGAAGTAACTGCTCAAAATTAAAGGGACAAACATTTTCCCTCTTCGTTACTGAGCAATTTCAAAAAGTAAACTGTGAAATAGAATTCGAAAAGCGTGCCTCCCGCCTCTCCGCCACCATCAGACTAGTACAGGAATGGCAAGATGAATGGTCCAACTAAAACATCAGCGACAGTACCAGACAGTAACAGAAATATCAGATGGAAGTTTTGCTTGGGTGTGACACGCGTGTTTCCGAATATAGGACCTCGTTGTTAGTGGTAAGTCATATGCAGAATTATGTCCGACGAGGATGCTCAGAGAAGTCCTTTGCGATTTCGATTTCTCAATATTATTTTCTAAAAAATTCTCACTAACTAGGAGTCTCTGACAAAAATAAATGTTCGTATCGATCCCCTTTATCCCCATTTTTAAGTAATGTTACACCGTGCATAAGTTACTGCCGGTGATCTACTCGTATTTTTTAAGATTAATTTTTTCTCTTAACTCTAACCGATGTCTTATGTAAAACACACATGATATAATAATCATATAAATTATTATTTTAAAAGTGAATATTGTTTATTAATACTAGAAAAATTCGTATCGAAAAGTTTTGGAAGTGGAAGGAAGTTATTTGAAACTACGTTAACTATTATAATCGCTCAACGTACAAAAAAAGCGAAAAGAGCTATGATTTACTGTTATTTATTTTATATTACTGAAAGATATAAATAATGCAGTAATTAATTACATATTAATAAATTTATAATTACTTATATTGTAATTGATTTAGTATTGTTGTTTATTTAATATTATAATACCTTTCAAATAATTAAATGAATTATAAAGTGTGGGAAGATTATTATTTGTTACGTGCTTTTATATTTTCGCTATTTGAACTTTAATTATGAATGAAAATGTATTACTCAAGTAATCTAATTGTAGAAGAAGAATAATTTCAAAGCTAAATTAACAGTGAAAAAAATCCGACACTCATTTATTAATAATTCATGAAATTGATTCGAGTGTTACCTAATCTAAATTGCTTTCAATACCGGCTTATCGTGTCAACTCTAAAACATATTAAAAGCGAAACATAGGATATTGTCATATCGACTTACAGTTTAATTCGATTAATTAATTTTATAATACCGAAAAGGAACTTAATTGTTCATTATAGAAACGTTCGCAGTTTTGTTCCACAATTTGGTCTACTATTACCCCACAGATCATTTATCTATCAAAATAATATCCAGGTAGAAAAAGTTTCACATACATATGTAACAGAGTATTTATTGCAGGTAATGCTGGTTATTTTTATAAATAAATTAAAACCCATTCATGAAATGTAGGTTGATAGGAGGATACCTAGGGTTGCTCCTCTCGAAGGTATTTTTCCCCAGTGATGATAGAGCTTACCTTCGGGGATGCCTGTTCTCTCTCTGAATTCAAGGTTCTCATATGTTGGTGCATATTCGTATTCTTAGTGTGATATGTAACATATTCTTTGACTTGTCCTATTTCCTCAATAGAGGACTAATGGATCCAATAAATCTTATCTTATCTTATCATCTCTCGTTTTTTTGGAAGGTGTATGTACTGGAGAGGAAGACCTTGGGCGTACGGTAACAGTTGTCTACTGATCCCTAAACTGTAGAGTGGAAGCCCTAGTCAAACCTTAGCTGCCTTCTTCTCCCTGTTAAATGGCCTGATTAAAACAATTTATGTGACAGGTAAAAGGTACTGCTCTACCTTCCGCATCCCCCTTTCAATTCCCTTCCTATGCTATTAAAGGGGAGTTGCCTGTTTCAGGATCACCCTCATGTAGCCTGTTAACCCAAAAAAGGTACTTATCTTTATATCACTAAGTAAATTAATCATATTCTCAAACAATATTTATTAATTTTTAACTTTTAAACGTAGAGACTGATTTTTCATAATGGTAACGTTTTCTCTAACGAATCATTATCTCATCCAATCAGTAATCTCTTTAAATGATAACAGATTAACAGAACACAGATATATAATTTGTTTTCTGTAACCTATACCGCTCTGAGTTATTAGAATGATTTGTCAACGAAGTTTGAAAGTCAACTTATATTTTCACTAACGACATTTATTTTCATTATTGAAACGAAAAGAATAGAAGCTTTTGAAATATGGTGCTATTGAGGACTACTGAAAATCAGATGAATGGATAGAGTAACTAACCAGGAACTTGTAAGATGAATATGGATGGACTTTGACCAAGAGAATGGATAGATTAATAGTCCATGTTTTAAGATATGAGAGTCTTGTAACATTAGCGTTAGAGGGAAGTTTGTGGGGTTTAAGAACTGAAGAGGGAGGCCAAGGATGTAATAGCCTATGAGTATTAGGGAGGATTCGGGATGTGGTAGTTATGTAGAAATGAAGACTTGCGCAGAATTGGTTGTCATTGAGGTTTTCATCAGACCAGCCTAAGGACTGATAACAACAACAACATTCAATATAAAACATATCAAAATTCGATGTATTAGTAATCAATTTTGAAATAAGAACCAAAGGTATCATTTTACTATTTAAGACTGTTCTGGGATTTTTATTTGGAACATTTTCCGTAAATTATGTTCTATGTCTAAATTTTCCACAGTTTTTTTAATTAAATTCGTGATTTTCCACCACACTACGACTCTTATAAATCTCGTAATAATTTTTTAGAAAAGTATGAAGACTGCTTTTGTGTTTGAATTAATGTCTCTTTGGTTTAACGTTTCTTTTTTTTCTGGAAGGATTATATTTAACTGAAAATTCGTACCGGTGCGTTCCTTCGACAATATTGAATCTAAAATCCATATGAATGAGATAAAATAATTTTTATGCAAGGCCAACGTATGGGGAGTCAACATTCCTGGAGGAGACTTTTTTTTAGTGAGTAGAACGCGAGAACAAAGTTAGATATGATGGGGCGCTTTATCACGCTGCGGCGAGAGCACAACTTTAATCTGACTGCTGCTGCCTACGCGTTCCAAACCCGTAATTAAACTCAGTCCTGCTGAAGACATGAAAGTCCAGCTCGGCCGAATTACCTGCATCCTATGTGAGCTTCCATTGTACGCTATTTACCTGGATAGGCATTAGCATTGGCTGCGGAAGTCACAAATATAAGAACTTCAATGATTTATCTCACATTAATATAACTGACATTAAAATATAATATAATGGAAAATATAAAAAAGTCTGAAAGAAAAGGAGTAATATAAACTCTTGTATAATCCACATTTTGAACATATATTTATAATAATGCAACGTTTCTGTACTATCCTTGGACCTCGTCAACGTTTCAACCTATTTCAGTAATATATTTGTCTAAGATTTAAATCTGAATGCAACGATTTATAAAAGACATGCTTATTTTCGATAAATTAGCTGTAAGCAATAATCTCAATACGCTCAAGTTACCGTACTTAATTTGTATAACCTTGTCACATTGGATGCAATTTGTGTGATTTAAAGATTGAAATTACCAGCGTTATTTCTATGCAGTGCTAAAATATAGGGTTGATAAACCTCTGCCTTCAACTTCAAAATTCATAACATAAAGTTATAGACTTCGGCTATATAAGTTGTTTAATCAAGTCCAAATTATACATTTTACGAAAATGAAATATTTGGAGCAAAAAATATATAACAAGCTGTCGATCTCACTTCAAAGTCCTTCTAATCTTAACGTTACGTAGTATATACATTTTGTAAGCTATGAAAATCCTAAAAATTAAGTCTATTTCTTACCAACGAGTAATTCCATGATTATAATTCCAGAAAACGCGCGATTTTAACGACAAACATAGTCTTTCACGTTTTGAAGATGGTGTACATTATTCAGGAATAAAGCTATTTAATTGTCTCTCTTTTAGTGTCAAAAGCATAAGCAATTACAATGTATTTCTTAAGAAATGCAAAAGCCTACTCATTAACGATGCGTATTATTCTGCTATTAAATTTATAAATTGGCCTTACTTCCATTATTACACTAGAAAATATTGAATAAATTATAAAATTATATATCTAGAAGCCTTTGTCAGTGTTTCAGTATGTACGTCCCAGCTATAGACGTCCAAACTACTCGACCTAATTGGACCAAATTTGAGCGCACGTGTTCCTCAGGGCCCGAAGCTGCCAACTAATTTTAAATCTTTAATTACAGTGAAATTATATATGTGAAAAAGGTAAAAAACATTTTACGGAAAGGTTTCGTGTTCCAGACGACCATCGATATCTCCAATAGCGAATGCGATTGCCTATATTCTTGATCTATAGTACTACATATTTTTATTTATAAACATTTCGCGTTAACCTATCGTTGGGCGAGAGCTAACTCCCTGAAAAATAAGAAACTCTTCGGATCGTATACATATACTTTTTTTCGCGCCAGGTAAATTTTATTATTTAGTAATTACTCATTTTTAAAAGCAAATAAAATATTGTGAAATTGATAGTGTCATTAATTACAGGTAAAGTATTAAATTAAATAAAATTTAATAACAACAATACTGAATATATGTGGAAAAAATGATGTCAAACAAAACATCCGATTTTTCCATTGTTTGAATCTGTTATTCGGTGGTTTTTCCGCATCCAGAAAAGTCCGTTCTCAACTTGAAGAAGCGATTAATGACTTATTCTCTTTGTTTCACCGAGACCTATCAGTAGATATATTTATTTCCCAGTATGATCCCCCCCTACCAAATACAATAAAACACTTAATTTGAAACCCCTCCATCTTTAGGCCCCGCTTGTTCAAAAACTGAGGATTTTAGAAAGATTGTGAGGACACATTCTCGATTCGAAATTTGATTTTCTACAATTTGATCGTTGTCTCAGACCACTGGAAATGGATCACAATGACTCCACTGTATAAACACCTACCATTTTGGAAATTTTTTGCCATTTATATAACCTAGGATTGAAAATAGGTTGGATTTGACGACAGAAAAAACGTTGCAGTGTACCTCAAGTACTGTAATAAACATATATTTAATTTCATTATTTACGTGAACCTGAGTATCGCCGGTTACTTCAGCTATATACGTATATAGTATTTCTCATAGTAGTGACAAAAATTTTCTCAATGATCCTAATTCATGTATTATAAAGTATTTACTATTAAATTGCATATATTACTACTGACATACAGTACTAGACATCTACTGCAGCGATTCCCAAACCTTGCGGCGCGACGCCCCGGGGCGTTCAGGGCCGCCGCGAAAATACCTCAAAATTAGACACATTCGACCAAGTAAATGGTTTCACAGGAGATTTAAAAATCCCTTCACTTCAGTTCGCAATCCGTTGCGATACAAAAATATATATTATACGTACATACTTTGCATAGTATGCTATTATTAAGTTTATGCAATGTTCCACATGGATTTATTATAGATTAACTGTCCACTACAATGCTTTGGGAACTCATCGTGAATTTAATAACGAAATGGAAAACAATAAGTTCACACAGTCACGTATAACTTGTCTAATAATGTTTATTGATATTGTAATTTTGTCTTCTTAAATTCTGAGCTGTAATAACGTACGTAAGTGGTACACTTTTATTCAGCTCATACCTTTTTAAGGTGCTGCCTGAAGAATTATGGGGTAAACAGTTATCAGTTTTACCACTATGGAAACGAAAAATTAAAGAAGATGGAAGGTATTAATGATTTTGTTTCCATTTTTTGCATCAGTCTGTTATATACAATGAAGTTCATTTTTGTTGCAATATAAGATCACAACTCGTCAAATGGTTTGAAAACTATTCTGACTCAAACAATATGAGCAAATTTGTACCGGATTCAAGAGCAACTTCGAATGGAACCACTATATAAATTTGCATCTTTTGTAAAAGAAAGTCTTATTACCTTCTGACAATTCATTGTTTTCATTATCTCCGTTTAATAATTTGTTTGTGAATTTAAAATACATATTTCATTTATTAATATATCTTAAAACTAACATAACCGAATTAAAATTACAATAAATTCAATGGATCAATGTTTTGATTTTGGAAGTCACGTAAATGAAAGGCGTTGGGAAACGAAATTTTTTGGGAACCACTGGTCTACTGTATTAATACTCTATTAATATTTGTAATTAATATCAATTCGACTTGCCTGATTTCCTCGACAGACGATTAATGGAACAAATAAATTCTTCCGATCTTATTCATTCATTCACATAGTAAATGTATTATGCCTGGTAATATCTTTATGTTAAACAATTATTTAATTTTGCAGCCGTAGAAGCTACGGCACATGCAATATCCGATTTATTTGTTAAATAAGACAATTATGTTGATTTAAACACACAGTATATTCGTATAGTTACATACGTAAATATAAATAGGAGTAAGTAATATTTCTATTTCACTAATTAGAACTGCAACCTTAAAAACGTAATAAGAAATTATAAAACCAAGGTAACTTGTATATTTCATCTTTATATACAATTATTCAGAGCCAGGTTTTTAATAAATTACTATAAATCAATATAAATTTTTCCAAGAAGACCGTGATTAATGCTTCTGGAGAATCAGTATGCTGACCACGTGTCATTCCAAATTCAGAATGTGTCATTCAAGATGGCAGTCCGCAGTCGACTGGTAGGCCCCTGGCCCTTAACGGGCTGTAGAGCCAAAGAAGAATAATTGCTTCAATTGAAAACATAAATATAGATTCATCTTGATTAAAAAGAATTATTTAAATATTTTTGACGGATCAAAATTAGTATTAAAACGACAATGTTGTCAGATCATTTAGCTATTAACGCTAGTCTACTTCTACATTTAACAACTTGAATCCCTTCAAATATCAGAAAACGATATTTCTTCCATATTTAAGATGTATTGTAAATGTATGCATAAGTTGCAAAAACGTCATTCCCCGAAACCCGATTTCATTATACAGGGTGTTTCGAAAAGGACTTCACAACTTTGAAAATTAATACTAATTGTTCTTTTAACTTACAAACATGGTCTTAATATCATTTTACACCAAAATATATCAAGTTTTGACTTACGTCGTACGATAGTACAGAATCAACATGTCTGTAAGTTAAAGGAATAAATTAATATGAATTTTCAAAGTTGTAAAGTCCTTTTTGAAACACCCTGTAATTTTTAATTTATATAGATTTTTATTCTATTATTCGGAGTTTTATTCCCATTATTCTTATTCACGCCATTATTTCTGAATTTACGTACCTAACTTTTTAGTGATTAGCTACTGAAGCTGTTAGGCTTCTCAACTGTAAATATGTACTCCATTTCCTAGAAGGCACCGCCAATATATATTTGACTATTCTTTATAATTCACTAAATTAGATCTTCCAATTATAAAACGTTTATCAAATAATGACCTTTTCACTTATCTTATTGATAAAATTACGTTTTTTGGCCATTTTATAAATATATTTATATTTAGCAGGAAAATATTTGATTTATATAAGTTTTGAAGCTTTGGAAGATCGCGAGTTACGATATTAAATTGAATAACAATTGAAATAATTTGTATAGAAGGATAACAATTGTATTTAATATATGCAATTGATAATAAAATCGTAGCCGTGCTAAAAATTGTAGCTTCCGTCATGTCTACCTGTTAGCTTCATTAAACCAATCCACTATTTTAACAAAGAGTTCGCTAAGATTTAAACTGTTACAACCTCATAAACGGATTGAGGAACACTGAGGAAAGGAGAGTAGCTTAGTGCACAATGTGATACTTCAAAAAGTGAAACAAAAGTCGTGTAGGTTGTAGAAACTCGTGGAATAAATCTCTTTTGCCTCACACTGTTCAAGATTTTCAAGTAATGGAACTATTATCTTCGTTTTATTTAGTCTGCTCACTATCATTAAGATTTTCTGTCTTCGTCTTTATGTTCTCAAAAATAGAATAAAAAATTTGCATCAAGTAAGAGAAATTCCCTTCCCAGACGTTATCAAATGATCAATATAAGGGGAAAAACGTATAACGGAATAATATTGTTTCATAGTGTATGCTTATTTTATTGATGTAATTCGTTTGCGTACGTTCTTTATTATATTATAATGCACTTTATTTCCTTTAATTATTTTTATTTAAGTTGGGAAACGTTAATACACAAGATATGAAATCAACTGTAATATTAAGTATATTAATCTGAGTATTTACTTTCTAATGCTAGAAGTGAGTGTGTTGAATTAGCAAATGTAAAGTTGTGAACTTAACAGCCGTAATCCACTTCGTCACATAGCACAAGTATCATTAGGGTAGGCTCTGTTTCTATTCCCTCGGCTGGGAAAGAGTGCCAAAAGAAGCTGTGTCTTCTTCAGAGAAGAAGCGTGACATGTCTGTCTTAATGAACACTGGGTTTTGGAGATGTAAAAACTTTAATTAATGAGATTCTCTTGAGACTTACGGTGGTTCAGCACGAACAAAGAGACACTAAAAATCTGAGTTCTCAATCCAGAAATGAAATTTGGTATTTCAAGTGTCCCTGATTAAGTAATATAAAGGCCAGAATAAGAGAATAATATTTAAAAAATAACTAAATATTAATACAAAGAAAGAAATTAGTAGCCTGCAACTGAATGTTGAAATAAGGATACTATAAGTTACTTGTACATTTCATAAATGGTCACTGTGTACAGTGCGTTGAAATCATAAAAGATTTTTTAAACGAAACTTAACTTAAATTGTAATAATATTTTGATAAAAATTTCAACATTATTAAAAATTTTGTAAGTTGTTGTTAGCATGATGTGACAATGCTAAAATATAAACTTAATATTTACGGAAGGTCGATTTATAAATATTAATAGGGAAAACATGGTAAATTACAAAAAATGAAGGTGGTGAGTTTAAACTTATTATTTATAACTACATATTACTTCAGGGTACTATTGCAACTATACAGAATTAAATAATTACTAAAAATATGTGTCAATAATAATTAAATAGCTAAAAGTATTACTTTGAATAATACGTTTTGATTCAGTCATGAATTAGTGGAATATGAAGTTTTCTCTACGTGAATGTAAGTTTTATGTATTGTAACGAACAAGTATCGAATTATTTGTCCAACCAAACCCTATTATTGACATTATCTTGTTAATCGCAATTTTTGGAATGCGGAAGGTATAATGTCCGGCAACAAGAAAGCGGTATTTTTATGGGCGGAATGGCTCTATATCTTTGGATTGGATGAGAAGTTGAAATGTCAAGATGAACGCCGCATCGAAAAAGGAAAAAGATCAGATTATTATGGGAGGGTAAAGGTTTATCAGTCTGGTCAGGATGACTTTGAAAACTCAAGAATGTTATTTGTTGCACAAACCACGGTATTATACAAATGCTCCTAAATATAAATAAATGTTAATATATTTGGGAAAGCGATGAACTTTCTTTAATGTATACGCAATCGGAGTTTAGATAACTTTCAGTTACCTGAACGTGAAATACTCAGCCAGGTAAATAATCAACCAAATATTTATGTATTTATTTTATACATGAAAACTTCTAAGATTATAATAATTGCTCTTATTCTCAAGTTTTTAAAAGTCACACTTTTACTAAAAAATAAAAAATACAGTTCCTCAAAGACTGCCCTTGCAACTTTAACACCAAATATACAGCAATGAACTCCTCTGGTATGTTTGGTTTTCGTGTTTTCAAATATAAAGAGATTCTTGTACATGCCTGTAAATTGTATTACCAAATTATGATTTACGATGATATAACAGGAAGAACATGCGTTGGTTACTCATAGGTTAGGGTAACGTGAGCCTACGTCATCACTCCAACCACCAAGATATAGAAGAATAAAATTAAATCACATTATATACGTAGATAAATTATAATAGAATTCGGTACAAAGGGTTCAACAAAACCTCATCGACAAACTGAGAGAGATTATAGGCCTGCAGAGAGGATCATTTAGGTGATGGGGAATATACATCCAAATAAGGCGTTTACGCGCAGGTGAAGGTGATTGCTTGTAAGGGGCAAAATTGAGTACAAGCCACTGTATAAAAAAAATCTTTAAAAAAAGACATGTTCCGAAAACTGGAACTCCAAGACTTTGGAGCTAATTTTAGAAGACAGAATGAGAAATAATAGGCCTACGTTCATGGCATTTGTAGATTTAGAAAAAGCGTTTGATAACGTGAACTGGAATACACTATTAAGGATTCTGAAAAGCACTCTAATAAAATGTCGAGAAAGGAGGCTTATACATAACATCTACAAACGTCAGTCAGCTGTAATTAGAATAGAAGATCAAGAAAAGAAAGCCGTTATCAAGAAAGGAGTATGACAAGGATAAAGTCTGTCGCCCATGTTAAAACTGAATATGGAAAAGGAATCATACTGCAAGGAGAATAAATAAAAACCCTCCTCTTTGCCGACGGTGTTGTAGTATTAGGGGAGTCAGAATTAAACTTGGAAACAACAATTAATGGTGTGAACGGGATACTGGAGAAAGAGTTCAATATGTGGATTAATAGTGGGAAAACCAACGTAATGGAGTGTAGAATGGGAAACAGAGGAATGACAAAGCGTGTTAGGTTGGGAAGGGACATGTTGACGGAAGTTAAGGAATTACGCTACTTGAGAAGCGTAATAACTAGGGATGATAGAAGTATAGTAGACATAAAGAGTAGGATAGCACAGGTAAAGAAGGCTTTCGCGAAAAAGAGGAATTTACTTACGGGTAATATAAGTGTGAATATTTGGAAATCGTATGGAGCGTGGCATTATATGGGTGCGAAACGGGGATGATAGGAGCTCCAGAAAGGAAAAGAATAGAAGCCTTTGAAATGTAGTGCTAAAGGCGAATGTTGAAAATTAGATGGGTGGATAGAGTAAATAACAAGGAAGTTCTAAACAGAATAGGGGAAAAGCGAACAATATGGAGCACGTTGCCTAAGAGAAGGGGTACATTAATAGGCCACGTTTTGAGGCATGAGGGTCTTGTAAAATTATCATGAGAGGAAAGTGTGTGGGATAAGAACAGAAGAGGGAGGCAAGGGAAGAAATACGCTAAGTAGATTCGGCGAGGATGTTGGATGTGCTAGTTATGAGGAACTGGAAAGGTTTGCGCAAGATAGGTTAGCATGGGGGGTTGCATCAGGCAAGTCTTTGGACTGAATACTACTACAACAATGCTGCTTAACGTCTCATAATCACAAGCCTACAACAACAACGAGCACTCAAAGCAACAGGCGCTTGCTGCTACGACATGTGAGGGTTGACGGCACTCATCTGCAGTGCAAGATGGTCACGGTGATTGGCAAGTTCGTATAACTCATGAATGATTGTTTGGGAGTAAACGTTCCTGCACAAAAAAAACGATTCTCTGCATCCCTATCAGTTTGTCGGTGAAGTCTTTTTACAACGAGATAACCCCTCGGGGCTGTGATCCGTGCCGTTTTGATGACCGTCCTAATTATATGATCGAGAAATCCTTTATAACAATATTTGTTGCTGAAAAACACTACATAAAGTCGCTCTGGTTCTTCTTTATTTATCTCCTTTCATGGACATCGGTAGAACAGCTACAAGTGAACAACACGGGAGCTTTTCACCAGCTATAGACGAGAACCCTTGTAACTTCATCTCTCCCAGTTCACCCTTCGGGGAACGGTAGAGCGAACATAAAAATTCAATGGCGTGCTTTAACGTGAAATTTTCATACATTCATTTGCCAAAATTAATTAAGGAACCGGTCCGAAAATTTCTTAACTTTCTTTAAAATCTGATTCTTTGTGAAGTACAATTTATTCCAGTTATTTTGATATATGGTTTGTATATGTTTCGATCTTTTAAAGTACTTTAAACGCCCGTCTTGTATTTCTTTTACATTTTACTATTTCTTTTCTAAAGAACGATTGAAACACAAATAGTTTGAAACTTGCTCTGATGTAATCAGTTAAACATATATATTGAGACCTTGTCAAACTGCTTCCCAGGTGCTTGCATGGGCTAACTCAAAACCCAAACGAGTCCTTCAACAACTGTATGTGCGAACATCGTACACAAAATGTATTTTTTGGAATAACAACTTTAAAAATTTGGTGTTCTAGATGCAGTAATATGTTTTAAGAATGGTTCCAGTAAAAGGATTGATGTTTATGAACATTTGGGTTCAACATGAAAGAAGCCCTTATGAAAAATGTCCGCCTTTAGAGTTTCCTATGCAAAAACTCGACTGAATAGATGACACTCAATAAAAAACAGAATCAACAAAACCAAGACCAGGAATATGAAAAGTAAAAAGATTATGGTCCTGGAGTCTTTTAAAAATGATATATGCACCTCCAAAACTTTCCCGCAACCCATCATTTAGTGTAGTTAGGTACAAATATTTCTCTATTGAGATGATATTTTGAACAAAGCTTAAAAACACATTTCCCTGCAATAAAAGCTTAAGTAACATTGAATATCATATAATAATAACTGTCATGAATAGTAAAGAAAATATTACTTTTTTTCACCTGTGCTTTTTTAAAAACTTTTTCATTGCGTAAACAACAAAAAAAGTATTTCTAAATTTCCTACAAAAAATAGACTGAATAATTTAATAGAGTCCTCCAGCTTTGGATTTAATCACAGCATGCCCGTAATTATAATGAAGAATTTTGTTTTTTACCTTTTATTGAAACTTATTTTCTGTCAATGCTATTCATTTAAATAAATTAAAATTTCACCCATATATTAACAATACTGTTCTAAGTAATTATGCTAAATTTCAATTACATATCATGAAAACGTTCTGAATAGAATCATAAATCCACACGAGTTGAAAATAGACTAACTTCAGAGATAGGTTAACAAAATGAAATAAATGAACGTTTAAATCACCATCTTTAAATATTATAAAGTTCGTTACGAGGCTTCCACTTGCACAACGTAAATATAAGGATAAACTAAGATGTGATGCAAAAAAGAAAGATTTCTAGCATCCCTGTTCAGAAGCTAAAGCACGTAATTTGAAGTTCATGTAACTCGTTTCAACACGGGCAAGTTTCAGGGAAGTTATTATTGAACGTAGACTTTCCCGGTGAATAATTCTGATGAAATCTTCACGGTTAACCAACCGGGTCAGGTATTTAAAAGAACACAACGTTTCTGCGGCCATCTTGGTTAACCGTGAAGAATTCATCCGAACAGTTATTATGTTATATTATATATATTCCTACACGTCAAAATGATAATGCATGAATATATGGTCAGTCAAAATAGTAAAACAATTTTGTGCACGAGCATCGGCAATATTTGTTCCGGAAGTGCACAGTCAGCCGAAAGTTTGTGCACGAACGGCAGTTTTATTTGCGACAACAAGTAATATGCAGCCAATAACTCTCTAGCTGTGACAATATTCACCAGGCAAGACCGCAAATATCGACCGCTGAGCAATCCGGCTAATGCGTTCCCACGCCGTGGGGAAAAACAGACGGCAACGCTGCAGCGCCTGACAGAAAGAACTCGACGAGGTGCTTTACAATGCAAATGAACCGTAACAGCCCTTAATCGAACTCAACGCCCTTCAGATCTAAGCTATATAAAATAGATGCCCGACTCGTGTAGATACTAACACTAAATCAACAAAAGTTAACCGGAACTTCGAGTAGTCGACCACTGACTAGTGGAAATATTTGAAAATATTCATTAGGAAAATGGATCGAAAATTTTATATTGTCACAACAAACAGCAGTACAGTTTTGAAACAGTATATATGCACAAAGCATAAAATAATTCAGTCTAGAACAAAATGTTGAGTTTAATACATGAAAGACATAGCTGCAATCATAACTTAACAATAGATTTAACCTTCTGTTATTTATCATTGTGAATATAGATCCCTGCAGCCATAACGCATGATTCTGAAAGCATGAGTACTTTCAATAAACAGTATTCAAACCAAAATGATTTAAAAATAATTATTTTATATACGTATAACATAAAAATCAATATAATGGAAAATAAGTCATAACAAGTTTACTACCAGTTATCCCCTTCAAGGAATACATTAATTTAGAAGACAGACAAGAATTGAAAAATATCGACCGGATCTGGGACTTGAACCCTGGATCTCCCATTTTCCGGGCGGGTCGACGTCCGAGGTCCAGGAGCGCGGATTATTTGGAACCTATTAAAGTGCCAAGACAATTATTTACTCCTTTAAATCACAGGTCGTATTTTTCACCGCGTGTATTCTTGACTCATTTATTAACCCGGAAATATTTAACTAGATTGAATTATTCTGGTTATTTTCACTCTCTCAGAGCACCAGGATGATTTAAACTATTTTAAAATAACGTGCTTATTTAATGTACGAGTACATTTCTTGACTCGATGAATGTGAGTCAAAATGTCGGTTGTATAGATAGGTTGGCGTGAAAAGATAATTTTTTTAAAAAGACGCGCTTGTTGCCCGTTAAATTACATACTATCCAAGATGATAGTTCTGAATTAAATACTGTGCTGTGGTAATGCAAATAAGTACCCGGGCAAAGCCGGACACTCAGCTAGTAACAAACAGCGGAAAAAAAGACGCCAAATACCCACTTCAATTCTTACATTGACTCTGAAATAAATAGTAATAGAAAAACAGAGAATTTCTTCCCTTTGTCCTTAATAGAGTTTTCATCACGTAAATATAGTTATAGTTAAAAAAATATGGACCTTAATTTTTGTGTTAATTTATTGCTCATATTGCCAAAGAGTAGAAAAATTTTAATACGGTATAAAAAAAATTAAAATACATTGTCAGACTTCCATTCCAGTAATAACCGAAATGATAAATATTATATGTCACTCTACTAACGAACATATTAATAAATTTGCGTTGTGTACATGATTAGAAACGCGAATAAGTAAGTTGCATTTCCTGCTTATTATGATTAATGTGTAATCAGTGCCTAGTTAATTCAACTACCCGCACGTTGTTACATTTATATCATTATTATTCATCCCATAAATTGACCGAGTGACATTAATATTCCCATTTTATATAAAGGCAATTATGTAATGTAATGATTTTTTGGTAAAATTCTATATTTTCACCGAAAGGGAGATAAATTGATGTTGTTTGCTGCTCCTTGTATTGGTATGAGGCAGTTCAATTGTTGACTCGGCAAACTAAGGGTTTCTTGTTGTTGTGTACGCGCTAGAGATTCCAATGCAACCTACAGCATTTTTGTCACGTAGCTGTATGAAAGAAGTTATTTGAAGAGATTCGATGGCGATGGACGATGTCCTGGAGACAATTCAGACGGAGTCTGAAACATGAACTAAGTAGGTCATGAATCTTTGTTAAGAACAATCTGTATGGATCAATTTTCATTGTTTTCACCAGTGGACGAATTTTCAAGTCAATCAAAATTTTAAGCTATCATTAAAGTGCATCGTAAAAATAATATGTTAGTGATTTTCGCAAGTCTAAGAGATTCCCGGCCATAACGGCACCAGACTACAAGGCATTGAAGTGAGATCAACGCGCCGTGGGTGGAGACCCGAGCCTACAGCCTCCTCAGAATTCGCCCACGTCCAAAGGTCGGGCATACCCATTGTACCAGAACAAGCTTTAATGATAAACACAACTACATGTGGAATTTGGCGGAACGGAATGCCTGAGGTAAGTTAAGCTTGCAGGCAGAAATCATAAATCAGACACGACGGCGCAGCTGTGTTTTTCCCCCAAGTTTGGTGAGATTTGGCGGCATCGGATGGTGTTATTCCCCAAAAACGTTGGTGGAGAGGAGTAAACGGCTCCTCCCAGAGAGTACAGATGAGAATTTTTATTGGTGGACAATATCGAGTCCCCAACCGACGGAGTATCAAATAAGAAAGTGGGGACAAATTATTAAAAAACTACGAAAAAATGTATTTTCGATATTATGAAGGACGTGGTGATTAAGATTTAATTTTTAAGGAGATAATGACTCGAGTTTTAGATTGAACTTAAGGTACATTTGAAGATGAGTTTTAAGAGGACGCAATAAGAAATTGGAGATTGTCCTGGCTGGGGACATTTAAATAAAAGAAGGAAGGCGTGATACAGTCATTGCCATTGATACAATCATTATTCAACGCGGAAGTTTGATTGGGTCCAACAACCACTTCATGCGAGTTGAAAAGATAAGGTAATTACCACTGTTTGCAAGATGTTGCCGACTTTCTGGTGCTGTCAATTCCAAGTACAATTTGTGTTAGTAATTTTGCTTTATGGGAAGGCCCGTTTAGATGACCCTAAGTTAGAACTCATGTATTTAGTTGTAAGAAATTTAAGTTGTATAAATTTTGTAAATATATATTTATAGGGTTTATGATGAAAAAATAGGCTACGAAAATTACGATTCATCAAATTATTATACATTGTAATAAATAAACGTAAAATTCAATATTATTCCATTTTAATAATTAATTATTCATTATAAAAATATTATACTTTCCTTATTCATTACAAACACTTCAGAGAAAACGTAAGGTAAAGGAACCACTGTATGTTGTGTGAGAATTATCATCAATCAAACCGAAATTCACTCACAGTAACTCATGTAGCCATGTTTTTCCAAAATAGAATCTTGAATCTTGTAAATATACCACATCTATATTAACCGCGCTAAATGCAGGATAACAACGTCGAAAAGTAATTTTGTGCTATCTCACTATCTGGAGAAATTCAGCAGTCGCCAAACAGTACTCTATCCACAATTATATACAGAATTTTTTTGAATAAATGTGTTACAACCTTCATTTTATCCTTCGTCCTTCCTACTTAATCGGCGCAGTAAGTGTTCGATCATAAGCAGATTTTAGTGTAAGCATTCTAACTTCATGTAAACAGTAGAACTTTGGCAGCAAAACTGAACGCATAAATTTGTAAATCTTAAATAAATTTTTAAAACATTTAAATAACTTAAATAATTACAAATTAATTTCACCCTTAAAATAAATAAATATATATAGTCATTATATCAACAGAAATTCGTAGAATGTACTATCATGACGCGTGCAGGCAAGTTGTCTCTAGTTACAGTCACGATTTGTTCGACGTTACCATCGTATAAATATATTCTAAATTAAGGTTGGTAAATATAATGATTTTTCTTCACTTAAAAATCTTCGATTTTAAAAATAATAATTGTATATATAAACTTATTGAAGTATTTGAACTTCACAAGGATCGCAGTTCCCTACAAAACTTTCATTGAATCCACAAAATAATAGGTTTTAATTAATTTTATATATTAAATTAACATATTACACGGTTTTCATTAAATCGTGATTCACATAATTTTGCCTTTATACAAGGTAAAATTACGCCTTGGGTCTTTTAATTTCTACTTGAATACGTTTAGCGGCGTATTACATGTGCATAATCGCTCATATGGCCTTTATACAGTTCAATGCTGCCAACCTTTACCAACGTTCCGTGCAAAAGAGCAGTCACACGTTAATTTCAGGTTGTAAAGATAAAGTAGCTCAGTTGCATATACTAAACCATTTTGATAAAATATTATCTAACGTACCCGGTCAAGGTCACTGTGGCGTTTAAATGTCAATTAATTTATTATTTTTATATTGGGCAGTTATCAACCGCGAATTGTGGAAATAGACTGCCTTTCACTAAAAATATTAATTCCGTTCGTCACATTAATTATTCCGTTACCAATATTTTGAATAAATAATTGAAATAATTACGCACCCTTTTCTCGAAAATAGTTAATTGGTGAGATTATTCGAATGCTCTCTTTTTATACATACCATACCTCAAACATTACAAATTACACTTTTTACTATTAATTACAAAAATGTCACAAATTTATATAATATTCTTCGAGCCAATATTTGCTATGCATTAGTATTCGTAAGGTTTACAGCTACAGTCCGTATGCTTTTCTAAATACCTAGCAAGTATAAGAAATACCCTTATAACTAAAAACTGTAAAGAGCTTATTACTGAAATGTTTGTCGAACAAACATTTTTGTTTTGAACTTTGTTAGTAGATGTTTGTTTTCTTTTCCCAGTGTATGATAGATCAAAAGATAAATCTTTTTCAACGTGTTAATTGACGATCCGTTTTGTTTGTCTTTATAAATTGTCTCTTTAAGCAATAATGTTGGCACTAAAGCTAATAACAGCCAATGTAAACACAAAGAGAAAAAAATTAGATGAAACTTCATTTACGTTTTCTTTGATGGTGAATCAATTCACGGAGTCAATGTTGTCGCTCTTCACAAGAGACGTTAATAACTATAGTCCTGGGACGTAGGGTTTTTACACAATATGAAAGTCGCGTCTAAGGATCTGTTTTGCTGGAATAATTTAATTACTTGATCAGGGTTTATAAAAACCGGACGTATCTGCGTCCGTTCTGGAAGGAGCTTTATATATTACAAACTATGAGTATGTATTCAGTCCCACTTCTGTGTTCCTACATAAACGTTACTGATTTTACAGTAAAAATACATGTAGTATAGTTTTCATCACACAATACTCGAGAATAAATTATAATACTAATACATTTTTACGTTCTATGTTCATTCCTGCTTACGTAGGAAAGATTTCTCTTGTGTTATTGTAAATGTACCTTTGTTATCTATCAATTATACGACACAACAATGGTATTTATAAAAGCCTTAATTAGTTACTCAATAAGGCGGCTATAATTAAAAATCTGGGAAACGCTATAATAAAAACCGTTTAATAGTACAAAATTGAAAATTGTATTTAGACGATATTTTCTGTAGTTAACCCTTCCACGTATTTGTTTTGAAAGATCGTCCATAGTGTAAACCCGAAGAAACCCTGCTTCGTTGTATTTTATAAATAATATTATTACATACACTATTAACACGCCGAGTATTGTGACAATTACGGTAAATTGATGCTGGAATTCCTTATCTTGAGCTAGAGGAGTCGTCGCGGCTTAGTAATGCGTCGCCAAGTCCTTAGCAATTAATTTTTGTTTTAATATGATCAAGTCAATGTATGAACCGTATGTAGAATAGTACGGTCACGCTCCACAGCTACGGTTACAACTATTTTATTTTACAATTATTTTCAAAAACCTCGCGAGGTGGAGGTAGTTTGGAAGGCCGTGAAGTGCGGGAATCGCACTCTGTATTTAGTACCGATAGGTTTTGAAAGCGATTGAAATCGGATGATTCTCTAGTGTGCATCCGTGTGGGATCTGCCTCCTATGGCAAATGTCTTGGGCACGAACCTGTGGCCTGACAACGATTATACATTTGCGTGTGACAAGTTCTCATAAATTTTTATTTACAATCTCCAAAGCGTCATGTTTTCGCTTTGATTGAGAAACAAAGTAACCCATTAATATATCTACCTGGTCAACTCTATCAGCCAACAGACCGACGCCACATGAATTGTAATGCAGTGCATTAACGTATATATATATCCTAATTCAGAAACTCTTTCTGCTTCTGCTTGTCGGTTGAAAAATGAATTTCACCTATTTGTGCCTTCATGGAGGTCAAAAGATGGTAATAGGAAGGCGCCAAATCAGGGTGGTTCAAAATAACCAAACCCAATCAGTGCAAGAGAGTCTTCGTGGCTAAGACTGTGTGAGGACTGGCGTTGTCGTAAAAGAAGAACACTTCCCTCATCAGCATTCCCTTCCTTTTGTTTTGGATGCTCATTTTAAGTTTTTTTTAGGATCTCACGCTATCGTTGCTCATTGATAGGCTCCCCCAGAGGCAAAAATTCAACCGAAATCAAGCCTTTTTGGTCCAAAATGGAAAGTCTTCTACTCGTCTTTTCGCTATTAATACTCGTTCTGCCTCCACTTAACTCCCCGAACCACTTAAACACGCTAGCTTCAGGAGACCTTCGTCGTAGACTGTTCTGGTTCGCGAAAATCTTTCCGTAGATGTTATTTCTTCCGCGAGTAGGAAGCGAAACTCAGCACGTGGATCGCACTTGGCGGATTACTTACCGACATCTTTCAGGCAACTGGACAGTACAACCGGAGTTTACGCACTACCATGTTCCTACGATACTCGCTCTGTCAGCAGATCCCCTTCAACCACTCACTGTTACCAAACAAAATCATAGCCCGTTTTGGTCACAGTACATTTACTTTCTGAAGAATCCTTGTATCTGGGCGTAAAAGATTTTTTCCATTTCTAATATAATCATGACATGAAATTTTTTGTTGCTAAACAAATAGAGAAAACTGATATGGGTAAGTACTCGTTTCTGAATTAGACGTTTATTGATTGAAAAATATACAATCATAAAAACTGGCCCAGAAAGTTACTATCGATTCTACATGAGAATAGAAAAGAATTTGAAAGAAAGGTTTAGAGCTGGTATTAGACGTGTAATAAATATTTCAGAAAGGTCTAATTACATTGAACTTTATTCTAGAATTATCTTCCACTACTGGATTGGCGAAGAATGAAATGAAAATGTGTTGGGAATTAAAATATTGGCTGTTGTGAGACGTTAATAATTTTTAGGATAAACTAAAATTAAATGTGTTTTAATTTCGATATAATTTTACTCCTCTCCAGGACATTGTTTCAGTTAATAAATTATTCAAACTTTAATTTAAATTATGCTACTTAATCAAAGCTATTCATTAAATTTTCATAGTCTTAGGATTTATTTTGTCTGTTTAATTTAAAATTGACAATTGGAGAGTGAAGTGAATTAAATTATAAAGTCCAGTGAAAGACCAAAAACTACGGTAGTTTAGAACCGTGAGAATTTTAACATCTGCAGATTGAAACGCAAGATGCTTACTAGTTATATAAATTTCACTTTATTTCTCGTTGACGCCACAAGCCTCTAAGAACCATGGCCCACCAGGGCGACTACCAAACACTTTTCGCTTATTTTGTAGCCGTCCTTCAATCTCAACTCCAGATTTTCGTGCCAATGCCCAGCGTAAATCACCCATGCGATTTACTTTTTTGTAATAATAAAGTTATTTCGACGTTTTTCATGTAGTCGACATTACGATTATTAATATTGTGCTCACTCCTCTCTAATAGCATAGGAAGCAAAAGGGGAAACACGAAAGGGCATTCCCCTAAAAGTGATAGAGAAAATGTGCATGAGGTATGCCGGGCTTTTGGTACTGGTCCCACGCCCATTCAGATGACTGGAGGATCTTTTTGAACCTTGATAATTTAGCGTTATATGGGTGCGAAACGTCGGCGGTAGGAGCTTCAGGAAGGAAAGTAACAGAAGCTTTCGAAGTGTGGTGCTATAAAAGAATCCTGAAAATCACATGGGTGGATAGAGTAATTAACCAGGAAGTTCTCAGAAGAATAGGAGAAGAGAGAACAATATGGAGGACTTTGACTAAGGGAAGGGATAGATTAATAGACCACGTTTTGAGACGAGAGTATCTTGTAAAATTACTAATAGAGGTAAGTGTGTGGAGTAAGAACAGAAGACGGAGGACAAGAATGGAATACGCTGAGTAGATTAGGGAGAATGTAAATATGGTAGTTATGTAGAAATGAAGAAGCTTGAGCAGAATAGGTTAGCACGGAGCGTTGCATCAGACCAGTCTAAGGACTGAATACTATAAGAACAACACAATTTCCAGATTAAAACGTAAATTGCTTAGTAAGGAGACCTAGTTACATAACATTCTTTGCTATTATTTATATTTTACAATTTTTGACTAGCATTGGTACTTACGGAAAAATAACTTCTCCAAATATGCGCGGAATTATTCATCATTCGCACCTTCGGTTAGAAATTCATTGCTTACGCCAATATCAAGTAAACATTCCACACTCCGTTATAAACATGAATAAAAGTCTTTCAAATCATATGAACACCGTATAAAAATAGAATTAATTGTAAGTCAATGTAAATATTTGTCGCTAATGGGGGATTCATTCTATTAAGAGGTTTGGAATTGCGACGTAAACACTTATTGAATCGATAAATTCCTGGAATCGTTAACAATAACTTGTTTATAGAATTGTGCTGATTGCTGTTTCCCTTTCCTCAACGACTTGAATGAGTGGAAAAACTGCTGCACGTAAGAGTGTTGTATTGTTCTTGTCCCACGTTATTTTAGCTATATTTGTGAGTAGTTAAAAACTTTTTCTCGACGATGAGTTGTTCCTTCATTATAGCTATAAAAATAAGTTGTTTGTAAGTATTAAATTAGAAGCTGTGCGCAATATATAAATTAATTTAGTATGACAGTTATTTATATAGTTTGGGGCTTATATTATGGTCAGAAACGTAGATAAATATAAACTTGAAAAATGGGTTCCAGGATTAATTTCGGTAACACGCATTTTTTGTTGGTGTGGTTCTGAAAAAGGCAACTCCCCTTCAGTAGCACATGAAGGAAATTGAAAAGGGGGGATGTGGAAGGTAGATTAAGGCAGCCAAGGGTTGACTAGGGCCCCCGAGCTATATTTTAAGGATCTTAAGCGGCGGTTCGCCTAAAGTGATGGAGGGAGAACCCTAGAAAACCTGTATCAGGTAGGTCGGGCATTTGGGTGCCGCCCTTCCGAATAACTGGAGACGAGTTTGCTGTGGGGTCGCAGCATTCCCTTTCCCGTATCTCCACCAGTTTAAGAGGTAGTTGGCTGACTGATTCAATGAAATCAGCGGACAACTCTTAACATATTGCCATGGTCTTCGACCCCAGTACATAAGCCTCCTAATATAGCTGAACCTTGGCATTCCCAAAGGTGAGCCCCGCAGTCAATATGTGAGAGAATATTCCCACAGACTGGTGTTGGCTAGTTTGGGTTAATGAATATAAGGTCTCGGTCGCTTTTTTAGCTTTAATAAAATCATTTTAATCCTTTCTGATGTTAGTATACTACGTACAATGTGCATGTCCTTTGATATGATAGTTATTTAAACGTTTATTCGTATGTATTCACATGGTAAAACATCTTTTCTGTACCAGTTTTTCTAGACGTAAAGATAAAGTAATCTGTCGAATTTTTTTACATCTCCAAAATTTATTATTTAATTGTTAAATAGTGAAGTAAATTACTAGACTATATACAGTTATGAAATCAAAAATATTATCTGCTTGAAACACAAATCACGTTAGTCGATCCAACGGGATACAATACGAGCGAATAGTTGAATAGAATTATTCGATACATTTGCAGATAATCTCTAAAATGCGAACATCCGAAATGGATTCCATTAGTAGCTTACATAAGGTCGATACGGGTCGCTTCAGCAATTATTTGCGTAGCTGATGGCGCTGATCCTGAGCCGCAGTTTACTAATAATGAGCTGCTTACAAACGACGTGGATCCAAATGAATTGTCAGCAAGCCCTTCAACCGCCGGTCAAAAACAAATGAACGTATGCACATAACGTACATCCATTACAAATTAAGTGGGTGATTTCAGAACAGGGAATACGCATTATCGGAATCGACATGGCTCTAATATGATATGATTTCATATGACAGTGAAACTGTTCACCAATTCTTTTCAAACATTAAATACAGACTATTCATTTTCGCAACGCGAGTTTTGTCCTAAAACGTGTTTCTATTCTACAAGGCAATACCGGAATCACCTATTGGTCAAATACTTGTTTTAAAAAATTGTAACTTTTTTAGTAATAGGATACATGAGGGTAATCCCTTTTAAAATCATAGGAAGGGAAATTTAAAGGGGGATGCGGAAAGTAGATCAGCGGACAACTCTTACAGAATGGTTATGGTCATCGACCCCAGTACATACACATCCTAAAATAGATGCCTCAGCAGGTGAAGACCTTGAAAAAAACAGGGAGTGAGTCATTTGCAAAGGTCAATCTGGGGAGAAATACCTGCGAGAGTAAACTGATGACGAAACATTGTCTTGATAAACTTAATTTCATGCCGGTTACTTAATAGATATGTAGAGTACATCTTTTGCATTAATCCTCATAATTAATTCACACCTACAATTTAGGTTTGGGTATGAACAAAATTTTAGCGTCAGGTTCCCAAAAGTATGTATTTCTCCATATAATCATAAATAAAAAAGTTTAAATGGTATCACAAACAGACTTTCTCATGCCATGTCCTTTGACCATGCTGCCATACCAAAGGGAGCTATTCCTTACAACTTGGTTGTCCATCATTCTGATAAAAAAAATTTCTATATATTTTACTGGCCAACCTCTTCCCTATCGAATTTATTCTTAAGCATATTAATTCTAGATAGACTAAAACTGTAATATTATTTGGAATAATGTTCAATTTAGTTTTGTTGTTTCAACTTTATGTGGTACACAATAAAATGTACCAACTTATTTGGTCAGAGAGCACTGCGCATTTAATTCCTTGTTTAAAATATATTTCAACAATTAGATGCAAAGATATTGAGTTACAGGCGGAGCGGTTGTGGAATATCCAGGATTAGTGTGGTGCATACATACAAAGCCACCAGGGGACGATGACCTGTGTAAATTTCCCCAAGATCACTCGTTCCCATCCTGGAGATCGCGATCTTGTAAGATTCATCAAGATTGGTGTAGACCCGTCACGAGGTGGGAAGTCGCAAGAGACGCAAAGGGAGTTCACGACTCGACTTTGAATAAGGAGGATCTCAAGGAAGAGAGGAGAAGGAGGATGTACAGATTGAAGAATTTGCTACACTACCTAAAAAATGAATGCCTTAGAGAGGCGAAGGAATAATATATTAAGACACAGATTTCTCTGTCTGAAAGAATAATAGAAGAAGAGGCTTTCAGCAAATAATTGAAAGCAAAATACAAGCCCACTATAAATTCTACTATCTTACCAAAAATTCTGGGCTCTTCGTGGAGAAGAAAAACCGTTTCTCCTCGTTGCCGGGCAGTGCCTAATTCACCGTTTTCCTACCTCCCTTGTTTACCCACCCACACCGAGTTCCCAGAAGCCACCTGGCACCCCCAAAGACCCCTGTTGCTGAGCTCAAAACAACGCAGGTTCGTTTCCCGGCTAAACTTAACAACTGATATTTGTGACTTCTCACCATATATAAGATAGTTGGTTGAGTCTCATGAAATTAAATACCCTGAGTTTAGCGATTATCATTTAAAAAGAATTGCTAAATCAACCTAAAATTTTCTTTCTTTAGTTCAGGACTCGAGTGATAATTACTTTTTTCTGGTATTATTAGAGGACACAACGATGTTACAAAAATAAATGTCCCCAAATTTTGTATATAAAATTGACTATTTGGACTGTAGTTGAAGTTATATTTTAATATTATAATTAAGACCGTTAGGGAAAATTTTAAACTTTCTAATTGTAAACATAATCCATTCACCAAACATTGCATTGGTTTAAAATATTGTATTTTAGTCAGAGAACCACATTTTCGTAAAAGATTGATCTCAGAAATATTACAAATTAAATACCATTCAGAAAATTAGCATGCCACAGATAATCTTGGTAAGTTTACGACGTTCCTTGCTCTATTACTGGTTTATCTTTGGTATTATATCTTTTATGTTCTCCTGTTTCAAATATTATCAGTTTCTCTTTAAGAGACACTAAGTTCGCATCGAAATGTCGGTCTATCTATTTTTTAATTAGTTCTCTGTTTTTAAATATTTGTCTGTTGACTAAGGTCGTTTCTCTTGTTACTATTTTGAATGTAGATTACATTCTGAGACTATAATTTCTGCAGCTTTCCAATTTAATGTACTGCGATATTTGTGCGGTTTATATGGTATCGTTGTTTTGCATGTCTTAATTATGTCCGCTAAGTACCACAGACATGTTCGTATTTAGTTGAGGCGCCCCTTGTACTTGTCATAAAACACCCAAATGGGCGAAGTTTGGGGCGCAAACTTTATGCATTTGTCAACATTAGTACTCGCGACAGGGCGGAAGACATTTGGGCGTGTGTCCCGGGTTGCACACTACTCTCCATCGTAGTAGCAACTGGGAGAAGTACACCGCGAAATTTTTTGTCAGGTATGGATTTCCGATGGCGTCGTCAACAAGTCAAGTGCTGGGGGAAAGAGTCTCATCGAAATCTCTCTCCAGCACTCGGTCTAACTTGGCAGCCACTCACCAACTATATTTTTTTCTTCGCTTCTCCCCCATTACGCCTCCATCTGAAACTGATTCAGGAAGAGATGACTTGGAGTCGACTACTATATTGTTGTAATAAAAGTCTCCAAGGGCTACGTACGATTTTCGTACAATACTTAAACTTCAGACATAATATTTATCATAACAATACCAGCATAAATTACTCATAACTATTGTAGAATATATTAATAGACTGATGTAGATATACAAATTAAAATTTAAAAACCCAGTCACAGTCCTCTTTATCAGATAACTTTATTTCAGTCATCAGTCAAATACAGGAGCTTTCGGTCCTTATTTGGCCATATTCATCTGTTATAAAAAATATATATGTATTTGTGTGTGTATGGCCAAATAAGGGTCGAAAGCTCCTGTATTTGGCCATTTTCATCGGTAATAACAATATATATATATATATATATATATTTGTGTATGTATGGCCAAATAAGGGCCAAAAGCTCCTGTATTTGACTGATGACTTAAATAAAGTTATCTGCTAAAGAGGACTGTGACTGGGTTTTTAAATTTTAATTGCTCATAACTTTATTCCATTTTATGCTAACTCTTGTTTTGAATTATATATATTTGTGTGTGTGGTCAAATAAGGGCCAAAAGCTCCTCTATTTGACTGATGACTTAAATAAAGTTATCTGATAAAGAGGACTGTGACTGGGTTTTTTTAAATTTTAATTACTCATAACTTTATTCCATATTATGTTAACTCCTGTTTTGAATTATCGTTCGAATTCTAAATTAGCATTAGCATTATTTTGGGAGTTCTAACAATGAGTAATTATTAAAATTTGTTTTTAAAATCAGCGTAACATCAAAATTATAAAATATATTATATACTACAGTTCATGTTTGGATATTACAATATAATTTAGTTTAAAGGTAGGAGAAATACTTCCAATAGAAACTCAGCCATTTCATGAAGAATGTGATTAAATAAATTGAAGCTGTACCACTGTGCTTCTGACATACAAGTGATGCAGGAATCTCTTAGAGGTACGGAATCGGCTCTGATTAGCTCTCAAGGAGCACCAGCCCGGAAAGCACGAAGCCTAGGGTTCGAGTCCCAGTCCGCTCGAGAATTTTTCTGTTTCGATCTTCTAAATACCATTAATTCAAGTGGAGATTTAACATTTCAGACCACGTGGTGATAATTGTGTTTTTTAATTTTATTGATTGTTATACACATTGTTCACAATCCAGCCTATTTGTGCACATTATAACGGAAGTAAGTGCACAAACGTAAAGAGGGACAATAAAAAAAACATTTCCCTCTTCCATATTTGTCAGAGTCGCTTATTTACTGATCTATTGGAGAAAAGAAAGCTTAGAATTTGAAAATGGAGTCTCTGTTAGTCCTTGACGAATAAATCAGCGAATAGTTTCTCCAGCAACATGCGATCAACCACGAACACAAGACTTTACATTGTTTTCTGACAAGGCAACATTTTCACGCAAAGGGTTGTACAGTAATCACAACAAGCACTTCTGGAATGATGCAATCCCGCACATCATTAACACGCACAACTTCGTAGAGACATTTCTGTTTATTTATAAATGCCGCATCGACTGTCTGGTCAAGACATTTTCTGTTAACGCGTGGTCGAGTATTGACGGAGATGCTTTTGTTGGACCATTCTGCTTGTCATTCATGTATTTGTCTGAGCAGCTGTGAGACGGAAGGAATTCAATTTCTCAGTCATCTTCCCTCAAATTGAGCAGTAACGAAGCGTCACCAGTAAATGTGCCAAGAGAGAAAAATGTTTGTATTCACCCCATTTAAGTTTGTGTACCTACTTCTGCTGTATTATTTAATCGTCCCTTTAACACGGGTAGTTTCTACTTAAAAAAATTAAACTGCATTTTCTGTACCTGTATTTTTTGAAGATTATTGGAAAAATAGTGGTAGAAAATAAGGGGTGTGTATTTGGGGGAGGGAGAGGAGCCCGCACGATTGTGCTACAATTATATTATTTAATAACTTTATTATTTTTGAGATATTTTTGTTCACTGTTTATGAAAATCTTTAAAACATGTATTTTATTAGTAATTAAACGTCAACATAATTACTAATAAACAATACAAAAACTGCTTCCAGCGCAATTTTCATGAAATAAATGTTTTTATGGACAATAAATATCTGGCGACCTAAAAGTTATTTAATTCCAATGTTGACGATATATATATATATATATATATATATATATATATATATATATATATATATATTGAACAGGCGATGAAGGTAGTTAAAAATTAATATGGAAAGGTTATCAAACTGCAAGGAGACGAAATAAAAACCATAAGGTTTTCTAATGATATTATGGTATTAGAAGAGTCAGATAAAACTTGGAAACCATAATTAATGGCATGTACGTGGTCCTGGAGGAAAAGTACAACAACATGAGTATGAATAGAGGGAAACCCATGGTGATGGAGTGTAGTATAAGAAATAGAATAACTAAGGGTGTTAGATTGGGAAGAGATATTTTGAAGGAAGTTTAGAAATTCTGCTACTTGGGCAGCATAATAACTAGGGATGGTAGACATAATGAGTAGGATAGCATACGAACGAAAGGTTTTCGCAAAATAGAGGAATTTACTTACGGCTTATATAAGTATCAATATTAGGAAATCAATGCCGAAAATGTTCGTATGCAGTGTGGCGTTATATGGGTGCGAAACATTGACGATAGGAGTTGCAGAAAGGAAAAGATTAGAGGCCTTTTAAATATGGTACTATAGGAGAATGCTGGAAATCAGATGGATGGATAAAATCACTAATCAGGAAGTTCTAGGCATAATTGGGGAATAGAGCACAATATGTTGAACTTTGACAAAAGTAGGGATAGATTAATAGGCCACGTTTTGAGATGTGAAGGTCCTGTAAAATTAGCATTAGATGTAAGTGTGTGGGGTAATAATAGAAGAGGGAGGCCAAGGATGGAATACGCTAGTATGTAGGAATGAAAAGGCTTGAGAAGCATATGTTGGGATGGAGAGTTGCATCAGACAAAGACAACAGCACAACACACAATATATTTCTTACGAGAAATATGAGTATAATTTAGTAATCGGATGCTTAAATAATTTCTATTCTGTAATAAGTTTCCGAAAGGCTGTATTGCAGACCTTTGTGGTGTAGAGGCTAGCTTAGCTGCCTAACAACACATAAGTTCCTGGTTGGACTCCTGGGAAGCGCGTGAATGATTGTGCTTGTCGAATCAATTTTTATAATCACCGAACCCGTTGCAGAGCTCTTGCTGCCACGAACTGCAACGGGTCTATCATCAATCGGCAGAGGGAACGAGAAACAACCGATGTGTAGAATTTCCCTTGAAAGAGGAAAAGGCTCTGCGGAGAGAAAGTATCTCGCTTTGACCAATTGTTAGGCGGAACACTGGAATTGTTAATTCCACACATCAAGCAGTGAACTATAAACATGATTTCGTATTTTATATTATTAAATTTATTTCTATGAATGAGAATAATCCTGACTTTCATGCATGTTTTTGCTCCATAAATAAGTATTATGAAATTGAATAATTCTTGTGGAATTTTTCCCACCTCGTCATATAAATTCTCGTTTATGTAATTTATTTAAGGAATAAACCTAGTGCGTTTGCTTGAAATACTGCAAGTTCTAATAAGTTCTAATTTTCTTTACCGAGTGGGGGATGCGCCCCCGCGACGCCTCTGGTGTCTACTCCCCAAAGTGCACGCGTCTTCCTCGCTCATTAATAATACAAATAGCAACGTGCACGCTGAGTTTATCGAAATTACGACGCATTAGAAACATCAGTCGAAGTGTACAGCGTATATGAAATTGCATGATGCCTGTGGCGAAATGACGTCTCAGTCTCCATATCTCGTCAAATTTAAATAATTATTTCGAAAGAAAATAACTATGTGATAAACTAACAACGTGATCATAAAGAGGGATAGATGCATAAAGCCGTAAAATTAAAAAACGTAATATTGTATTTTGAAAATAGCTAATTTAAGGTGTCACCTAAAAAGGAAACAGGAAAATCGTCACAACAAATTTAATTTTGCAGTTCGGTCAGGCTGAATATGGAGACATGTACTGGTTTATGTCGGTTAGATTTAAGCTACTGCGGCGTCAATTGCGGAGATGTGTAGGTCAGTGTTTTGTTTACGGAGAGGAGAGGCGAGGCGAGGCGAGGCGAGTTTTCTCGTGGCAGCAGCGCCCGTCTGGAGTCTCTTTGGAGCAGCACGGGGAGATCCTTGAGGCCGTCGAATGAGCCTTCAAGTAACACTCGACCGACCTCACGCAGAATCTGCCCGTGTCTCTATCCGCTCACCTGACCCAGCAGCATTAACGAATCTACCTACTTGGCGTGTGTGCGCCCAACTAGGCTCATTCACAGTTCACTATTTCAATTATCTAACTTGTTTCGACTCCAATAACTGACCTAGATTTTTCCACCAGTTATTTGACTACCTGTCTACAACGCAATATGCCTGAATGCATTTCTGCTTCTGCAGTAAACGTATATTACGTATCAGCCTCGCAGACGACAAGCAATTTTTCCTGAACCAGTGAAGTATTAATAATGGCATCTTACATAACCTGGTTACGTATCATGTCCAACTATTTCCATTAATTGCAGTACTTTCTGGATAAAGTAATAAAATATCTATATTATGAATTTTCATTGCTTAAAAACTTAAAAAAACATGCCACCGTACATAAAATATAATAAATAGGTTATATATAAAATCATTATTACAATTCAACATAATTATGTCTCTTGACAAATTGGGATGAAAGTTAACTGAATACTCATGTCCCCTAAGCTGAAATAAACTTCTGAAATTTTCCAGAAAGAGGTTTTGAAAGTTTACAACCGCCATGGGTACAAATCCAAGGTTTTACCTGCAGACCGTGTAGATATTTGCTTGTGATATTTTAGCAATGTTATTCTTTCACGAACAGTTGGATGAAAAAGTGAGATGGGATACTTTACCAAATGGCAACAGATCCCCGCCCTCACAGAATACCATGTATTTTTGGAGAGTTCTCATAAGATAATATTTACGAGCAACCCAAACAAGACACTTCGGAACAGCTGAAGACAGTAATTTTACAATTCTACGGCATTATGTTGTTGTTGTGGTATTCATTCCATAGGCTGGCTTGATCCAGCTCTTCGTACTAATCTGTCCAGTGCTTATCTTTCCATCATCTCTTCACCATTGCAGCCCACATACAGCATATTTTGCCAACATATTCGCTTCTCAGTCTTCCTCTTCTATTCTTTCTCCACACGCTTCCATCTAATACTAATTTAACGAGTACTTGGTACCTCAAAGTGCGATCTATTACTTAATTACTTCTTTTAGTGAGAATTCTCAATAATATCCTCTCGTAACCAATTTGTCACCTTGTGCTTTGTTACTCTATCTGCCCATCTGGCTATCAGAATTCCCATGTTTCGTATACATGCTACCAATTGGTTGTAACAAATTAAGTGTCGTGAAATTTTAAAAGGTACATTCAAATCGCCTGGCAACCTTGATTTAAATTCTGATGTAACCTCTATCGTTTTTCTAAGAAAAACAGAGTCGCGTAATTTCAATAAAATAATAAAACCCTTTAAAATGAGTAAAGACTTAAGCAACTCAAACTAGTATATACTGTTGCGCGATAGTGTCACGATTATTTAAAACATATTTGACTCCTATTAATTTTATTACTACCATCAGCAAGGATGACAAGATGGAACACACGAATTTGTTAGATTATCAATGGATATTGAGTATGAGCACGAGCCACGCAGGTAGTCGGTTTTACCCCGATGATGAACCATGTTTGTTAAAGTGGGCAATTTGGTGCAGAAAATTAAAATTGGGGAGAACAAACCATTTTTCGACCATTACGGGGAAATAGACCAAAAAGGACGATAAAATGCAGAATTTTCTCACAGTCGTGCTGTGAAGGCCATAGGGTAGTCGTCGTATGCAGACGACTCTGGCACAGATACAGACATCATCAAGCATACTACAAACGTAACTTTACAAAATATTAAATATGATTTCTATGTTACAAATTTCTTACTTATAAACAAACATTGTTAAAAACTTACAAATACATGTTCTTTACTACTTGCCTTCCTCGTCCAAAAAGGTTAATGTATTGAAGTATTTACATAAGAGGAATTTGGTATCTCGGACTACCTCCCGCGACGGTTACGGCCGAAATGATATGGTAACATTTTCGTATATATTTTATATACTCAAAATATATTGTTAGTTAAATAAATCGGTCCTTAAATTTACGAGTTATTTCGCGCTAAACAAACCAAACAGATGGATAGACTACGTTATTATTTTTAATTTAAGTCGCACCACCAACAACTACGGTCATTAGCGACAGTACACAATTACGAGGGACTTAACATCCGAGTCAGGAAATCATAGTATGGTAACTCAAAAAACACAACGTCCAAGCCCATGCCAGTATTCGAACCCGGGATCTCTATGGTGCGAGGCAGCGATGATGTCTCGACAGAAATTCTGCAATACCTTATTCTTGTATAATTTTACGGCATGTGAAAGAAATAAAACTAGCCCTGCAATTTTCCAACACAGAATACTGGTTACCGTAATGCGTATAGAAATACAAGCGGTCTTTACCTTAATGTGAATTACGATATGTTAACGAGACCAGCTAAAATAATTTCTCCTAAAATGATGAACGACTTTCAGAGCTTTTAAATTTTAAGATAGATTCTAAAAAATTTTGGTTCATAAATTATGATACGATACCAGTCTTAATTCTTTGAAATATTACCAGAATTGGTGAAACATTTTTGTCTGCAAAAAAATATTTTACCGAGTTTCACAGTGTACTGAGAACACATCTGCACACCATTTCAAGTGTTTTTTAACGTATTGCATTATAATTGATCTTCGATGGGTAATGAAAGGGTTGATGATTCATGAAATGTTTATGTTTAAGAAAATAGTTGTAGCTTATAACACTTGGCAAAAATTGGGATCAATACATTTCGGTTTCATAGTGTCTGCAAAGTTGATCTTCTTTAAATAGTTCCAAGCAAGGTTTGTGAAATTTAAAAAATAATGTATAAGACAAGGATAGCTTTTTTATCGACAAATATTTAAGTCACTGCGTGTTTTTCATGGACAAAAACTGATTTGATACATAAATTTAATGTGGCATGTTACTTTGAATCATTATAATTGTTTCAATATAATGAACGTAATTAAATAGAAAATGCCACATTAAATGTATGTATCAAATGAGTTTTTGAATATATATATAAATTTAAAATTCATTTCACGTATATATTGACGTGAAATTTGTAGTATTATACGAGCTAAGTACGGACGGTTTGGTGAGCCAAAACTGTATTTACTATGCTGAGATAGCTGGGGGATTATGCAGCGGGTACTCTAGTTTCCATTAGCATCAGGCTTCAGAGCCATTTAGACCATGGCACAGGTAGTTTAAATGAGCAAATAGACGTCTCGCTTAGAGCCCTTTGTTGACATCCGCCCCTTTCTGCAATTGCAGTTCGATTTATTCGGGACATCATAAGCTACTTTAGATTTTAGCTTTATAAAGGCAATGTATTGAAATCGTAAAATAATTTCAACGAAGTATAGTTTGTACATACCGCCGACATTTATAAAACCACCTTAAATATTACAATAAATAAAAAGACTGCCAATAAGTCAATTTATCACTATTTACTCAAAAGCGACGTTTCGTCTCCTTTCTGAGACTGCCTCAGGCGTACTACAAACAATATTACATGCAATTAAATATGGGTTCTATGTTACAATTTTTTAATTTATATATAAAAAATACTTCAAAACTTAAAAATTTAGCAATTTATCATATTTATTCCTTGACTCCCTCAACCGAGAAGATTATTGAATTTACATGTAAAGAATTACATGAAATACATATTTTGAATTACATGTGAAGAATTTAGTCTCTTGCATGGACCATATCCAGGGACGGTTACGGCCGAAATGAGTGCTTTCAGAAGTTAATTTTAAAGAATGGAGAAGAATATAAAAAGTTACTACTACAACAAAAGCGAATTGTAAATTTTGTTCAAATTTTTCATGTCATTTTTAAAATTGTTTGCATGAAGGTTGCAGCTAATATACAACATTTCACTCACAATTATCGAGAAGTAATTATTTTCTTCGTCTAAAATTTCCACATTACACCAATCGAAATTGTATTATTAATATGTATGTGTTTGGACACAACTGTGTACTTTTGAATGTCTAATTTGATGTTGTTTTGATGTTCTTTAATAAGAGTTTTTAAAGCTCTTCCTGAAATAATATGTCAAAAGAAAGCCATGATATATAATCTGGGAGATAAGGCTGTTAAGTTGTCACATCTCAAATGCCACTGTGAAAATCTAAATAAAGTTACCAATATTCTGTTACTAAATTCATACCCAATCAATTTCATTAAAAAGCATGTCAAAATTAGATTGAATAAAATCAGGCATTCCGACAATAATTTATCTGTTAAAAAGATTAATAACAGAAAAATTAATTTCATAATTCTACCTTATATAGGTAACATACAATATCAACTAATTGACTTGTTTCATAAATACGATGTAAATGTTGTTTTTAAATCAATAAATAATTTTTAAAATGATATGAATAATTTGAACAAAATTTACAATATTTTTTCTTTAATTGAGGCCAGAACAGGCAATAAATTAGTAAAACACAACCAGCTATAATTTAAAAACAACTACATGCTTCGGTTCTGATCAGAACCCATTTCAGTTTGAACTATACAAAAAATTATTACAATATAAAGATATTGAAGTACAGCCAAAGAGTACAACAATGAAAGAACCAAAGAACATAAACATTTTAAAGAAGCAAAAATAATAAATATACATTTGATACATTGTATTTCATAAATTAAGATATTATATATACTATTGAGCAATCCGTGTCCGTTTTTACCTTGTGTATTCATGTTGCATTTAATGTGAAGCATTTCTGAAACTAAACAGGATTTGTAATTACGGTCTTTGTCTAAGTTTTGTAAATTATCCCAGTCAATAGTATGGTTAGAATCTAAAATATGTTTTCACATAACAGATAATTTGTCTTTGGAAAGCTTAATATTGGATGTGTGTTCCCTAATACTGGTGCTGAAGGAGTTTTGTTTGATATTCTTTACGGGACTTCATAATGAAATATTGTTCGAAAGCTCATTCAGTAAATAAATTTTATTGAGGAAGACGAATAGAAGCACAGAATTTTATTATTTTATTATCTACTTTACGGCCTATTGGAAGAAGTTTTATTAAATATTGCTTGACGTTTATCGCTTATATCGGACTTTATTTCACAAACATGGAAATTTTTCGACTAAGCTTTTTCAAATTACGTTGTCTCATGGCTTTAACTCTGGCCGTCTTTGGATGTCCGTGCAGTCTATTAAGGACAAGTTTTTATTCTTCTCAAGGAAAGTGATAATAATATAAAAACAGTGTTTCTTTTTCAGTCAATATTGTTATTCTTTGACTCTGCGCATTAGAATAGTAGGTTCGTGATGGATATGAGAATATTCATTGAAAAACTAGGGAAAATTGAGGTATGATATGGATAAGGAGAGGTGAAAGTGTGAAGCAAATCTAAATTTCACTCATTGTGGGTAATTGTGTGCGCACTTTATGTATTATGCTAAGTAACTTAATCTTCCCTAATAATATGCGATCTATAATACAAATCCTAATCTCGATGCTACACAACAGTATTTTATAATTTAAAAGCTAAATATTCTTTATAGTATCTGTTATCTCATCAATCATTGGTGTCGATCGACAGTGAACTTTTTCTGTTCATCAAAGACCGCGAACTTTTGTAAAATACTTCCTCCTTAGAACGATCTACGAATTGTTACAAAATATACGAACGACTCTACGATATTTGTCCATAAGAATAGTACCCAACTTATATGTCCCCGTTCGGCAATGAACCTAAAGGCCCTTACACACGAATTATCCATTTGGCCGGAGGTCAGTTTGCGTGCGTCCATTTAATCTCTGTCAAAAAATGGGGGATTATTGACGACCAAAAATGAATTATTTTTCATTGTTCGGTATAGTGGTCAATGATAAATTTGTTGTTAATTAAATTAACTGACTTCATGTCAATAATCAACCAATGCTATGAAAATGGCGAATTCGTAAATGTAGCATTTATTGCTGTTTTAGTTTATGTCCTGGAAAGAAAACCAATAAATAAATTGCAGAAACTACGACTGATAAAATATTTTCTGGAGATATAAGAAAATTTTTATTTAATAGAATTATGTATAGAAATTTGGAACACTAGCTGCAACGATCTAATTAAATATATAAATAATAGGGATCCTGCCTATATAAAGTAATAATTGCAGTATCGTAGATGCAGGAAAATATGTTGTATAGCTATTGATTGAAAGGACGTTGGGGTTTTAAAAAATAAGTAATGGTAACACAAAAGTTAGTAGAATTACTTTGTAATACGAAGGAATAGTATTTATAACGGGTCTAAACTGATTAAATTGACACCTAAGCTTGTAAATAAATTAATTGAATACACTAATACCGTGAAAACTTAAGAATACTGATAAATTTAATTTGCAAAATAAAATGAATGCATTGTAATAAATTATACAAAGGGCAACCTAGTATAACTTTTGAGAGTATGCATAACCTCAAAAACTCACGCGACTATTACAAATATTTTGCAATTTTTCTTTCTACCTCCTCTGCATTTCCCAATAAATAAAATCTATTTCACTGGAGTCAATGCCACAGCTCTAGATAATCACTCAGCTACAACAATATTCAAATGTTAACGAGCTATCCATCTAGCTATAGTGTACAAGTGATGTCGGTATTCATATATTAGGCCCGATAACCAAAAAATTCTGAAAACCGTTGCCTCATGTGCTAATGGTCATCTTTGTTTATCACCATAAGCATTTCAGAAAACGTTTTCTAAATAATCAAAATTTCGAAGTTTGTTACATCATATTTTACCATAATCAAGTTAAAAGTGGCGAAACCTAAAAATCATATTTTGGCACTAACTAATGTTTTGAAGACGTAAAGTCCGTAAATTCAAAACACATTCTCATGAAGGGTCGAAATTTCTGCATTGGTTAACATAAATATAAATTGAAGAGACTAATTGGTTGTAAATTAGTAAGAAAGTTAATATTAAATGAAAATATTGCTTAGCGTAGCTACTTCGCACCACAGAGGTCCCGGGTTCGAATCCTAGCATGGGCTTGCATTTCTTTTTTCGTGTGTGTGTATATAGTCGCATCAACTGCTAGGCTATTAGCGACTGTGATCGGTTAAAGTAACTTTTTTATCAATTTAGGGGTATCAAAGTAATTGGATGCGTGTTCTTTGAGATACCTCAGTAAGCTACCCTTACGTAGATAAAAGTTTCCCCTAATTGTGCAGTCACTAATGACCTTGTAGTTCATGCCACTATAAAAAAGAACAGACTACTGTAAAATTTATCGAGACCAAAAAGTAATTACAGTACTTTTGATTTATTAAGCCATGTGGTGCTCGAAGAGGTTCGTAAAACTTGAAAAACTGGGACATTTTATAACACCAGAAATTGTAAAGATCATATTTGTTTCGGAGTAAGGAGTTAAACTATAATCTGCGCCTCGAAAATGTAAAATCATGGTCAAATAGGAAACTGCTCACTCGTCGTTCAGCTGGACTACCAGGTTGTGTACACCATATAGTCAATTTAAAACGCGTCGGATATAGAACTCATTGGCTTTTTAACGTGCCCGTAAAATTTCCTGCCCTTCCTGCACCTATTACATTACTGTTGCGCAGACTATAGTTGATCGCAGCTTCACTATTTTAATTTGTTTCGCAGGAAATCAGATATTATATTCAAACTAAATTAACGGTTTAGTAAAAATTCCATTTTAATTGATTATTATCGACTGTGTTTGCTAGTGATCGCCTTTAAAATTTATACCAGAGAGACTGGACCAAGTTAAGCACAGGCAAAAACGGTAGTAATAAATAATGTAAGCCTGAAGCAGCATGGGCAGTAAATTGAAAAAAGTTAATGTGGGAGGTACCCCAAGGATACCAAGGGTTTACTATTTTTTTTGGTTAACAGGCTAAATGAGGGTGATCTTGAAACAGGCAACTCCCCTTTAATCGCATAGGAAGGGAATTGAAAATGGGGGTGCGGAAGGTAGATCAAGGTAGCCAGGGATTGACTAGGGCCCCGGGCTGTAGTTTAAGGATCCTACCCGGTATTTCACCTACAGAGATGCAGGGAATACCCTAGAAAACCTGCATCAGGGAGGTTGGGCATTGGGCACTATTCTCAAGCCCTTCCGATTGACGGGAGACGAGTTTGCTGTGGCATTCCCTTCTCTGTGTCTCCATCAGTTTTAGGAGGAAGTTGGCCAACTGATCCAATGGGATCAGCAGAGAACTCTTGTCTTATGCCCAAGGTGTTCAACCCCAGTACATAAATCTCCCAAAATAGCTGAAAGTGTCTTGATATGTGTGAACTTTAAAAAACAAAGAGAGTACGAGGCGTTCCCGACAGTCAGGTGAGCCCCGCAGATCACTCAGGGGGGATGAGCCTGCGAGAGAAAACTCCCACAGGCACCTCTGCGCATATAAGGGTTGAATAGATCCCGAGGATATGGTTTCAGGATCCTACTCGGTGTTTCACCTAAAAGAGATGCAGGAAATACACTAGAAAATCTGCATCAGGTAGGTCGAGTTTTGGGTACTATTCTCACGCTTTTCCGAATGAAGAGAGATGAGTTTGCTGTGGGGTCGTATCATTCCCTTCTACACGTCTGCACCATATTTAGCATGCATTTGGCCCACTGTTCCAATGGGATCAGAGGACAACACTGACGGTATGCCCAAGGTCTTCGACCTCAATACATATGCCTCCTGAAATCGATAAAGGTTCCCGGGCATGTGAGCCCTTTGAAATTAGAGAGCGAACGAGGTATACTTCAGCGGAGGAATACCTGCGAGAGAGAAAGCTCTCACAAGTATTACTGTCTGCCTGTTGAGGTTGCCGTCGTTAAGAAGGAGGTGAGACTTGAATAGAGTGCGTGTGCTTTACGTCCCACTACACCGACGCTCCCGTGCACTCATCACAGAAAAATATCTCCCATTTCCCTTCTTCCCTCAACCGTAGTAAGTGTGCTTTTTACTTACTTTTTATGGAGCAAAATGATATGCTTCGTGACAATAGCAGAAGAAAAAGTCTCCCACGCAGGATATTCAACTCAATACACAGTGAGATGAACTCACTAAAAAGTACGATAGGCGTAAGCATAAACGGACATTAAACTTCACTAATCGCAAAATCAATAATCCGCAAATATATTGTGACGGAACAGTGATCGCTACTGTGTCACTATTTTTTTGGCAATTTTTCCTATCTTTACTTGACCCAAGAATAGAATTTCTTCATTAATAATCTAATTTAAATATAATTTTATGAAATTATCCTCTATTTTCAATATTTCTTTCTCAATTATTTTCTAAACAGATAGAAAAATTCTCCTTTTCCATGTTTTCATGTTTATCGCATTTTTTCATCCCGAATATTTCTCTTACTTTTCATAGTAATTATCTTTTTCAGTACGTCCAATTGTCGCGATAATCAGATGGCCAAAGTTACAAATAACTTTATCAATGGCATCTTTACATTTTTTCCCATTGTCGATTTCTCTATCCCAAGAATAAGTTTCATTAATTTTCTACGCAATTGATCTGTAATTACTGAGATCTTTCCAGATAATGCCAACATAGCCTCCACCCAATTTCGATTGCAGCGCCCTTAATTTATTCTTTTCTTAACGTTATTTTAATTACATAACCATATTTTTACACCAATCGACGTAGAAAACTATTCTATAATATGCTGTCGAATTTCCTTTCTTTGAATTCGTTCTATTTTCTTTTCATTTGTATTTTTTTGAAATTTAATCATACCCTCTACTTTTTATCCCCCACTATTTTTTATCCGAGGAGCTCACTTCGCTGACTGAAAAGTAACACTTCGTCTCGAAGCACCGGAGAGGAGAGACGTTGGTCGTTACGCTCCAGGAATTTGCGTTGAGGAGTCCAAATTGGACTTAGAAAATTTTCACAAAGTCTGCAATTAGTCCGAGGGAGGTCCACCAGTCGGTTTTTGCTAGCCAAGTCAACATTAAGCATCCGACACCCCAGCCCGTACCAGCCACCGCGCGTTTACGATAGCGTCATACCAGGACCAGAGTCAACTCGCGTAAATCTACGCCCTGAGCTCACCGAGCCTTTCGAGGGTCTGCTACCTTCGCTAAACCTGCCCGGAATCCAGCCGTTTACTCCAAGGACCTGACTGTAACGCCCACGCTTATGACGACTCAGGCGATTTCTACGGATGCTGCACCACTGCTAATCAGGTGAACTTGTTTCTGAATATTGTGTGCATTTTTGTTTGTCAGCCGTAGTCAACGCATATGCCGAGCCATTTTAAGTGAGTTTTTTTTGGGGGGTAACAGGCTACATGAGGGTGATCCTGAAACAGGCAACTCCCCTTTAATAGCATAGGAAGGGAATTGAAAAGGGGGGATGCGGAAGGTATAGCAAGGTAGCCAAGGGTTAACTAGGGCCCCCGGGCTATGGTTTAAGGATCCTACCCGGTGTTTCACCTAAAGAGATGCAGGGAAAACCCTAGAAAACCTGCATCAGGTAGGTCGGGCATTTGGTACTATTCTCACGCCCTTCCGAATGACGGGAGACGAGTTTGCTGTGGGGACGCAGCATTCCCTTCTCCGTGTCTCCACCAGTTTCAGGAGGCAATTGGCCGACTGATCCAATGGGATCAGCGGACAACTCTTGCCATATGCCCAAGGTCTTCGACCCCAGTACATATACCTCCTAAAATAGGTGAAGGTGTCTCGGCATATGAGAACTTTGATAAAAAATACCCAGAGAGAGTGCGAGGCATCCCCGACATGATCAGGTAAGCCCCGCAGTCACTCTAGGCTGAAGCGTCTACGAGAAAACTCCCGCAGCGCCCTATCCTGTATTTTAAGTGAGTGAATGGTAACACCATTTTAATTATTGCCTTTCACATAGATTATGTTGAATATTATTGTAATTAAAGTATCAATTCACGATTTACCATTTCATGTGCGAGATAAGAGTGCATTTCTAAATAACATTACAATACAATAAAATCTATCTCGCTGAAGATTCTCATGTCTTGTAAATATTAATTGAGTTCGGATTATTGGCGTCTGGATAAATAATGGTCACCGTATATAAAGTGTTTTTTCATCAATAATTTTGCATTGTGTAACGATTGTAGAAGGACAAGATTCTATACTTTTACTATATAATTTTTACGTATTAAATTTAGTGTTAATAAATTTGTTATTTCTGTTGTTGAATTCCACTATTTTCTCGCAGCCAAGCTGTGACCTGTGCACTTTGAGTGTTTTATGATCAATTGATTGAGTCCTGTTGTTAACTTTTACGATTTATGATTGGCGTATAATACCCATCGGCCTTAAGTTAAATGTCGCTCTACCCTGTCTAATTGAGGGACACAAAAAACTATGAGTACGTTAAAATATATACAACACAGTTTTCTTTCGTGTCAATAAGTGATGTTTACCTTGGCGATGTTATCACGTGAAGTGCTTCGCAGAAATTCTGGTGTCCACAAAGAGGCTCCAACATTCACTAATCACAATGCCTCTATTATTAGTAGAGATATATAAATTTACGGTTGACAATCGTACGAATACATGTCCATGCCCCGCGTTATAGAAGAAATAAAGAACTATATGAAATCCTACACACAAATGTAAACATCAAGAAATCAGCAAGTTTTCAAAAACCTATCAGCGTTTAAGGGAAGTCTTAAAAATGGAAACAGAGAAAAAATTGTCAAAAGAAGTAGAAGGAATGCTGAGAAAAAAAACATTTACTTGCAACCGTTGCCCGGAAATTCGTTAAAAAAGTGTCCATCAGAATTAAAGTAAATTTGACAAAATTATGACGGCAGAAAAATTAAAAAATACTTAATCAACTTTGCATAACTATTTTAATCACGTTGGTGCTACATTATGTTTCAGGCACTTGACAGATATTTTATTACGAAAAAATCACGTAGAGTGGTAAATGTCTGAGACTGTTCGGTGTTTTTAGGTCCACGTAATCGGTATACAACTTACCGGACCATAAGGGCTTGTAGATAACAAATGCGGGCATTTGAAACACTCACGGACTTATTTGGACTTTCAAGCAAATTTAAATCACTTGTGTAACTCGTGGGAAAGAAAAGTATTGTAAGGCGCGCTGTAGGAAAAAGTAGAAGATGGGGAGGTGTAATTACTTTCTGAGGAGGGGGGGGGGCGGGAACTTCTGTTGGGAAAAGTTGGCGAAACCTAATATTATTTCAAAGAGAGAATTATTGAAGCACAGCCCAACGGTCATTAAAGTAAATTTAGAAGATAGGAATAGAAAAATATCGACCGGACTCGGGAATCGAACCTGGGACCTCCCACAAACCGTGTGGTTACTCTAACCATCTGAGCAAGGCCAGGTTATAGGTGCATGGATATTAATTCAAAGATAGAATAATTACTTCAATTGAAGCTCAGCCCAACGACCATGAAAGTAAATTTCTATCCCTATCCAGGGCTGTGTAGGAAACCTTTCATAAATTTTATACAATGCACATTTTTCACTGATTCCCTAGCTAAGATTGTGAAGAATGTCATTAGTAAATTGCAGTTGAACCGAGTCAGGTTTACAAGACTGGAGGAATGTGGCATCTGATCTGGCAGTTGACTTGGACTAGCTCAGAATTATAGAGCAACCGCTCGGTACGCAGGTGGTCCCGGGTCCGGTCGACATTTTTGCATTCTTATCTTCTATACCTACTTTCATTTTTAAGAATAATCTTACAGATAGCATCACGGTCTTTACTATACTTGTCATCTCTTAACTGTTAAAAGTTATTTGTAGATCTTATACTGAATACAATATATTTCTTTGCTTAATGTTATCTGAATAGTCTTTACACTACCAAGATGGCTGATTCTTGTTAAAGCGAGCTCCAGCAACCCAGGCCAGTGGAGCGATTGCGCATCGTATTTTGAGACGAACAGCCTATTTCTCTCCGGTTAAAGAATGTCTTTAGTAATGTTACAAATATAAGCTTGCATACATCGAGAGCTAACGACTGACGGTGTACATCACGTTATGTGTGGTACATTTGCTTTCTGTAGCTACAGTCCGTTTACCTGAAATAGAAACAACGGATCCTGCCAAAGTTTTTGAATCTTTTGTCTAGTAAAACAAGCACAGTCGCTCATCCGCGTGTTTGGCTGATATGACAAATTGGTCTTCTAAATGAGCGAGAGGCATCGAGCGAACAGCCAGCCAGGCCTTTGAGGCTCGCCATCGCCACGCCGCAAAGAGCAGAGAATGGCGTGTTTCATAAAACAGTCCCACGCTGCCGACAATGCAGTACGGCGAAGGCATGGTTCTGAATAATAGATGGCTCGTTCTTTCCATTGGCGCCGAGGAAGCGGCCACCTGTGACGTCACCAGCTCCAGTCGAAAAGGCCTTTCAGAGAATCCTGAGACGGCCTCTCCTCATTTGCCGTTTCCTTGATGAGCAGTTTTTTCCCCTCGATACCGATTTTTCGAAAAGTAAATATTAGTGTGCGTATCATCTAAATATCTACAAAAATGATGCGCAATGTGACTTCACCGCTCATAGAATGGCGTAACTACCTTAATCTAACATAAAAAAATTAATAGCATAACACTCATTTCTGCACCAGCATTTCAGTGATGATTATGGTATTGATAGAACATCAGTGAGTGAATATTTATAAATAAAGTAATTAAATTTTTTTCTGACTTAATATTATAAATAAAATGCAAAGCCAGAAATGGAATAATCTATTTTGAATACATTTCGTCCCCCAACTTTAAGGATCTCCTCAGTTCTTCAATTAAAAATACAACAAAATTTCATGTTACTGCTGCAACGTCCGGGACCGAAATGAGTGTTTATTGAAAACTGTTGTGCTAATTATTGAGTTGGTGATACTACAGAATTAGAATGGGTCTAGATCAAGCTGTAAAAAATACATACAAGAACAATGAGAACATCTGATAAGATGACTGACGTCGCTGTTCGAAAACGTTACGAGTATGCAAGAAGCAACCAAAAATTACTTAATATTTTGAACGAGTTAGTCAAATATTACAAATGTAATTTTAGCTTTTGAATTCGTTTGTCACCGCTTTTCTCCTTCATTTTATTAGATCTTATACTTTTGCTTATTTGAAATTTTTTTAAGTCAATTTGTAATCCTCCCGCTACGGTATATAAATTACGTGTACAATTTATCACTTAGAGGAAGATTTCAGGTACTCCTTTATAAGTCAGCGGTGACAACACATGGAGCTTATTACGAGAATTGATAGGTAAATATAATGTATCTATTCTTCGGAAATCCTTTGTGACTAAATTAAACTTATTATCATTTGTTTCTTGAACACATGTATTTTCGTTATTTAATTATTAACGTTTTTGCTGCAAACATATCATTAATTATTGGTTGAGGAACGGTCTCGTTCCTTATTTAGTTAGGCTAACGTGGCAAGCCTGGTTACTAATTCTCCGACAGCAATGCATCAACTTATATTTCAAGATATTCACTTATTAACGGGATAGCTTTACTAAATGTTTCAAACAATTTGAATAGGCTTTGACTTTCATTTTTCTTGTTTCAAATTATCGCATATGTAATCACGTTGGCTACTTTTCCTGTCCCCAGTTCAGAAATATAAGGAGATACGATGTATCATTACTCTATTCTGTTACTTTGAGCAACTAATATGTATTTAACATAACGTTTAACAGGAATAATATTTTAATTTCACAATAATCAGATAAAAATATTATTTTGCCGTTGCTCGCCAACCAGTGACCCTCCTCATCCGCTCCCAAAGACTCTACTATACTAATCAGTCCTCTTTACAAACTCCTTGCACATGTATATTTATTCGTGTAACTCACACGTTTCACCTTCGAAGCCTTTAAAAAATGCGTATAGTAATTGAAATTCAAAATACTGTAGCTTTAGATGTTCATGGCTTAACCGAAAAATTTGCAATCCGAAACTACTTCACCCCTTTTAGTTCGTTTACCAAAATTATATGTACTCATAATTCTTAATTTGAATTTTGAAGAATTATTTAAAGTTTTTACTATTTTATGAGTTAATGAATAATTGGGGTTATAATTGCGATAACTATAGCCAATTGTTACCAAACGGGCAAAGTTAAATTTTAATGCAGCCGAAAAGTACGCTTAACCTTATATAGAATAACGTCCCCGTTACCACAAGTGTTAAGTAAATTATCTAGTAATATTTGCTATCTCATGAACACTAATTTCCCAATTTGCTACCTTCAGATAATTGGATTGATAAAGTTCCGTTTGTTGAAGTAAGTTGAACGAGTTCTTCGCTTATTGAACATCATCTAAGCAGAGGACGCCAAAGAAGAAGGCGACAACAAGTCTTTTATATTCGATCAGTAACAAAAGACAGGCGCTCCAGACCCCTCTCGGGTTTCCAAGATGGCCCAACCGGCAAGACACGCACTTAGCGTTCGCCTTCTTCTAGGTTGTCAATGATCATCACGAATGGGAAATTCCAACATATTGCGGCTTTTCATGCGGAACATCATCGGCAGATCTTGTACATCACTTTTGCGGTTTCCTGAATCAGAAGTATGCACGCTTCACCTGTAGAAATTCTCCATAATCGATATAATTTTGCTTCTTAAAATTCACAGTAGCTCTCGCACCACAATCGACGGAACACAGCTAATCCTACCATATTATCATATTACATGTCGTTGTACTTTAATAAATCATAAACGACCCAATAAGCTTCGTCACATGGGATAAAATTATATTAAACATACTTCGTCATTAAGGGTTGGTGAAGACGGGGGTATAAGTTTCCAAAAGCATGAATTGAATTTATAAATATACTGGAGCTATTTGGCATAATTATGGGGAAATTTTCATTTGAAATCATCTTGAGACCCCTCAATGCTCATCTAAAAGAACCCATAAGAGAAAAATGTTTTAAGTCTATTTTAAAGTCTCATTCTTACGAAGTCTTTTTAATTTTTTAATTTGCGATTTGAGAATAATCTTGACGTAACGGAAAGAAATGAAGGTAATATTTGGAGTCAACTCCAAAAATACATAGAAATCAATTATGTTAAAAACATGACACAACCCATATTTTACAGTCTTGGTTACATAACACACATTGTTTCGTGATAATGATAAGTTATTTTCGATGAATTAAATTGTTGTTGTGGTATTCAGTTCTAAGACTGGTTTGAAGCAACCCTCCATCCTAACCTATCTTACGCAAGCCTTTTCCTTCCTTATAACTAGAACAACCCTCATCTTTTCCAATCTGCTTAGCGTATTCCATCCTTGCATCCCTCTCCTGTTCTTACCCCACACACTTCCCTCCAATGCTAATTTTACAAGACCCTCGTGTCTTAAAACGTGGCCTATTAATGTATCCCTTCTCTTAGTCATTCTGTTTAGAATTCATCGTTTGTGATCTTTTCCACCCATCTGATTTTCTGCATTCGATTTCAGAATATTCACACTTATACTACCCGTAAGTAAATTCCTTTTTTTCCGCGAAAGCCTTCCTTGCCTGTGCTATCCTACTCTTTATGTCTGCTATACTTCTACCATCCCTAGTAGTTACGCTTCTCAAGTAGCGTAATTCCTTAACTTCCGTCAAAATATCCCTTCCCAATCTTACACCCTTTGTTATTCCACTGTTTCCCATACAACACTCCATTACTTTGGTTTTCGCTCTATTAATCCTCATATTGAACTCTTTCCCTAGGACTACGTTCATGCTGTTTATTATGGTCGATGAATTATAAGAATAATTAAATTAATATACTCTAATCAACATCAGAAAAACATAGCCTTTTATTTTCTGACCCAATGCATTTTGGAAGTGTTGGGGTTTCTTTTGGCTGTTAGGAATGAAACCAACATTGTTTTTGCAAATAAATTTACTGTTCAGCAATTCTTTAAGGGCCATGGAACCCTTATTGACACGTTTCAATGATCGGCTAACCTTTATCTTTTGCAGTAAGTAACGTGGGTGCAGTGCATTTTTCCTTGAACACCCTCGTCAAGTCAAGGTTTTGGAAGCATCTCAAAGCCAGGAAGAGACCATGCAGTAGGTTGAAAATTTTAAAAACATAGAACCATGACGGACAGTGAATTTAGGACGTATAAACCAAATTTTTAAATTTACCAATATATGTAAATATAGAAATAACTGTCTGAAAACTGAAGTAAAGCAAACTGCATCGCATTTCTGCTATGATTGGCAGCTGATAATGGTATTTGGGAACAAAATTTTGAAAAACTAGCATGAGGTAATGTGAAAGTATGGATTAGGGAATGGGGTACAGCCCTGAGGGACGTAAAGTGTAGAAAACGGAGATAGAACAGCTTTATAGAAACCTCATCACAAAACGAAGTGGTACTTCAGTGGAGCTTCATAGTGAAAAGTGGTCTTTGTGTAAGCTTATTGCAAGAGATTTCCAGTTAATCTTCTTGTTCAATTAATACATGGACATACTGTCGGGCTTCTGCTGTTTTAGTACTTGGACGAATCCTATTGCAATTGACCTCTATTATTAGACTTCATTTACGAGTGCTATTGTTAAACTCACTACCGTTTGAAAATTTTGTCCATGCAGCACTTCAGTTTTTTTGATTTTGATCACGCGAGAATTTCGATTCATGACAACGCCTGGCTACACACTGCCAGGAAAACTTAATATCTGATTTGGTTTGGAACAATTTGAACACCCTTCCTACAGTTCTGTTTTGTCTCCCAAATATTTTTATCGGTTTCTGAAGCTGAATAAATTCATTTAAGAAAAATATTTGAATGACTGTGATGATGCAAAACAGAAAGTGCTGGCTTGACTTTCATCACGCGAGATGCCATACAAAACTGGTTTCGATTTACGACAAGTGTCTTAAGCGATCAACCCTTTCCAATTGGATTGTCCATTCCATCGATCCTCTTCGTCGATATAAGAATATTAAATGCAAATATTATGTTAGATATAATTGTTAATTTCTTAAATTGTTTTTAATATTTACTTATGTTTCCTTAAATCTTTTGAGGTAAATTTATTTCTATGTTCTTAAGTAGATAATGATTCATTATGATCATCAATTCAATGATTTGGCTTAAAAATATAATTTAAATAGGTGTTATTGAGAATTGAAAACAGTAGGTTCAATTTTTGTAACATGCTGTAGTAAGGTTGCAATCCTTGCTCTAGCTACACTATTGGCATTCAAAATTAAATAGGATAAATCGGCCAAAAATTTATTTTATTTTATAATCAATTACCTAATTGAAGAAGTTAAACTAACTCAAATTTACTACTAAAACCATTACTAAAATTTAATTAGTTGTCTATGCAGTAATAACTTGACATTTCGCAAGGTTAAATGAGGTAAACGTGGTCAACAACTGTTTGCGTGCTTCACATTCTGCTCGTGTAGGAACAACACAGCTGAGGTGGATGGGGAGGGGGGGGGTGAAGATTACGACCGACTTCCACACTTGAATCATGCAACCTACTTAAATACAAGTACACTAATTTAATGATGCAATTCTCGGATGGAAAATACTATCAAAATCTTAAAAAATGGATTAATCACTCAAATTCTGCCGAACTGCCTATTTTGTAAATTTTGCACAACGAATAGGTCTATTCGTAGTTTGAGAATAAAATATTACAAAAATTTATCTTCTCCGATTATTAAATTCTAAGGCTAAGACATGAATAGAAAATGGCAATATAATCATTGTGTTATTCGATATCAATTAGAAGTGAGACTAGCATTTGAAGGTTTCTAAATACAGGAACCGGCAGTTTCAGTACTCTACACTAAGGAGTTATATATTTCTCAAAGGAATTTTTCTACAAATTATTTGTTTAAAGAATGATAGTTAATTTAATAATGATGATAATTTGTCCCTTGTTTTTATCAGTCACGTAATAGAAACTATATCAATTTTGATTTCCAAATTTTATTATTAATAAAATTTTATTAATAATTCAATTTGGAAATAAAAATTGAAATAGTTTTTATTACGTGACTAATAAAAACAACGGAGTTATATATTTTGACAGTGACAGAAATCCAACTGGAAAATGCAGTCATTGAATATCCAATAATTAAAATGAGTGTGAGTGGCCCTAGTACATCTTTATATAGTGATCGGCAATCATCTGAATATGACTCGTAAAACTTTTTGCATATATATTGACTAATCAGAAAATAAATCAAATGTTAGCTAAATTTCATTACTCAAACTGAAATGGCCGAAGAGGTAGTACAAGTACATCTCCTTATAAATACAATTGACTATTTGTGCCTAATTTTCTGTATGTAAGCATCTGCTTTTGTTCCGTATGCAAATCTAACCACTTGGAACAATTTCGACCTAATTTTGTACGCATTTTTTTGCTATACGGAAGCAAACACTGTAGGGGCAAGATACTTCTACCATCCATAACTGGCGGGGGAGTTCTTAAAGCGGCCTGTAGTCGAATTCAATAAATATTTTATGGGTACAATGAGAATTATGGTGTTTATCACTATGTTGTACGTGTATAATTTAAACCCAATAGGAATATTCATAGGAATAATGGTAGAAGTGAGTTACATAAAAATCACGCCCAAATAATCGAGCATTATTTTCAATCCGTGGAATTAGAAGTTACTGAGTCCAATTCTGACATTCAAGATGCTATTTAAATTGCATTTTAGACCCAGGGTTTAGGGAGGATGGGCTCAAAGGCTGCGAAAACTACTGAAATTAGTGTCTATTACGGAATTATATAAATCGCTGAGTTAAATTCTGAGTACAGGTCCCGGGGTCGGGGGGAAGTAGTCAAGAGTTTTTACGTAAGAAGAATCCAAAAGTAAATCAAAATTGTTGTGATTATTCTTGGTTCATTAGTATGTTGGGAATACTTTTAACTTACTTAAGGTACCAAGAGTATTTTTAAATCTTGCAATATACTCTCTGAGTGAATCGGGAGTATTTTAGCCTGCCTTAACGTACCGAAAATTTAATTGTACATTTCTAGAGGCATTTTTAAACTTAAATTTTTAAGCTCTTGTGCTTAAGATACCAGTATATTTCTTGACTCAATCTAAGTGCTCTGAGTCATCACTCTGACCTTAATAAAATTGACATTCCATCACCTTCCTTACGGTAGAGGGCATCAAAAGGTAAATTTTCAAAAATGTTACTCCTGTCTTAGTCACGTATTAATAAAGATTACTGTCAAATTAAATAATGTAGCAGGTTTATACAGATATTTTTCCCCGGGTGACGCCGGTCATCCAGCTAGTTATCGAATAAAAATAAGTGGATGATGCGATGTATAAGAATTTCCAGAATTTAATATTCAGTGATATAAAATCGTATATGAAATTCCGAGAAGAATACTTCAGTCTCTCCCACATCAGACTTCTCAGAATAATCGCAAACTTTTTAATTTTTCAGTTTTCATTTATCCGATAAATAAAATATATTACTAATACTTAATGTCATTAGATAGTTATGAAATCATTTTAAAACCTTTTAGGTATATATTGTTCACGAAAAAACTTCAGAATTATTTCGACTAATTTACTTTATCAGTAAATTTCAATAAATGTAAATTTATTCAGACCATTTATTTCTATGTTGAGCAACGTTTGGGAGATTTCAGCATCAGTTTTATTCCAAACATTTTTCTATAAAAATCTTAAAGTAAAAAATATACTATTAAACTCATAGATTGTCATTATTAACATAAAAAGTTGTGCTATTGTCACGGTCACAATCGTAACACATATGTCCCTGAAACGCCATTATCAAGTGTTCAACACATTCCGAGCAAGGATCAATAATACATCGATACAAAATATTTTGATTACCACTCTCCTGAATTTCAGAAAAATTGGTAATTACACATACCATCGTCCAAAATAGTTTTGTAACACGTCCATGATTTTACCAATACAGAATTTATTAAACTAAATCCGGTCTGACATGTTTTAGTTTGTGAAACCTTGAAATAAATAGAATGAAAAATGTTCCTTTTTTATTCTTTTATATTACGTATAAAACGTGGAACTATATATAATAATTACAGATAATAATATACCAAAAATGTTATTCTTAGAAAATTTAAAAAATTATTGATTATAAAAAATGAAAAAGCAGCATAAAAATGTCAAATATGTAATAAGTCTTAAGCCTCATTAAAGTATTGAAATTTACTCTACTGTTGAATTGAATATTAATGTTGTACTTTCACGTAAGGATGATTGTTGACCAATATTAATCAACTTTGTAAATTTCTTTCAACTGAAGCGATGTCATTTTCTGCAAGGAATTATATTTATAGATAGAGGATCATATATGTAAAAATGAGCTAAGAAGTACATTTATTGAATAAACTAATGACATTTTAATTTTATATAGACATGATTTTATTTTATAATTTTATAAAATTAATAAACGGGGAAATTTTATCGTTAGTTTCTTGAAATTTGAAATGAGGAGGACAATCACAATTATAATGATGTCGGCCATGAAATAATATTCAAACTAATTATAGAAAACAGGAGTGTCTACTGGGGCTAGTATTTGCCAATATCTACGTCACGTGAACAAACACTAAATAAAATTTTTAATTTCACAATTGATCGTCTATTTTCATTCAACAAACTCCATTCCAGAAAGTGTACATCAATTTAATGAATGATTTGCTGTGACCGTCCGAGCCATTCTAAAGAATTCATCAGATTGTGATCATAATTAATATTGGCTTGGGTTTCCGATGAAATTCACGTGAATAGCATTCCGATTGAGTTTAGACAGCGTAGCTTTGTGCGGTGCTCCGCAACAGAGTTTGCAAAATATCAGGCCGCTTGGAATACGCACCACAGACCTGAGCCACAATCAACTCCATCATTTATTTTGCCTCGCCGCAGCAGCTAATTACTCGTAATTATTACGGTAACAAGGGCGTAAGACCACAGCATCGACGTGCGTTGCTTCCTTTGAAATTTCAATTCTAACAAATTGTTGGCTCATTTTTTTTCCACGAGTAATGTTGTGTAACCGCTAAAGTAGGCAAATGTATCACTATATTTTCACGAATTGTTATTTTCATTTTTAATACAGAGCTAAGCGGCCTGATAAATTTGTCCCTTATTGGGCATTATTATCCTATTAATGGTAGGAATGTTTTATTCATTGGGAAAATAGAATAAACAGCGATTTATCATGCGTCACTGTAGTTAATTTTATAAATATTATGTATGTTATTGTAGAGGTTAGAAATCCAGTGATTACTAAATTATGAAAATATGATAAATCAATGACCGACCTTCTGTGGTCTAGTGGCTAGCATAGTTCGAATCCCGACGTAGGCTTGGATGTTTGTGTGGTTATGGTAACGGAGAATGGGATAAAGGCTGCTGGAGAATCGATATGCTGACCGCGTACCACTCAAAATTTGTAATGTCATGTCATGTAGGATGACAAACCGTAGTCGACACTGTAGGTCAAGGTCGTGAATGGGCTGCAGTGGCAAGGAAGAAGATAAAATATAAGATATTTATCAATTTAACTAGTAATGTGCCATTCTCTCCAGAGTGTTTGCTGTTTGGTTTTAATATTTTAATTTCTTCTATAATTTCTAATAATAAAATGATTTTCTCTACTTGAATATTTTATTTGACAAGATACGTGAGTCCGTTATTCAAATTTCATTCTTACTACATCCATGAGACATAAAATAACTATTTTAAGTTAGTGGTAATGCTCAATTGAAGGCCAGTAAAGCATATAGTTAATTTTAGAAGAAAGACAAGAATGGAAAAATGTCAACCGGACCAGGGAATCGAACCTAGGGCCGGTTGACATTTTTCCATTCTTGACCTTTCTTCTAAAAAGAACTATTTTAGTTCTGAAAAACCAGCGCTATATTCTATTGGTTCAACCAGTCAAGATGTTTATCATATTCGCCATTACGAGTTTTTGGTTACTTTGATATATTTTATGTAATTTAACACAATTACGACGTCTAGTGGTGATTATACACAACAACAGGCAATTATACAAATTAGATAATTTATCACTTTTACCGTAACATACACATACAAGAAAAAATTATGAATCCTTGTTTTATGATTTGCTTCGATCTTCTACGTTTATTCATCAACTTATTACCGCGGCTGTAGAATAGTAATTAAATATCTTAATTCCAACAATTATACCAGGATTAATGTTTTCACAGACTGACCTAGAATGTTTAATAATATTTATTTAATTCACCACATGTAGTTTTCATATTTCAATCTTAAATAAAATAAATTTGACTGAGTGGCCGAACGCGACGATTTATGTAGCGTAGCGTGAGCGCCGCATTCGAGAGGGAAACATTTTTGTATATTTTTTTAGTACTTAAAATATATTGTTACTTAAATAAAAAGTTTATTAAATTTACAAATTATTTTGCGCTAAACAGACCGAACAAATGGATCAAATACCTTATTCTTATAATGAATTTCATTGTTTACGTGTAAAAATTTCGTATATGTGTTCCGCATAGGAACATAAACGCGTGGAGCAATTTAAATTGAATTTTGAACACACTTTCTTTGCAACTCATAAATTAACACTGATAAGATAAGGCACGGCTACCACCCTTAGGGTCGGGGATGGAGGGAGCCGAAATTTTTAAATATGCAAAATCGGCCGATATTTGCCTCGAATAAATACTTTTTTTACAGTATTTCCCGCCTGTATCCGTCCTACCCTAATGACATATAGAACAAAATACATTAAGCCCTTACGTAGCCTGCGTGTATGCATGCGGCTGAGGAACAAAAAGTCTCATAACTTAAGTAAAATGTTATACTTAAGAATTAATATCCCAGGTATGGCCGGGCACCCAGTTAATTTAAAATTAAATTTGTAAGCAATATTTGAATCAGATAATTCAATAATTTCCTTCTTGTACGGACACTATCAATTTAATTTCATGAATTAGAATGTTAAAATTGACTTTCATTATACTGACAAGCGACAAGTAACTTTCTGGTCATTCAAATGCTTACAAAAGTAGTAAAATATGAAATGGACGTATAAACAATTGCATGACAATACTCGCAAGTCAAAACCAAAGAGAAAAAAAAAGTTCATAATTCCTAATATATTTGTACTGAGAAATATGAAGAATGACTTGTATCAAATGAAAAAATCTATAACTCATTATTAATAAAGATTGACAATAAAGGGTTCATTTGCGTGGTAAACTGACTTGCACTCTAATAGTCTACGTAGTGAAAGATTTACTGCCTGAAGCGTGAATATAAGCACAAGTCTGAAAGACATTTAAGTAAATTATTACTTGCCTTAGTATAGAGTTTCATACAATTCAATTATCTTAATACTAAATTTTGTATTTTATAGGCTCCCTTGTTTACAGCCTAATTAGCCAGAAGTTTCTCTAACGTGCACAAATCATTCTATAGGTTTTGTCACTTCTACTGAATGTACATACTGTAGAGTAGCTTTATCGACTCTCGTATCATGTGGTCATCGTAAGGTCTTTGCTTGTGGTCAGAAAACCGAGACGGTCAGACTAGGTAATGTGGATGTCAACTGCGCAGATACTTTAATAATTGTTTAAGAAAATGAAAAAAATTGGCAGTTGCGTAAACTTAAACAAAAACCTTATGTATTTCCCGAGCCGTTCTAAAATATATATTTGGGTAAATAACTGCGCTGAAAGCTTTAAAATGTAGCCTTTTCAGTTCTTCTAACTAACACACCCCACATCTTCCCTAATCCGCTTAGCGTATTCCATCCTTGCTTCCCTCTTCTATTCTTACCCCACACACTTCCCTCTAATGTTAATTTTACAAGACCCTCGTCTCTTAAAACGTGGCCTATTAATGTATAACGCCACGCTTCATACAAACATTTTTGGCAACGATTTCAGAATATTCACACTTATATTACCCGTAAGTAAATCCCTCTTTTTCGCGAAAGCCTTCCTTACCTGTGCTATCCTACTCTTTATGTACATAGTATTATATATATGAAAGGAAAAAAAGATACCATAGGTTAAAAAAATCTTGATGCTGTTTAAATCTTTTTTTTTCATTTACTTGTTTTCCTGGCGAGAGATAAAAAATAGTTATTTCGTAATACTTTCTTTTTTTTCTCTGGTTTATGATCGAAGGTTCCCACAATCCAAGGCACCCCCGGGTCATAGTAATTGGGCAAACTGTAAGTTGCACTCTCCTTCCTTATAATTGTCGAGACTTGGAGAAGGGAATTCTGCGACCTCTCAGCAAAGTCCTTGGGACAAGTGCCAATAGCCCGCCCTACCTGATGTAAGTTATCTAGAGTTTGCCCTAATCCGCTATTCCGGGTAGAAAGTATTGCCCAGGGGGACCCTAGTTAACCCTTTCAACCCTGCCGCATCCTACCTTTCACTTTCTATGTCATTAAAGAGAAGTTGTCAGCACGTCGAAACACTTAACAATTTTTTTTCTTTTTCATAATTAAGATACGCTAGTCTTCTCAAATTCTCAAGATTTTTCTTGCATTAACATTGGTATTACAGAATGATTCCTTTACAAAAAGCTAAGATCAGTAAAGTTGTCAAGATGCTTTCGCACCTTGTGCTAGCGCAGAAATACAGATGACTGTAATATAATGAACAAACCGATCCTTATCTAAAAATTTCTTTTTAGTTAATAGTATGAAAAAATATTCTGTTTTGTAAATTACCCATTATAATTACAAACGAATGACGATTATGACAGTGACAATGTACAGAGAGTTAACAACGACATTGTTTCGGCTGATATACACATCACAGTAATATATTTGTAACTCCAAGTTGGAATAGAGAAGAAACTTTTGCATAATGCTGAAATAATTGGGATTGGAAAATATTTGTGCCACATGGGTCCGAGAATGTTGGCACAGGGTCCCAAAGAAACACGAAAATCAGTATGCAGCTAACTTTTGGAAAATTACGGGAATTGTTGATGAAACATGCATGAATTGGAATCGAAGAGGCAATGAATAGAATGGCATCAGGAAAAAAAGAATGAAAAAAAAGTATTCAAAATGCATCTATGACTGGAAAAGTTATAGCTCCTGTGCTTTTTGGTTTTTCCGAAGAACTCTAGCTTGTGTATATCGAGTCACATGGAATTGCCATTAATTCTGAAGTATATGTTACAACTCTGAAGGAACTTCAAGATCGATTGAGGTCTGTTCGACTACGTCGGAAGAAGCATAATGTTTTACTATTACACAACGAAACCGAATGAGATCATAAAACTTTGATGGGCGACATTGAAACCTCCGCCTTACAGTCCTGAACAAGCTTCATACGATTACAATCCCGTTGGTAGACTGAAATAATCACCTCGTATAACAAGGTTTGAAGCTGATGTCACTCTAGTGAACACTGCCAAACAGTGGTTTAAACGTGACGGTCCAGACTTTTACCATGCGGGTTTACAAGCCCAACTTCTAAGCTGGATGCGAGACTATTTGAAAAAACGAAATTTTGTTCTTAAGATGTATTTACACACTGTAAAAAATAGGAAAGGTGTATAGTGAAATATAATTTTAATTCAGAAGACCAGAAAGTGAAAATTTAGACCAGACGGGGTATAGAACGCAGGATCTCTTTTTTTTCTTTATTGGATGCGTGGTTTATCGTCACCAAATCATCATTGTGAATGTGTGTGTTGTGTAGGGGAGGACGAGCTCCAAGCTAAGTGGAAGGTAAATACCAAAACTTCAGTAAAATGCAGGTTCGTGTTATTATTTTTACATGTGACATTAATCAATAGTTCGTCACTTAAATATAATAAATAAAGGTAATGATTTTCTGTCATAATGTTTCAAATGCAATTGAATACTACTCTAGGATGGCACATCCAATTAGTAAATTATGGTCTTTTTTAAGAAGATGGACTGTAGTAATGAGAGATCTTTTTTTAAATTCATAAAAGCTAGTGGGAACATCCAATTTAAACAAGCATCTCCAACATCATCCTAATGTTGAAATGTTAATTAATTAATGCTATTTAGAGACTGGCGCCTACATATAAAAATATCTTTTATGTAACTAGTTCAGACCGTTGGGGCGTAAAGAGAAAGCAGGTAATCGATTAAGAACAGAAAAAAATGCAGATAATAGATTAAAATGGCCATTAAATTATTAGAATCTTCCCCCTGTTCCTCAAATTCCATAATCGTGTAATAAATGTGTTTCCTTATATCTGTTAAAAAGAACCAATAATAATTCAAATAAATTACTCAAAATAATTTGTGCACGTACAAAAGACATCTTATGCGTCTCTTTCAAATAATTTATAGAATCTCAAACAGACTTAGTTACGTGCAACAATGATTCTTTAATTGACGTAGCCAATTCTGGTTTCATTGGAAACTGGACAACGCCGTGAAATTACTTTAAAACGAACAGTAATTCAACCTCTAAAGGCGCTAAGGCTGTGAATTAGAAGTCACTGTCTTTCGAAAACCTAATTAGTGTTTAATCTCTTATACTGTACTATCTTAACTCGGCATCTATTAACAATACAAAGATTAATTTAAGTGATAAATTAAATAGCACACAACGTTTCTGAATTCTTGTTGCTTTCGTCGCTCATACATAACTTTGCAATATTTTTACCTGACTGAAGCACCAAGTATTCCAGAACTGTTAAGTTCATCACGTAAATTTGTCGGTATATTTCTAACTTCACTTTAATATTTTTTTAAAACTTTCATCAAGTACAGACGATTTCATGTTTTCAATAACGATTAATCTTGTCCCATTGCACAGATAGACCTGCATATAACAGTTATTTATTATTAAAAATTATTTTTTTGAACTGCGAACCTGAAAGAACAGATTCACACGTACCTCGTATGGTTCTAGCGAATATACTAAAAGTCGCCTATTTCTTATCACCACATTTCCTTAAGAAACCATTTATAACTATTTATGAATGTACTGACTGTTTATTTTGACTCCGTATTAAAGCTTAGTACGTAGTCATACCCAGATACTTGAAGCCATTGACTGCCCTAAGGGACCTAAGGAACTCGGAAACAGTTAAATCACGATTTCTGAAAGCAGCCCTAGGCGTTTCCAAACACACTAAATCGAGACTAGTATAGAAATTCTTCTTAATAGAGGAACTGCGCATGAGCCTCCCATACACTGACAGCTCGAACAAATTATTACACGAAAGAGTGAAGAAGAGAAGGGAAATTTGGCCGGTCTTCTACATAACAGTAGCCATGACAAACTGATATTGGACCAACACGAATCAAGAACTCCGACACCTGACAACCTCAACAGCAGTGTACGGATACCATCACAAAATATGCAAGAACAAGATTTTCCACGATCCTGTGTGCGACTTGTGTGATCAACCGTTACCATGTGATCAGCTGTAAAAAACGGGTATACTCACTGGTGGGCCTCTGTAAATAATAATCAATGTGAACACTGTTATACAAAGGACAAGGTGCGAACCAAAAGATATGTAATCTAAGTAACCTATGCACAATTTGTGCGCATTTAATCTAATAATAATAATATTAAATAATAAGAATTAATGTGAAGGATATATTGTATAGTATTTTATGTATACGCTTAGAAATGATAAACACTACTAGGTAGATGTTCTACGACCGGCATTACATTGCATTGCAACTATAGACATACATATAACCATCCCAAACCCGTAGCACAATTAACTTTATTGATGTTTCCCAACGCGGGCCCCACACCTCATATGGGGGTAATTTGAGTGCAAAGGAATGGGGGAAATTCGTAAATATGCTAGACTGGAATTTAAAAACAAACTGCCTGCTACTGTTTTAATTGTTGCAAAAGAGATGTTGGTATTTCAATCTATGTAAATAAACATTTTTTGTGTGTTAAATCAGGTTATCAATTATCATCACTCATCCCATCTGCTTAATATAGCTTCAGGACTAAACATTCTTGCACTCAACACTATACTCTGCCACCGCCTTTGTTAGTAAAGCATTTGAAAATCGAAACTCCTGCATTAGAGTATTTATTGACGATGAGAAAGCCTTCGATAAAGTTCATCACCCATCCGTCTTATCAAAAATAAAAAATTCATTGAACTTTACACTCTTCAGAATCCTTCAAATTATGTTACCAGCACTTCATAATCCGTCAAAATTAACAATCAGTTCTCCAAAACCTTCTCCATCTCCTCTGGCGTCCACAAGGTAGCATATTAACCCCCTTCATGTATTTACCTGGAGCTACGACGGAAGGACAGTTTCCTGGTCGCAGAGTTCCAAGTAGTTAAAACTCCATTGCGTGTTTCTCGGTGTGTGCTTGTTTGTGTTTCCCAGTGTGTGTGTGACATCGTGTGTCCATGTTGTGTTTGTATTGACTTTTGTCTATATACATTTTCTTTTATTAATTTATTTTAAGATTATTTGTCTTTAATTGTGTACTTTATTTTATTCATTTTTAATTTTTAATGTATGACGTATCCTATTTCCTCAATCGAGGATTAATACAAACAACAATAAATCTAAATCTTCCTGGTTAGCATTTATTTTTATGACATCCCCCATTGTCCATCCGCTAAAACAATATTTTTTCTGATGACACAGCTATCCTCCACCAAATCCCTTCCTTCACGTCGGGTTCTAGCACCGTCTAAATAGCACTAAACGACCTGTAAATCTGGGAAAAAACTGGAGCGTCAGTATAAACCCCTCAAAATATATAATATTTCCATGCACCCTCAAAACCAAACATCCCCTTACTCATTCATTCTATCTCTTTGGCTCCCAAATCCCAATAAAACTCCATCACTTTAATCTTGATTCCAAACTTTGCCACCTTTCATCCAAAATGAACATCAAAATAAAAATTCTCTATCCACTTCTCAACCGAAACGCATCAATTTCCATCTCTACCAAAAGACTCATGCACCACTCCCTAATCCTCCCCATATGGTCATAAGCATGCTCCATTAGTCAACTCAAATTCAAACCAAACCAAACACAAACCTTAGAACCATCGCCAACTCCCCATGATATCTTCGGAACTCTGTAATCTACAACGACATCCAAATTCCACTGATCTCCACCACAATAAAATCATCCACAACCTCCCTAATCGAAAGTTCGATTAACCACACCAATGACACCATAGTCCACCTCCTCCTCCGCACAATTGCTGACTAAAATCTAAATCACCAATTGACTAAATCCTTCCACTCTCTCACTCCGGCATAACCTATCATTAATTTGTCTCTCAGTTAGCTGGCACCTCATTCTCCGCTTCTCAAATAACTATTCCTTTACTTCTCTTTCATCTGATTCCTCCTACTACCCTAAACTCTATTAATATTCACCGCCAACACTAAGTCAATCAAATATTGTTAACTGCAATAACATAATTACGTTTACAGCTCGGTCGTTTCTCTCGCTTTCAAATTGATTGTCAATGAACTTCACAATTTATTGAAGTAATTATGTAAATTACTTACTCGGCGAATAAAATTCTATATATCTCGTAATAATAGCTATACTATCTTCAGATAAAATTTTTCGCAATAAAAAATTAATTTAATCAGACAAGTAATTATTTAATATATACGTAATTAAAATATATACCAATAAATAAAATTGAAGTGTTTGACGTCCTGAAAGTTTGTCTCGAATAGACTCCGAAACGTCTCAAGCAATTTCAATTAAAATTTGAGGGATTGAAATGCGAATTTTAACTTACATTTTGGTGCAGAAGATATTAATATAAATAAATTTTAACTAAAGAAGTAGAAATTCTTTCATCCGAAACTGAAGGAAGAGCGTATAGATATTTTAGAAGAAGGACAAGAATGGAAAATTGTCTCCCGGAATACGGAAGGTGCGGTGTTCGAATCCCTTGTCCAGTCAACATTTTTCCATTATAGACTTCCCTCTAATAAATTTTAACTTAACTTTTCGTGTGTGTTTCATTTTGATATCATACAGGGCTTAGAAGATATTAATATAAATCTTAATAAATACACTGAATTACCGCGCTAAAGCCGACGTGAAAACTTCGAGTTATAAGTCTTATTAGGTGTTCCTATACCATTCACCCGACTGCCGTGAAATTTTGAGGGCAACCCTTACTTTGTTATTATAAGCGTAATTTTGGCAGATGAGAGAGAGCGGAGAGGCGAGCATTCTCACTCCATCTTTTGTTACAACAGAAGTTTTGTTGGAGGTCACGGCATTATTGTTGAGACATCATTGTTATTTCAGATACAGCACTGTCAATACGTGTGCACATTTAATTTCAGTTCCACGCAAAGTTGTAATCACTAATCTGATAAAATTAAATAATAGATTTTTACCTAAATACCCTAATATGATAAAGGCATGTTTTCATAGAAAAGTCCGATAATCTGTCTCGCAGCAGGGAACAGAGGTTTGAAACCGGGGACTGACGCCGGAAAACGGGGGCGGACGTTCACTCTAATATAATTGAAGTTCCGCTTGAACGAAGTTGTGGGTATAGCTAATTCTAAATCAAATTGATACAGCGTTATTGTATGTAATTCGCAAGATATCGATTAGTTGGATAAAAAGTAACATCAATTTGTGCTCTAAAACGAAACATTTGAAATATTAATAATAAGAAAAAACAATCAAACCTCCAAACAATTTTATTTATTTTAATTATAGCTTTTATCATTTGCCATTATGAATCCGCAAATTTAATATAATAACATCATTCTCATAAAAATTCATTGGTGCAAATTTTAAAGCGAATTTTCTGTGAATACATTCAACAGTCTTCAATGCTAAGAAAAAATTAGAGTAATAAATCTCTTGCATAATAGTTTTTATATATTAACATGATTAACTTTTAATGTATTGCATAACAATTGAAGAAATTACGAACCGAAAACAAAATTTTGAAAAAAATTTGAACATAAACTATACGTTTCGACCATCCCTTGTGGTCCTTGTCAATAAACTAAATCAACCATACATATAACTCAAAGAGCATAGCCAAAGTATAAAATTAACCAAGAAAATTTAATAAACCATCATATAATTTATTTAGTCGTAAAATGTCATGCTTAATACTTACAGTAAATATGTTGCTTTTAATATACAGCATTTCTTATCTAAAACACTATATTTATCAAAATTAAAGGATTTATTTTGTTCTAAACAGTGTTTCGTAATCGGATAGTGTATATATATATATATATAGGAAACTTTAAATTGGCATCATGTTCCTTAATTCTAATTGACACAGATCTCTTGGTCTGATTAATTCTGGAAAACGAACATTTATTACAAGAAAATTTATTAACAACATTATGTTATGACAGTCAAACGTACTAGATAAACATTTGTTTTTTAACAAAGACAGAGAATTGACAGATTTGTAGATTACCGAAATATACTTCTTAAATAATATTTTGAATCTAGTAGACAAATTATCAAAACACGGTAAAACCATATAATTATTAGAAATAGACTTTAAAACACAATCATTAGAACCGTTAAGAATACAATTATATCTGAGTTTACTGAATATAGAAAGAAAACCTATCGGATAATAGTTGGCAGACAAAATTTTGAATGCATATTTGAGATGATTTGAATGATAATGAGTAAAACATTTTCAACAAGATTAAAAACAATAAATTTTTTCCGATTTATTGGAAGATTAGATAAAAAGTATAGCACTCTACCACAATAAGTAGTATGATACCAATTGAAACGTAATTTTCATTAAAACGTACAACAGAAACTTCAAGAAAATTAAGAGAACAATATTTTTCTAATTCAAACGTAAATTTAGTATTAGATCAATAATTATAAAAAAACTGAGTAAATCCTTGAATGTATCAGAAGGAATTATACAAAAAATATCATCAAAATACCTACGTCACTTGAAGATGTCGACGGTGATTGTTCACGAAACACCGTCCGTGTATATTAAACGCCACTCGGTTGGAAACCCGAGAACTTTCCAACATACCTATAATATGCCAAAGGCTTAAAGTTAAGCTTTTCGAGACATGAATTTTCCAAGTTTCTCATTAAAATTTCAGCGGCAAACTGAGATAATGAGGAACCTATTTGGTGATTAATAGAGAAATTTTTGATAGAAGACCATCTAGACTTTAAACGGAATGCTAGTAAATAAAGAAACCACATCTACTTATAATAGGATGAGATCATAATGTTAGATAAGGAAGTGAATTTTAAGAAAAGATTTATATCAGAAATTCTGTATATTAAAAGTAACAACTTTACTGTCAATATTTAATATGACACTTTACAATTAATAAATTTTATGATGGTTTGTTAAGTTGTCTTTGTTAATTTTATCTTTTGGCTATGCTGTTTGTGTTATATCTTTAGTTGATTTAGTTTATTGGCAAGGACCACAAGGGATGGTCTAAAACGTTTACTTTATGTTCAAATTTTTTAAACGAATTTTGTGTATAAATCTGTTATATGGGTCGTTAATTCTTCAATTGTTTTTGTTATCACAGACGGTAATTGTTCCTATAATTTTATTGCAGTAAGTTGGTATTGTATACAACACACTTTTACACGTACATTATTTGCTAGTTTTTGACTGCTTTGTATGTAATATAAAAATATGTAATGAAAAAAATAGCATATTTCTTTTTATAACTTGTTAAGAATATAGTTATTGAAAAATATTATGTCAAATATGTACCACTATAATCGCATAGTTTTGACGGTATCTTGGTATTGCAGAGTAAAGTTCCAGTTCGCTTTAGTTTGAGAACATTTCCACTTTCTCTCTCTACGAGGTCCACTGCACAATGCAAGAAGCTTAGCGGAAAGTGTCTTTTGTCCAGCCGAAGATTTTACTACTTCGTTTCCAGGCGAGCGCTTGGCAAGGCCTCACACAAAATTGTACCTTAACGCCAGAGAAAGGAGAAAGCGAGAGAAGGTTATGAGATAGTTCAGAAAGAAAGCTGGAACGTTCCTTGTGAGTGTGCGTGTGTATGTGTGTGAGAGAGGGGAGGGGGGGATGGGAACAGATAGAGAGAGAAAGAATATAGAAAATTAAATAAAACATACAGATGGAACAAATAAATGCTGATAAAGTTATAATTCTTATATTTTATTGTGAAGTTACATTTTTTAACAAAGTTTTACGAATTTATTTATTACGTCACTCGAGCTTTTACGATGTTTTATTAAAGATTGAATTGCAAATATAGTTAAATCGCCTCTTTGTTTTTTTATCTTTAACTTGCTTCACAGTATGTATCTTTGATAGATAAAGTTAATGGAGTGAGTTGTTAATAACTGTAACATTTTTATAATATGTAGGAAGCTTAAAAACACGATATTTATTGATAAGGAATTTGAATGGGACATTATTTATTCACATATGGATTGTCAAGTGAAAGGAATGTATTGTTCGTCAATAGATTCAGCTACTTCCTGAGCTTTATTTATTATTATTGAATTGTTAAGTTAAACTGGTTGTTTATAATTTTTTTTATATTTTTCATATATTATTTTGCAGTATGTTTGGAATATCGGATGCAATCGACACGGAGGGCTTTATTTAAAAAGGACTCTTCCAAGCTGTGTCAAAATATCTGAATATCGATTGTATATTACATTACAGCGTCTTTAGTGGAAAGTGCTTATAAAAAATCAAGACACTCCACTGAGAATGAAATTACATGACTCTACCAAATATAAACTAGCCGGGAGTGCACATTATTGTAAAATTTGGTCTCCCATATTGTTTATTGAATAAATTTAATTCTTTTATTTAGATAACTATTTCGAGTGTTCTATTTTCGATTTATATTTATTCTTTCAATGTAATAGGATTCTTGAGTTAATAGCTAAATATATATTTAAATTGTAAGCCAAGGACGGAAATAATACTGAGACGTTGCATAACTAATTTGTAAATTGATTTAAAAATTTGGCATTGAAAACAATTAACGTAATTTTAACTTCTACCTAAAAATTAATTAAATGCACTGGATGTCCTAATATTTCAACATACGATGCATACTATAATAGAATCATTAATTGTATATGTATAATATATGCTTTTCGAAATATTTAATTAGGAGATTTTTAATCGTGTAACACTCTATTTAATCCATGTCTTTATGTAAATATTATAAAAAGACGTGGAAGTATAGGAGTCACCATTTATGACATTTTAAGGTTTTTAGAGGGAAGAAAAATGATTCTCGCACATTTATGGGTCACTCACACGTTAGATGGAAAATGTAACGTTTAGTCCACTACACCAAACAAACGGCGAAGGAAGTGGGTCTTTGTTCAGAACCTTTTTAATGCTATCTGAAAGGCTCTATCCTTAAGTAACCAAAGTCAGATCAATAATGCTAAAAAGTAATTTCGATGTTTTTTATTATTAAAACACCATAAATCCGACGGAGGAAAAACTGTTATTTGGACAACCCATGTCGATCATAAATAAAATATTACCTAACCGATTATGATAATGATTTAAATGGGACATTTGCTTAACCTGATTTATTAAGAAAGTGTTACAAATAATAACGTTAAATATTTATAATCATCACGAGCAAAGTTAAATTATTTGAACCATATATATTTTATAGTTCAAATGTGTAGTTCTTTGCTATAATTTAACAAGACCAAAATAAGAGGGATGTTGATGTTTAAGTTCTTAGCCAAGGACAGGAATTAATCAGACTGGAAGTGAACTCCGGATATATCCATCGTCGTCTCTTCTTCAACGACCGAAGATAGGAGCACTCAGGACTGATGATAGGAAAGATTCAGTACGTGAGGTACTTTTACGATGCCGTCCAAACCTGAACGGAATCAAAGACGCTAGAATGGTTTTGAAGATGACGTTTAATATAAGAGAAACAGTATACTGAGTTGAGGAGAGCTTAGGATCCTAGTCGTGTCCAGAAGGAAGTCTGAACATAGGATAACATCTTTAGAGCTCTGAAAAGCTTCGGTGCCTTCCCCCGTCCGTTCGATCAGTGTAATAAAGTGGCAGAATAACTAATCACGAACTAAAATTTAGTCACGTAGGGACGTGAGGTATCCCTACTTTACTAGTTAAATCCGATTTTATGCAAGTATATCTTTTAACCAAAGGCGACCTTAATTCTGCAAAGGTCATTTTGAAAAAGAACCCAGTGTTGTTTATTATGGCGTTATTTGTAGACAGCCTCATCCTGCTGTCTAGTGGAAATTTACAGACGTTGGAATACGTGTAGTTTAGAAAACTAAAAATATTGGTCACGATAAGACATTACCACGATTGAAAATTAATTTGTGTGACACTTAACGTAATCGCCAGTTGGCAAGTTTCCGCTTACTGATCTTTAAACGCTATTATTCATTACATATTTCAGTCAATTCACGTTGCACAATTACTTCTTGAATTAGTTTTCAATCAGAAAAGGTTTATCTCTCTATAATTTCTTGTATATATATATATATACCTATGCTTAAGGCAACTTAAACGTGATTATAAATCATACATTTAGCGCACACAGCAATTCTTGCCATAGTTCCTTGCATCTCGACGCAGCAAACTACAAAATCCACAACTACTTATAAATGTAGATTATGGATTATTAAATCATTTTCAGTTCCTTAAATTACTGGACTTAAAAATGATATATTTGCACACCTCTTTGGTTTGCAAACGAACTCGTGCATACGAGGGTAAATAAAACATAAAATACACTTTTGTTCTAGCTGCCTGTTGGTTGACTGTGCAGCTTTCTGCGCTGGCAAGCCGATAGATGACGCCATTGTCTTTGCTTGTGGCAGGTTTAGCGTTATCACTTCTGTTGGCTGTGCGCTCTTCCGAAGTAAACATGGCTGCGTCACTGTCGCTTTGCACCACAGAGGAGCAGAGCCAAGTAATCCATTTTTTTTGTCAGCCAATGGAAACGTGGATCAACAACTTCAACCGGGAAGCAAATTTAATAGCATGGAATGGGGGACATACCTATCTCCTATTGAAAATTTTCAAACGTCAGCTGTCTGCATGATACTGCCACTTTTATGGGTCTCTCACAAGGACCAATTTTGAAACGTTAGCTTAGCCCACTTAAAGATACTGTCCTTCATTCGCCGTCAATCAACAGGCGGAAGATGCTACGTTGGTATCTAAACTATAAATCTTTTGCTGATGGCATTGAAAGCATCTGTAACTTGATGTTGTTGTGGTATTCAGTCCTAAAACTGCTAACCTTTCTTGCGTAAGCCTTTACATTTCCTCATAACTAACACAACCACATCCTCCCACACTCCGCCTGGAGATGACGACAGTGATGACGGTCGTCGAAACGTCGCGGTTGAAGAACTGTGTTACCCGAGTGGAAACCCGAGAACTATTCTTACAACAGTCTTCTATCTTTAATTTTTAATACTGATTTCCTAATATTCACACTTATATTACCCGTAAGTAAATCCCTCTATTTCGCGAAAGCCTTCCTTGCCTGTGCTATCCTACTCTTTATCTGTACTATACTTCTACCATCCCAATTTATTACGCTTCCCAAGTAGCAGAATTCCTTAAATTTCGTCAAAATGTAATTTGTACGTATAGGCAATTGATAAAATTTAAAAAATCGCATACGATAGCCCCGTAGCTATATATATTCTTACTTTCAATAAATAATTAAATTGACATTCAAGTATAAATTAATAAGCAATTCAGACAATTTTTCAGTATGCAATGTTATATTTAAGTAATACATCTACGACAATTCGTCCATATTTACAAAAACAATTATAAAATATAAGGAATTTTAATTTATTATCTAATTAAAAACTATCCTTTTATATTTTGATGAAATATTTTGTATTTAAAATTAAAATTGTTTTCTTAATTTTTTTTCTTTAGCAAATATGAACGAAACGTCGTGGAAGTATTAAATAAATATGAAAATTGTTTGTTGAAAAATTGGTGTATTGTTTATTTATTCCTACTTTCCGTAAAATGAGTTTTCCCAAAATTACTGAAGCTCTACATTATTTAGATTAAATAAATAAAAATTTCATTCTTATGAAACACGGTTGAAATATGTTAACAGTATGTTGTTTAAATACAACTGTCGTGTATGAATGCTAAGCTATGACTTCACAAAATTTTAATAAATTAAATATTATTATTATTATAATCAAACTGAAGTACTAACGTGAACATGTTTCAAACTTATCGACAATTCGGAAGAAGTTAATTTCTCATTTCATTGAAATACGTCAAATATATTCCCATTTTAGTACTAGGGGATAATATATTACTATTAATACAGTATGGTGGTGTACATTGAATTATTACATTCCATAATATTTTGCTCATAAAAAATTATATTATATCGACAATCCCATTGTAATCGTAATAGTGAAATAACTATTGTTTTTTTATAAAATTCATTACAAATTTTAGTAAAAACGATAGTACAGAACAGTTTTATTTAAGTATGGCTACTGGTGCAATTTTGTGTTATTGAACTGCCCACCTACAGCGAAGCATATACATATGGACACGTCTGAGGAACGTGAAAAATTTGTTGCCCTCGAGGGACTGGAGACGTTATGCAGCTGCCAGAAACTTAAATGGACGCATAAACTTCGTGAGGAAGGAAGTAGGTAAAAGTTAGAACGTTCGTTTCGTACAGAAGCTTTGAGAGATTGCTCTTGTTGGGCAGAGTGATCGCAATACTCGAGGGAAAGTAAGTGGCAGAGGTTTTCAAAGGAAAACTAAGTCATCAATGGGAACACGTAATCTCAAAGTTTTGAACAGAATTTGCATTGCAAAGTACGCCGGTGTGAACCTTTAAGTTAGTACCCTTGTAATGTGTATAAGAGTTATTAAAATTTATATATCCTCAGATTAATGGGTTTTATAGTCCATATTTACAATATTTTGTCTATGCTATATATTTGCTCAGTAAAAATTTTATATTTCAAGATGAACAATCCTGTTTTTCATTCATACAATTATGTTTTAGCTCCATAAATATTAGTAGTTTACTAAATTAAATATTGCATATTACTCAGTCATTTAAATGCACGTAAGAGTTTCTCTGAATTCGGAAACAACTGTATTCATGTCATCGATCGAAGCTCTTTTGTTTACTTGGAATTTATGGGCGTCGGTAACTAGCGCCTGCTGTGACATAAAAATATTTTAAAGCTCCATTTTATTAAAACAGTGCTTTGAACAGTAAATTTACAGCAGAATATAACCAAAGATTATAACGAGTAATATTAAAAACGGTTTTTTTTCTTTGCGGATCAGATCTTCAATAATTAGAAAGGGTTTTCTTAATAACCAAAGTAATGAGTATATTAAAATCTATATGCAATTTTTATTTTATTTCATTATTTTCAAAATTAAATTTTATGAAATATGGGTTCAGCGTGTTTTCTAATTTCTGGTTATTACAAAGTCTATCGTGGAAGAAAGGAAACCATTATTTGTCAGGTGACTGATTTTCATCTTGATATATTAATTTCTTGGGAAGAGTACTCACATCAGATGATTCAAATATGAAATAGAATTTTATTAACTTTACTTGTATTTTACAATTTTTGAAAATAGATGAGAATTCTACTTTCAATATTTATCTGAAATTGTAATTATCCTTCTTTCGTTTTAGGATTCCAATTTTTATTCAGCTGATGTTTGTAGACCCTTTAAACGTAATGTTCCTTTTTATTTCACACCGTTCAACCGCAACCTAGGAGCATTGGGTTTTTAACGTGGATGGGCTAAGTCACAGAATTTTTATGAACTCTCAAGTGAATGATTTCATTGGGGGTATTATCATTTATTCCAGCCTGAGTGGTACGGGACTTGAGCTGGTCGCGGGCGCCTTTACCTGTTGCTGAGGTTCCCGATCCAGCCTCCAGCATCACGTCACTCCAGCCATAGCCTGGCCACCTGTAGCTACCGCAGCGAGCACTGCCCCCCACGCGATCTGGAGCGCTCACACAGTAGTGGCCACTAATTTGCAAGAAGAAGCGATTTGCGAGTGCGAATGCGAGTGGTGCGTTGCGGGCGGCGAGAGCGCTAGGGGCGCACTGGGTCCGCAACCCGGCACCCTCTCCCCCCCGTGCCCCTCCCGGGACTCAGAGCCCGAGCCCGCGCATGCGTGCGTGGCCCGGACAGACCTCCCGCCCCCGCCCCCGCCCCCACCCACGCCCGCGATCGCTCCCGCACCGGCCGGGTTTATTAGCCACTCACGTCCGAGGGTATCGCACAGGTGTGTGATTTCATAGCTCAAACTAAACGGACATCCCGAAACAGTTCCGAGTCGTGTATACGAAAACAATTACTTGGAACACACACCATCGGTTTCAACGTCACTTAGATACAGATCTGAGAAATATTTGCCATCAATATCCTAAACTTGGCAGAGACTTGCAATAATGTTTTTCATACAGAAATAATTTATAGACTGATTAAAACGTCAAGAGAAATAAAATCTCTGGTGAATGAACATTTTTATTATTAATAATACTTAGGTTCTATTGGACATTTGCCCGGTGGCAGTTTATACTAAGTAAGCACATATGATACAATTACAAAAAAAAATGCAATTTATACTGAGGAACAATTTTGTAGTGTCTTATGAGGTTTTGACCTCAGAAAAAAAGAGAAGTCAGGAGTCACACAGAAATCACTTCACTGCACTTCACCGATTTTAAAAACTGCTCACTTTATTTTCCTTATCGTATTCCTAAACTCATTTACGCTACCCGGAAAAGTCGTCAGTATTTCTGCAGGCAAGGAATTCCAATCGCGTATTGACCTCTTTACAAATGAAAATTTTCCTACGTCTGTGAGTTGGCATTTTTCTTTAATTTTATACGTGTGATCATTTTTAGAGATGCAATTTGACGCCGTAAGATGATTTGTTATTTATTTCCAGGCTGATTCGCCCATTTAAGCCTTATATATTGCTCACAACCTCGCATGTTTCCTTCTATTCCTAAGAACTTCTAAATTCTCGTGAGGATTGTTAGCGAATCGACACCCAATCATCTTTCCAGCCCGTATTTTTTCCTACGCTAGAGAGTATTCATTTCGATGTGGATCCCAGCGTGTTACCCCATATACTAAAATTGGCCTTATCAACATATTGTAAGCAGAAATCTTGTTTTTCTCGTACTTTTCCTCAAGACACTGTTTAAAAAGTGAATCGCCGTCCACCCAATTTAGAACAACCGGTATTATTCCTCGCCGTAAAAACTCGTTCTAACAGGAAGATATAATTTTTTTGACTTTATTTAGAATCGCGTCAACTACTATTGTTGTTAGCGACTACAGTATGTGAAAATATGAAAAATCACAACACCCATGCCCATGTCAGGATTCAAACCCGGGACCTCTGTGATGCGAGGCAGAAACGCTAGCCACTACACCACAGGAGGTCAGCATTTATAATTTTTAATTTAATATCTGCACTTTTCCTGTGCTTCATCGATTCCGAAGGAAAAAGTTTATGACGGTACATGTGTTCATAAGAAGCTTTTCGTTCGTAGTTACCAAAACTATATTTCCTCCCTTAGACATAGTCTACACCAAACTCAATTTTGAGTGTCTTTGTTACGAGGCTGAATCGTGTCTAGTTGTCACAGCTGCGATTCAGTCTCGCAACCTGTCACCGTGTCCCGACGTGTATTGCGGGTATCGAAACGGGTAATTTTCTTCAACATTGTTGCACTACATTGCCAGTCTGTTACGGTAACGACGATAAATAAATAAACTAGGTCTTAGGAACATCGCATAATTGTTATAAAATTTTTGACACACTCACTTCAATCCCTAAACTCGTTAGATACATTCGTTTTCCACAAAGGCCAATTAAGTCTGACCCCACATACTAGTAAATTTCTCAACGGAATTAATCAGTCATTATAAGTCTGGACTTAACTTAAGGAAACGCCGATTGTCGCAGTATCATCTCACTTTATTGGTTTGGTTTTCCAAATTGTGTGAAGAACAATTATAAAGCGTTTGCATCAATTACAAGGGAAGTCAGGACATAGAAGGAAGTGGCGGCATAGAACGGGATACCCTATTTTTTTACTGTATAGCGCTGGAGGTTCATAAATAGGGGTATAACATTGTAACTGGTCAAGGATAGGTTCTGGCAAACGACCTGACTGCAGTTAAAGAATGCTGAAAATTTCGGATTTATTTTAAATATATAGTTTTATGCTTTTTTGTTCCATATAACGTTCAAGATAGAATAATAATGTCGTTTCCTTACTAGATTATTTTTTACGAGAAGAAGAAATATATATTTCTTGGTAATCATTTAAATATTTTATATAAATTTGTAATTTGAAATATTGTATTGTTTCCTTCACCTAGTTGAATTTTACATGGTTTTCAGTTACCTGATTTATTATTTTTCATTAAAATGATTAGCCGTTTATGTATAATAAGAAAACAGAACTTTGCTTTCCAGGGTAAAGGTCAACTATACCAATATCTCTCACAGCTGTATTTTTTTTCTAGAGAACCTCCACCACTCCAATGAAGTTCTTGCATTATACACCTAACCATAGACCACATCATTTTCTACTTCCCAAATTACATCTTTCCGAGACGAAATCTACTAGGATTATCTGGACCAAAGGACATCATATCTTCGGAAGAGACAATAAAATGACTATTAGGATTTCTAAAAGTGATCAACATACATGACAAAATTTAACTCAATCAAACCTTATTTGATCCATTAATTTCAATATTATGATCACTTTTAATTTGTTAATGAAATAGCTTTGGTTGGCAATAACATCACAGTTGACACGACCTTAAATTTTTAGTAAAAAAAAAGAACTTAACCAATGAGTTTTGTATTATGGAGGTAAAATTTGTAATATATTCTGCTGCCCTTGAAGCATAATATAGCCAACCTGAAATCAGAGTTACTGCTCCATGACGAGAGAACCAAACTAATAAATAAAATATTTTGTTTAGTTTTAATGATCATCAATTTTATTTTACATTTATTATACTTAAATGTTTATAACTCAGGAATGAGTAATAAACAAGCTAACACTACTGTTTCTTTCTCATAATTTCGCGTCTACGACACCTTAATTGCAATACAAATAAACTGTTTCAATAATGACTTTCAACTAATAACTTATATGATTCTGAAACCTACACAGAACAAATTATGACTGACAATGTGATGCAAAAGTAGCAGCTGCGTAATTTATATTTCCTTCCGAACAGCATTCCGGTAAAATGCTTTTGTCGGGTGAAGAGAATTATTAGCGCCCACATCTTCCAATTTATGGGTACATACGATGATAAATTCAGAAAATTTATTTGCTGCATTACAGAGAACTTTTGTAGCGAACTCGCCATAGAAATATCGTCGGTACGATGGGTGGCTCATCATAAACTGAATAAAAATATTAGCAAGGTTCCAAATAAATCTAATAAGAATGTACAATTATTGGTAATTATGTATTCAATAAACAAAACTGGAAGTATGATCCAAATATGTTTCCAAACACATACATAAACACACAAAACTGTAGGGCTAAAGCGCCACTATCATTACTAGAGTTAATAACAGAAGGCGGTTGGGTTTTCAAATAATGCGAAAACGACCAGTTATAATCTTAACTTATCCCCTAATATGTATGTTGAGGAAACAAAAATAATATGAAAATAATCCAGAGTTCTTGTGGATCTGCTAGGTGAAAGCTGACAATCGCCATGTCGACTTTTTAAGTTCAGTCCTACTTATCCAAAGGTTGGAATCATGAAGTTAAAATATGATGTAATGTTTTAATATATATAAAGGATATTTTCGGTATGGCTAATATGAACAGTGACACCAGTTATAACCATGGGATTAGTCCTTGTGTACGCGAATAGGTGAGAACGGGTTCCTTTTCTAGTCTAATATAAGACAGAAACCAATTAATAACAAGACAACATTCAGTAATCTGCTGGGGATATTATAAAATAATTCTTGAAGTTGTTGTAACTGTCAATTAAGCCTGAAAGACTAATGTTTTCAGACGTTCGGTGATTGTTTCAGTAGATAAACTAGAAATTTTCTCATCGACAAAATCTTACCATTTCGAATACACAATGTAGAATGATTTTAGTTTTCTTTTCTGCACAATTTAAGTAATAACATGAACATTTAACGGTTTCTCTGCAAAATTAGTGTGGCACGATGATAAAAGACCACCGAATCTGGTTAGCATTCTGCTAAATTCATATTCAAAACTATTAAATTTATTATAATAAATATATACTAATCATACAAATAACTTGGTCATTGTCTTTGCAGCCACTATAAATAATATGCAGTCGTAAAGGATAACGCCATGATTTACAAAAAAAATACATATAGAGGAAGTCGGGGCGGAACGGAACACTGTTTAAAAATTTATATAAAATTATATAAACAGAAAAATCACTTAATATAAGTGTAAAATATTAGTTTATTCTATTATTTACTTAATGTAATATGAATATAACGTAAATCAACGAATTTAGATTATTGATTATTTAAAAAAATGCATAATCCGTTCTGCCCCACCCCCGGGGAAGAACGGGACAAGATTTTTTAAATTACAGTTAATACAATAAAATTCAATTCAATTTTAAAAAATCTTAGCTCAGATCTGACGTATTTCTTTTTTATATGTATTTTGGCTATGGTCGATCGCTTTATGAATTTTTCCTTTCGCAAAACGATTTTTTTTGCAACTGCACAGTCTGTTAGTATTTTCCCCTTTTTCCCGTCCCTTTTCTTTCTTAATCTATTATATCTGGTACAGAACCCTGTAGCTCATCCATATAAGGTGAGCCTTTGAGACTTTCTCTTTTTTATTGAGGAACACATTACATTTTGCCTTATGAAGTAGTATCCCGTTCCGTCCCGCACGCACGTTTCAATTTAAGGTTTCTCGCCGAGCCTTAATAGAAGCATATATAAACCTTATACGTAACTTATATGCAGCTAAAGCGACCTAGTTTACGAATATATAGCATTAAAGAGTTAAAAGCTTAAGGGTTTCGTAACTTACTTTCTGCAGAAATTATGCAAAAATTATAAAGTCACAGATGTTAGACGCCAAAACATTCACAAGATGCAGGCAGAACTTAAGTCGGCTGCCGAGGCCTCTTCCTTCTCCAGTTACAATGTTCCACTCCTATTTACTAAACTCCAGCACTGTCCAGTAATAAAATGGGGTATTCCGTTCTACCCCGCCATCTCGTTCCGCCCCTAGTTCCCCTAACAAAGGCTCAGTTGAATATGTTCACTTTCTTTCCTATAGGGATCGCATGTACTAATACAAGAAGTACCATTTTCGCTCGACAGGTATCGCGTGGAGAGCGCAATATTTTCACGTGACTGAATAGCTTATCTAACAGATCCTTCAAGGTTAACATATCCGGGCACCACTCCAGTAACAGACAAATTTTGAAAGGGATTCCCCAGGGGTCGGTCCTGGCGCCGACCTTATTTAACATCTTTTTTAATGACCTTCCCAAAACTAATAACGTTACCAACCTTCAATTCGCGGATGATACAGCATTTTTTTCTACAGACATGAATTATTTCCAATCTGTCAACAACGTCCAATCACAACTAAACCAAATGGTGAAATGGTGCCGGGAGAACCGGATGCTACTTAACAAGCACAAATGCCAAGCCATCCTATTCACAAGGCGCAGACTTCCAGATGACCTTATCCCAAACCTCAGTATTGAGGATACAGTTTTACCCTGGAATAAGTCATGTAAATATCAAGGAGTCCTCTTGGATGGTAAGCTCCTATTCAAAGAAATCAATAAAAAATACAAGGAAGAGGATCGGCCTACTCTACCCAGTGCTTAGAGCCAGTCACCTAGATAAAAAGCACAAAACTACAGTCATAAAATCCATACTAAGACCTCTACTTACCTACGGCTGCCAGATCGGGGGAACAGCCGCCAAGTCACACATTTCCACCCTCCAAAGAGTACAAAACCGCTGTTTAAGTTGGGCACTTCATGTAACAGAAAGATCAAAAATAGTTGACATCCACTACGGGGCCAAATTAAATCTCATCAACGAAGAAATATGCAAACTGAGCCAAAGATTCTTTAATAGGCTTCAAACCGTCAAAAATCGGTACGCTTACCTAAAGTCTCTAGGTAAAACTACCACAAAACCAGAGCATAAATACAAGTTTCTCCGTTTAGCATCATGACATAAGTTTTCTTGAATCCATGTAGGGGGTTTTCAGTATTTTCCCCTAATGCTAACTATATAACCAGTTACCTGGCAGGGACAAATAGGTCCGGTACATGGGAATATTACTTACCTGGATAAAAAAATTCATGTGACTATTTGTACTGTTTCTCCTGTATATTCATAGAAATGTTACCGAAAGAAACATTGAAGTTTATGTGGACTTGATATAAATGACGTGGTATAAATGTATTAAAATGAATAGTTAGCATTATTTTACGCTCTCTCCTTTAAAAATTCCCGTTTGTTTCTTTTCAAATGACTGGTAATAAATTTATTTCTTTACAGGAACAAGATGTGATGTTTGAAAACTAGCTTTTACAATGAAACGTATTACGAAGAAAATAAGGTTTACAGAAATATATTTTTAACTTGAGACATTTTTTAGGTATGGTGTAAAAAAGAGTACTTCTTCACGACTTCTAATCAGTAGTGTGACAGAGACAATTAACATTCCTAAGTTTTTTTTATATAACATACAGTTATATAAATTATATCATGTATACAATAAGTGAGTATAATAATGTAAAAGTTGAACAAACGGAATCAATTATTTACGAAGCATATAAATAAACGAAACCACTTTTTATGAACGAATATGATTACTGAAAGTTGGGAGGAGGGGGGGGGGTAAGTGTTACTAACTAAAATCTGAATGTTGGGAGCTCAGGTTTAAAGCAATTTTTCAAATTGTTCTCTATGATTGTTCACAGCACATGAAAGCATTCATAACACACGTAACGTTAAATTAATACACTTGATAGAAATTAAGACAAAAATAATAAGAATATTATAAGCATTAATTTTAGAGAAAATATTCTACGTATTAACTTAAAGAATTTATGAGTGAAAGTAAATAAGGGTATTTTCATCTAAAAAGAAGAGACGTCCTGTGTATTTCTCCGTAAAAATTCATCACACTTATGACTATACCAGAGAAATTTTTTTTGTAATATGAACATAGAAGATGGACAGATAAACTTTTTCATAATAATACAATATCTAACGTTTGGATAAACAATTCGTAAAGGTCGTAGAACCCTTTTAGTACGGTGATGATATAATACAAATAATCTAAGATAATGTCATCTCATTAACAATCGTAATATTAAAATTTCTTTTCAACTGTATCAATATATGACTAATGACCATTTTGATAAATTGCTTGATTAATCTAAAAATATTTAACTTGTTTCTGGCTTTAGATCAATCAATTTTTTTCACATTCAAAAGACCTGAGTAAGAAAAATACAGAAGATAAATAACTTCTATTAGTCGCTAATGACCACAAGGTTCATGCGACTTTAAATAACTAATTTTAATAAATACCTCCTATATTTCCCTAAAAATCGTGAAAGCACTGTTTCCGAGAAGTATATTTATTTCATTTAAGTTACCATAATTATATTTTTAGTGAAAGTAAACAAATTTAGTGATATAATTTGTCATATACGTCTACGTCATGAGTTCTTTATTCTCTTTGCGGAATCCTTGAACGCTTCTAGCTTAGACCACATTACACCCTCTATAAACTAAACTGTTATGGAGTAGTCAGTTTATATGACGCCACCGATATCTCTAACTTCATCGTAAACGTGACATCAAAACTCAGGGACTACATATTACAGCCAGAATATATTTACGGGGAAGACGAAACACTTTATAAGTGGATATATTGAAAATTTAATGTTTCTGCATTTAATATTTCATTCTATTAAAGATACGCTTTGCTATAACTCCAAAAACTATGCAACAGTAAAATTTAATTATTATCCTCTTATATAATTTTTATTTATATGTTTATTTGTGTAACTTTCATCTATTTCATTTAAAAATAGCGTAACATGAAATATTTATGTATCTTTTATCATTTTCTTCGTTGTTTCGCCAGTAAAGTTCAATTGTAGTCAAATTTATTTGCAGAATGTATAAACGCTTTGCCCGACTATTTTCAACTCACAATACTATATTAATTCGTTTCATGAATACGCGACTAGAAATCGTTCAGCTCTAAGGTCGGACGAGCATCGCCTTGCCCTACACCAGAAAAGTATTCACAATACCGGGATAATTTTATATAACAGCCTTCCGCCAGAGGTTAAAAATAGTACCTACAAAAGCTTCGTGAAGCAGAGTAAAACTATTCTTTTAAATGGCGCGTTTTACTCGGTACAGGATTTTCTTAATCGTCCTTCTAGTATTTAAATCAAGGTTCCTGCTGCAAGTGTTGAATGAGCTGCCTTATAAAATAGCACATCACATATCTTAAAATTTCTATTCAGTTTTTTCTGCTCTTTTGTTTGTTTGTTTCATGTATTGCCTGGAGCTACGACAGAGGGAAGGACAGTTTCCTGGTCGCAGAGCTCCAAGTAGTTAAAACTCCATTCCGTGTTCCTCAGTGTGTGCTTGTTTGTGTTTCCCAGTGTGTGTCCGTGTTGTGTTTATATTGACTTTTGTCTATATACATTTTCTTTTATTAATTTATTTTAAGTTTATTTGTCTTTAATTATGTACTTTATTTTGTTCATTTTTAATTTTTAATGTATGACGTATCCTATTTCCTCAATCGAGGATTAATGGAAACAACAATAAATCTAAATCTAAATTATTAGTATAAACATATTATGAAATCTCACACATGTTTAATAAATGTGTTTATACACAAAAAAAATTTACTGTAACCACATACGTACCGTTCTTGTATAATAGTTGACATTATTTTTTTCGTATATCAATTTATGGATATGAATCTTCCAGGAGTATAGTCCGAACATAACCCTAGTTTAAAAAATTTAATATTTTTATAAAAGCGAGATTTGAATCGCATATTTATATATTTTTTCAATTATTTCTATTTAAACACTTAATTGGCATTTATATAAACAGCAACGAACCCGATGAATTCAAAATCTCAGTTTGTCTTATATTATGTTTCAAGAATGTGGGAATAACGAATTATTAATTTGATTCACAATGTATACAATATTATATATCTAGACTTCACTTTCTCTTGGTTACGACGATTTTTACTTACCTGCTATGTAGCGATCTTTGCATCTCTTTCAGATGAATACCGGATAAGATCCTTAAATTTTAGCCTTCCTTCCTTTCCACATTCCCCTTTTCAAATTCATTTACTATGCTATTAAAGGGGAGTCGCAAATTTATCTCCCGTCATTCGAAAGGCGTGAGAATAATACCCAAAAGCCCGACTTTTCTGAAGCAGGTTTTCTAAGTTTTACCCTGGATCGCTTTTAGGTGTATCCCCGGGTAGGATCCTTAAACTATAACCCTTAGGTACCTTGCTTTACCTTCCACATCCCCCTTTTCAATTCCCTTCCTATGCAATTAAAGGGGAGTTACCTGTTTCAGGATCACCCTCATGTAGCCTGTTACTAAAAAACAGGGATTCCCCATTTATTGGAGTTATCTGATGTAGCCTGTTGCACGCGAAAAATAGAGATATGGAACTTCACTGCTACAGTGGAAAAAGGCCTCTACAATTTGATAGGAAAATGGTGGCATGAAGAAAGAATTATGGGATCAAATGATTCCAAGCTCATTAACGATTATATTTTTGAATACGCATAGGAAAACATAAGTTATTCATAATACACAGTCTATATGAGTGGCGAATATGATCGCGCAGCTCACGCAAATGTCTTTGTAGCAAATGTTTATGCACAAATGAAAGCACATATTAAATAAAAGTACCTTTTTCTGCCGCAAATGTGTTTTTTTTTCAGTATGGTCATGCGTAAGGTAAAGAGAGAAAATTGTTACGAAAGAAAACCAAAAGGCAAACGTATTGAAACAGACTGCATATGATTTTACGAGATGAGTTTACTTTACTAATATATATGTTAAAGAAAATTGTTGGCTTGCCGAATAGTGTCTCTACAGTCAATTTTAAAGCGAGTGCGTCCTGTTGCGTGGAAGCCAGGAAAAGAGACGTGCGGTTGTTCTTCCGTTGACTTTCAATATTCCTTATGATGCTCGGAGAACGAAACAAATTCTCTCCAATTGGCCAAAGCTGTGCTCCGCCGATAGTTCCAAGTTTCTAAATATTTGAATGACACGAAACCAACTTTAGTGGACGTTCCCTTAGTAACGCGCGATTATAATTTTGACGAAAGACTGAGCTAATGAAACTTTCAGAAATAACAGACAGCAGTGGAGTTCCTCCATCCAAGTCACAGAACAAAGATTGCACTCTCCATTACTGAAACCGCGTCCATCGTGGCACCTTTAACTTCCACAAATTACCATCTTGTTTTTTCTTCGGGATACGTAAAATCATGGCCTATATAACAATCCTTAAGGGAGCAGTGCCAAACATTTTTTCCTTCTTTCTAACTATTCCTATTGCGACACACTAATTTTCTCGTGACCGAGCCATTGTTCCCTAACCACCTTTTTTTTCCTTTCTTCAACTTTTCTCCTAATGAATACTTTGTTTTCTCCATAAGGATCCCAACGGCGTGTACAATATTCTATTGTAGTGCAAACGCATCTTTTGTATGGTAGTTATTTAGCTCTAGTACTCCTTTTTATTAATATTTCCTCCCAGCGCTTGAAATATATTCTAATTTAAAAAATAAGTATTGACTATTGGTCTACCTTAAAAAAATCCAATGTTAGTTTTCAATGCTGTAAACAATATTTAGATTTTTAAATATACATCATTTTGTAATTGATGGTAGGTTACCTGGGATCTTTTTGAAAGCATCGAGAAGTAAACAACAGATAAACATATTAGTAATAACATTTTTTCATAAAAGTATATCATAAAATAGTTTTTCTGGCTACGATACTTAATGGATACTAACAGATACCGATACTTTTAAACCTATACCTTTTGGGTATCAATAGCAAGTATGCGATACTATATCTCAATAAAGTATCGGTACTTTTCTTCCGATGCCGTATGTCTTGACACAGGTTATAAAAAATGCAGTTTAATGCACCAATGACTAATTTACTTCCAATTTGTAATAATACTAATTAACAAGTCTTTAAATAAGAAAATACAGGACAATAAATTTTGAACAATTTCTTTGGATATCCCATTTGTGCTGCCCATTGTTATTTCCTACCAGGTGTATTGAGTTCACTTGTAGCATATTCTGTAACCAATTCTATCTTTATTAAGTATTATAAGTACTTAATTCATCAAATATACAACGGCATAAATAAAGATATGCGTAATAGTAATACTTCATGAGGCATAATTAACTATTTTATTCAAAATAATTAACGTAATATGTTTTAAATAACTGTTTATCTGATCGGATATGCTAGATTTTGTCTACTGAATTAAACATCCGGATTAATAAAACTGTTTCGACGGAACATATTCACATAATGAGTGTATACCTTTTAAATACAACATGTAAATGAAACAAGTAAACAAATGCATTTTAGTAATGAAAGGGTCAGGAGGATCACCATCTTGTAGCCTGTCACCCTAAAAAATATAAAAATATTTTAAAAATTCAGGAACACCCTCATGTACCTTGTTACCCAAATACAAACATTGTAATTGCCATCAACTGTCATGTTTTCTTTGTATTAGTTCTAATAATTAATGAACTTATCATATCTTGTCTTCCTTTCAGAAGTTAGTGAACGGATTTTGCTGTTGTATTATTTAGTGACAAGTAACGCGTTACCTATCGTCGGCTGCAATATGTACTCTGGATTTTGTCTCGAGTGTTGCCCAATCCCAGTTTGCCTAGAGCATTTAAACTGGTGCGCGTGTTTGGATTGCTTGAGGCACCATCACAACATATGGGATCTCCCAGGCGTATTAAGCAATCAGATCAGGCTCCATTTACAATAGCGTTCATAGAGACTGGCGTTACAACCTAATACAAAGCCGATTCCCTCATTTGCATGCTGGCGATTTATTCCGTAACTTTATAATCTATAATGCTGTTACTTTCCTCATTTTATGCTGCTTACTTGTCTACTACATGCGTTTGATGAACGTGAAACAAGAACCAAATTATTTCTTTACAAATTAATACGTTATTTTTATTTCACTTTATTTTATAATTTTTTTAATGCAATTGAATTTTTTATTTTTCGCTAGAGACAACTACTACTGCTATTCTGTGAGTGTAGAACATCTGGCATACTTAATCTTGTGCCTTTAATAGTATACTGTTCCTAATAAAGTGATTTTGTATTAAACTTTACGTTCCTTGCAATAGTTTGTGGTCATGTGTAGTGCATGTATTTCAGCTGTTGACGCGGATTTTTCATGTTTGTAGATGTGTTGTAAACACAGAATAATATATGACATATGATTAAATAGTTTATCTGACAATAAATCTATACCAGTAAATAAAGTTGAAGTGTCTGTTCATCTGTCAGACTGTCTGTCAGCATGTTTGTCTCGAATAAGCTCCGAAACGACTCAACGGATTTCAATAAAAATTTGAGGGTTTTAAAACAAGAAATTTAGTTTAAATATTCGTGCATATTTCATATTGATAATGAAATTTATATAATATAAGATAAATATCAATTCTTCGTTTAGGCGCGTTGAAGTCACCAAAAATTGAATGCGAGTTGTCTTGATCTATGCTCCGAAACGGCTGAACTGATTTCAATGATAATTTCAGGGTTTCAAACAGGAATTTAAATTTTCGTGTATGATTCATTTAAATATCTTGCAAAGTTCAAAATAAATTAATGTAAAAATTTATAAATGCATTTATTTGCCGCGCGAAATGCAACGTGAAAATCTACTGCCAGTTAAAAGTACTAATAGGCGTTTCTATACCAGTCATCCCACTTACTGTGTTATTATAAGCGTAATTTTGGCAGCATTAGAGAGAGAGGGGGGGCAAGTATTCTCACTCCATCTATTGTTTCAAACGTGTGAAAGCAGGACCTGTTCAAAACAAGTGCGAGTTATAAGGTTTTCCGTGAAGCGATCATAAATAAATGATACCATACTCTGGTTTTTAGGGCAAAATAAAAAGGGCTATTTCCGCGCGAACAGAGTCGTGGGCATAGCTAGTATACAATAAAACAAAAATAATAAATCAGCCTCATTATGACTTTTTTAAAATTTAAATATTAAACATCACAACGTTTTGTCTCTCATTTAAAGACAAACAGATCATTAAAATACGGTTTTCGATGCACATGAACAACATTAAACGTAGTTTACAAAATCATTCCGTTTGATCTAAACGCATAATATTGAATAATTACCAAATTGATTGGAACCATGTCAAAATTCTAGATGAAGAACTAAATTATTGCTCAAGAATAATGAGCGAAATGCTCCACATTAGAAAAGATATTCATTGTATCATCGTAAAAAGTGATTCCATTAACATAATTGTATATATGATTCTTGACTGTTGTAGTCCATTATCGGTTTAAATTTGTAATGGAACTTCACTCCTAAGCTGTATTTCGGCACTTTCCTTCAATTCGGCTGAAGGAATCATGAACAGCTAAATTTTGTAAGTTTTAAACCATGTTTTGTATATTAAAAATTTTTGATAACATATTAGTCAATGTAATCCATTGTAAATTTCTTTTTAGTACCCGAAGAAGTCTCAAATGAGAGACGAAAAGGTTGTAATGTTTAATATTTAAATTTAAAAAACTAACTTAGAGGCTGATTTAACTCATTTACTGTATAACATATGATGTTTCTGTCAAATATTTTACATTTGACATTACACAGCACAACAACACTACTGACGTTCTGACGAAGGAAAAACACCATCCTTTCTAGTTTTCCTTTAAGTCACACTTTTCAGATAAGATTTTTTCAGTCAGATATTATACATGAAAAATGCCAACTATAAGAATGTTGCAGTCCGCGAACGTCACAGTAATGAACAAAGAATTTTCTCCGACAGTTATCTGCACGCTACATTTAATTTTGACACCTGTTTTGCAATTGCATTGGGTGTTGGGTTTCATAATCGGCACTTTCTGTAAATCCATGAAAATTGATGTGATAATACCTCACAACAAAGGCTCCATCTTCCATTTCGCAATTACTTCCTATTAGCTCCCTTACCTTTCCATTACGTCTTCAGGGGCTGGTTTTAATTGATAAAAAGTGCATCGAGTTTCTGGTAGTGTGTCAAAATTTTATAAAATATCCCTGGACAGTTTTATGTCACCAGAAGAAGAGGAAATCAAGAGTCATTTCCGTGGCTATTAAAATTTTTCAGTAGTTAGATTTAAATTTGAAAAGAAAGGTTATCATTAAAATAGTTCCAAATTCGTAGGTCATATTTAACTCCACTCGCTGACAGAAAATCGTGTTTCGTTACATCCTCGACAACGTATATAATGTGGAATATACAGGTGTAATATTGCCCTGGTGAAACGCGATTGGCTGCTGAATTAGTGGTCCAAAACTCCACCGCTGATTGGCGAGCAGAGTAAACATTTGCGAGCGTGCCTGTCGTGTGTCCTCAGAGCTACAGAACGTGCAATGCAATCAATTCAAACATCTCAAACGAATAATTTACCCGTACCTCTTGAATTTGCAGCCAGAATCACGACTAGATTGAAATTCATTCCATTAACTCGTGTTAACCCTTACAACGGTAACCGAACATATTCTATATACCAAGCTACTTCATTTTTCTTTACCAAAGTATTGAAAATAACAACTATCCTTCATTTGTAGATTCTTAAATAACTAATTTTTTGTTTTAGTTGCTTTATTTAGTTATGATTGTCTTTATCATACACAGAAAATTTTGTTAATCAAGAGGTTCAAGCTGGGAAGGGAAGTGACAATAATGGATAATGTATTTACTTAAGTTGAAATTATTAATAATTTTGAATCTTAACGATTTATTTATCATAATAATAGTAATTATAAAATAACTTCACTATTTTCATTCAATTTGTGGGTGCCAAGAACTTATTTTACGATCATCTCTTCCACAGGAAATTATGAATGGTTATTACTAAATAAAATTCTTGTCTTTTTATTTTCAGAACTAGAGTAATTCTCTAGTAACTGCAGTCTTTTTTGTGAGCATTTCGCTAGACAAACTGAAAAAAAGAATAGAGCTGGCTTAAATAAACCCAACAGATTCATCTCCAATAATATTCTTGCAGTGTATGCAGGATATATATATATATATATATATATATATATATATATATATATATGCTGTTTACTTTTTTAGACTTGTATAAGTACCAATTTCTTTTTTCAATTCTAAAGACCTCTGGAACATTTTAAGGCCTAAACCCACGAAATTTGACAGCCCTTTTGTTTTTTACTAACAACTCTGACATGACATTTGATTACTAAATGTCTTATCCATTTAATTTACCGTCACACAATTTCGCGGTAAAATATTAAACACTAAATTACGATATGAGTGAAAGAAACTACCTTTATATTGCTCTTTGATTTGCTAAGTAATATATCTTTGAATTTAGCGTATTATCTTCAAACAGAGATTGGGATGAAGCAGGTTATTTTAATAATATAATAATAAATTAAACACGTATTTTAAATTGACAAACAATTTATTGAAGGTGAATAATTAAAAACAATTAATGGGGTTGTTTCTCAAAGTGGATGCAGTTCCCCTCATCTCCTGTTCCTTATTCATTTTTCCACGGCACTGACCTCTTAATACGACTACCAAAAACCTAGCTTCATATAGATAAAAGGTTGCAATAGACTTATTACCACAGAGCTGCAGATATTGATACTCCAATAATATCCAGAAATCGGTAAGTTCAAAATTGCCTAATCGTGTCTTCAATAAATCGTTGCTAGATAATAATATTTTCTCCGTCAAAAGATGTAAATTTAGTTGATAGCTTGGTTCGAAATGAATTTTGAATACATACAAATTTATCCATATTATTTAAGTGAAAGTAGCTTTGATAGATTGTGATGTAGATCTTAGAAATCAGTTTTTAAATTGCAACACAAATGAACTTCACTTGAGATTACGGACTGATGGGACAAGTGAAAACATTCTATGTAACCATCTTCATTAATATTTTGTCTCCATGATGGTGAAACACTTGACGCGTTGTTTAGCCCAACAACGCTTCAGGTAAACGGCGGAAGAAGAAATGGAAATCCGACTCGGATCTGCGCATTCAGACGGCTTTTAAAAAATACAGAAGCGAAATAAGTGAAGTACTGAAGGACATTACTAAGTTATTGCAGATAAGTATGAAGAATTAAAAATCAATAAATATTATTACAGAAGTTATACATGACTGTTTGACCTTAATTATTGCGCTACATGCATTAAATTCACGATGAGTTCCCAAAGCACTATTGCGAGTTTGGTGTAGAAACCGGTTTAGTATGAGTTTTTAAGATTGAATCTGACATTTGATATGCGATTTAAATAATAGTTCATCTCTAAGATGGGGATGAAAAGGGATAAAAAATCTTCCGCGTACTAACTTTTAAGAACGGAACAATTTTGAGAAAATTTTGTACACGTATTTTTTGCAACCCGGAAATCAGCGAGGTTGGTGTAAGACGCGGCTACCACCCCTGGGGGCGGCCATTTTTAAATATGCAAAAAGGGTGAATACTTCCGTCGATTAAATTTTGTTTCGGGGTAAATTAATTGGATATTATTGGCGAAGATATTTTTACGTATAATTTTAACCCAATTCGGGATCGAAAAAGAGTATTCATAGGCGCGGGGTTTAAGGGAACTAACACAAATAAGAATACAACAATCCAGTTTGGTGTTTAAACCGGTGTAACGTAAGCCGCTGAATTTTTTTATGACATTTAACAAGTGATTTGAACTCCTAAATGTGAATAATTAATGGTAAAGCAAAATACTGTGTACAATATTAAAGACGTCGGGCTATTTCTTATCAAATTTTGTATTCATCATTCTCAACACGCGAAACAATACTGTGGATATTAGACATGACTATGTAACGGCCTAAGCCCGAAGTTTTGCCACTTAGCACTTAGGTCGACAGGTGTGGCCATTGTCCGATGTACTTCACATAACCAGTCTATATCCTACTTTGGTCGGCCATTTCGCGAAGTTGTTGGAAATCCCTGAGCAATGTTCAATTTGCTGACGCAAGGCTGTCTGGAATATTTTAAAAATATAGTTATAGGTAATACTGATGATAAAAAGTTGGTATAATCCCTTTTAAATGGTATTCAAGCAATTTTTTATTTGCTTTGTACGCAATGAACCATTTTATTTCCAATATTAAAACATGAAACAGTTTAATTTTAACTACAGTTATTAAAATACTATACTTTTAAATCATTTTTAAATGTAATATGTATTAACATGTATAGCAGGGTTCCCCAAACTCTTTCTGCAATGGAACACTTCGCAAAATCAGACATTTTAATGGAACCGTTGACATTCTTAGGTTGGATAAAAATTTAAAAATTATATATTATGTAGTAATTATTTAAAAATATAAAACTGTGATATAATATAAACATAAAAATATTAATAAATAAAGCACTTAGAGACTTTGATGATTTTGGGTGGTAGAATTGCATACCTTGTTGATATCAGGCAAAATATTTGTACGTTGAATTCTAATATCTGGTAGCGCGTCGAGCCTATTTCTGCACTTTAACTTAATTGCAGCATAATAATAATGCTTGTTCCTTATACTGATAAGTTAATTGCACTTTAAAAATATCTGTCATCGATGCTCGTTTTATCAACTATGAAGGATATGTTAAAACTTCAACAAAATATTGTCCTGAACTATTTTGTGCCTTCAACAACTCAGAAGTTCAAAAAGTCTTAACAGTGCATTGTATTCACTACCAATTTCATCGCACAAAATTTATTTAATCTCGATTGAAGTGATTTAGTATTTGCATAGTTTATCACTTTCACGGCTTCATTCATAACATTTTTTATAATTGTGGAAATTTTTTGCCACTAGTATTTTTTCTTTAAAGTGAATATAGGGAAAACAAAATATATGGTTACACCGACTTCGAAAGCAAAACGAACGTTACAGGATCTGAAAATTGGAGAGAAAATTTTTTGAAGGGGTAGTAAAATTTAGATATCTGGGAAACATTACAGACAATGAGTCTAAGATACATATCACAATAAAGGACCGAATCCAAGAAGGAAATAAAGCATACTTTGCAAATTAGAAACTGTTAAAAAGCAAAATATTACTCAGGAAAGATAAAATACAGATATATAAAACACTAATAAGACCAGTGGTAGTAAACATATGGAACAGAATCCTGGACACTGACAAAAAAAGATCAAGATGCTCTAAGGAAATTTGAACGGAAGATAATAAGAATATGCGGACTCGTCATGGGGCATGGAGAATACGATATAATGAAGAGATTAACCTAATCGTAAGGGGAAAAGATATAATACGTTACATAAAACATTTAAGGCTGCAATGACTGGGCCATCTAAATCGTATGGACAAATAAAACACCGTCAAAAGTATTCAAAGTAAAACTATATTTGACAAGGACCAAGAACGAGATGGATGGAGGGCGTGATAGAGGATCTGAAGATTATGAAAGTGAGAGAATGGAGAGAAAAGATCAGGGATAGAGAGGCAGAGTTGCGAAAAAGGCCAAGACCCACACAAAGCTGTAGTGTCGTACAGGGAGGATGGAAGGATTTTTTAAATCAATTTCCGATCCTAATTCGTTCCACTTGCTTTGTTTATCTGCTTAATTAATATGTCTTAAAACAGGGATATTTAACACCTTAAATAAAGAGATATTTTTTAATGGATCATTATGACAATATGTCGAAAGGTTCCGAAATATGTAAATTAATAGATACCTTTGTGATTATATGCTTTTTTGTTTTTTATCAGGGGCCGCGGAACACAGTTTGGGAAACCCGGATGTATAGAATTGATAAAAATTTACGAAGTTCACAACAATGCAACATGAAACATATACAAACTATACATCAGTTTTTGAAATGTATATACTTTTTCTTAACTAAGAAATGTTTTTTATCCGAAATTAGTAGTACAAAAATTACACGTCTCCTTTTAAACTATCTTTTCAATATCCCGATAGCCAGTCGCTCGTTGATTGTGAGATGGAATACAATTTCATTTTTATAAGAAAACTACACAAAATCTAACAAATTTATAAATACGGAGGAAAAATTTGCCAAATAGTTTTAATTTTTATAACGTCTCGATGGAACATCCTTGCGTATTTTCAAACGTTCCACATTGCTTTCGTACCGATTGAAACCCTCTCACTCCTCACAAAAATCAGATGACACGGCTTTCCTACGGATCTGAGAGGCTGTATCTTGAAGAATTTTCATCTTTGTTCCCTTATTGAATGGAAGGTCTCATAAGAACGGAGGGAACTACGCCCTCTCCATTTGGCTCGCGGAGCAGCAGGTAGTTATGTTCAGAGCTCTGAGCGTTGACTAATCGTGCCGACTCGGCTGGCATAGTTTATTAAGACTTCTAACTCCAGTTAAGTTCCACTGCAGAGCCTGAAACGACGCAAGTTAAACAATTGCACGAGTATTTTAATCTCACTCATTAACACTACTGTTTCAGCAAACGCTTCACAATCTATACAAAAATAGGCAAATCATGAGCCCAAAAAACAACTGCGTTTCGAATAATCCTTTCTATGGAATATTCTGTTTCAATTAACGAAAAAAAGCATTCTTGAAATTAATTGTTAAAATTTTATGATACAAACAATCCCCACACATGTTTCGACTTTAATAAATAACCATTTGGAATGACATTTTTACCTTTATTTCTAAATCAGGATATAAAATATATAAAAATTAATGAACGTAGACTTTCCCGGTGAAGATTTCATCAGTATATAAAAATTATTTTACAATAAAAAGTTTCAAGTATTGAATTCTTAAATTGTAAAATAAAAATCAATATATATTTATATAACACCGATTCTGTTCGTCAATTTAAATATTATATACTTTTTGAGTTGAGAATGGTAAAAAGTCGACCGGACCCAGGAATCGAACATGGAACCTCCGTTTATCGGCTTCGATTCTCGATTCCAGTAGACATTTTCCCATTATAATATTACAAGAATGTTGTTTCTAGACCTATTGGCTGAGCTTCATAGATGCATTTCTTCTGTCCTTGTGAATTTATATTATAAAGTTTTCTCCATGGTGACAGGCTACATGTAGGTGTTTCAATAACGGGCAACTCCCCTTTAATATCATGGGAAGAGAATTTGAAAGGGGTGTCGCGGAAGGGAGAAGAAGGCAGCAAAAGCTAGGACCCACGGGCTATAGTTTATGGATCCTACCGGGTATTCACCTGAAAGAGATGCAGGTCGAACTTCAGAAGACCAGCGCCAAGTAGATCGGGTTATTGGGTACGTGCCTCAAGCCCTTTAGAATAACTATAAAGGATATTATAGAACGAAGGCTTTCCCGGTGCCTTTTCTTCAAATACATTTCTTGGATTTCAACCCGGCTCAAAGTTTGTATACACAACGTTTCGACAGCAAGCTACGTAATCGTCGTCAGGTAGACAGTGAAATTATTAAGGAGTTTGTTGTGGGGACGCATCATTCTCTTCTGAGTGCCTCGTCCTCTGAGGTCGACTGTTCCAATAGTATCAGCTATCAGCTCTTTTCATATTGTCCAAGGTCTGCGAACCCAAAGCAATTACCTCTCAAAACTGACTGAGGTCACTCGAGTTGTGAGAATATATAATATTAATTATTCCATTAGCCCTTTACATAGAACATAAAAAGATACCAGAATTATAATTACGTAACACACTGTATCCGAGTAAATTTACACACGAAAATAATTACCTGAATAATAAAATATTAACAATAGTAATAATAATAAATATTATAATTATTACATAAATCAGATAAAATTAATTCAATATTTCACTAACTCTATAATAAAATTGAAAATTAATACTAAATTTAAGTTCACACGCAATGATTTCTGATAAATCCTCGTCCCCTAGAGGACACAGATTTAGAGCTATGATTTCATGGGGAAACGGTGCTGCTTTCTAGTAGCCAAAATGTAAACATGGATGACGTCATTTAATCGTTGCTTATTAAGCCTAGCAGTGTTCGTCTCTTAGAAAGCGTTGACCGTAAAATAACGGTACCGCCATCCGCGTGACGGTAGTCATAGCGTTGACATAGTTTTTCAATTTCTTCCGGTGTGCAGTGAACATTTGAAAAAGGAAATAGTGAAAACGTTCAAACGTAATTTTGACCTGCGAAATATTAATTTTTTTGGTCAGAAATAATGAGCATTATCTAAATATGAATATTTTACAGCAGGTTTTACAAATACCGAGTCGTCACTAAGAAAACCGAGTAATGATTGAGGTCCCCAGGATCAAATCATTCAAATAAAACGCGCACTTTACGATATACTTTACGATTTAATATTGTACTTTAAATGATAATATTATTTTGGTTGTGATTCATATTCTTCCATAACACAACTTCTCTTAATGTCACATTGGTATTGAAGTTAAGTCATCTGTTATGTAATTTAGTACATTATCAATTTTGGTGTTGAGCGAAAATTTTTCCCACGTTGCGACGCTGATTGGGCTGGCAAAATTTCAAAGGGACCCATATATTTCAACCTTGAAAACATTTTAAAGAAAGAAAAATCGGATTATCCCAAAAATAGTACATAGTACCTTTCCTTTATTTCCTCCTTGGAGAAACTCTCCGCCGTCGACTGATACATCGCTGCTCGAAATTAAAAACTCAAAGAATCAGAATCCAAAATGGAATGAAGAACTAAAAAATTTGAAAGAATAAACGATTAAATCCAAGGAAAGTAATTGGGAAAAAACTAAATAAAGTGAAAACTTGGGAATTTTCCGCAAAGCATGTGATTCTAACTAAAATAATTCACCCAAAGGACTTTCCAAGAAGACATGAAATGGTGCTATCAAAATTTATAACAAAGCATTCAAACTTAGCTCACTAGTTCTTATTTTCTAGGGATCCCCTTCCAACATAGTTAATCAATCCCAAATCTAATTTTTGAATGCCCTAACCTTAAAGCGGCCAGAAGGTTATTCGGAGTAGAATTACAGCTGCTCCAGCCAAGCCTGCAGGGACCTGATCGAAGTCAGAACAGAATTGTTTGAAAAAATATAATATGTACATATAAGCAAATGTCAACTAATTTATGTTGTTTGTAAATGTAACAAATATTGCCTGTCGCTAATGACCAGCGACTTTGTAAATAAAGACTAAAAAAACATAGTAAAAATTCTGTGTCTAGAACGCACAATGCGTGATCATCCTACCATACTAAAATTATAGCGGTAATTGGAACTTCCATTATATACTAGAAATCCTCCACTAGACTACAGAATTCACAATCAATATAGAATTCTTATCGCAATATGAATATAAATAATTAAAATTTAGACTCAAAGAACCAGATGAGTTGGAGATGGCTAAAAAAAATTTTATAAGTCAAGTACAGCAAGTTCCTCAACAGTTTTCTCCAGTAATTCAACCAGGGAAAGTTATACCTTAAGAAATAAAAGGAGCTGAATCATAAAAAAGATGTGTCAGACCAAAATAGAAACGAACTCCTACACATGCGAACAGGCAAATTTATAATTACAGAAAATCTAAAACTTCTGCTCCACCAATAAGAAAAAAAGGCAATAAAATATAGGCAAAAAGTGGCGTTGTGTAAGCTAACCTATTTTCAGAACATTTGACGTCAGTAATCAACCGATAGATAATTTACCGCATTAATAAATTCAACAAAGTGCCTCTATTTCACCTGCAATACATCAAAGAACTGACACCAAAAGGAATCGCGGAAGAAATTCTACTCCTAAACCCAAAGAAGGCGGCTGAAATTGATCTTGTCACGGCTAAAATGATGAAGGGATTACATAAGAAAAGAAATTCTAATGTTAACCTACATTTACAATGGAATTCTAAGATTAGGATACTGGCCAAAATGTATGAAAACGGCGCAAATTATAATAAGTGAGCCTGGCAAGAATCCAACAGATGTCTCCTCTTTTTCAAAAATACTTGAAACACTGGTGCTTCGTAGATTACAAAAAAAAAACTCTATAAACCTGAATACCAGCACACCAGCTTGAGCTTTCCCAGAAACACACTACAGTCCAAAAAATTCACCAAAAGAAACAGAAGTTTAGTGGAGTATTCTAGAATTATATTTGGACGGCAGAAAATACCAAACAACAGTACCGGGGAAAAATCGGACTTCTTTCCGATCAAATCTGGAATACCACAATGCAGTATCCTTGGCCCTTTCCTGTATGTTTTGTACTCGTCAGGTATACCACTCGAATAAGATACAACAATAAGGATATTCGCGGATAATACAGTCATTCTCTCCTGCCACGAGGACACTCAAACAGACTCTAATATTACACAAATTTATGTAAACAATCTACAAAAATTGGTGGGGAGAAAGGAGAATGAAACTGAACGAGAATAAATCTGCACATACCACATTCAGTCTCCGGAAAGATACTTAATTGCCCCCCTCACAATAAATAATAAACAAATTCCTCGAACAAAAATAGTAAAAATATGTAGGACTAAGCTTAGATTATAATATGACCATTTAGTAAAAAGGATTAAACAAGTCGTTATGAAGACTACTGTGGCTGATAGGAATAAAATCACTGTTATCTATGGACAATATAATCCTGAATCAGAAAGCTGTTATCCAACAAATATGTGCCTATTGGACTGAGCTATGGGGATGTGTAACAACATCAAATATTTATTCAAAGATACTAATTAAAGATCCTATTTTAAACGCCCCGTGGTACATAACGAACCACAGACTGCATACAGAATTAAAATTTCTACAATACAAGTGTCCCATAAAAAAGGCATCAAACATCTCGCAGTCCTACTCAATCATCCAAACCCATAGAAGACAAGCTTTTAGAACCAGTGATCAACTCAAAGATCACAAAAAGATGTGGCCTATTGAAATTTTTTTTGGGTTAACAGGCTACATGAGGGTGATCCTGAAACAAGCAACTCCCCTTTAATAGCATAGGAAAAGAATTGAAAAGGGGGGATACGGAAGGTAGAGCAAGGAGAGATGCAGGGAAAACCCTACGTCAGGTAGGTCGGGCATTGGGTACTATTCTCACGCCCTTCCGAATGACGGGAGACGAGTTTGCTGTGGGGTCTCCCTGTCTCCACAAGTTTCAGGAGGCAGACAGCCGTCTGATCCAACAACTCTTGCCATGCCCAAGGTCTTCGACCCCAGTACATATACCTCCTAAAATAGGTGAAGGTGTATCGGCATGTGAGAACTTTGATTAAAAAAAAACAGGGAGAGTACGAGGCATTCCCGATATAATCAGGTGAGCCCCGCAGTCACTCTGGGGTGAAGCACTTGCGAGAAAACTCTTGCAGCGCCTCCTGCGGCCTATTGAAATATTTTTATACTAAACTAATAATTGTTTATTTAAATTCTACATGCGAGATAATTGAATATCTCTCTGAACGTGTTATTAGATACTAATAAAATTAGAAGCCGTCAGCAGATTATAGAATTTTTCAATTATTATTGCAAACTGTTGTTGAGGTAATCAGTCCTAAGACTTTTCTGATGCAACCCTACATGCTAACCTATCTTGCGCTAGCCTTTTCATTTCGCATGAATATTACATCCCACATCCTCCTTAATCTGCTTAGCGCATTCCATCCTTGGCTACCCTCTTCTGTTCTTACTCCACCACACACTTCCCTTTTACTTATTTTCAAGACCCTCGTGTCTTAAAACGTGGCCTATTAATCTATCCCTTCTCTTGGTCAAAGTTCTCCATATTGTTCGCTCTTTCGCCATTCTGTTTAAAACTTACTCATTTGTGATTTTATCCAACCATCTGATTTTCAGCATAGCAGCACATTACAAAGGCTTCCATTCTTTTCCTTTCCGCAACTCCTATCGTCCACGTTTCGGACCCATATAACGCCACGCTCCATACGAAAATTTTTAGCAACTATTTCTTAATATTCAAACTTATACTACCCGTAAGTATATTCTTCTTTTTTTCGAAATCCTTCCTTACCTGTGCTATCCTACTCTTTATGTCGACTATACTTCTACCATCCCTAATTATTACGCTTCCCAAGTAGCAGAATTCCTTAACTTCCTTCAAATATCCCTTTTGTCATACACTGTTTCTCATGCAACACTCCATTACCTTGGTTTTCCTTCTATTAATCGTCGTATTAAACTCTTTCTCCAAGTCCACGTTCATGCCATCCTTGTCTTACTCCTTTCTTGATTTCTGCCTTCTTTCCTTGATCTTCAATTCTAATTACTGCTGACTGCCTTCTGTAGAGATTATGTATTAGCCTCGTTTTACAATATTTTATTCCTTTATTCTTCAAATTTATAAATTGTGATTAATAAAACTGGTTGTTATTTCAAGTTTACATCTTAGTGCGGCAATTCAATAGCTTCCGACGCAGAACGTATTTAGTGACCTTTATAAGTTCATAATGAACACTGTTCGTAGGTAATTTTCCGCTTTTCAGTAGACCCGGTCAGCATTAGTGCTGATTAGGACCCAAGAAAATGTGAGGTTCGTGCAATTCAATGTATAAAAGCCCTCTAATGAGGCATTCGCACAAAAACAGGGAAATATTTATCGTCCGGCATTCATCACACAAATAGTTACCTTGTATACTTGTGTCCTACTCCATTAGTGCTGAACTTGAAAGGGTACATAGAGCTCGTCCTCGTCGGGCTGGAGTTTACGTATCGACGTAGGCTGCAAGTGCTGAATGGGGCCACGTATCTATTATTCAGACCGCACCTCTCAGCTCAGTGTAGCGTTCTGCTGCTGTTTTATAAAGCCGCCGCTTGCCCGTGATTTATGTTGTCACAAGTGGCAACATTTTTCTACTGACAAACGACAGAATTTGTGGCCCAAACAAATAACAGCAAACAGTTTCAAATCAAACTAAGAAAATTTACTGCTTAACTTTGAACAAATGTTCGGCTGTCATTCGTAAAACGTTATTAGTTTTCAAATTGCATGAAGACGAGTTTAAACGTACAGGAAGTCGATCTATATTTTAGTAATTACTTGAAGATAAGTAATAAAAGAAAAGAAAGCGTTAAGTCTGTTTAGGTAAAGTAAATTTAAAATCAGTTGAAAAATTCAAACCCTAAGCCACGAATTAACGATGTGTTTGGTTGTCGATAAAGTTGATAACTTTTTTTTCATTATCATCCAGAAATAGGCCAATTAATCGTGTTGCAGTCCAGTAACTGACATAACAAATATAAATCCATATTCTATTCAAAATTTTATCGCTTTTAATGATTTTACAGTGCTTGTAATCTTACAAAAACGACCCAGTTGGTCGTATTAATGTGACACAAGGTCTTAGGGTCATTCTCTAAGAAAAGGACTATTCTGATTATTTTTTGTCCAAAAACCATTTACACTTCTTTTTAGCCATTATAAAGCCATTGTAAAAATATTTGGACAATTCTGACTATAAAAAATGTTAAAAAGCAACAGTTTAAAGATTTTATAAAAAGTAATGAAAAATAATTGTCGCAAATTATTGGGAAATTCAAATGTCTCAGTAGATAGGTGGTGAAAAGCTAATTCGGGTTGTTTCTTTTTATTTATTTATAGGTACCACACAGACGTTAGTCCAAGTACAAAGATACCACGCATGCGTTACAATACCAGAATTTATGAGTATGAACATTCGTATACAATAACAACAGCGAACATTAAATTAGAACTTTTTCTTACATTATCAGAGAATTTCAAATTAGGGTTAGTTACAAATGTAAGAAAGTAACATATATATTAGTAATAGTAAAATAAAGATTTGGAAGTGTGTATATTTGAAAATAAATTAAAGGGGATTATTCAGACAATATTTTTCTAGTATTTAATATACATATAATATTATATTTATACATTAATAATAGAGAATTTCTATGGGTTTAGAGAAGTTTCACTGTAAAAATTTGTAGATTAGTTTAAACTTAACTTCACAAATAGCACTAAATTTCGCGATTACGATGCACTACACAAATAACCTGCCCTGTGAGCAATAAAAGTTTATATTCAAAATAAAAATGTTGTCTACGGACAAAATTTCTTAGCTGCTCTTCGCATTAGCTGTAAATCTTGTTGCGATTCACAAGAAATAAACAATTGTGAAGTATCAGTTGGACATATAAATAAAAAAGTTATTGAAGTATTTTTATTTTTTGATTTATTGGATAATAAGTAATATCTATGGAATTTGAATGAGATAAATCTAACTCATGTGGTAATTGATTACAAAGGACAGTCATTAGGTACGCTGGTGATTTTGAGGCTGTTACTGATTTAATATTTGTGCTATAAAGTAAGAGCTGGTGTGTGTTAGTAAACGAAAAATTTCCATAGGATAACAGTGTTGCCATCGATTTTTCCATTACATAGTTTTAGCAGAAAAAATATTGAGGATCGTTGGCGTCTGTTTGACAGTTTATCTATATCATATATTTCCATAAGCTCGTCATATGACTTGTATAAGCTATAACACGCAGAGGCGATGTAATAGAGAAGTCTTAAAACACTTTAGATGAATTTTCTCTACTTCGTGAATTTGTTTCTTATAAACGGGATTTTCTAAACAATTTGGAGTTTCTTACAATTATTCCAATGACTTTGTTCGATTTTTTTTTGCATTTGTATATGTGATCACCGAAAGTGAGTTTTTGACCGAAAATGATTATTACCCCGGCGATGATCTAAATTATCATTTTGGAATATCATTATATAAATTGTGGTATCTTCTTTATTTTTTGGTCCTTAATTAGCTATCGATTAATATTGGACGAAATTAGAATGCACTGTGCGAAAGATAAAAAATATTGTAATTCTTATTTTTGTAAAAAGGGAATATTTTGAATAAAGAATCTATTTAATTTAGTTAATAAAAACATTTAACTTAACAATTTTTTAATTTGTCCTGTGCTACATTTTGTTGGGAGATTACTTGTGCGTCAAATTAAAAAAATAAAAATCTGTGACACTGATAACACTATAGGAACTAATCAGAAGTGAGAAACATTGAACGTTTGTACGTTACCGTACTGCAAAGGTCGTCTACAGGATCGCAAGTTGACACAGGTCATGACTGTTGACTTCTCGATGAATATCGCCAAGAGCGTAAAGACTGCATGGGTCATATACATCTGCCAGAATAACTAAAGTTTTCTTCAATACATAGCAACAAATTAGTAATTTCTCTGATCATTATGTTATTTTGTTCACGAAGCTTCGCCTCTGTACGTAAAATTACGATCCATACTTCAAGTAGGCATGATTTTCCCTCCTTCCATGTGAAAAGGGAGGATTAGGCCTAGTTTTTCTACTTTTTTCAGCAGCCGTCTCTGTATCTTCTCAGGTAGGGTGATGGGCTAATATTTAGGGACCTTTCCTTCGTGAGGACTCGTGTCTGTTTGGTTCAGACTGCAAGAGTGAAGAGTCCGCTTCTGCATTTCTTAACAAAAGCCTCTGTCTTGAAGTTCGCACGCCTGATTGTAGCTCGGCTTTTCCTATCATATTATAATTACATTAATAACCAGTTATATAAAAATTATATTTAATTGAATAATAAAGCTAATTTGAAAAGTTTGTGAATAAAATTAAAATGTTGAAGATTTTGATTTAAGGAGCTCGGAAAAACCATGCCAGGACAAATTAAACAGTGCTGTGAGATTATTAAATACATCAATTGTAGAAATATCTACCCAATAGCACAAGCAGAGTAAGAGAAGAATGAACAATATGGAGGACTTTGACCATGAAATTAGGCCACGTTTTGAGACAAAAGGGTCCTGTAAGATTAGCATTAGAGGCAAGTGTGTGGGGTAAGAACAGAAGAGGGAGGTCAAGGATGGAATACTCTAAGTAGTGATGGAGGATGTGGTAGTTATATAGAAATGAAAAGGCATGCGTAGAATAGGTTAGCAAGGAGACTTGGATCAGACCAGTCTAAGGACTGAATACTACAACTAAAACATACCCAGTTATTCCCTATTAGGCACGTAGGGAATTGAATAAATTAATAATCTCTAAGAATACATTTATGGAAATGATTGCATTTATTTTGCGTAAATAAATACCACAATTTATATGTTAAAACTAGCGACTTCGTTCGCGTCAAAATAGTTCTTTTTATTTTGCTCTAAAAACGAAACAACTGGTACAGAATTCTGATAATGTTGAATTCATTTAATACATAAAAGGAACGTATCATATATTTATGATCGTTTCACGGCAAATCTTATAACATTCAGTTTCGGAGTCTATATAAATGAGCATTTAGCACGTCAATTCAATGGATTTATAAATATTTATATAGATATCCTCTGAACTCTTCAAGATATCTAAATGAAACACATGAAAATTTAAGGTAAAATTCTTGTTCCAATCCCTGAAATTTTCATTAAAATCTGTTAAGTTCATTGAAATTCGTTAAGCCGTTCCTAATCATAAACAGATCAAGAATGAATGCTACCCGCATTCATTTGATGATTTTAACGCACGTATTGAAAAGAAACCATCAGGTAGAATTAATATTTGTATACAATTATATATCATTATCGAAATGAAATATGCACTAATATTTAAGTTAAATTGCCATTTTTAAACTCTCAAATTTTCATTTAAATCCGTTGAGCTATTTCGGAGTCTATTGCAGACAAACATACGGACAGACAGACAGTAAGACTTGACAAATAAGTTTACTCAAAAAAAACTTAACTGTTTCTGTTTTGATACAGTGGCAAATTGTAATACTTAGTCACTGTAAAATGCTACTAGTATTATTTAAAACATACCATGTGCTGTTTAGGCATTTATATACTGTGTATAACATATTGGGGCTTTCGTGATTTTAAGACTTTTTAATGGTTCTCATATTAATTTGCTTTTGTAAACAGCTTGTAAATAAAGTACGAGTAGTACATATTTTATTTTATCTTTGATTACAAATACAACCATTATATATGTTCATGAAATGTGATTTCCTAATGTACGACGGTACGCTTTGAATAGTTGGAATATTTCCTCTCGGAGATTATACAAATTACAGTGGCGCTGAAATGTGCAGTAAAATGTTGAAAATGAATCTTTGTGTTCAATTGAGTGCGTGGAAGTGAGAGAGACATAAAATGAAAGCATAATAACATATAAAAGCCTTTTACAATGTTTTATATAAATTAAAAACACGAATAATTTGTGGATTTATTTCAGTCAGACATTTTTTACATGCATTTAGAGATAACAGTTGTGTCTGCGACCGATCAATATCTCCATTAATGAAAGCAGCCATTTATTACAAACTCGATTCCACGTTCAAAAACGAAATACAGTTCAGTCATATAATTTGGAATCCACTTTAGTACATTCATTAGTGATCCAAGATTAAAAATGTTGAGAGATCAGGACGGTCATTACGACTATTTACAATTAGTGTTATTAACTAACTGAAAAATATCAAGTACTGCTAACTATTACGTTTGAGTTACAAATTAATTTAGCCTTTATGTAAAGACAAAATTAAAAGTTAATTATGGTATAGCAAAGTTAATTTAGCGTATCAAACATTAAACCACCACAGGAACAAAAATTTTAATTAAAATTGTGTTAGCAGTTATTCCTAATTGTTGTATGTGACATGAAATGTAATAGTGTTATTAACAATACATTTAAAATATACTTCACAAATATGATTATATTAAGGTTGATATTCTTATACGAGTTCTTAGTAAAATTTGAATATGAAGTAAAATTATACTGATTCCGATGAAAGATTAACATTAAAGGAAAAATTTCTTTGGGGCGGGGGCTAGAGGGTCAGTGCTGATAATCGCCAAAAATACGTTATGGGAAACAAAAATCACTATATACAACGTCATTATCAAGCCTTCAGCCGTCCATATCCTAGGAATATGGGTCTGAAGAATAATCAAAAATAGAACAAACTAACTGATGTACATGACGTTGCTCGGGCTCACGTAAATAATAAAGCAGGAATGTAATTAAACATAAGTTTATTACAGTTCTTGAGGGTACACTACATTCATAGTTCTACTCCAGATGGATCACTTGTAGCTAGTTTCAGCTTTCAAATTTTTTCTAACAACTTAAATCTATTTCTGTTGTCAAATCAAACTTATTTTCAATCCTAGGCTGTATATAGGGCGATACATCGTCAAAATAGTAGTTTTTGACAGATAGGTGTCATTTTGGCCAATTTCCAGTGGTCTGAGAAGAAACGATTATATGGCCAAACTTGTAGAGAATTGAATTTTCAATACACTATGTGTTCTTAGAATTATTCTAAAATCCTCAGATTTTGAACTACAGGGGCGTAAAGTTGGAGGTGCTCCAAAATTACGTTTTTATTGCGTTGTAGCTCAGGGTGGAAATAAGCCCTCAGTCGTTCTTTCTAGTTGAGCACAAACCTTTCTAGAGGTGGAAACCAACCGAAAGAAGTGGAAAAAACGGAGTTTTGCTGACATTTACACTTTTACACATATATACAGTTTTTTGTTATTTAAGTTTATTTAATTAAATCCTTTTAGCTGTGATGAATGTCACTATCAAATGCATATTATTTTATTTTATTTTACAAAGGAAGAATTATTAGATATTGAAATATAAAAATTTAATTGACGCGAAAAAACAAAACAATTTACGTATACATCGTATCAACGATCCAAAGAAGTTTATTATTTCTCAGGCCGTTTGCTCTCTGCCAAGGATAGGTTAATTACGACTCGAAAAGTTTATAGTTTAAAAATATACATAGTATTATATATCAAGAATACATCAACTGCATTCACTTAATGTAAAATGTTCTTCTTCTTTTGTCACATATATAACTTCAGTAAAATTAAAAAATTTTCATGTCATGGGTAAATTCCGGTCCGAATAACACGTGTGCCAAATATGGTCCGATTCCAACCAGTAATTTGTACGCTTTTAGCTGACAAAGATATTTAGATATATAGATACAGACAACAAACGTCTATTACAGCTTCCAATATGTACATCAGGCTACATCATCCGACTTGAGACTCGCAGCTTCAGGTTCGATGTAGAAATTATTAAAAAAACACTACAGGACTGGTGCAAATTTCTGAAGATGGATTCGAACAGTTACCTTCACTGGATGTTTGAAAGACTCGAGGTCTTGAGCTTATGCTCTCCAGATTCGTCAGACTAGAAACATAGCTGACCAAAGTTAATTTCAACCTACACTAGAATAAATGTGTAATAAATGCCATGAACGTAGTCCTGGAAAAAATAGTTCTATACGGAGATAAAGCAAGGTAATGGAGTGCACTATAGGAAACAGTGGAATAACAAATATTCTATATTGGAAAGGGATATTTTGACAGAAGTTAAGGAATTCTGCTACTTGGGAAGTGTAATAACTAGGGATGGTAGAAGTATAGTATACGTATGGAGTAGGTTAGCACAAGCAAGGAAGACTTTCGCGAAAAAGACAAATTTACTTAGGGTGCGAAACGTTGACGATAGGAATTCCAGAAAGTAAAAGAATAGAAACCTTCGAATTGTGTGGCTATACAAGAGTGATTAAACTTAGATGGGTGAATAGAATCACTGAGGAGAAAGTTCTTAACAGAATAGGGGAACAGAATAGAGGATGTTGACCAAGAGAAGGGATAGATTAATAGGCCACGTTTTAAGACATGAAGGTCTAGTAAAATTAGCATTAGAGGGAAGTGTGTGGGATTAGAACAGGAGAGAGAGGGCAATGATGGAATACGCTAAGGAGTTTAGAGAGAATGTGAGATGTGCTATTTATGCTGCAATGAAAAGACTTGCGGAAGATAGGTTATCATGGAGGGTTGCTTCAGACCAGTCTTAGGACTGAATACCACAAGAACACTAGAATATATTAGATTCGGCTACCTTTGGAATCACCAGAAGTACGAGATGATAAAAGTAGCCATTCCACGGATTGATGGAGTGCTGAAAGTGACAGGAATAGAGCTGCTTTATCCAGCTATAAAAATCATAAAAGACCCAAATTACATTAAGAATAATATGAGGAGCTAACCATTCACTTGCCTAAATTAGGTTGTAGAGTCACGGACCCCAAAATTGAGTCTAATCTACAACCAAATTTTTTATTAAATTAATCTAACAGAAATATGTACACTGTATGATCTGAGCAAATTCGAAACACTTCAACATATTTTAATATAATGTGCTTTAAGTTGCGAATTTTCAAAATTGAACCGAAAATAAACTTATATGTAACAGGCCAAATTTGTACAACTTCTTTAGTGATATGCTAAAACTTCGAATGTTAGCACAGAACAAGTAAAATCAGCTAATCAAAAGGTTTACATAAAATTATTACTATTAAGTATTACAAAATATTACAACTACATACTAAAATACGAAGTAATTGAATCAATGAAAGTGTGACCAAATTACGAAATTTCTATATATGTATGTGAACTTATCAATTCTTTATAAAGGGGATTTAATGTGTATTTATTTAACACAAATAAATATATTGACAGATAATTATAAATTATAAGTTAAATACTTGTCTTAATTAAATGGAACTCTACACCTTTTTAAATTTATGTACTTGTATTTAGATCAAAAAAACGTAGATATTGCACTAAAATAATCACACATTTTTCCGTAAATTACAGGAAGAAAACACTTCGGACGAAAATTAAAGAATAAAAAATATAGGTTCGATTCAAAATGAGAATTGCTTCGATTAAAGTCCAGATAAATGCTAGAAACTAATTTCAGAAGTTAAAAATGGAAAATTTTGAACCGGATCCGTGAATCAAACCTGGGACCTCCCACTTACCGGGCGGGTTCTCTGCCATGTCGACCGCCAGATCCGATTCCACCTTTCTCCACTCTCGTGATCATAAATCTCAGGCTCACCTACAATTTACTAATCACATTATTCACAACCTTGCTAGGAAATCATTGAAGAATGGCCATTGTGTTAATTGATCAAAGGTACCCTACGACCCTACTGCAGTCTATCATATTCTGCAAATTTTGGAGTGGCACGTGGTCAGAGTTGGAATTCTATTTTAGTTTTAACCATCGTTTTCCTGACCATATCGACCACGAACATTTAATCCTCTGCCGGGATTCGAACACCGACCTCCATGTTGTAAGACGCTGACGCTACCTGCTACACATCAGTCTTACACATAAAATGTATCAAATTTAAATTCTGTAAATGCTCTTTCTATCGTATTGTGAGGAATAGCAATCCCACTTTGCTGTACCAAATTCTAATAACTGCGGGTTTAAAGTTTGAATAAACGCTTGCTTTTAGAAACTTAATTGTAATGATTAATATTTGTTTTATAACGGTTCGCATAAAGAATCTCATTAAAATGTAATGTAAATAACAAGTGATTAACAAATACTGTAAATTATATTCTTCAACATTTATGGTTCACAATACTCACAAAATATGACTTCAGCCAATTGAAATTATTCAAGAAGTATGACTTATTTCCCGCTTTGTTAATACTTCTAATACTTAATTCTTACATGTAAATTACACAGCGTAAAATATTTATAATCCATGGACCCTGCTTCTACGCCATCGTTGAAATTTTAAGGAAACGTAATGGTTTCAACTTTTTTACTGCAGTTATAATAAAAAAATTAGGAAGTAAATGAAAACACCGTGACAAAAAATCAATGTTGGATGCATTTGGTGAGTTGATGAAACTTGTCTCGTATAACTTTTTCAATTTAAGACTACACAATCAAGAACAGCTTAGACAGTCTATTGTCTGGGTAGTCGTAAAAGTTTGGCAGTTAGTCGGTATACACACGTACATTCGAGACGTAACGACGAACATTATTATTAGTTACGTACTTTTTCACTTTGATCAGGAACTTCCCAACTATCTATCATATTCCATATCTTGAAACTCACCTCTCTACAAATTTAATTTATTCTGCTTGAGGTAATTTGTTCTTAAATTATAATTTTATACAGCATGATTTCATTTTTCGGCTACCTTATTAAATTTATTGCTCGTTATTCGTTCACGGAAGATTTTAAATAATAACGAAAATATAATTTCGGTCTCGAATAAATGGAAACATATAATACGAGACTGGCCATTAATATTGCTACAAGAATGAATGATACAGATCACACACCTTATACTAATTTAACTTTCCAGGAAATTTGGAGGTATAGATCGCGAGATATCAGTACCCCGAGCAGCCACGTATTATTGCCAGCAATAAAGGTACTCGCACCACAGAGGTCTCGGGTTCGAAACTTGGCACGGGCTTGGTTGTTGTGTTGTTTGAATAACCATACTCTGATGCTCTTACGTAGATAAAAGTTCTCCTAATTGTATACAGTCGCTAACTATCTCAGATGTTGGTGGACATTTAAACAAAGAAAAGTACTTGTCGTCCTGGGCATGGGGTTGATTGGTTAACAGCATACACCCACCATACCACCGTTCATCGACCGTTGTGGAGACTGGGAATAGTTGACAACGGGTAGGTTGACTAGCTGTCAAAAACACGACATAGTCGACGGTTTTTCGTTACACAACATGCACGAAAAGCAGTTTTTCCTTCACAGCTCAGTCACCGAGAACAAGGCAACGCGTACGCATTTTACTTGGGAAACGGAGCATATTAATATTTTTAGTAATAAAAGACAGTTAAAGTAAGATTTCGATTCTTAATCTTTTTATTACGTAGGAATCTGTTTGATTTCCCCGCAATTTTGAGGTTATACTGTGTGTTTAAAAATAGAAAAGCGATCCGGGATTGGTAGATGATTTTATTTCGGGACTGCTTGACCACATAGTCAACCTACCCCATACTAGCGTGGATGTACTTCACATGGAATGAAGTCAGACTTTTGTCATATGCTATAAAAAGCTTGTTGTTTCAGAACCACGTGGGCGTACAAAATACTGATCGAATATGTACAGTCAAATATATCTTCGATTGAGCACGACAACAAAATGTTATTGATAAAAAAGTATTAATCTGCAGCAAAAGAATTTGCTATACCACGTAAATCACATAGAATCTACGCGATTAAAATGAAGAAAACTTTCGATAGTAAGTAACGAGATCTGAATGGACTTTGGGAAAATAGACAAATATTTAGCGACAACGAATGCACCTGATATTTATAACAGAATTACACATTATGATACACAAAAGTTTGCACATGAGTACGCAAAAAAATCCATCCAATGAGAAAGATGAGTGCTGGGGAAGTTTGGTTAGGAAGTTTTCTGAAACGTCATTCTGCACACTCTATACGATCTCCTCTAGCTACGGTTTTTTTTTCGAGCCACAGCGTTAAAAAAATTTGTTCTTTAAAAACTATAAAACCGTTTACCATATTTTGAATCTATGTCCTGGCGTTATATATATATATATATATATATATATTATTAACGATAATAGAAAAATCAACCAAACCAGGCATGGGGTAGGTTCACTTGTATTTCGTGTTTTACAAAGTCAAGCTTGTACACTATATCATGATTGATTGCGAGGTTTAAATTATTTATTTCCTAAGATTTATAGTGTAGCTAAGAGATGTATTGGTTTTCGCTAAAAATGAAAAACAGAAGTTTCTCAACCGTCCACGGCGTGCCAGTCGCTCGGCAACCACTGACCAGACCAGACAATGGTGATTGTTGTAGATAAAATGCTGGTCAGGGCAATTAATCGAAAGTGATCTGGAAGGTCACTACAATTCGAGAAATAAGCGGTCACGCATTATCCTGTTGAAACGTAGCGTGTCGGAGGCCTCGATGATAGGGAAAAGCCACGGTCCGCAACAAATCAGAAACGTAACGGTTGCAATTCAGTGTCAGAAATTCGAACAACAAGTGAACGAAACGTGTATCCAATGGCACCTCATACCATCACATCATGTGAAGGGCCAGTACGGCGTTATTGAATCAAGATGGCAAGGTGCTTCTCCACGATGACTCCAAAGACGAATTTGGTCAAACTTACAAACATATCTTGACTCCTGTTTAGTGACGTGACAGTACGATCTCGTATCACCGGCTTTAACTACAGTCCTGGGGCCTTATTGAACCCTTGGCTGCCTTCCTCTCCCATCTGCATAACCCCTTTAAAATTCCCTGTATCAAAGGGAACTTGACAGTTCTGGATCCCCCTCGTGTAGCCTATCGCTCAAAAAATAATAATTTAATTGTGACTGAAACAATATTATATGATTATAAGAATAATTGCATACCAAAATATTAATTATGAATTAAAAATATATAACAGAGATATTGGTATTATTTAAGGTTGTGTTGTATTAAAATTGCGCGAGGAAAGTCTGAAGGCCTGATAGGTATCTTATGTGGCGGCCAGTGCTCTACCCTTCTTCGGAAATTGGAAGAGACCCTCTTTCGAACAATAGGCATGGACAATTTTATGAACAGTATATGTCCGCCTTTCTTTAGTGAATGGTTGAGCCGTTCCGAATGCAAGGAAAGTTTGCTTCTGTCAAGTTGGAAGCTACGTGCAGATAATTT